>CM072511.1:72388292-72883060 GCA_036898135.1 Oncomelania hupensis | reverse complement strand
TAATAATAATAATAATAATAATAATAATAATAATAATAATAATAATAATAATAATAATAATAATAATAACAACAACACAACAACAACCTATATCATCTCCCGTAATTCGAAAGTCGTTGGGGCACCACAGATGATCGTTTAACAATGGGTACAGGAAATGTCCAGAAGTCTTCTGTAGCACCTCAATTCAATTCAATTCAATTCAATTCAATTCAATACAACTTTATTTATCCACATAGGGCAATTACAAGATTTAGAAGCAGCTAATATTATTGAAATAAATAAATACATAAAAAGTTTAAAAAACTGTGAAATTTAAAAGTTTATCACACGATTTCATAAGCACATGTCCAACCATACAAACATAAACCAAACACACACGCAAACACACACACACCACGCACATCATGAACACTCACAGCCGACAGTTAAATCAAATAAAAAACATGAAGGTAAGAAAATAAGGTAAGAATATCATCAATGAATCATCATTGCAGTAGGGCGGTGGGGAAAATGTTAAAGCGGAGATGATCGCATCAAATTTAGCAGTCGAATTGCGCAAGGAATAAAACTGTGGGAGCGGCGATTACCTTTACAGGCCGGTAAGGCAAAACGGCGCCCGGATGGTAGCACTGAGAATTCGCCCGCCAGAACATGCTCTGGTCTACAAATAATTCCGTTCGCCTTCTTAATGATTTGCCGATCGCAGAAAGAACCCAGGTCTCTCTGCCTGACACCGATGATCTTTAACAGACATTGACAATGCTGGACAAGCTATTCCTATCCCTCACAGTCAGGCTGTGGAACCAACAAACAAACGAAAAAGTCAGCAAGCTCTCAATGAAAGATTGATAAAACAAGCTGAGAATCTTAGAATCCACAGAGAAAGACTTCAGTTTCCGGAGAAGGTACAATCGCTGTTGGCCCCGTTTGACAATGCACTGTGTGTTCACATCCTATTTAAGCTTGCTGTCAAAAACTGTGCCCAAATAAATTATATGTGTCAACAATCTCAACATCTTCATTATGAATAACACTTGGCTGGACCTCCTCTTTGACTCTCCTAAAGTCAAAAATCATCTCTTTCGTTTTAGTAACATTCATATCCAAAAAATTATCATCGCACCAATCCACGAAGTCCGTGAGGGCAAAATCATGATCTCCTTCTGGTCCTTGAAATAAAGACAACAAAGCTGAGTCATCAGAAAATTTTATCAGAAAACTATTTTCAGCAGTGCTTCTACAGCTGTCAGTATACATTATAAAAAATAATGGCGACAGAACACAACCCTGTGGAGAACCTGTGGAAGTAACCAGAATATCTGACAAAGAACCATTGACACAGACTCTCTGTTGTCTATTAGTAAAAAAATTTAAAGTCCAAAGTACAAGTTGATGACTGAGTTTAAAATCAGAAACAAGTTTATCAACCAGAATATGAGGCTGCATAGTGTTAAACGCAGAGGAGAAATCTGCAAAAAGCAGTCTGGCATGCGCCTTAGGCTTCTCCAAATGGGTATACAGAGTGTTCAAGATAAACAACTTGGCATCCTCCACCCCCCTCCCAGCCCTATACGCAAACTGAAGGGGATCAAGAGCGGCACCAGTCGCAGTAAGAATGAGGGTTTTAATGATTTTCTCCAAGGTTTTCACAACAAGAGATGTGAGAGCGACAGGCCTAAAATCATTGGGTTGTTTGGGGTTGGGTTTCTTGGGTAGAGGCACGACATTAGAAATTTTCCAAATATCAGGAATCTGACCAGAATTTACAGACTGCTGGAAAAGGGGCTGAAAGACGCCTCCAAGTTGATCAGCACAATAACGCAGTGTTTTACCACAAATTCCATCAGGGCCAGGAGCTTTACTAACATTTATAGACTTAAACAGTCTAGTAACACACTCCTGAGAAATCTCAATATCATGCATTGGGTCTAGGACAAGTGAGTGTCTAAAATCCGAAACATCAGCAGAAAAATTAAGCCTCTCAAAACGATTATAAAAAGCATTTAAAACATTGGGTACATCCATGTCCCTCACGCCCTCAAGTTTGACAGTACTTTTTCTAAAAGAGTCCACCTTCTGACTGACAGACGACATAGTCTTAATCCCTTGCCAGGCAGCCCGAAGGTCACCTCCACTATACTTAGTGTATCAGTGTGTGTATCAGTTTATAGTCCCCTCTCTTCCCGATAAGGATTTTCAGAGAGGAGACTTACTAACTAAACTATCTTTATATACTCTCTTAGCCTTTCTAATGCAGTCACGAACTTCCCTATTAATTATCTTTTTCTCATGGCTAGTCCCTTCAAAAAATACACGTTTCTTTTTGTTTAACACAGATTTCAACTCCTTCGTAATCCAAGGTTTATTATTAGGAAAAACAACAATTTATTTCACTGGGATGACAGAATCAACACAAAAAGAGATGTAGGATGAAATGACGTCAGCTAATTCATTCACAGATTCACACGCATTTTGAAAAACAGTCCAATCCGTGCAATCAAAACAACCTTGCAGACACTCAATACTATCGGCTGTCCAACACTTCACAGACCTCACAAAGCGAGGCAAGCGATGAAACACAGGCTTATACACAGGCGCCAGATAAACACTATTATGATACGAATTCCCAAATGAGGGCATAGGCTTAGATTTGTATGCACCAGGCACAGTCCCATAGCACAAGTCGATCATAGTGTTCTGAGTTGTAGCACAAGTCACATACTGTACGTAGTTTTTCAGGGTCCTATTCAATTGACAGTGGTTCAAGTCACCAAGAATAAACTTTGGAGAATCAGGAGAAATAGAGTCCAGTTTATGGGTCACATCAGCGATCAGCTGAGCAGCAGCGTTGGCGTTAGCACGTGGGTGAATGTAAACAATGGTGTAGAATAACTGGGGAAATTCCCTGGGTAGGTAGAACCTCATCTCCATGCTTTGTATTCTTCGTTGTAAGTCTGCTGGGAGGGTCCATGTTTCGCAAGAGTATATGTAGCCGGGCTGGGCTACAAAGAATTTCTGATCATTACGATACTTAGGCCTCACTCTGTTCTCTCTGTTATGTTTAAACTAGCTGTATGCAATAATTTGATATATACTTTTCAGATCCCTTAAAGCCTATAATTGATAGACGCAGCATTAAATTCTCTATTAGAATATATAAGAAGGCCTCAACGACAGAACGATCAAAGTCACAAATTTGATTTTTTTGAGTTATTGCCCTTTCCTTGTAGCCATGGGTTCATACTTTGTCTACCTGAAGTGACTAATGGAAAAACGATCTGAGTCCTGAGTTATGGGACTTTAAAATAACCACACTTTGACAGAACGATCAGAGTCCTATGTTTACACCGACAAAACGATCAAGCTAGCTGTCAGCTGAGTTATTTGCTATCACATGACATGTGTGTTTTTATTATTTTCCTCCCGCGCCCTCCTCCCCTACTTGTATTCTTTGGTTTGGGTGGTACCTGCAATAAAGATGACACTCATGTAATAAATTTGATTGTAAAGCAATATTTTTAGTGTCTTTCGATTCTGTTGTGTTAGGTGTAAGTAGAAATCAATTCAGAAAACCTGTTATGACAATGAGTCTCTAGGACCTAAAATGTGGAATATTTTGGCTTGTATTGGAGCTATGCAACAGCAAAACGATCAAAGTCCGAACAGCGGTTCCCCTCTTAGAGTAGCAATATCAAATATATAAATCAGTATTTTCACATAAAATTTAGAATTGCTATATTGAGAAATAAATGTTTTCTTAAATAAAATGATTTTTGGGGTGATTTTAATTCATTGTACTACATAATGGTGTTTTAAATCTTAAAAATCGATTTTCTCAAAACAGGAAATGTGTGACTCTGATCGTTCTTCCGTTGAGGCCTTCTATTTGTGATTTATGTAGCAATTTTGAATTAGAGCGCGATGTTTAGAATAGAGCGATGCATATCACGGTGATAAAGACACCGCGCTGTGGTATGCTAAGCAACCGCTGAACCGAGCTTGGCTCTTCTTGCCTTGTGTAATCGTAGATTAACACATGATAAGAACAAAATTGTCGATGATGGCGATAGCAAAGATTTTCCACTGTAACACCTTAAGTGTGATATTTTCCGACGCCTTAGTTAATTCTCTAATAGTATATACATAAATTAAATAGTAGTTTAATAGGGACATATATCGGAAGAGAAACAGGAAAAGTTGTAAGAAGAGGTAGGATGTAAATATTGTTGTTGTGTTAGGTGTTTTCTATTTTAGTCCGTCATAGTCGGAACCCAAAATAGTAACCATGTCATATTGTATACCGTTGGAAAGGGGAGACGTTGGTATTTCTTTGTCATTATTATTATTATTTATAATTGTATTAAATTAAAGAGTTTGTACGAGTTTAGACTCGTAACATTCTTAAGACCAGCAGCCAACTCCCTCTTAAATTGCGTATTATTTTTATTTTGTAGCAGATAGGTCCGATATTATTATATCAGTAGAAAGGTCGTATTTCCGCGTTTCCGCCCATATATAATTTGTATAGTATTCATTAGCGTCTCAGCCATTATATGTAAAATAAGGATGAACAACTAACACAAAGTAGCCAGAGAGGCAAACATTTTGTGGCGCACAGCACGCGTTAAGCAGTAGTTTCAGTACGGCTGTCGGTTCCAAATAAAAGCAGAACGCACACACGGCAGGGCGAGTGGGGCCGGGTAGCTCAGTTGGTAAGAGCGTCTTGCTAGTAACCGAAAGGTCGCTGGTTCGAATCCCGGATTGGTCAACGTGTGATCATATTATTTTTCCCTTTACCAACAACTGGCCTGCTGGTGTCAGTATAAATCGGTCCAGTAGTCACCTATATGCGAAAGTGTCGTGTGACTATAATCTACAAACAACAACAACAAGCAGGGGGACAGAGAGCTGGAGCACGCAGAAAGAGAACAAGAGAACGGGAGAACGAGTCAAACACACAGAGAGGGCAGAATGTAGAATGGTATCTCCACGAGCATTTGCCTTTGCTACGATGCACTTCGAGAATAAAACTTTCAACGGTCATCAATGAACTGGCGTTGGGGAGAAAGAGAGAGAGAGAGAGAGAGAGAGAGAGAGAGAGAGAGAGAGAGAGAATGTGTGAAAATTCTTCATCACCCTAGCCTCCATCACTGTATTATCTTCTCTCCAACATCCAACACCGCCACATATAGACAGATAGAGATTACAAGGGAGGCTTACAAAAACAAAATAGAATATAAACATCATAAAATATCAACAAAACACAAACATATAAAATGCCTACATTACCAAATAATAACATTATGTGAAGCCCCAGTGACCATTTGGCAGAAAGCGTCCAATATTCCCAAGCTGATCCAACAGACCTCATACACAAATGAGGAGTTTTGTCCCGGAAGAGTTTTCAAGAATAATGGTAGGTGACTGGTCTAGCGAAGAAGCAGATTGTATAGTAGATTAATAGAACAGAGTAGGAATGAAAAGAACAAAGGAGAATGACAGCGACAGTGGGAATTTAAAGCACTAAATTTTCAGAAAGTGGGGATACTATTTATACTGAAACTCCCGGCACCACCACGGAGGATGCGTTTGTCTTGTTTTTCTTGTCTCAATTTGATTTTATTGGCTAAAGAAACCCACTTCGGTTCATATGTTTCAGGAGCGTCGCTGAAACGAACGCATAAGCAGGAAATAGCCACACTCACACACACACACACACACCCACACACACACACACCCACACCCACACACACACCCACACACACACACACACACACACAATTAGCAAATTTATTCAGGTTCTCTGATGCACATTATAAATACAATGAGATATCTCAGCTCCCGATTTAGAGAAAATACTAAAAACAATCAGAATAATGGCATTCTGATCGAACACGGGAATTAAACGCTAATCATTTCATACAGGCAACAGTTCCTCGCCCCATACAGTTCCCACTCCGCATGAAACATATGTAGTTGTCGTACAAATGTTCACTTTATATTTTTGTGAATAAAGATTTCTAGACTTGACTTGACTAACCCACTGGACAAATGTGTGGGAACAAGTAACATAATTACAGGAATATATAAATACAAATGAAATATATTATTTGATTTTAATTACCTATCATTGTTCGAACCCTTCTCCAACACACACACTCACACCTCAAACACACACACACACACACTCACACACACACACATGCACACAATCGCCATTGGAAGAACAATAACTTTTTGTTTAAAAATATGCTAAGTAGAAACCAAGTCAATTAATCCCAAACTAATCATACAAAATTCTTTCAAGCTTAACTACGTAGTGCAGACCACAGGACATGCATAATTCAGTACTAATTAAATAGAAAATACAGAGCAGAATACATTAAAAATGCAGTACAGATTACATAATATTATACAAAGTTTGTTTGTTTGTTTTATTGTCTTCTTCATCAAAATGATAAGACAAAATAAAAAATAAAAAAAAAATAAAAAAAGAAAAAAGAAAATTACCTATTTGGAAAATGCAGTACAGAATAAATAAATACATTTCGGCGGTCAGAGTTAATAATTATGCATCATATGAACTGGCCAATTGAAGAGGATATAAACGCTTTTGCCAATGCAATACAAATTTCAAAGCTAATGTCTCCTATTTGTGCTAAATTTCTAGCTAAATTTCTAGGCAATGTATCGTTTACAATGTCGCACTGATATAATGCATGTTTCAAAGAAAAAATTTCTTTGCACGCACACACAACATTTTTACAATACTTGGTTCTCACAGAATTCATATAAATTTGGTAGCCTTGCAAGTAACAGATCTGGGAATTCCACAATGTTTATCATACTGTTGTTTAAAATGACAACCTTTCTTGACCTCTTGAACTATAAAGTTTGAAACTTCTTTGACCGTCAATGGTAAAGACAAAGAGACCGCGTTTATACGTAAAGCACCGTTTCTTGCAGCTCGATCTGCCCAATCATTGTATCGAAAACCACAATGAGAAGGGATCCAACAAAAGTCTACATTTGTACCATTTACAATTAAATTATTAATGAGGTGTTTAATTTCAATGATAATGTCTGTTCTTTCTTTATAGGAATTCCAATTTAAAGCCTGAAGTACGGATTTAGAATCTACAAATATTACAATACTTAATAGATGAAATGTTATGCTCATGATTTTACTTAAAGCCATTAAAATTGCTAGAAGTTCAGCAGTGAACATCGATTTTCCCTTACCTAGATAATGTGATTCGGAAATTTTTAAATCAGGTATAACAAAGGCTGCGCCTGTATCACCTGTCTTTAAAACAGAACCATTAGTGTATATTTTTAGAGAAGATGAATATTTTTCTGCTAGATACATATGAACATCAGATATGAGTAAGCTGGTATTTTCATTCTTTTTTCAGTGGATTAGTTTAAATCATAACTTGCATTTTCAAGCTCCCAAAGAGGGATGGGTGAGATCAATTCTCTATTATACAAAAAGTCTATATTTTTTAAATGTGTCTGAACTAAATCTTTTGTGTAAGTTACAATAGTTTGAAACATTTTAATGTTTTGAGTTCTTTTAGGAAAGTTGACATCTGATCTTAACTGCAATTCTTCCTCTGTGCTATTAAATACTGCAGTTGCTCTTATAATATATTTAGCGCACATCATTTTCCTCCATTTTTCTAAAGGAATAACACCTGCTACTTCATACGTTAAACTAGTTTTAGTATGAATGGGAACACCTAGTGCTAGTTTTATAGCTTTGCTATCTAAACTCTGTAATTTATTAAGGTAGCAGGCAGTAGCAGAGAAATAAACTTCCTGTCCATATGTTAGTTTTGATCTAACAAGAGCACAAGCTAAGTGAACTAAAATTTTTGAACTTGAACCCAAGGTTGTCTAGCAATGATTTTTAACAAGTTATATCTTTTAACGGCTTTGTGTATTAAATAGTCAATATGCTTTTTCCAGTGCAACTTACAAATGAAATAAACACCCAAAAATTTTACTTCTTTAACATATTTAAGTTCTTCTTTGTCAATAAAAATGTGTGGCAGTTGCCTTGGTTCTTGACCATTATTAAATAAGATCATGTTTGTCTTCTCTTTAGATAATTCCAGACCATTTAAGCTCATATAAAGTATAATATTATTTATTTCATTCTGATAAAGTTTAGTAATGTGTTTTACTTCAAGAATGGATGTTTTCTTTCTCAAGGAAACATTCATCCAGACCGCTATGTCATCAGCATACTGGACTACGAATACTTTTTTTTACTTACATTTCTATTTCTATTTACATCTCTATTTCTAGCTATTATACAAAGTAGAGTGGATTATGTATGCAATATATTACTTATTTAATTCAGTGCAGTGTGGGATACTGATTACATAGAGAGTATTAAATTAAAAGCAGTACAGATTATACATAATTATCATTACTCTTTGAGGTCACCACATCTCTTTTGTCTGACCCGAGAGTACCCAATAACTTCATGGCTGCTGCGGTTGATGACTGTGATATCTGTTCTAAATGCCAGTGGTGACAAAGGCATCAGAGTCAACATCGAACATGCTTGTAGTTAGGCAAGTGTCTAATGATCTGCAGAGATTGACTTTCTATAGAAATGTATGAAAATACAACATCAACAATTCTATTATGCTTAGTCTGATTCTGTTATACCTAGTCTGATTCTGTTATGCCTAGCCTTATAGAAGGCTTGGTAGTATGTACATCCATTCAGCCCTTGCGATACAGTCTCCGTGGGGTGGTTGCATAGGTTACACCGGTGGTTGCACTCCTGAGGGTAGAACACAGTGCCATCAAGCTATTTAACACTTCAGTAACTATAGTCTATCTCTTATAGCAAAACTTATGTTGCTATCTTTCAGTTTAGGGTTTAAAAAATGCCGTGGAAAGTCTGTGGTTTGTGGTGAAGCGATTTTACTAGTTGGCTTGAAGAATGTTGCTGTTTTCGGCTGTGGTTGATGTACCTTTGGTCCCTATGGACGCTGCCATATTGTTTACATTCTTCTTCAATGGCTGGGCGACTTGCCTAATTTTGCCGGTCGATAGCCCGGACTAGAAGACGTTCCCGAGTTTGAAAAATGATGCATGTTGACTGAAGTTTTCCATACTTTGACGCTGTATTGTCGACCACAGCCACATTACATTACATGATTGTTGCTTTAGGTCCAGCGGACTCATCCGAGCCAAATCAGGACCAGTGAATATAGCCGAATAAGGACCACAAAATCAAGACCACAACTTCGCTGAAAGAGGACTCGGCCCTGATCCGCATGAAAGATCTGCTGAAACAACCCTAGTTGTAACACTGAAGGCACTCCACCAGCCAGTCACTTTACAATAAAGACGTCCCACACAGGGGACGCTGATGCTATACTCTAATTTATCGAACCCCCGTTTACACAAAACTAAACAGAATATAAACATCATTATAAAATATAAACAAAACACAAACATATAAAATGCCTACATTGCCAAATAATAACATCATAGGAAGCCCCAGTGACCATTTGGCAGAAAGCATCCAATATTTCTAAGCTGATCCAACAGACCTCACACGCAAATGAGGAGTTTTGTCCCGGATCAGTTTTCAAGAAAAAAGGTAGGTGACTGGTCTAGCGAAGAAGAAGATAGTATAGTAGATTGATGGAACAGAGTAGGAATGAGAAAGAACAAAGGAGAAAGACAGCGACAGTGGGAATTTAAAGCATTAAATTTCCAGAAAGTGGGAATACTATTTATACTGAAACCCTCGGAATCCCGACGGGGAGGGGGGGGGGGGTAAAGAGGGAGGGGGAGGGAGGGACCACAGACACGACGGGTGGACGTGCAAGGAAGGCGATGGTAGTAGTCAGTAAGATAGACCCGACTACATCATCCGCCATCTTGAAACACACACACAAACACTCACGCACACACACCCATGCACACACACATACCTTACAGTCCACCTTATACAGTCATGTTGGCCATCCTGAACACACTCATCCATTCTCATCCCTGTCATACCAATCCAGACACACACACACACCCATCCCCTCTATCAGGGCCAGAGGAAAGGAGGAGGGTACAGGATTGAGTTGGAATTAAAATAAATTTTACTACTCAATATCTTCATAATGTGTATATTCTCACTTAAATAACATTGTTAAAATATTCAATTTATGTTACTATTTAAACTTTTAATGTATTACGCGTATTATACATTTACACATAGGCCATGTTGTGTTTGGCACAGTATATTCAGCTGTAATAAACTCATATTATTTATTAGTCATATATATATATATTACTATTAGTATTACCTAATTCACAACATTACGTCATTTCCTAAAATACGCCCTTAATAATAATGATTGTAATAATATTACCTTAATTATATTTTAACATTTTACGCTAAATCAAATTACTAGTCTTTAACTTTAATAACGGAGTAGGCTTACTTCGTTACAATGATAGCCTTTTGAATATGTCACCTCACCCGAGCGGGATCAGCGACTTCAGCTCAACAGCGAGTGAAAGGGATACAAACTCAAAGTAACACAAATGCCAGATGAACATTTACACTCTATTTTATTCGACATAAATCAAACAGGAGAATGGGAAATCTAAACGAACCACAACCCTTATCCGAACCCACAATCCCAACAATTAACAAACAATTACCTCCCTTGTCTAATCCGTGACCCCTGACAATGTACACAAGATGCCAACACAAGTTATAAAAATATGAAAATAAAGCTGAAGTGACACAGCTGATGGCTTAAGCGTTCAGTCACCAAGACTTAAAACTTGAAGAAAAGTATTTAATTATTGTCAAACTTTATACACGTGAAACAGAACTCTCTTCAATCCGAATTGATTAATCTGTCTGAAGTTGCACTAAGGCTTTGCATCTATCACAGTTTGTAGTAAATAGTCACAGGTTTATATGCACACACACGAGCATACATACTACTTTACACGCACATAAACATATATATATATATATATGTTTATGTGCGTGTAAAGTAGTATGTATGCTCGTGTGTGTGCACGTTCCTGAATGGAGGAACCAGGAGTAGTCCTCCAAGTGGCAAGGGTCTCGAGGTGCCCAGGCGGCAAAGATCTCGCACCGTCTCAGCCCGGTACCAAAGACACCAGCGGATGGAGCCACAGCATCCAGAACCCAACAGCAGCAAATTGCAATAGAAGCACGTAGAAGTGGCGGAGAAATACGTAGGAACAGATACGTGGAAGTACAATAGTAGTAGACAATGGTAGTAGTAGTAGCAAAAATAGGCCCAATCTGGTCAACAAATAAACTGTTTTACTAAGCTACCTCAACAAGTAAACAATACATGGGAAATAACTCCTTCCGCCGTCCGCCATCTTGACCTGTTTATGCATGCATTACAACAATTCGTAATCCTTCTATAATTTATATTAACATCCCATGAACGTGATTCCTTCCTATCCTATCCTGTCCCGTAACCCGGAGGTCGTAGGGGCACCGGGTTACGGGACAGGATAGGATAGGAAGGAATCATGTTCATGGGATGTTAATATAAATTATAGAAGGATTACGAATTGTCGTAATGCATGCATAAACAGGTCAACATGATTATTTAAGCAAATACAAATGCATATTAAAATTTCATTTCTAGTCAACGATCTTGATTCATCCTCTCTCTCATATTCATCATCCTTCTAGCATACTGTAATACATCGTCACTCATCTCTCATATTCATCACCCCTCTCTCTCATATTCATCACCCCCCTAGCATATTATAATACTTCGTCACCCCTCTCTCATATTCATCACCCCCTCACTCTCTCTCTCATATTATCATGTATACTTCATCGTCATTCCACCCTTGACCTCACCTTGGCAACAACATCAACAACATTATTCCTTTTTACATCTTCATCAAGAAAATCATAAAAAAATGCTTTTTATCAAAATACCTCTTTTTCCCTCATCCTTCATCATTCATTCTCGTACGCATGCTCAGAGTGCATAGCCACTAAAAGAATTAGGACACTGGGCACCCACTCACCTTCAGTTCCCCGGCATGTGAAATACAGATACACCACACCACACCACAACACAACACAACACAACACAACACAACACAACACAACACAACACAACACAACACAATCTGTAGAGAGTAGATGGTTGGTTCAATGCGCTAAACTATCCCAGGTCATCCCAGCACCGACGAGGTAGCTGGGCCTTGGGCGGTCCCTAAGAAAAGAGTACACACCCTTAGGAACAGACCCTATACCTAATCACACAGAAATGGTGGCAGTCATATTCCTCCCACTACTGCTACAAAAAGGGTCAAAGACAGTGATCTCGTAGACTTTGCTCGTGTCAGTGCATCCTCTATTGCTTCCTTCTTCCATCGAATGTCGGATGAAGTCGACGTTGTCAGTTCCCAAAATGCACCTACCGGGGGCGCACGGTCAAGTTGGTTTCTGTGAGACGTCAAAACAGCTCCCTCAAGGTCATCAGATGCTCCTTCCAGGTCTGGGTGTAGACTAGCAGTAGTACATGACGTTTTTCCATCCCTTAGAGCATCTTCTTCACTCCTCTCTTAAGGGTAGCACCGCTGTTGATCATACCAAACGGTATCCTCAGGCATTCATACGTCCCATCAGGAGTTATAAAAGCAGTCTTTGGTATGTCCTGTTGACGCACGGGGACTTGCCAATAACCCTTGCTGAGGTCAATCTTTGAGAAGATTTTAATTCCCGATAATTGGCGTAAGAGGTCTGCTGCAGTAGGCATCGGCTCAGGGTCGAAGACGGTAATCTTGTTAATCTTCCTGCAGTCAATGCATACTCTGTTGCTCCCATCCTTCTTCTTCACGACCACGACAGGGGACGCGTAGGGGGAACTGGACTCTCTGATGATGCCTATCTTCAGCATCTCATCGATGCCTTTCTTCAAGGATTCACGGGCCTTGAAAGGGATCGGGAAGGGTTTGGATCGAACGGGGATATTCGAAGTAAGGTGGACTTCATTTCGACCAAGGTCGTAGAGCGTGGAACATCACTGAAGTTATGGTAAAACTCGCCCATAAGGTCCTTGAGCCCCATCTTTTGACCTTCCGTCTGGCTTTGTCCTCATCGATACCTTCTTTGCTGTGTAAGTTTCTCAGTTCCAACAGTTCCTCGCTATCAAATCTGTCGTCGATCACAGCTGCTGTTGTTGCGTGTACAGTCTCTGGTGGCCTTTCCACGTACAGCTTAAGGAGGTTGGCGTGGTATATCTTGGAATGCTGGCCGACCTTCACCTTGTAGTCATTGATCCCCACCACGGTCTCCACTTCGTAAGGCCTCTCCATTGCATCAGCAACTTATTGTGGTCGGTAGGTAGCAGCACCAGCACTTTGTTGCCAGGTTTGAACTTCCTGTTCACAGCCCTTTGATCATAGTAGTGCTTTCCACAGTCCAGGGACTTCTTCAAATTTTCACTTGCTATCTCGAGAGTCTGCTCCAGCCTCTTCCGTAGCTCAAACACCTTACCGGTAGCTGTTCTTCACCTCTGGGTTGTCTACTTCCTTCATTCACAGTTCTTTCAGTATGTGCATCGGCCCTCGGATGGTTCTTCCGTACAGCAGCTCGAACGGAGAAAAGCCGGTGGATTCCTGCGGTACTTCTCTGTAGGCGAACAGTAAGGCGTTGATGTAGCGAAGCCATTGTCTGGGCTGCTCTCTGCACAGTTTCTTCAGGGTGGACTTCAGCGTAGCATTGAACCTTTCGACGAGCCCGTTGCACATTGGATTGATTGATTGATTTATTGTTGCTTTAGGTCCAGCGGACTCCTCCGAGCCAAATCAGGACCGTGCACATTGGATGGTAGGGTATCGTATTGAAATGCCGGATGCTCAGTAGTCTGTTGACTGCCTTCATGCAGTCAGAGACGAACTGTGTCACAAGGACAGTCATTGAGAAATTGCTCCTTCACGACCAGGTCATGGAGACTAACGTAAGACTTCCCTTCGCCTGATAATTCCACCCACTTGGGTAAGTACGACGACAGGCGCTCCACAAATTGCTTTGGTGTCTCGTCTGACTAAGGCCGGCATTCACGGAAGCGTTTACGGCAGCCCTTCTCTATAAAGCTGTAGCAATGCAATATGGCCTCTTTCAAGACGTCGTAGTTTTTGGCGTCATCGTTCGACAGTCTGGTGTAAACTTCGAGTGCTTGCCCCGTCAGAAGCGCACTGAGTCGAATTGCCCAGTCTTGAGGTTGCCAGTTAGAGTTTTTGGCGAACCTTTCAAATCTCGCCAGATAACTGTCGATCTGGTCCTTCCCGTCGACGAACGCTGGCAATTTTGGAGCCTTGTGGTCGCTGATAATGTGTGGCGCATGCTGTTGTTGGATACGCGCCATTTCTAGCTGGAACTGACGCTCAGCTTCTCTTACTTCATGCCTCCGCTCCTCTTCTCTTTTTTCACGCCGTCGCTGTTCGTCTCTTTCTTGCCGCTGCTCTTCTCTTTTGAGACGCTGTTCTTCTCTTTTTCTCGCAATATTCTTTCGTGGGAGTTGACGTACTCCGTCAGCTGTTTGCCTTTTAGATTCAGTTCAATCCCTTTCTGCCAGAGGTCAGCCATCTTGATACTTTTCTGGAAAGTTCTTGACTATGCAGCACCTTTCTAGACTGTTCTAGAACAGCACGCTTTCTACAGTAGCGCTTATGCTTGTCTGTAGTCGCTTTCGCTGACGTAGGTCCCGCTGTCCTCGTCGTATGCGACGCTGCACTACGCTAGTGTTGATGTATACGCTCCTGTGCTAAAGTAGACGCGACGTCCGCTCGTCGCTCTCTGTAAAACTGGCAATGTAGCTCCGAGACTGTCCCTCGACGTAGTCTTGGGGCAGCCACGTAGTCCCGATCTGTTGTTCGCTCACGAAGCAACTCTTCGATGACTACACGTCCTTGCACTCAACCCGAATCTATGGGGAATGTAGTCCCAGTATGTTGGTCCCTCTCGACGCAACTCGTTGGCGGCTACCTTCGATGACTGCCTCTCGTAACGTTGACTCGCTTGTTGGAGCATTTGAACCCTTGGCTATGGCGTAGATCGGGGCTTGACCCCCCGAAAGTTGCACGTGTTGTTAGTTTTTTTTTTTTAATATCAGAAGCTGATTCAGCCCCGATGCTTGAATCCTGATAAGTGTAACTCAGATTCGTTTATCCACACAACCTGTTCACTCAGCAACAAGGCGAATTATCAACATTATACAAAGCTTCTTCCAACTTTAACGCAAAATCAAATCAAAGGTAAATACACTCTGTTATTGGATGCTTTGCAAAACAAAACGATGGGATCTATCGTGCGCGTCTCAAACGTAATAAAAACAATGACAGTTTCATTCGCTGATTCAGCCGTTCCATTTACCATTTACTCTTTTGACTCTTTATTTCCTTGAGGTCATTGTTGTTATAGCATTTGCAAATTAGGGACGGTTTTGGAATAAAACCTTGCTGTTTTAGCATGTCTTAGAAAATACAAGAAGACCGTTTGGTTTTTCTGTCTTTGAAGAAAAAAGGCAAAAGAGACTAAGATTCGTACCGTAAATGGGTTAAAGTAGGCCCTGTATTCTTACGACCTATATACTTCACAGCTTGCCAGAAACATCGTCAAATGTGATTGGTCAATTACCATGCGGTCACAGTTTTAGTTACATTCTGTTTGGCCAAAGAAACTCTAAGACACTCGTGGAAATGGATACATTAATTCACTGCTAGAGTTAACGATTGCTGACGGTGCATCTTTCACACTATCACAATAAGCCATAAAAAATAGATCGGAACCTGGCAAACGATCGTCGATAATTATTATTTGCAAGACGGCAAAGTTAGTTCATTAAGAAAGCATCTGATTAACCGACTTAGCTCATCGACAGCAAATCAGAATAGCTGCTCATCTGCAAAACCCATAAATCCCTTGTTTTCAGAGCAAGCAACAACAACCTCAAAAACCCCAGCTTCCACCCCAACTCTCTCCTCCCCACACTCTTTCCTCCAACAACCAAACTCCTCCCCAAATATAAGATTTGCTCTCCCTTTAAGCGCTTAACATGAATAGCTAAATGCCTCTAATGGACACGAGTCTTTAAAAGCAAGCATATTCAACAAACAGTAACCCTATTTCAATAACTTTTTCTGCAGAATGCGTGCGAGCTGTTAAGTCTAGAGCAAACCCGCTGAATTATCTTTCTCGAAGGAGATTCCCGTTAGAAAGAACAGCGACACATAAATAAACGGATTGATGAATAAATAAATAAACGGACAGATGAATGAATGAATAAATAAATAAATAAATAAATACATAAATAAATACATGAAAAGAACAAAAATAAATAAAATAAAGTCTTTTCATTTTCGTTAAAATTGTGCGTCAGTTGCGGCCTGGAGATTTGCGTTACAATAATTTATAATTTAGTACATTTAATGTAACCTAATTTTATTTTGGTTTTACTTTCATTTTAATTTGGAATAACATTGCGGGGTATTTAATCGATAGACACATAGTTTAATTGACTTGAAGATTGATTGAAACACTGAACGGTTGATGTGTAATTTGTTCATAAATATAGGTTTGATGTATAATTTGTTCATAAATACAGACTGATAACTTGACACATTTTATCGAAGATTAACTGACACACTCCGGTTGATGTATGATTTGTTCATAGGTATAGGCTGATAATGTATTTGTTTGGCAATATAGCTGGTATATTATCTTCGTTGGGGGAAATTCATTAAAGCTGCAGAATGTGCTGCCAATATCATTCACAATAAACACAGCACCATATTCTAACGAACCCTCCCCCCCTCTCTCTCTCACTCTCTTTCTATGTGTGTGTATCTATACGTTTAAAACAAATTCCTATCCTATCCTATCCTATCCCGTAACTCGGAGGTCGTAGGGGCACCACAGATGATGAAAAGAATCAAAATAAATTATTCCTAAATTATTAGGCCTACCCGAAAGAAGGTCACAGAGTGTTTGTGTTTCTGTACATGTGTGTGCAAACGCACGTGTGTTTTCTCTGTATAGGAATGTACGTGTACATTTTCAGAGAATGAACTCCACGGTATGCGCATGCGCGCGCGCTGTGTGCATTTGTTTGTGTTTGTGTGTGTTGATCACTATGAGACATTCAAATTCGGACCGACATGGGGACAAAGGGATGACCGACCAACTGACACTCATTGGAGTGACCATGTCGAAGTACCTGAATAAAAATGATCATTGTCAATGATTTATGCCATTCCCAGACGCGCAAAGCAATTTCTTCTGTGTGTGACATTTGAAGCGAATGGAGAATCTTATGTCTTACGTCTTATGATCGAAACAGGTCAAGCCATTTTCGAGTTATAGAGCTAAACGTATTTTGCAAAGAATGGACCCTAGCGACCTTAACTTTTGAAATAGAACAACTACGATAACATGGGAGGTTATATGTTTCTATGAAGTTTGATCAAAATTTGTGGTTCCTGAGATATGCCGGCGAGCTATTGACCGATCAAACGACAGACATTTGGCTTGTTCTGATTCCCGACTATTTCGAAGTATTTCTGATATTATTTGGAAATTCAAAAATACAATAATCCAGTTATAAGGGTCGCCTTACAAGAATGCATTTGTCCTTTAAGGTTTAATTTAGATCTTCTTTCAAACTTCCTGTTTTGTTGTGCAAGGCAACTTTTTTGTTTTAGTGTGTGTAGGGGGGGAAGGGTGGGGGTGATTTGTAATTCTGTGTATTAGGACATATCCAGGTAGCTGAATTATTTCAGAGAAACATGTAAACACGGGATTGTTTAAATAAAGGAGGAAGGAAGGAAAACACAGTGTAGGCGAAGGCGAAAAAGCACATTCTTCCAGCAGACATAATGCAGTGCGTGGTTTCACGCTAGCATGAAGGACTAAGCCTGAAAAACCATTACATATCAATGTCAAGAGAGAGAAAGAGAGAGAGAGAAAGAAAATGAGAGATGATGATGATGATGATGATGATGATGATGATGATGATGATGATGATGATGATGATAGTCACACGACACCGAAGTGTATAGGCGACTACTGGTCACATTATTCTGACACCAGCGAACCAGTTGATGGTAATGGCAAAATAAGATGGTCACACGTTGGCTAATCCGGGATTCGAACCAGTACCTTTCGGTTACTAGTAAGATGCTCTACAAACTGAGCTAACCGGCCCCAAGGATGTATATTGCCTCATCTCTTCAACCTATTCCTTGAAAACGTAATTGAAGAAACATTCCAAATCTTCCAAACCACTATCTTCATTTCTTGCCTTTGTGAAGAGGAGGAAGCTGGCGTTGTTTGGCAGTCACGCGGCACGACATCCTTGCAAACACTATCCTGCAAGGAACAGTGGAAAGAAGTAGGCGTCGAGGACGATACAGAAAGAGCTGGACAGATGTTGTCAAAACAAGGACGGCGCTGGACATGTCACGCCTCATGACGACAGCTAGCTGAAGACAGATCGAAGTGGCGAAAGCTCTCTGCGTCAGCATCCGTCATGTCTCCCCAACGACCTGACCGGCTTGGGGAACTGATGCTGATGATGGCGACGACGACGATGATGATTACAAATCCTGTTAAATTGTGGTCTGTTTTGTTCAACACACACATAAACAAACAAAACAACAGCGCTGGCTCCACAACCATTCTCCCCCCCCCCCCCCCCCCCCCCTCTTGCCTTTCCCACATCTGATTGAGACGTTTTGGAACTTGGCCAGACAGAAGAATTCTATAAAGAATACTTAGAATTGGTAAATTACATTACATTACATTACATTACATTACATTACATTACATTACATTACATTACATTACATTACATTACATGATTATTGCTTTAGGTCCAGCGGACTCTTCCGAGCCAAATCAGGACCAGTATAGCCGAATCAGGACCACAAAATCAAGACCACAACTTCGCCGAAAGAGGACTCGCCCCTAGTCCGCATAAAAGATCTGCCGAAACAACCCTAGTGGTAACACTGAAGGCACTACACCAGCCGGTCACTTTACAATAAAGACATCCCACGCAGGGACGCTAAGGCTATACACTAATTTATCGAACCCCCGTTTACAAAAACAAAATAGAATATAAACATCATTATAAAATATGAACAAAACACATACATATAAAATGCCTACATTAACAAATTAACATCATAGGAAGCCCCAGTGACCGCCTGGCAGAGAGCGTCCAATATTTCCAAGCTGATCCAACAGACTTCGCACACAAATGAGGAGTTTTGTCCCGGAAGAGTTTTCAAGAATAAAGGTAGGTGACCGGTCTAGCGAAGAAGAAGATAGTATAGTAGATTGATAGAACAGAGTAGGAACGAGAAAGAACAAAGGAGAAAGATAGCGACAGTGGGAATTTAAAGCACAAAATTTCCAGAAAGTGGGGATACTATTTATACTGAAACTCCAAGCTCCCCCGGGGGCGTTAGAATGGGCCAAAATATTAAAATTATTTCCCTTGAATATGCAAATGTTCAGCCGATAGGTGCGCCAATAGTCGCGTACTTCCATGTTCAGGTCGTGGATCAAAATCTACAGTTTTAAGTCTTTTTTGATGGATTGTCGGTATATATCTTCAGCTTTCATAGGCGACCCCAAATGTTTTTTTGCTTGGTGAAATGTTTGTTTGTGAAATGTTTGTTTGGAGTGATTATGTACATGTTGTCAGTACTACAAACGATTTATTTTGTGAAAAGTCTGTCAGGCCGAGCAAGACACATCTTACATGCTTACAGTGTGCAGAAGGCCCCATACATAATTTTTTTTAATAGTCTAGTCATATAATATATATTAATAATAACAAATTTTTATAGAGTTCGGTACTCCAGCAGATGGCGTGACGTTGTTGTTGTTTGTAGATTATAGTCACACGACACTTTCGCATATAGGTGACTACTGGACCGATTTATTACTGACACCAGCGGGCCAGTTGTTGGTAAAGGGGAAAATAATATGATCACACGTTGACCAATCCGGGATTCGAACCAGCGACCTTTCGGTTACTAGCAAGACGCTCTTACCAACTGAGCTACCCGGCCCCACATGGCGTGACGCAACACGGTATACAGTTATTACAAGGGGCTCGATCACGTAGGCTTATTTACTACCCGAAGTACGCTACCCTAGGCGCACTCTATCGGATTGTCTTCCCCGAAGGTGGAGTTTTTTGGCTCATTGGTGTCAACAAGATGTTTACAGATACATTACTACTAAGCATTTTATTTAACTCAAATTTGCACTTTCTCAAAGGTCAAGGTAGCTGTGGCTCATTATGTTCTAAAGAGGTTTTGCCCTGTATCTCAAATTCGGCTGGACCGATTTAAAAATATTTTTCTTGCAATTAGTTCCGATTGGGGCCCATGATTCCGTGTTTTCATTTTGCTTCTTTCGGCATAAAAAGGACATAAGCTTTCACCGCCAAGAAAAATAACACTTTTGAAAATGCTATGTTGATGAGTGTGTGGAAATACATTTGAACGGCTCGCCATCTTCTTTTTGATTTTGCTCTTGCTTTTCTCTCTTCAATATAGAACCTTGAATCTGAGCTCTGTTTATCCGGATGGCTCGCCAGAAAAACTCAACTTATGCCGCCTTAAACACTATCGCTTTGATCAAAAGCGTCGAAGAACTTTTTTTTTCTGAGAATATAAGCACCTCGTTACAGCGGTCGAGAGATGAGCTCTTTGTTAACGTTACTGGGATAGGATGTCTGGAGGGACAAAGGGAATCATTAGAAGGATCATGTGTGTTTGTTTAGTTAGTGACGGTGGGTTAATGTGGTGAACTGAGGCGCCGTTAAGGTATGAACGTTTCTTTTGTTATCATTACAACAAACACACACAAACACAGACACACACATGCCCACTCATGCCCACATTCACACACACACACATAAATAAACAACAACACAGTGAGGCATATCCGTACCCTTATACGGTCCTCGATTCGTTGCCGATCAATGCGATTTTCCGGCATATGGGTACACAGCCTCAAGGTCCGGTCAGACCTACCGATCAAATCATACAATAAATTTATTTGTTCCATGCGATTTATCTCAGGACTGATTGCAGGAAGCAACACTAAACGCTAAAACTACTTTCATACAAAAGAGGCGGAAGTTGGTTTTCGCTGCGGCTTGCTCATAGCATACCTTTTTATGATGATGATGATGATGATGATGATGATGATGATGATGATGATGATGATCATTGTTGTCAAGGTGGCGACGTGATGATTCGTCCTTAACGCTAACGCAATTTACGTTAGGCTTCGTTATTCCTTCCTTCCTTCCCCTTTGTTGCAAAAGTAATAGTCAACAGTTCTAGTTCCAGCAGTTTAGAAGATAGAAAGAGAGAAGATTGTTTGCCATATTTAGCTGTTTTAGTAGCAGATGAGGATGAAATTCGACCGAGGAGATGATGATGCGTACGGCCATTTCTTCAAAGACGCACGGCACTTTCTGATTGGTCCGAACTTATGATTTCATCGCGGGAATTAGAACATGTTCTATCCTCTGAATCTACGATTGATTCCCATGAGAGTGTATCGTAAGCTAGCTTGTTGTACAACTTATTGCAGCATGTGACCGGGTAAATCTTCTGAGAATCGGTAGGTCTGACTGTAATAGTGAGTTGTAGGCATAGGTTAACGGGTATTAAAGAGTGGATACCAAGGCACATTCACGTGGCATCTGAATAGTACGAATAACTGGAATGTTACATTACTTTCAGTGTGAATTGCAGGGACCGTTGTTGGTTCATTTGTATGGTTCGTACAAGCTAACCTTGGAACTTTTGAAATTTGTCCTTTTATTTCAATCAACCAATCAGACTATTTTCATAAGACAAAAAAAGCTCAAAACCCAGGGGACTTTTGTGCCCCCAAATTGGGGGAAAATGAGTGGGGTTGGGGGTGGTGGGAATGGAGGGCGGTACAATTACAAGGTGGCATCATGAGTTGCAATACAGGCAATTCAAGTTTGTAATAATACATAATTATGTATGACCAGTTCATAAACTATTACACAGAAGGAAAAAAAATCGTAACTTATCATCATTACGTTTTAGGTTATAATTCATTAATCAAACTCACAAGATGAAGCAGCAAAATACACTTTAGTTAGTTTGAAAACAACACGCGTTTGTATATTCAATATAGCATTCAGACTAATTTCAATTTTGAAAAAAAAACAACAACAAAAAACAGCAAACCACCTTTAAATCACACACCACAGGGAGGCGGGAGCAGGAGGAATGGGAAGTCACCCAAATACAAAGATTTATTTCTCCCACGACGGCAAAACTTTCAACGCGCTTTGTTCACAGCAGTAAACAAACGACCTCTCTCATACGACTGTGGATAAGCAGAAATTAGGAATATTCGCCAGCACAAAAACGAAACAGCTGAATAAAGTATTATTTAAAGGGAAATATGTGACACGTTGTGGAGGATTATAGGATGTAATTTCTTGTGTCTGAGAGAGGGATTTCTCCTTGTCAAACTGCCCTCATATAGCTTTTTTTATTATTACTTTTATTTGACGGCTGATGGCATCGGAATGCATGTTTCTTTGGACAATGGGAGTCTTGTTGTTTTCTACTGTCTTGTCTTAAAAACAAGATGGCAAGCCATTCAAATTACGTATCTCCTTACACCCACCGCCAAATATTACCATTTTCAAAACTATTAATTAAATTTTTTTAGTATTATCTGAAAGATAACATCTTTTTTAAAATATGTTGAGGTAATTTGAGCTAAGCAAAATGTGCTAAGAAAATGATGGACATCAGCGACGCTGACTTTTGAGAATGCACAAATATGAATTACATATTAAGCTGAGTCAGATGCTAAAGTATCTCTGCTTTGGACAAAGAATCAAAATCAGTCAAACAATATTTGTGATAATGCAATAAAATAATCATTTTAAGCAGGACAGTCAAAAACAGGCCGGCTGCTCGACCCACCGACTGACCGTCACATAACTATTGGCCATGTCGTACGAAAAATAATAAAAATTGGTTCAGCTGTTTTAGATATAGAGCAAAACGAGTGGACAACATACCCGCAGAATTGTTTCAAGCAGAAGGAGAATCGATAATTGACGCCCTCACCTTGATCTATATCAAGATCTTGCAGAATGGGGAGTGGCCTACACCATGGACCCAGTCGCTTATTATCACTCTTCCAAAAAAGGTAACTTTCAGGAGTGTGAAAATTAGCGCACCATCAGCCAAATCACCTATTCCAGCAAGGACCTCCTGAAAATAATACTCAACATGTTGAAACCCCAAGCTGAACAAATCATAGCTGAAGAACAAGCAGGATTCAGGGCAGGGCAAAGTACCACAGAACAGATTTTCAACCTCAAAATAATCTGCGAGAAATACATACTGCACCAACAACATCTATTTCATGTGCTAGTAGATTTCAAGAAAGCGTTTGACCGAGTCTGGTATACAAATTTGTGGGCAAACATGAGAGTGTACAACACCTGCCTAAAATTATTGAAGTCATCTAAAGCCTGTATGACAAGGCTACAAGTGCAGTCCTCCACAACAGCACCATCGAAAAATTGTTCAGAACAACAATCAGTGTGCGTCAAAGATGCCTACTCTCTCCAACACTCTTTAACATCTTCCTAGAGCGCATCAGGTCAGATGCCCTTGAAGATCACGAAGGCACAATCAGCATAGGGGGTAGAGCAATCTCTAACTTCCGTTTTGCGCATGACATTGATGGATTGGCTGGAGAGGAACAAGAACTTGAACAGCGGGTACAGAGACTTGACACCATCTCCAGAGCCTATGAAATGGGAATAAGTTCAGAGAAGCCCAAAATGATGACCAACAACACCAATGCCATCAACGCGGACATCAAAGTCCAAGGCCAATCCCTCTGTTTCAAATATGTAGGAGCCATTGTATCAGAGTGGGGCCGGGTAGCTCAGTTGGTAAGAGCGTCTTGCTAGTAACCGAAAGGTCGCTGGATCGAATCCCGGATTGGTCAACGTGTGATCATATTATTTTCCCCTTTACCAACAACTGGCCCGCTGGTGTCAGTATAAATCGGTCCACTAGTCACCTATATGCGAAAGTGTCGTGTGACTATAATCTACAAACAACAACAACAGACGATGGGTCCCGACAGGAAGTCCTCTCCAGGATCGCACAAACAACTGCTGTCCTTACAAGGTTGAAGCCCATTTGGAAAGACAGGACCATCAGTCGACATTTCAAGGTAAGGCTGCTGCGCTCCAATGTCATCTCCATCTTCCTATACGCTTGCGAAACATGGACCCTCACAACAGATCTACAACGGAGAATACTAAGCATGGAGATGATGTGCCACAGAAGACTTCTGGGCATTTCCTATACCTAAAATCCGACAGACCATCAAACAAGCCATTGGACAACACGATGAAATGCTCCTATCCTATCCTATCCTGTCCCGTAACACGGAGGTCGTAAGGGCACCACAGATGATCGTTTAACCAGCACACTCCATCTTTCTCTGTCCTCAGCAGCCCTGATGGTTTGGGAGGATCTCTTCTTCTTCTCTGTTCTCGGGACATGCTAGAACTGACAGGTCTCTATTTGGTGTATGGTTGTAAAGGTCAGAGCAGTACTCTGTCCATCTGTCCAAGACTTTTTGGTCTTCTGTAAGGCATATGCCAGATTTGCTTTGGATCGTGGAGACCTTGGGCTGTTTAACACTTGTCAGCCCCTTCACAGTCTGGTAGGCTTTCTTGCTGTTGTTCTTGTTCAGACTGTTCTCTATTTCCTGGCATTGATCTTCTATCCAGTTCTCCTTTGCTGTGCGCATGCATTTTCGGATGTCACTGTTGATTTTTCGGTAGACATCAGCTCCCTGTGAGGTGTTCTTTTTCTTTTTTTTTTAATCTCTCTTCGTTTATCACACAGATCCAAAAGTTCAGGTGTGATCCACGGCTTCTTCTTTGGTCGGTGCTTGTCAAGGATCTCAGTGGCGGCATTTGTCACAGCTGATTTGAAGGTGGTGGTCATGGTGTTGACATCTACTTCACCCGCCCCCAAAATGAGCAGTGGTGCAAATTTCCCTCCAATTGTGGCCTGAAATAGTTCTGCCACCTCCGGGTCTTGCAGTTTGTCCAGGTCGAACTTCAGTCTAGTGCACTTTGCTGTATTTACTCTTTTCAAGTGGAGCCGGAAAGACATCATGACGAGATCGTGGTCACTTCCGACGTCTGCTCCTGGAAAAGTGCGTGTCCTGCCAATGTTGATGCTTGATCTGAAGCGTTTCTTGACCCTGATGTAGTCGATCTGGTTGTGATGCTCCCTGCCGGGATTGTGCCATGTCCATCGTCTGGAGTTTTTGTGGTGCGAATCTTGGCCAACCTTGGCATTCCAGTCGCCTTGCACTATGACTATGTCCTTCTTCGGCACTTGGTCAAGGACCGCCTGTAGATTTTCATAAAAATCCTCCACTTCGCTGTCGTCATAGTCTTATGTTGGGGCATAGGCCTGGATGATTGTGATGTTGAAAGGGTTGCTCTCAGACGGATGGTAATGAGTCTACTGAAGACTGGGCGGCAACCCATGACAGTGGCTAGAATGTTCTTGTGGACCAAGAATCCAACGCCGTGTTCGTGCCTGTCATCTCTACCGCTGAAATAAAGCTTGTGGCCTTTGTCGGTCGTTGTTTCACCTAGGCCTTTCCAGCGCAGTTCGCTGATACCTAGAACGTTCCATCGATAGTGGTCCAGCTCGTAGGCCAGTTCTTCTAATTTTCCTTCCGCAGTTAGGGTCCTGACATTCCAGTTCCTTTGACGATGTTTCTCGTGCGGATTTTGCTATATTGTCCATCAGTAGCATACTTATCA
Source organism: Oncomelania hupensis (assembly GCA_036898135.1). Classification (NCBI taxonomy): domain Eukaryota; kingdom Metazoa; phylum Mollusca; class Gastropoda; order Littorinimorpha; family Pomatiopsidae; genus Oncomelania; species Oncomelania hupensis. The sequence continues at coordinate 72,857,111 of CM072511.1, read as the reverse complement.
CCTCCGTCCTGGTGGCCAACGGAAGGCGCGGTCCTTGTTGAGCCGGGCGACGACCGATCCGGCATGGAAGTAGTGGATAGTTTCATCATGTAGTGTGTCATATATGCTCACAGTGGTGAAAAAACGGAAACTCCGATGGTATGGCCACATCACCAGAGCATCAGACCTTGGAAAGACCATCCTGCAAGGCACGGTGCAAGGAGGCAGAAGAAGAGGGAGACAAAAAAAAGAGGTTGGGGGACAACATTCGAGAATGGACTGGCTTGACACTGAGCGAAGCCGTTAGGGTTGCTGAGGACAGAGAAAGATGGAGTAACCTGGTTAAACGATCATCTGTGGTGCCCCTACGACCTTCGAGTTACGGGATATGATGTGATAAGATAGTGTTGAGCGTAGAATTGCGCGACCATTTTTACCTTGAGTTTGAGTTAATACGATGGCAGAGGCAGCTGGCCACTTACCCAGGTTGTAAGGTGTCAATGACGTTTGGTAAAAAACTGTTCAGTGGGTCTTGAGATATGATTTGCAACGGACCGACCGTCATACAGACAGACAACCTAAGGACATTCATTGGCTCGTTATGATTCTTTTATATCAATGTATTTCTAGATAAGTCTTAGAGCGCCAAGCTACGGCTCATCTGAACATAGAATGTAACCAGAAAAGGGGTTGTGGAAATATGCAATGATTTGTAGAATGGAATAATAATAATAATAATAATAATAATAATAATAATAATAATAATAATAATAATAATAATAATAATAATAATACAAAAATAATTTATTTTGTAAAGTGCAAATACCAAAAAAACAAATTCTATTCTAAGCGCTCGCACGAATCCACACACGCATCCGCAATAATAAATAGTTATGACATCAAAATATGAAACACTAAAACTAAATAGTAAAAACATACACCATGTACAATAAAGGCATGATAAAATACACATTGCTAATAATGGTAACAGTCATTCACAAACATGCAAACACGCACACACACCTACAAGCTCGCTCCAATAGATACATTGCGCACATTCTAATCATAAACACATGCGCACGTATTTATGATATAATAATGGAAGAATTCATTATATTGAAAATAATAACAATTAAAATTGTGTTAAAAACAACAACAAGCAATAAACAGAAAATGCACTGAAGACGAAAAGTAAGAAAATACAAAAAGTATTTATCTTTTTTTAACAGCTTTTAAAAACCATACAGTGCCAAGCAAATTTACAACGTTAAGAATGACGAACAAAAACATCAACATTATGCCAGAGAATCTAGTCACACACACTCAAGCTCTCTCTCTCTCTCTCACACACACACACACACACACACACACACACACACACACAAAAGGTCTGTTCACGGTAACATAGAAAAAAAATAGGGTCGGTCCTTCGGCTTTTTTTTTTAAAATAAAACTTTTTCCACCTTTGATGCTTTTATTCAAATTTTTTCCAGACGAACCCAAAAAAAGTTTACGGTCGGGCCAAAAAATTATGGTTCATCGGAATACCGTAAACATACTTTTTTTTTTGGGGGGGGAAGGGGGGGGAAGGGGGGGGGGGCTAATGAAAAATGAACAGACAGAATGAAAGAAACAGCAAGCTTGTTGGTGGCATCTGTTGAGAGATAATCATATGGCGTATTTTGCACAGTCTATGGAGATGAAAGTTCAGAGCTCTGCACAGATTGTTTATTTATGTCTCCATTGACAAGTTGTGATCCGCATGCACGCCCAGGTTCGGGACAGACTTAAAAAAATTCAAACTGATGACTAGAGAAGGACATTGAATTAGTGGACGTCTGATGCAACTTGGTCCGCGAACTAATCTGGATTAACTCTTTCATTTCATAAATCATGTAAAAAAATTGTATCATTAATTTTCAGTTTGTTCATGCCTATCCAGTTGGAATAATAATAATAATAATAATAATAATAATAATAATAATAATAATAATAATAATAATAATAATAATAATAATAATAATAATAATAATTAATATTATTATTATTATTATTATTATTATTATTATTATTATTATTATTATTATTATTATTATTATTATTATTATATTGTGCATTTCCCTATTTAAAAATCGATTCAAAGCGTTATTCTCACGCACTCACACACCAAAAAAGAAAACCATAACGAAAATAAAAAGCACAAAAATAACTACACGCTGGCAGATGTAGCTTGGTAGAGGCCAAGAAGACCATTTTTTTGGAAGATGGTTTATAAGCAAAGGAAGACGAGAAGAGATGATTAACAAACTATGTTTGAACAGAGGCGTTTTTTTTCCCTCCCCTCCATCTTTTATTCCCTTCCCTCTGCCTACCTGCCTGTACATAAATAACATTGTATTAAGACCTTGACTCTTTGACATCTTTCAGTGTTTTAACCACTGATGTCAATGAAGGCTGTGTTCAGGCACGTTTGCTATATTTTATCCGTCACTGCAGTCTCAGACATTGTTCCTGAACATAACCTCACAGGCGGCGGAAGCAGGGGGGGCAGGGGGGCCATGCCCCCCCCTAGAAAAATGTTGGAGGGGGCAGCCTTATATATTGCCCCCTCCAATAATAAGTAGTGTCTCTTTTTTTTTTCTTTTTTTTTTTGCCAGGGCATTAAAGGATTTTTTTTTCCAAATGGAATCAAGCAATACAAGTGTTTATCATCATAATCATCATCATCATCCTCTGATCAGTAAGAGAAGTTCGTCCCTTCGTCATCATTTCCTGTCGACGCGTCATAATCGTTAGCCTTAGCGTAGATCAACGTGACCGACAGTTTTCGACATCGTGCACGTCACAGTCGCGTTTTGAAAACTTTCATTTGCTGTCAGTTTTTACAGTCTACCGTTTTCAATATCAGCAATTTTCTCGACTACAAGTGAAGAAGTCAGCAAAATGGCAAATGCTTTGACAACTGGGGTTATTGTTCCTCGTCAAGCATCCCGACAGACTCTCCGTGACAACCAACCTGCGGCCACTCCAGAAGAATATTTCAAGATTAGCATTGCCATTCCTTTCTTGGAACACCTGTCAACCGAACTGGACTCGAGGTTCAAAAATGCTGGTCTAGCAGTTGATGGTCGGTCTATGTCTGGTGCCAAGCACTTTAATAGACAACCAGGATGGTTTCATGCAGGTTCCAGAAGGGGTGATGCTGGCAATGTTGTGGGAGTCTGACCTACCAGACAACGCTACCCTTGATGCAGAATACCAACGGTGGGTTTGCAAATGGCGAACTGCTGCTGAGAATGCGACAGCTATCATCCCATCCACGGCATCAGAAACACTGAAACATTGTGACAGGGATTTTTTTTTATCCCAACCTGTTCATCATGCTTTAGAACCTTTGCACCCTACCTGCCACTACTGCCGAGTGTGAGCGTTCAAACAGTCAGTTCCGCAACCTGAAAAACTACCTGCGCTCTACAATGGGGCAACAGAGACTAAATGGACTTGCTTTACTGAAAGTGAACAGGGATGTTGATATTGACTTCAGAATCAGAATCAGAATCAGAATCTTTATTCTATATTTATTCAAAGAGGCAGTGAACTGTTTTGCCAGAAGATACAATTCACAAATGGTACTAATGCCGAGGAACCTAGTGCAGCAAGACTGAATTAAGTGAAAGCAGGGCGGTGATGTTCATAAACTACAAGATAAAGCTTTATACCGTTAACGATCAACAAAAAGTAGTGAATAATAATAGTATACAAAACATCTCTGCTGATAAATAAATGTGTGTGTGTGTGTGTGTTTTTTAAGGGAGGGGCAGAGGATAATTTTTGTACCCCAGAGTTTGTCAGTTTAATTGTTCAAAAAGCTCAAAGTCCCAGACCATCACAGATGGCTTTTTCAAGGTTCAGATTGCACCAGATTGCACCATTTTGCATCCTTGAAAAAAAAAAATTCCGGGGGAGCATGCCCCCGGACCCCCCTAGAAGACTCGGCGCTTCGCGCCTTCGCTGAATCTATACCCCCACCCCCACCCTCGACTTTTCCCAGGTCTGGCCCTGATGTCACTGAATAGTGTGTGGCCCCCCCAATCCTGAGCAGCTTCCGCCGCCTGTGAACCTTCCTTTGTTTGTTGTTTTAATCTAAATGTAACCTGTCTGTTTTATGTTATGTCCTTAAATCGCAAACAGAATTATGGATGTTGTGTGTGTGGGAGTATGGATGGTGTGTATTAAACGATACATACGCACTACTATAACACTGTTTTGTCATTTTATTAATGCGTCGGGGTGGAAGATTATGTGTGTGAGTGTATAAGGCTTAAGGGAAGAGGGAGTGGGGGTAGGGAAGAGCATTGTTGGTGAATGTGGTTGTGTGTGCGTTAGTACAGTATAAACTGCGTTTAGTACAGAGTAAAGAACAACAACCACCTTTTTTAAAAATTAAAAATAATTAAAATTAATAAATTAAAGAGTGAAAAAACAACCACCGTGGAACAAATGAATGACTTGTGACGCGCTTATAGTTAAACCCCCACGAAAAGGGCGTGCTCGCATGATATGTTAAGGGCTTACGTTACTGTTAAAAAGTATTCCCCAGTTAAAATGTAAAGACACACGGAATCTTGCTTGAAATATTTAGGCCAGTGGTCATCGATGGTTAAATTATTGAGATTTTCTACGTCGTTAATGTATTCGCACTATACAACAGCATGCTCATGGCAAAACCGATTCTTTCAATGCCTATGACCGTGAGTAAAATATGCTGCAAGCGAGCAAGCAAGGAAGGAAATGAAAGGACAACACTCCCCGAGGGCCAGGACAGCCTTATACAGCTTCCACGAAGCTAAGAGTCTGAGGCCAATTTTTGCTTCCTTTTACATGGCCAAATGAAGAACCTTGTCTTCTCATCCCAGTCATAAAGTCATGCAAACGCGCTATTTTAAAGTGACCCAAGATAAGATATTTCAGCGTCCTTTGAAATTCACAGTGAGTGTTGCCCCACATAAAATATAATATTAGCCCTCAAATGTACGTTTTTTATATCATATCCCATCCTTTAACTCGGAGGTTGTAAGGGCACAACAGATGATCGTTTAACCAGCGTACTCCATCTTTCGCTGTCCTCAGCAACCCTGGCGGCTTCGCTCAGTGTCAAACCAGTCCATTCTCGAATGTTGTCCTCCCACTTCTTTTTTGGTCTCCCTCTTCTTCTACCTCCTTGCAATGTGCCTTGCAGGATGGTCTTTGTAAGGCCTGATGATCTGACGACGTGGCCATACCATCGGAGTTTCCGTTTCTTCACCACTGTGAGCAGGTCATCATGTTGTCCAATGGCTTTTGTGATGGTCTGTAGGACTTCGTCGTTGGTGATGTGCTGGGTATAGGAAATGCTCAGAAGTCTTCTGTAGCACCTCATCTCCATGCTTTGTACTCTTCGTTGTAAATCTGCGGAAGGGTCAATGTTTCGCAAGCGTATAGGAAAATGGAGATGATAAGGGAGCGCAGCAGTCTTACCACGTTTTTTGTTTTAAAATATAAATCGATAAATTCATGTGTTTATGTACATGTATATTAAAAGCATCAAGGTTTCATGTTCATGACTTTGGATAAAACATTCCTGCCAATTATTTATTCTGAATCATGAAACGTGGTTGAGACTAGACTAGGCCTCCTCCCTCTTTCGAGTTGAGACAGCTCTGCGATATGCGATGCATAGACTGAGTACCGGAGGTCTGGGACTGAATCTGAAACAAACCATCTTGTACATTCCTTTTTGAACTGGGACAACTGTTATAGTCTAGGACTATTTCTTAAAACTGCTTTGTGCATGAAACCTCTAATGTATTGATAATAATGTAGGTCAGAAAACATTTTAAAGTCCATTGTAAGCAAATTAATCCAATCTATTTAAATCCTGAACCAATTTTTTTTCTTCCATTCTTCATGCGAAAAGGTTATTGTTTTTGGACGAACGTTTTTAGCCGGTTTTTAGTGTGACCGTACATAGCCCTATCATAATTTCGAGTCCACTTCTTTGTGGCTTATAGTTTTAGTTGACAGTCTATAATTGAATTATTCTCTTACCGTTCCTCAAGGGGAGAACAAATTCCTTGATCATAGATAAAACACTCTTGCACAGTACAAAATTAAGTCTCTTATGCTCCAGACCAGTAGCTTCTAGAGTAATGCAAGCTCCTATGATAAAAGAAATCTTTTAAGTCGAAGACCTAGTTTTCCCCGGAGGACAGTGTGTTCTGATAGGCCGCGCCTGTAGTAGATAAAAAGCTTAATTACTTAAATAACTCTCAGTGGAAGCCAGGGTAATAAAATAGAAAGTTAGCTTTTCGAAATATTTAATTCCGAGGTTATGGGGCTTGTATAGAAGAAACCCGTAAAGCATTCTCTCTCTCTCTCTCTCTCTCTCTCTCTCTCTCTCTCTGAATACAAGGTTTGCGTGAGCGTTAAGGACGAATTATTACGTTGCCACCTTTATGACATGTATTTGTATCTCTCTCGCGTTTGTTATGATGGGAATGTGGGGCTCATAAACAGGACAAAAGAATGTCTTATTTTTGTATTTTAATTCGGAAGCAATAACAAAAAGAGCAAAGCTTTCTACTGGATCTCCCCTTATTCATCAATGCAAATGAGGGGAGACAAAACGGGCATCTAAGCGGTCCAACTGCTGAACTGTATTCAGGTGTTTTTTGTGTGGTGAGGATCAGTATGCAGAATTTCGGTTTGGTCTGGTTTAAATTTGTGCTGAGTTCTAGATTTTTAATTTAAAGTTTGGAAGAGAATATAGGAAGGTCTTGATTGTTTGAGCATGACATTAAAATTTTATCGCGGGCTACATGTGGTCAAATTCAAAACTCTTTTGACAAGGGTTAATTCTCTTGTGAAATTCTGAATCCATGTATGAAGCAATGCTGCTGCTTTTCAGGATTATAGTCGATGTTTGGTTTATATTATAACAAACAATGGCGTAGGAGTAGATAATGCACATATCTCTCTCGTGCGAGAAGTTCAGAATCAACCAGCTCAGTTAGTGCTTCCCTTCAAACTAACATAAGAAAGGCAAGCCATTTAAATGTATTTCACTGGCACAAAAAGCTGGAACTCAATAATTCTAAAGTGCTCATTTTCGTAGCTATGTTGAAACTCTGATTTAGCCTAATAAAGCAAAATACAAGAATAAAATAATGGGGCATAACTGAACTATCTGCAATTTAAAACATGCAAAATCTGTTTAGCCAATTTTTAGATAAAGCGCAAAACGTTTTAATGACTTCAGCGACCTTAACCTTTGTATAAGCCATGCGTTGAAGTTGGTTATCTGTATACCAAATATCAACAAAACCATTTACGTTGTTGTTGTTGTAAGATCTTGAGCAACACGTTTATAGCCACAAAAATTAACTTTTGGGACCTTAACAATTTGGTAATGCAAAAAGCACGGTATGCTGGCCACTGTTGTTGAGATAGTGGAAACACCTGTTTTCGCTTTATTTCAAGAAAACCACAACCGAATTTGATTATTTTTATTTGCAGATACTTTAGCCACGGCTTGCCAAGCATTTTAGATCACTGATATTTTGCTGGCAGATAGTTCAGAAAGTGGTCCATAGATTCATGCTTTCATTTTGCTTCTTTTTGCTAAAGCCGAGTCGCAACACGGCCAATAAATTGAGCAGTTTTGCAAATGCTTATGTAAGAACCTGAAAATACATTTGAACGACTTGACTTTTGTAATTTTAAAACCTCTTTGTGCCACTACTCGCCATCTCTGTAATAACGATCGAGATACGATCCTGAGTGATGAGTGAAAGCGATCAAATTACTGGAATCGAGTCCGTGATAATGCTGTTTTCCAATAGGAAATTCGTGATAACGCCGATACTATATCATTTCAACTTTTTTTCATGCGCTGATAGGGATATCCATCGTGACCGAGCGGCTGTCAAGTATTCATGAACCACATGGCTAGAGAGATATAAAAAAGAGAGGGAGAGAGGGGGAGGGCGGAGAGAGAGAGAGAGAGAGAGAGAGAGAGAGAGAGAGAGAGAGAGAGAGAGAGAGAGAGAGCAAAAAACTGCGTAGCTACGAAGTGTGACATAAAGCTATGAGACACATTTTCAAAGTTGTGCTTGTGCAAGTGAAAATTGTTGGTAAGTCGGAACGACAGATCCAGCTGTCCAGACGCATTTCCTGTGGAAATGTCTAAGATGTCAAAACCACCGTTCTCCGGTCGTAAGAGAGAACGGGGAGAGGGAAAAGTGATTGACAGATGGAGGAGGCTGGGGGAGGACGATGGGCTGATGCATCGAGTTCTTCCATTCATAGGAAACTATCTCACTCGCGAAGAAGTGTTTACAGACTAAACGCTTGAAAACAAGATGGTAAGCAATTGAAATATATTTATTCAAATAGCTGAAAATCAACATTTTTAAAAGTGTAACTTTTTTCGTGGACAAATTATGGTTGGGCTTACTTCTGAAGAATCAAAATGAAAATATGAAATGATGGGCCATTATCTGACCTATCCTGTCCTATCCTATCACGTAACTCGTCGTAGGGGCACCACAGACATTCGTTTAACCAGCGTACTCCATCTTTCTCTGTCCTCAGCAACCCTGATAGCTTCGCTCAGTGTCAAGCCAATCCATTCTCGAATATTGTCCTCTTACCTCTTTTTCGGTCTCCCCTTCTTCTACATCCTTGCACTGTGCCTTGCAGGATGGTCTTTGCAAGGTCTGATGATCTAGTGACGCGGCCATACCTTCGGAGTTTACGTTTCTTCACCACTGTGAGCAGGTCAACATGTTGTCCAATGGCATGTGTGATGGTCTGTCGGACTTCGTCGTTGGTGATGTCCTGGGTATAGGAAATGCCCAGAAGTCTTCTGTAGCACCTCATTTCCATGTTTTGTACTCTTCGTTGTAGATCTACTGGGAGGATTCATGTTTCGCAAGCGTATAGGAAGATGGAGATGACAAGGAAGCGCAGCAATCTTATCTTGGAATGTAGACTGATGGTCCTGTCTTTCCAAATGGGCTTCAACCTTGCCAGGGCACCAGTTGTTTGTGCGATCCTGGAGAGGACTTCCTGTCGGGACCCATTGTCTGATACAGTGGCTCCTAAAAATTGTCCTTGGACTTTGATATCTGTGTTGATGCCATTGGTGTTGTTGGTCATCATTTTGGTCTTCTTTGCACTTATTTCCATTCCATAGTCTCTGGAGGTGGTTTCAAGCATCTATACAACCTGTTCAAGTTCTTGTTCTTCTCCAGCCAATCCATCATCCGCAAAACGAAGGTTGGAGATTGCTCTACCCCCTAAGCTGACTGTGCCTTCGAGATCTGCAAGGGCATTTGACATGATGCGCTCTAGGAAGATGTGAAAGAGTGTTGGAGAGAGTAGGCATCTTTGACGCACACCGATTGTTGTTCTGAATCAGTTTCCGATGGCACTGTTATGGAGGACTGCACTGGTAACCTTGTCATACAGGCTTTTGCATTGTTCTTTTGCAGGTTTTGCTTAAATAACTGTTGTATGCCATTTGACTCTTGTTTTATTCTATTATTGATTACGAATTTGATTGTCTTTGCATTGTTGTTATTGAATTGCAATATTGCTAGTGTTTTGGTATTCCACGTGACTCAGAGGTTGTTTATAGACACTTTTGACAATGTCGGACCCAGTGGCCTTGAGATTGCGCTTCAAGGAATTAGGGGAAGCTTTACACTTAGCAGGGTGAGACCTAATTGCGTATATCAATGCAGAGGTAGAGAAACAGGAGGCTAAGGCAGAGATAGCAGCAGAGAGAGAGGCAAAGAAGTTGGAAGCAGAGAGAGAGGCAAAGAAGTTAGAAGCAGAGAGAGAGGCGAAGAAACTCGAAGCAGAACAGAGAAAAGCAGAACTAGAAGCAGAACAGAAAAAACTAGAAGCAGAGCAGAAGAAATTAGAGGCAGAGAGAGAAACGAGGAAATTAGAGATAGACACCTTACTGGCAGCCGGAATCATCTCAGAGTCTACTTCACCCTACAGTGCAGGCACGGTATTGTTGCGAAAACCCAACGGAGAGCATCGACTGTGCATCGACTTCAGACTCCTGAATGCGGTAACGCAGTTCCAGCCAGAGCCACTCCCGGACCAGACAGACCTATTTGCCAAGCTACAGCGAGCAAAGTACTTCTCACGCATCGACCTCAGCAAAGGATACTACCAGATACCAGTGCAACCGCAAGTCCGAAAGTACCTAGCTTTCAGCACTATGGAAGGACACTTCGAATTCAACGTGCTTCCATTCGGACTCCACAACGCACCCAGCATCTTCAGCGCCATGATGCGAAAACTCCTGGCACCCCTGAGCAGCGAGCACCTACATTCGTTTATGGACGACATCCTCATCGCTACACCTACGTGGGAGGAACATGTCACGCTCCTACAACAACTACTCGCCCGCCTCAGAGACACGGGATTGACGGCAAGACCCACCAAATGTCAGATTGGATTCACCGAGCTAGAATTTCTGGGACACACCATAAGTCAAGGAAGCCTGCGACCGGTAGAAAAGACCGTGAAACGCCTACTCGACGCTCCTAGGCCCAAGACCAAGAAGGAGGTGCAGTCGTTTCTAGGACTCTGCGGCTTCTACCAGAAGTTCATCCCCAACTACAACAGCATCGCCGTACCACTGACAAATGGAACCCGGAAAATCGCCCCGGACAAAGTAGTATGGACAGCCGAATGCGAGGCAGCATTCCAAACACTCAAGGACAGAATGACATCGGCGCCAGTACTCCACCTACCCGATTTGACTCAGCCATTCGTTCTTCGCACCGACGCAAGCGACTTAGGCCTCAGAGCAGTACTGCTACAGCGCGACCCCAAGAATGCAGAGACGCTATTCCCTGTCGCCTACGCCAGCAGAAAATTGAGACCCGCCGAGACCCACTACGCCACGTCGGAGAAAGAATGTCTTGGACTAGTCTGGGCCATACAGAAATTTCAACTCTACCTGTATGGGACCCACTTCACAGTTCAGGTGGACCACCAACCCCTATCGTTCCTGGCAGCCTCCAAGTCTTTGAACTCTCGCCTAATGAGATGGGCACTCACACTTCAGGCATACTCATTCCAAATCGAGTACATCCCCGGCAAAGAGAACCACGGAGCCGACTACCTCAGTCGCCATCTCGTGGAGGACACAGCAGCTGTCGCCCACCCAACACAACTAAGGGCCACAGCACCAGAATTCGTCCCCGCCCAGTAATACCCTGTCACTAGTGTCCATAGCTACCTGGCACAGCATTGCAGCTCAGGTAGAGCAACTTAACTAGTTTGTAAATAGGACCCTAGGATAGTGCAGTGTTAAACTAGGCTCTGTAGTAGAAAAAGGTCGAATCCAGTAGTCATCGCCTTTTTTCAGTTGAGGGAGCCTGTCATGAACTGGCTAGTTTTAACTCTGCCTATTACTATTCAGCCTTGTGTAGTAATTGTAACATTAGAGAGAGTTAGTGTATGACACAGCAGCAATTAAATTACACAGCAGGCCACACACGGCGAGCCAGCCACACACAGCGCAGTGAGTCAGCACTTGAGCTTTGAATCAGACCGTTTAACCAATGACCAGCAGGCTAAGCGGGTAGAGCCGGTTCTGATGGGTCAAAACCTACACACAGTTTTGGTCAGTCGTGTGTGAGACGAGGAAGAAGTAACATCTAAATAGCTAGCAGAGAAATCTCTTCACTCATAGACCAGGAAGCAGGACTTTAGAATCTCAGAAATCTATCAAGTCATCACGGGCCTGAACTTGTCAAACAGGTAAATGAACACCCTTCTGTTTCATCGTGATATATTTATATTATTGTGGAAATTATGTTTGTGGAATTTGCTATGCATAAATGTGAATTGTTAATCCGAATTTGCGTGACCATGTGGAAAAGCCGAACACGTGGCGAAACACGACCGGTTGCGCCGCCATGTTGCATACCATACGGAACCACTGTTGTTTAACTTATATGTATGTTTGCAGACCAGTGGCTGTACCACTGAATGTTTATAATATTATTAATTCTGTATGTGTATAGTTAGTTAGACACGATTTATATTTATGTATGTATAGGAATTTAGAGTTGAGATTCCAATGGACCCCGGAAGTAGCAGAATGTTCGTCGCTTATGTATAGAGATGTGGAGCTATCACTGAGGGCTACTTTGGCTTTCAGTGAGACGCTCTGCACAAACCGATTATTCAGGGTTGTGCAGAATTTCGTCTCTTATATTACAGACGAGCAGGCGAGCTATCCTGTGCACCCCACTCCACAGAAACGACGAGTTGGTTGAGGAGCCTCTACCGCACAAGTCGGAAAGAGCTACCTTGAAAAACACCCTGTCAGACCCCACAGCGTGGCAAGGGAACCCAACTACACAACGACAAAGGTGTACCAGAAGCTACCTCACAGAAGGACTTCGACCGCACCATCAGAAAGTTAAGTGTAATCACCGAAGGTGCACTTAAACTGATCGAAACAGGACCACAGTAGTCCAACTCTTCAGAAACTGTAAAACGGACCACAGTAGTCCAAATCTACATGAGATATTATAGCAAGTGCCCGATGAAGATATAACAGCTGCCTAGACTATCAGCGATCGAACTATTAGCAGTAACTGAGACTTTTTAAGTTAGATTAGTACTTAGAGAATCTTGTATAGAGTAGAAGAAATAAATGTGTGATTTTAACTGTTATCAAGTGGCTGGACTACATATGATTCATAGCCGTGTGAAAGCTAGTGTGACAGTAATCTTTTACCATTTTATCTATCTATCTCTGTGCCCCAACCTTAACACAGAACGAGCTAAACAAATAAATTTATTAAAGTAATTCATAGGGTGACTTACTAGCAGTTCCCACCGAATAAACGTGAGGGTCCATAATTCCATTGTGCAGAGCCCATAAACCCCACGTGACAGTGACTGACCCCTGAGAAAGAGCAAAGGTCAATATACAAAAAGGCTGAGTGGTGGTTAAAGTATCTGCATTGTAAAAATAATAAAAATCGGCGTAGTCGTTTTTTAAATAATGCAGGATAATGTGTTTTAAACCAAAAAATAAATAAAATTCGGATACGATTGATCGTCCGACCGACCAACGGACTGCCACTGAATGACTGGCCACGAGTTAAAGTGCCCGTAAATTAAAACAAATTATCGAAATCGGTACCGCGTTTTTGAGATAGAGCGGAACGTGTTTAGCAAAGAATTTACCCCAGCGATCTTGATGTTCGAGGTAGAGCAAATACTATGCTACTACTCCAGGTAAAGATCATATGAAGTTTGAACAAAATCCGTTCAGCGGTTCTTGAGATATAGCGTGCAAACGACCGATCGACCCCATCCCCCTATTCTTCCCCCTCCTTCCCTCCCTTCCAACCCATACCAGACAAACGAACATTTACCTCGCTCGGATTCACGATAATATAAACATGTTTTTAGACAAGTGTGGACATTAAAAAAGAAAAACTAACGCATTTCAGCGGGAAAGATTTGTTTTTAATTTAACTAAATGATTAAAAGGCCCCCGTTCCAAAGTTTTGTTTACTTTTGGCAAAAGCAGCTTAACAATAAAATTCGCATTGTTTTTTTGGTGTTTTCTTTTTACATTAAACGATAATAAAGTGGGCTTTCCTTGCTCAAACCAATCAACAGCTTGAATTTGCAATTTTCGTGCTGACGGGGAGTAATTTCCCCCGTTTGTAAAGGTATAGCTGTGTGATCTTTGACCCTATTTCTGAATGAACCACGCGGCTTGAAGAGTGCGTGTTTGGTGTCTGGGGTAGGGTGGGGTAGGGTCTTTTTATATTTTATATCAAACTAAAACTAAGAACGTTCAGAGCCTTTGTTTGTAGGGGTACTGTCACTTGCCGGCTTTGGTAGCTGCTAATTTTAACTCTAGAATGTTGGCTGGCTAGGCTGCGGCTTTTGCTTTTAATAGGCACAATAAGGGGTGTCGGATAGCGCAGTGGTTGGAGCACTCGCTATGTCGCAAGTTAAGCACCGTCCAGTGCGGTTAGCACTTGGATGGGTGACCGCAAAGCGTGAAGCGACAAATAACAACGCCCCCAGTTGACTCAATTGTGACTAAGTACCTACTCTCTTAAGGGTGGGGAAGGTAAAGCAGCGAGGGAGAGAGATGGGCATCACCCTCATTACGCTGGCCCAAGATAAGTGTGATCTCCAACATCACGCTTCCCCTACGGCCACAAGGCTATGGGACTACCTTTACCTTTTACCTTTTAGGCACAAAAACTACAACATTTATTCATTTAAAAAAAAATTTTGTAAGCTTTTTTTTCAGTGGAGCAGCACTCACTGTGAATGTATAAAGGTTCTGACTAGAGGGCGTGGTCACAGTGGGTCTCTTTAAGTCCTGTAAAATCTAGCAAACCCCTCTTCTCCGTTCTCCTGCTGTTTTCTTTATAGTTAAGGGGCAAAATGCATAAATGTATATTGGTGAACAGTGACTATCTTGGTACCTTTGGATTGACTGTGATGCGGTTCCATCATACATTAGACCTGGCTTTAGTTTCGAGTGTCATGGAAATGTTCTTAAGCCGACTGTTAAGACCGCAGCTACGGAGCGTTTATACTATCAAACGCCGACACCCTAAAGAAAACAGCAATAGATTTCCGATTTTATTGAAGATAATATAGGAAAAAGAAATAAACAATTCCGGATAATAACAAAATGGCAAGCCAATCAAATATATTTTCAGACTCTCACAAACATTTCCGAAAAACCAACATGTCAAATTTCTTCCCGGCGTTTAAAGAAGCAAAATGAAAACACGGAGTGATGAGCCATTCACTATCTGAACTCTCTGCAGGCAAAAAAAATATCAAAATCGGTCCAGCCAATCTTGAGGTTAGGGCGCAAAACATGTTTATAAAATAATGAACCACAGCTCCGTTTGCCCGTCAGAAAGTGCAAATATGAATCACATAAGGAGCTTAGCAGTTGTTAAAGTATCTGTATACTTAAATTCGGGTGAGCTATTCTTGAGCAAAGGCAAAAAGAATTGTTTTGAACACGGACGGACGGGTATTTGGCTCGTTCTGATTCCCGATGTAGTCAAAGTATTTTCAGATATTACCTGGCAATACAAGAATTGGATATATATTGAACTTTGAAAAGAATAACAACTCGCAAACATTATATGTTTTTTGAACCATTATAGCGATTGTGCTGCATTAGCAAGCGTAAATGAAGTAAAGAGTTATGCAATAAATTCACAAATGCCTCGTTTTTGCGACATCATTTACGACAAAGGTTTA
Source organism: Oncomelania hupensis (assembly GCA_036898135.1). Classification (NCBI taxonomy): domain Eukaryota; kingdom Metazoa; phylum Mollusca; class Gastropoda; order Littorinimorpha; family Pomatiopsidae; genus Oncomelania; species Oncomelania hupensis. The sequence goes on along the minus strand of CM072511.1, from coordinate 72,841,793 downwards.
TTGCATTGTTTGCGCCAACCTTCATTGTTTGTAATGTTGTCCTTCGTCAACTATAACAGTTAAGAGCATTGTTTCAACAAACTACCCGGTCATATTTTATTGGGAAAGTTCAGGAAACATACGTAGAAAACAATGATTGGGATGTTAAATGCATCCCAAAAGGTCAAAATCTTTAGCAAGCTCTCCTTATGATATAATTTTGTTATTTCGTATCTCACCTGTTCTCTTCCGTCGGGATTTTACTTCATCCTTTGTCAACTGTCATTATTTTGTTTTATTCCCATTAATACTAACGATACCCAGTTCCAGGCCATATATTTTACTTTAATCAATAGTGCAGGTCTACCTAATTATCCAAGCGTCATTTCTAGTGTAGCTGTTTTCTTACGTTAGCTGTTTTCATAGCAACTTTTTTTGTTCAATGTTGATTATTTCACGGAATGATAATAGCTAATTTTCGATCTAATTTATTGGCATGTGAACGCAACACTAGCAACTAACTGCTGCTAAATAATTTTGTTTTTTTATTATCTGCAGGGGCGGTCTCTCTCACATTTAGCAAAGTCTGCCCTGGAGACATTTTTGATAGACATAATTTAAAAAAATTACAAGGAGGTACCTAATGAAACGTTGGATCTACATCTTTTTACATGTCTTCTCGTGGACATTTTTTTTCAAATGAGTTTTCTTTAAAGGGCCAGGATATTCACGATGTTTTAGTTTTTTGTTGGTGTGTATGTATGACAAGTTTATCCGGCGCTGGCCGAGTGGTTACATTACATTACATTACATAATTATTGCTTTAGGTCCAGCGCACTCTTCCGAGCCAAATCAGGACCGGACAACCCTTGATCCGCATAAAAGATCTGCTGAAACAACCTTAGTGGTAAAACTGAACGCTCTGAACCAGCCAGTCACTTTACAATAAAGACCTTCTACGCATGGGACGCTAAGGTTATACTCTAATTTATCGAACCCCCGTTTACAAAATCAAAATAGAATACAAACATCATTATAAATTACCAACAAAATACATACATATAAAATGCCTACATTGCTAAATAATAACATCATAGGAAGCCCTAGTGACCACCTGGCAGAAAGCGTCCAATATTCCCAAGCTGATCCAACAGGCCTCACACGCAATAAGGAGTCTTGTCCCGGAAGATTTTTCAAGAGAAAAGGTAGGTGACTGGTCTAGCGGGGAGAAGAAGATAGTATAGCAGATTGATAGAACAGAGCAGGAATGAGAAAGAACAAATGAGAAAGACATCGACAGTGGGAATTTAAAGCACTACATTTCCAGAAAGTGGGGATACTATTTATACTGAAACCCCCGGCACCCCAACGGGGGTAGGCCGAGTGGTGCCATCAATGCAAGACATAGCAAACCATTCCAGAATGACAGCAAACGTTTGATCCACAGCATAGTTTAAATTCGATGGCTTTGTTTACTTTTGGCTTAAGCTGGTTTACCCTCAAATTCGCATTGTTCTTTGTTACACTCAGTTCGATGTTGGTGTTTTCTATCAGTATCTGATTCAGCCCCGATGCTTGAATTCCTGATAGTTGTGTAACTCAGATTCGTTTATTCACGCAACCCGTCCAAACAGCGTACAAGTCACAAAGTCGACGTATGAAGTTTTCCACTTTTATTCAGCACACACCAACAACTGCATACAGTTCTCAACTCAACTCAACAACTTTCACAGCAACTTTCCAAATCACTATCAACAACTTTACTATCTACAACAATCTCGGCACACGATTAAATAACCTCTCTCTTTTCCGGAAAGATTTCGAATACGGTAGAAATGACGCACTGCCACCAATCGAATAAAAGATCGTCATCACTGACTTACGTCATACATTATTATTTCTCCTTCCCGAACGTCCTCTTGCCTCGACATGCATCGGGAAATTTCTATCGAGAGTAAACACGCAGATCCAGAATATTCTACATCAATATCGACTATCGCAAATCATCAACGTTATACAAAGCCTCTCCTAACAACAATGCAAACCCAAATCAAAGGTAAATAAACTCCATTATTGAATACTTTGCAAATCGAAACGATTAGATCTATCGTACACGCTTCCGACATACTTTCGTTCGCGTTTCAACGTAACATAACCCCCCACTCAAGAAGAAATTTACTTAATTTCTTTCAACAACGTTGAAACGTAATGCACAAAACAAAATCCAGAATAAAAACCCATCTCAGACTGTCTGAACATTATCAACGTTCTCAGTTCATTCACACAGAGTCAATGGTTTTCATCTTCAAATCTGCCTGGATATTGTCAATGTTCACAGTTCATTCACACAGTCAAAGTTTCTCATCCGCAAGTCTTTCTGGATACTGTCAATGTTCACAGATCATTTACCCAGTCAACGTTTTTCATTTTCAAGTCTGTCATTACCAATATCCTTAGTTCGTCCACACAGTGAATGTTCTTTCGTTTGCAAGGAATCGACGCCCTCGTCAGTTGTGGTCGTCATCGGCCCAGGGTCAAAGACGATGATCATGTGGGCTTCCCTGGAATCAGTGCGTCCTCCGTTGTCTCCTTCTTCCATCGGATGTCCGACGCAGTCGACGTTGTCAGCTCCCAGGATGCATTCGCTGGGTCTCACGGTCAGGTTGGCTTCTGCGGGACGGTGGAACAGCTCCCTCGAGGTCTGCAGATGCTCCTTCCAGGTCTGGGTGTGGACTTCATGTTCGACCAAAGTCGTAAAGCCTGGGACATCATTGAAGCTATGGGGAAATTCGCCCATAAGGTCCTTGAGCTCCAACTTTTGACCTTCCGTCAAGCCTGGTCCTAGCTTAACATCATCGATGTCTTCTTTGCTGTGGAAGTCTCCAAGTTCCAACAGTTCTTCGCTGTCAAAGCTGTCGTCGGTCACGGCTGCTGTTGCTGCATGTACAGTCTCTGATGGCCTTTCCACGTACAGCTTAAGGAGGTTGGCGTGGTATATCTTGGAATGCTGGCCGACCTTCACCTTGTAGTCGTTGATTCCCACCACGGTCTCCACTTCGTACGGGCCTTTCCACTGCATCAGCAACTTATTGTGATCAGTAGGTAGCAGCACCAGCACTTTGTTGCCAGGTTTGAACTTCCTGTTCACAGCCCTACGGTCATAGTAGTGCTTTCCACAGTCCTGGGACTTCTTCAGGTTTTCTCTGGCTATCTCGAGAGTCTGCTCCAGCTTCTCCCGTAGCTCAAACACGTACTGGTAGCTGTTCTTCACCTCTGGGGTGTCTACTTCTTTCGTCCACAGTTCTTTTAGGATGTGCATCGGCCCTCGGATGGTTCTTCCGTACAGCAGCTCGAACGGAGAAAAGCCGGTGGACTCCTGCGGCACTTCTCTGTAGGCGAACAGTAAGGCGTTGATGTAACGATGCCATTGTCTGGGCTGCTCGCTGCACAGTTTCTTCAGGGTGGACTTCAACGTAGCATTAAACTTTTCGACAAGCCCGTTGCACATTGGATGGTAGGGTGTCGTAGTCAAATGCCGGATGCTCAGCAGTCTGTTCACCTCCTTCATGCAGTCAGAGACGAACTGCGTCCCGAGGTCTGTCAGAATTTCTTCAGGCACTCCAAGTCTACTGAACATGTCCACCAGTGCCTCTGCTACAGTTTCAGTGTCAATCTTCTTCAGTGGCACTGCTTCTGGGTACCGAGTCGCATAGTCCACTAAAGTCAGTACCCACCGATGACCTTCTTCACTCGGAGGTCTTATTTCGCCGATTAAGTCTAAGGCCATCCTCTTGAAAGGTCGGTCGATCAAAGGCATCCTCTGCATAGGTACTTTCGGGACCCTTCCTCGAGGTATGGTCTTCTGGCAAATGTCACATGATCGGCAGAAACGGCTGACGTCCGCATGAAGCCCTGGCCAGTAGAACACCGCCTGTATTTTGTCTGACGTCTTCTTGATGCCTAGGTGACCTCCCATGATTGAGTCATGCGCTACTTCCATCACCTGGCGCCTTAGGGGTAACGGTACCAAGACTTGACGTAGTGGTTTCCCTCCGTTGACCCTCGGGTGCTGGAAGATTCGATACAGGATCTTGGCCTTCACCTCAAAATAGACCGTACCACTGCCTTTGGTCACGTGGTCTTGGCGGTTCCTGTATTTGTTTAAAGTACTATCAGCTTCCTGGAGCTGGATCAGCTTATATCTGTCCACGATGGCAGCTTTAGAGTTGTCGGCGACCTTCAGTGGCGTAGACGTCTTGTCTCTCTTGGCCTGGGCCCTGGTAGTAACAGCACCGACGATCTCTGGTCGGCAGGGCTGAGCCGGAGTAACCACATTGTCCCGTAGCAGCTCTGTAAGGTCTCCATCGGGAAACGGCAATGGATCCTCCTCCACAACTTCGACGTGTTGGGTTGAGGCAGGACTCCATTCTGGATCGGGGTCGTCGGGTCGTCTCGCGCCGTCGATGTTCCCGATCATCAAATCATACAGCGGCTTCTTCAGGCAAACCGCTTCGACTTCGCCTATGTAGAAAGGGGTGTTGACATGAATTTTTGCAACTGGCGCTTTCACACATTTGCTGTCGGCCATAAGTGTCCATTTTGAATCGCCAGTGAACTGTTCTTTAGCGATTAGGTCTTCTCTGACGATGACCCCACTGCAGCCAGAGTCTCTTAAAACAGTCACTTCATGATTTCCGACGCGTCCCTTGGAAACAGGCATGTTCTGTACGGTCACAGCTGCGCTGGCGACGACGGGGATGGATTTCCCGTTGGCAAGGAGAAGTTGGCCATCGGTTATGCACTCTTGCACGTCCGCGGGAGTAGCTGCGCGCTCGGTCTCACTCGGAAGAATGACGCTCCCGCCGCACACTTGATGGTCAGATCTACTGGTTTGCCGTAGATTGGAGAAACGTCTCTGTCGGTTGCCCGCCGCTGCATTGTCCGTACTGCTCCGCTGTCCGCTACTTTTGTTTTGAGGACAGTTAGCCGCTCTGTGGTCTGTAGCGTTGCAAGTGAAACAGCCTCTTGAATGCCCTTCCCTGGGAGGAGGCGTGGAGTCCGTCTGTCTCTGGTTCGTCTGGCTCCCCTGGATCTGGTTCACATGGTTTCCAGTCTTCTGAAAATGTTTCGTCGCGCTGGGTGGCCCCAGGGTTTTCCCATGAGCGATGAGATATCTTTCAGCAGCCTCAGTCACATCTTTAAGCGTCTGCAGCTTTTGTTCTTCTAAGTGGGTCGCTAGGTCCTTGTGACAGGCATTGAGAAATTGTTCCTTCACGATCAGGTCATGGAGACTGTCGTAAGACTTCGTTTCGCCTGATAACTCCACCCACTTGTGTAGATATGACGACAGGCGCTCCACAAACTGCTTTGGCGTCTCGCCTGACTTAGGCCGGCATTCACGGAAGCGTTTACGGTAGCCCTTCTCTGTAAAGTTGTAGCACTGCAATAGGGCCTCTTTCAAGACGTCGTAGTCTTTAGCGTCATCGTCCGACAATCTGGTGTAGACGTCGAGTGCTTCTCCCGTCAGAAGTGCACTTAGTCGAATCGCCCAGTCTTGAGGTTGCCAGTTAGAGCTTTTGGCAAACCTTTCAAATCTCGCCAAATAACTGTCGATCTGGTCCTTCCCGTCGACGAAAGCTGGCAATTTTGGAGCCATGTGGTCGTTGGTGACTTGTGGCGCATGCTGATTGTTCTGGATACGCGCCAACTCTAGCTGGTACTGACGATCAGCTTCTCTTTCCTCACGCCTGCGCTCATCTTCTCTTTCTTGCCGCTGCTGTTCAATTTCCAGACGCTTCAGTTCAAATTCTCTTTCTTCACGCCGTCGCTCATCTTCTCTTTCTTCACGCTGACGTTGTTCTTCTCTTTCTTGTATTCTCTCCTGAGACTTGACGTACTCCGTCAGCTGTTTGCCTTTCAGATTCAGTGCAATCCCTTTCTGCCAGAAGTCAGCCATCTTGATGCTTCTGGAAAGTTCTTTCTCTGGAAAGTTCTTGACTGGAGAGTTCTTTTTTTCTGGAAAGTTCTTGACTGGAGAGTTCTTTTTTTCTGGAAAGTTCTTGACTGTGCTGTACCTTTCTAGACTGTTCTAGAACAGCACGCTTTCTGCAGTAGCGCTGATGCTTGCCACTAGTCGCCTTCGTTGACGCAGGCCCCGCTGTCCTCGTCGTATGCGACGCTGCACCACGCTGGTGTTGATGTATACGCTCCTGTGCTGAAGTAGACGCGACGTCCGCTCGCCGCTCTCTGTAACACTGGCGATGTAGCTCCGAGACTGTCCCTCGACGTAGTCCTGCGGTAGCCACGTAGTCCCGATCTGTTGTTCGCTCACGAAGCAACTCTTCAGCGACTACACGCCCTTGCAGTCAACCCGAACCTATCGGATGTAGTCCCAGTCGTTGGCCCCTCTCGACGCAACTTGATGGCGGCTACCCTCGATGACTGCCTCTCGTAACGTTGACTCGCTTGTTGTAGCAGTTGAACCCTTGGCTATGGCGTGAATCGCGGCTTGACCCCCAAAATGTTACACTCAGTTCGATGTTGGTGTTTTCTATCAGTATCTGATTCAGCCCCGATGCTTGAATTCCTGATAGTTGTGTAACTCAGATTCGTTTATTCACGCAACCCGTCCAAACAGCGTACAAGTCACAAAGTCGACGTATGAAGTTTTCCACTTTTATTCAGCACACACCAACAACTGCATACAGTTCTCAACTCAACTCAACAACTTTCACAGCAACTTTCCAAATCACTATCAACAACTTTACTATCTACAACAATCTCGGCACACGATTAAATAACCTCTCTCTTTTCCGGAAAGATTTCGAATACGGTAGAAATGACGCACTGCCACCAATCGAATAAAAGATCGTCATCACTGACTTACGTCATACATTATTATTTCTCCTTCCCGAACGTCCTCTTGCCTCGACATGCATCGGGAAATTTCTATCGAGAGTAAACACGCAGATCCAGAATATTCTACATCAATATCGACTATCGCAAATCATCAACGTTATACAAAGCCTCTCCTAACAACAATGCAAACCCAAATCAAAGGTAAATAAACTCCATTATTGAATACTTTGCAAATCGAAACGATTAGATCTATCGTACACGCTTCCGACATACTTTCGTTCGCGTTTCAACGTAACATTCTTACATTAAACAATGATAAAGTGAGTTTTCGTTGCTCAAATCAACCGCTAAAGTCTGCGCTTTCCATTTCGGTTCTTACAGGGAGTGATTTCCCCTGTTTTTAACGGTACATTGATACCATAACTGTGCGATCTTTGACCCATTTATTGAGAATGAGTTAACCACGCTGCTTGAGGAATGCGTCATGGGTAGGATAAGGTCCATTTTATCAACCTAAACAACAACAAAAAACGTACGAGCAAAATTTTTTTCACTGGTTCTGTCTCTTTCCGGTTTTGGTAGCTACTATTTTTAGCTTTAGGATGTGGGTGGGCTTTCTAGCCATTGGCCCTTGCTATGGACAGGCACAAAAAATAGAGAATTTATTCATTTAAAAAAGAAATAGACTTTCAAAAGAGTTATGTTTTGTTGTAAGCTTATGTTTTCAGTGGGGCAACACTAAATGTGAATGCTCAAAAAGGATGTGTGAAGAGGGCGTGGTCAACGTGGGTCCCTTTGACAGAGGCTAAAAATTTGAAGGCCAACACGCGAACAGAGCGAGAGTGAGGGAGAGAGAGAGAGAGAGAGAGAGAGAGAGAGAGAGAGAGAGAGAGAGAGAGAGAGAGAGAGAGAGAGAGAGAGAAAGTGAGAGAGAGAGAGAGAGAGAGAGAGAGAGGGAGAGAGAGAGGGAGAGAGAGAGCGAGAGAGAGAGGGAGAGAGAGGAGAGAGAGAGAGAGAGAGAGAGAGAGAGAGAGAGAGAGAGAGAGAGAGAGAGAGAGAGAGAGAGATGGCAAAACCGTGTTTTCAGCTGTGCGTATCACAGCCTGGACTACCGGTAACATGACTCCGATGCTCATGCGGAGTATAAACGGCGGTCTAGTCTGCGCATGCACACACTCCATCGCACGGACTTTAAAATTCCTTACGCTCATCTCTCAGACATATGAGTGCCAGTTACATCAACACACCCAGCATGCACTAGGCACCCTCTCCCCACTTTTACCACGCCTGGTCACCCAGAATTGCGTTCAATTGTCTAGGGCGTTAAACGCCGGGCCTAAGGCAAGTGGGCGCCTCGGGCAGCTTGAATTAGATCCTCTATCATCCAGCGCCTTGAGCAGCTCTTGAGCTGGACAAGATCTATATAACAACATTAAAATAAATAAAATATATTTTCTGGGAATGACATTGTTGTCACAGTGATAAAGGTTGACATAATGGGCAAATAGTTGATCAAACCGACCGCTTAGATTTTAATTTTATGCGTCTCTTTCTTGTTCGTTAAAAAAAAGAACTGTGCCTACTACACACCCTTTTGCTGTGGCGCTATTTTTAGAATTGTGTGGTTTTGGGGTCCTTTAAAACAAAAAGCAGGCTAATTGTCTTTCCCGATGCTTTGATCAGTCAAACGTTGCCTAACACTATAGGTCCTGGGGAGGACAATCGTTTGGCTAGGGCGAATTCGCCAGGTATGCAAAGTAATGTAACTTGAATCTAGCATAAATGGCGGCTAACTGTATAATGAAAGGTTTCACACAACGTCCGTGGCACTGACCCGTCAGGAGAAACTTTGGAATTCCTCCGTACGCTAGGTTCGTCGAAATGTTCCGTCACGTATACATGTGACAGTCTTGCGTCAAAGCGACGATGGCAACACCCCTAACCTAGCACTCATCGTTCGATTCTAGCCTTAGCTCTAGCCGACTTGGTTCATGGATTTAAAAGATAAATAATTGAGGAAGGGCAGGCACAGCTTTCGAAAATTACACAGGAAGTAGCTGATGACAGATTGCTGTACTGTCCTTTTAACTCTTCCGCACTGATACATTTTTTACCTCCCAAAGACTAAGTTCAACGTTATAAGAAATAAACCACAAAGCAAAATTGCTGGTTTCGATTTTAATAAGTTATTCTAACAGTTTCTTTTCCAGTAGGGGTTTCTTGAGTGTGGAACTTTGCACTTTACTATCTAAATTGAGGTGAGCGCAGTGCGCTTTAGCTATTTAGGGACAAGGATACGTCTTCGTCATTGCATAAAATAGCGTACGGGAAAAAAAAGAAGAAAAAAAGACTACTCAATGTACTGTAATCTTTGTTATATTATTTAAAAAGGAAACATATTGGATTGCTAAAATCGAAATAAAAAAATCAATGCAGCCTTCACATTGGAACAAGGAAGAAAGAACACGCGCATAAGTAAACGGAGGTTCGGGGTCTGTTATAGAGCTCATCCAAGCTATTCTCATGCAATATGACCTTCACCTTTGCAAAGAAGGAGAATAAAATAAGATGGCAATCCATTCAAATGTATTTCCGGACATTCACATACATGAAATAAGCATTTTCAGAGGTTATTGGCTGGTTCGATTTTGATCATGCTTTTTGTGTGGAAATGTTTATGCACCTAATACATTTTCATTTGTTCATTACTTCATTCATTATTTTTTTTTTTTTTGGGGGGGGGTGGGGGGTGGGTTTATGACTCATCTTTATCCTAAAGAAGCAAAAACAAACACTGGAATGATTGGCCATGATCTGAACTGTCTAAATTATCTAATCCAGTTTCACATAGTCTCGGACTATTGCCATTCCTACTTATTTATTTTCTATCATGTTGCTTTGCAATTTTCTGTTTATATAGAATTAATGGGTGACATTGATCAACGTATGTTTTGGTTATTTTGGCCCCAGAATAATCTCTTTTATTTAAATATACAGATATTCAAATAGTGTCCGTCACATGCTCTGAAACTCTTTATAGTTCCACTACCCCTACCCCCCAAATAAGGATTTTGTACAATGTACTAAACTTAACTGTTCACGTTGATTTTGTTTTACAATGTTTTAGGGTACGACATTTTTACTCCCTAACGAGTTATAGGACGAAAATGAATGGACAGTGACAGTTTAACACAAAGAGCAGTAACTGTTTTATGTTCATGTTCAGTGTTGTTGTCGTTGTTGTTATAATCGTCTTTAGCTTAAAGACCATTTTCATGTGTAAGTTTAAGTTTGACACAAAGAACTCAAGCACCGATGCGCGCGTTTACACACACACACAAACACGTACGCACACACACGCGCACTCGCAAACATACATAAAGTGTGAAATGTGGCTGGATGCGGCATTTAAAAGATACAGCACAGACACACGAAAAGTTACTGAAGTATATGTTCAAAGGCAATTTGCAGTCAAATATATATCGTATTTGTATTTCCTTGAATGTTTCTGCTCGTATTTAGCAACTTTATCTTTTTGAGAATGGTAGGTTTGATAGAAGATGATTCTAGAGTATCTGTCAGACCTCCTCCAGATCTACACACCTTCAAGATCTCTCCGCTCTAGTAATGACACCACGAAACTAAAACCTCGAGCATTTACAAACAAATCATGTGGTGAGAGATCATTTTCTTTCCAAGGACCATTGATATGGAATAGCCTCCCAGCCGATGTACGCCATGCGACATCCTATAACTCCTTTAAGAAAATGTTGAAGACATACCTTTTTACTGCCACATACAATTAAACCTATTTTATTTTTTTTATATTTTTTTTGCTGCTATTTGTGTGTGTATGTCTGTGCAGTACACATGGTGTGTGTGGGTGTATGTGTGCGCTTTGATCTCTGCGAGGGAAAGCGCCTTATAAATAAATAAATAATAATAATAATAATAGAGTGGCAAAACGCTATGGCGAGTGTTGAAAAGGCCTTGGCAGGAAAAATTGCTTTGAAGGAGGTATTTTTGAAAAAATTATGCAAAATAGGTATACGGCTTAAACAAATTGGACACTGAAATTTGTCTTTGTGCAAAGTTTAAAGAAAATTATTGCAGCATTTTAGAAGATACAACACACACACACACACACACACACACACACACACACACACACACACACACACACACACAGAGTCCGTCACAATTTTAGTCATTTGTAAATATAGATACATGTGGCTTAAGGTAACTGATGTCTTAAGGACATCTTGGTCAGAACAGAAATTCCCAATGGACCAATAGATGTGTCTAAGTGAACTAGACCAAGAAACGGACGAAACTTCAGAAGTTGCAAGAAGAAGAAGAAGAAGAAGAAGAAGAAGAAGAAGAAGAAGAAGAAAAAGGAGAGTAAAGGAGTTGTGCAAAACGTTCAACTTCCCACGTTTTGTCCAAACAGATAGGGAAATGTGGATATTCGATCACATTTATTAGCACTTGAGATCACAGGCTCACACAAGCATGCATACATACACACTCAAAGACAGACACACCCACACTTAAATTTTATTCTCATATTCCGCATGCATTGTATGGAAGCTTGATCATGATTATACACAGACCTTATTGCAGACATAGCCACACGTCATCAATTCTTTCATAATTATGCTCTTCTCGTTTTTATTTCAGCATACACACTCTAGCAAATGGGTACACACACTCGTGCACACGCACCTACCAACACACCCATACACACACCCACACCTACATATACACAGGCACACTTATAATTGCAGTTTCAGATAAGTTTATATTTGCGCGCGCACCCACATTTACATGTGCGCCTCCAAACCCACCCACACACACCCACACCCACTCACACACAGATGCACACTTAGCATAACACTTGACTATTACTGTTAAATACCACAAGGATGCTTTAGTTGGGGACGTGAACGAAAAGCAAGACTAAACATAATTATAGCATACGTAGCCAGACAGAGAGGACAGCGATATACTACAGAGCGATGTCGGGAAATGATATATGTGATTATCACAAGTCTGGGAAAGATAGTCTAACGGGAGTCCGAGTCGTTGTATGTTTAATGTTGCTGCACAATGCGCACATCTGAACAAAGTCTTCTTGGTTGATTTTCACAGTTTTATGATTATATAGCTGACGAGGAAACTGAAGGGGAAAACGCAGATGATGATGGTGATGGAAGATAAGATGTTATCATCATCATCATCATCATCATCATCATCATCATCATCATCATCATCATCATCATCATCAATTTTCTTCTTCATTTTTTCTCATCAACATCATTATTATTTTGACGTTTATATGGATTGTTTCTACGATAACGCTAGGACAGCTGTCTAGAAGCCTCTCCATGATAGACCACCGTATTTCAGCTGTCAATTTATAAAGCTACGATGTTTTCCTGCAACCAACATCAGTATTAGAAGGAATGCACTGAACCTTTTGAATACAAACATAAATCAAGCACATCGGTCTCGATCAGTTTTGTTTGTAGTTCTTTATTTTATTTATTCATTGTTCTTATAAGGCGCTATTCTATTTCAAGAGATGCACAAGGCACTATAACAACAAACAACAAGTTATTATACGTTATTCGCATCTTGGGTGGGATATGACAAAATTGTTCACGAGCAATATTGTCCGGTCGAGTTAGTTGGTTTTTCATTGCTTACAGGGTCCAGCGGACTGCAAAGAGCCGAATCAGGACCACAAAATCAAGACCACAACTTGGCTGAAAGAGGACTCACACCTGATCCACATAAAAGATCTGCTGAAACAACCCCAGAAGGCATTCCATCAGCCGGTCACTTTACAATAAAGGCATCCAACGCAAGGGACGCTGAGGCTATACTCTAATTTATCGAACCCCCGTTCACAAAAACTAAATAAAATACAATCATTATAAAATATCAACAAAACACTTACATATATAATTCCTACATTGCTAAATAATAATATCATAGGAAGCTTTAGTGACCATTGGCAGAAAGCGTCCAGTATTCCCAAGCTGATACAACAGACATCACACACAAATGAGGAATTTTGTCCCGGAAGAGTTTTCAAGAAAAAGGTAGGGGACTGGTCAAGAGAAGAAGAATATAGTATAGTAGATTGATAGAACAGAGTAGGAATTAAAAAGAACAATTAAGAAAGACAGCGACAGTGGGAATTTAAAGCATTACATTTCCAGAAAGTGGGGATAGGCCTACTATTTATACTGAAACCCCCGGCACCCCCACAGGGGGTGTCCGATCGAGATTTGACAATTTTGTAACATTCCACGTCTAAGATGCGAATAACATTTATGAATCGATTTTTTCAATTGGCAATAAAAAGAGGAATCGAAATTAAACCAGAAGAGAAAGATGTGTTTAAACGACCACTTTCCACATTACTTTCCAATAATGTCATTCAAATGCGCAAACCAAAAATAATCCAAAAATCAGAAGATATTCTTCACATTTATTCAGCACGTATACAAACAAGAACGCACGCGCGCAATCCTCCCAACCAACAACACACATACACAGAGTAAAGAAAAATTAAACATCTGAACGTGACACCTTCAACCAAACTTCTCTTCAATCAACTCTAGCTTTAGCAGTCAATAAAAAACAATGACAGTTTCATTCGCTGATTCAGTCGGTCCATTTACTCTTTGACTTCCTTCATTCATTGAGATCATTGTTGCTGTAGTATTTGCCAACAGACATTGTTCTTAAATTGGCTTAAACCATAAACAAGTGAGTTACTTCTCTAGACTGAGAGCAAGCAGTTTGAACTGGTGAGCGCATAGGCTGGTACGCGAGTCGAACGTGCAAAATTGCTTAATTTTCTCGAGAACCCTCTTCGGCCCCGACCAGAATCGTCTCGGATTGACTTCCAAAGAGCGAAACCGGTTTATCTATGAACTAACTTCCCGTCTTGCAAATATGATGCTTATCAGCGATCGTTTTGAGGTATTCCGATGTATTTTATTGTATTGTCATTCTTATATAGCGCTTTTTCAGCTCAAGGACTGCTCAAGGCGCTGATTGATACAGGATCTACCTTAAGCCGCCCTTTTGCTGCCTAGGGCGCACATTGTGACGCTCCGACGACTGAGCACAATCCTAGGCGATCGGGGATGAGGGAAGAGAGAGAAGGGAAAACTATACACTATATACAAATGTAAACTATACACTGAAACAACCATCAGACTAATAGCAACAGTAAGATGGCCAGTGCTCACAGCATATGTTTATGTCCGATTCCACCGGGAATCGAACGCGTAACCTCTGTAACAAAGGTTACTTGCCGCTCTGTCAACTGAGTTATCCCGACCCATTTTCCAGTGGAGTATTGCATCCGAATGAAAGCTGCACGACCAGCAATCGTTCACTCTGGCAGTGACTTATTGTCTGCTGTACTGTTTTGTTGTTCGTGCGAATAACTTGAACGTGCATGCTTGGAGCTGGCTTCATAAAGCAGCAATAGGCTCAGTGTAATGGTATGATGCACTTTACCTTCGGTCTCAGTGCATCGGGAGTAAGATGTTACTAATCCTGTGTATATATATATATTTAAAATAAAAAAAAAGACAAACAGACAGACAGTCACATTCCTTGATGGTTTTCACGCTCTTTATCCCTGTACATCCTCCAGGATATCTGGAATCAATTTAGCCTGTTCCCCATGCACAAAGCTTTACTGTCGGCATCTTTTGCACAAGGTAGAATATTGCCGAGTCGCCAAATTTGTTCTACATACCAAGAGAGGTAACTCTAACGAGCAAGGAATATGCCTATTTAAGGAACAGACCTATCAGTGACGGTTTGGGAATAAAACCTTGCTGTTTTAGCGCGCTAAGAAAAAAAGAAGACCGTTTTCAGCTATCTCGTTTTCGTCGGCAAATCGGCCATTCACCAATAAAATTCCAAAATGTCCGAAAGAGTCAAGTTCTGACCGGCCCACTGTCCTAAAGTTTTACATTTCAATCAGCCACCCTTTGTCCGTTTTTTTGTTTGCTGGTCTCATGTCTGTTTCGTTGTTATTGCTTCTGGCCATATTAATTTCCTATCGGATAAATAAAGGTGTTATGAGTTATTGTTGAACATCGCGTATCGGAAGCGCCAAGCAGGCGACACAATCATGTACCAGCAGAGAGAGTTAGAGTAACTCCCCTTGTTGCGAACGGCGTGCTTCCGGCAATAACACTTCTCGTTTTCGAAATGCCGCCGAAAAAGAAGCCGAAACTTATATGAAAACATCTGAATAACAGGACATGCTCTTGAGAGTCAAGTGCATCAGGGAAGCATTGTCCCCTACAAATCACTGTCTGTGTGGGAGAAGGCTAAACTCAGAAAGATTTAAAGTGTAAACCTAGATGCCTGTTTTCAGAGATTGAGGAACATGACTAGTCATATCACTCATGCCAGTACGTTTAATTTTTTTTTTTTAAATGTGTTTGCATCAGGGATTCACCTAAGTTCACAGTTCAGTTGAAGAGTTTTTTAATCATCCATTCTAGTCATTTAATCAAGTTTTATATTGTTTTGTGTTAATAAATGTAAATGAAACTTTTTTCGTCAGTGTTCTGTGTGTGTTATTAGTTGCAACATTTTTGTAATTCAAAATGATGGCCGAAATATTTTCAAAATGTCCTAAAGGTTTGTGACTGAATCGTCCAAAGGTCATAATGCTAAAATTTCTAGCAACATCTTTGCAGAAAAGGTATAGGAGACTTCGATTCGTAAATGGGTAGGTCCTGTATTCTTACGACTTATATATATTTCACATGCACAGCTTGCTAGAAACATCGTCATTTGTGATTGGTCAGTTATCATGCGATATCAGTTTTAGTCACACTGCTTGGCCAATGACAATATAAGACACTCGTGGAAATCGAATATATGGATATCTTGTTATATCGAGAAACTCGAGGAATATAATGAACAGAGTTTTACAGAATAAATTAAAGAGTTGTATTTTCATCGTAAACGAATTAATTAAGAATTATTGTTCTTATTCTTCGTGATTACTTTGGTCATGTTTATCATTGCAATGTGTTGCTGTATAATTAAATCATACTTCATAATAAGTTTCCTTTCGCCATAACACTTCAGCTCCCAGCACGAACTGCAAGATAAGACAACCATTCTTTATTCCAGTAGTGGAAGATGTGAATGTCATCAGTACAATTACAAACTGCAAGAAGCGTCGTTGGTGTCTGACAGGAAATAGTATCTTCTTAGTAGTCTCTTTGATGTGAATGGGGAAAAAGTGAAATGATCCGACTATTTGATGAACACCCCTGTTCATTTCCTTTCAGCAACAGAGCAAACAGAGTAATCAATCTTCACGGAACGACGCGCATACAATTGTGTTGTAGTGGCTTTATATACTGTGGCTATAACTGTTTCTTCTTTGCGAGTGGATGCAAAGTTAGGCAAAGAAGCTGACAAATCGTGAAGAATTTGAAATAATTTGTTATTGATATGGTCAGTCAGTTTGCCACAGCCGTTTACAATAAGATCCACTCGGTGCAAAAATGGCGACAGTAAAAAAAAAAAAATTAAACCACACACAAAAACCCAAAAAACAACAACAAAGAACAAGATTCAATCCATTTACATGTATTTTTACTCATCATATACATCGTCGAAAACTACCCATTTTCTAACGTGTAAAATATCTTGGCGGTGTTGCGACGGCTTTATCCTAAAGAAGCAAACGAAAAACATTGAATGATAAGCCACTATCTGAACTATCTGCAAGGAAACAATTATTGTCAAAATCGGCTGAGCTAATTTTTTGATAAAACGCAAAACGTGTTTAGACAATGGTACATGTATCACAAAACGTTTAGACAATGGTACATCACAAAATATTTAGACAATGGTACATCACAAAACATTTAGACAATGGTACATCACAAAACATTTAGACAATGGTACAGCAAAATGATCTTGACCTTTTAGAAAATACAAATAACAATGATCTGACATGCTTAGTAGTTCATGCATCTGCAGAGTAAACATGATTAATTTCGGTAAAGTTATTCTAGAGGCGGCAAAAAGTGTGTTTCTAACCCCCAAAAAATAAATTCGCAGCGACGCACCGACCGACCCACCGAATGACCGACAACCGGACTGCTGTTGAAGAATGGCCCATGATTTGGAGTATCTGTATACCAAAACTCGCCATAAACAGCCGTGTTTGAGATACTGACCAAAACGTGTTTAGCAGCAAAATAACTATCAAGACCTTAGCGGTAGAGCTAACATGATGGCAACGGAGCCAGGCCATTAACCTAGGTAATATTTCTATGAAGTTTGGTCAAAATTCGTTCAGTGGTTCTTGAGATTTGGCGTCCAACGGATCGACCGACATTTGGCTCGTCCTGATTCCCCCCGACTAGTTCAAAGCATTTCCGGACAAGTCTGGAAATACATAAAGAAAAAAAAAGAAGGCATTATTTTGTTATCAGTGTTGCTTTCGATTTGTGTTGTCTTGCATTTTGTGTTGTTTGGCTTTGTTTTTATAAAAACACGCGTATGAAATCATAGTCGGAAAACCCCAACTTGTAGACTTGACACGAAGTATATTAACAGAAATACGTTTTAAACAAGATGGCAAGCAATTTAAATGCATTTCCATGCAGTCGCATAAATAGCCACTAAAATAAGTATTTTGGTGATGCTCCTAGGAAGTTTGGTCAAAATCCGTTAAGTGGTTCTTGAGATATGGATTTCAACGGACCGACGGACAGACCGACATTTTTGGTTCTTCTGATTCCCGACTATTTCAAAGTTAGTCTGGAAATACAAACAAATCGGGGAAGTTTGATCTTCGATGTTGTGCCGCCTTCTCGAGACGTGGCTATTTCTAGTACTATACAAGAAGCTGTAAGCACACTGTCATGAATAAATATAACACTTGAGACAAAATTGTCCAGACTATTCATTCAATAACTGCTGACACAAACACGGCAGGAAGACTAGACGCAAAATGTTTAAGTCTTCACTCGTCTGATGATCTTCGATCGCCGTTTATTCATTTCTGAAATTTTTGTATGATATATCTAACGCCACAGAGACTAACGCATGCATGTAATAATGAACATACATGTGTATCTCATCAGTGTAAACATAAAATTATTATTTAACTACTATGTTGGCTAGACCTCTGAATTTAATTGATATTATTATTATTATTATTATTATTATTATTATTATTATTATTATTATTATTATTATTATTATTATTATTATTATCATAATCGTGAATATTATTCTTTAAAAATCTTCTATTGTTAATCCACTTGATCATTTTGTTTCCTTTTTCCCAAAACGGTAGTTAGAACTTATTTTCTATTTATAAAGATATTGTACAATGCTCAAAATACAATGCAAAATACGAGTGTTTCGAGCTCACTTTATAGTAAACTACTCAGTAAAATTATGCTAGATAATCCGCTTGCGTATGTATATGTAATATGACCATATAATTGAAAACAGATAAATTCTTCCGTCGAAATTTTGTAGGATTCTGCTACGATAACAACATTACAATATCTGTAATTTCTGTATTAATAGTTATTTTTATTATAATTGTTATTATACTGTTCTTATAATTGTTATTATAAAGCGCTTTACCAGCTCAAGGGCTGCTCAACGCACTGTCCACACAGGGTGTAACTCAAGCCACACAAAGCGCCCATCTGCTGCCTTTTGGCGCACCCTCTAACGCCCCACAAAACGGAGCGCAATCAGCGCATGCCTACCCTCAATATGAAGTTTCCGTATTAGATTTTTCAAATGTAAGTAGTACTATTACGATTTCCGTATTTCCTTTTACTACCTATTGCTTTTGCACTCATCCTTTTTGATATTATGCGAAGAATCCAGTGATAGATTGATTTGCTGCCACAATTTTCTTTTTCTTCTCCAAAGCCTCGTAATTCTTGATATGCTGTGGGCCTTCCGCGTGCCGCTTGATGTCGTTCATATCACCGGCGGAGATGCCAAACTGGTTGGCACCAATCGTACTTTTAAGTCAGTGCTGCCGCGAATAACGAAAGGACACTTTTCCGAATACGAGGCAAGAAATGTCTGCCCCTTGCGCGGTTTCTTTGAAGATTCAGATTCCCAACACTTTGCTTAGCCATTCGTATAGACGCCATGTTTTGAATTCTGTCTCACGAGCACCGATCTTCACTGCGACTGTGCAAAAACTGTTTCGGCAAACTTCGGTGTCTCTACCGGAAACTTCGATGCCACGTGTCTCTACTGCGACTGCGCATTGCGGCATTAAACCGGGTTAGGCTGTCTTCGGAAAAAGGTCACGCGGTGCATTACCACAGGCCAACGAGTTCAATATTTTTTCCAAATGTTGTTTTTATGTATTTCCGGACCCGAAACAACCGTAGCGCTTTTTTTAAATTGCCAATGCATCCACGAAAAAATACGAGTTATTCCGTACGGGTAGCGTATGCTATAATTTGTACCGTGGTCACCAAGGAGTGGATGTGCTTTTATGAGGGAATAAATACTAATTTTTTGAGGGATGAGCGAGATGTTTTTAAAATGGATGGAGCGTGTATAAGTGATTTAAGATGTTGAGAGAGGGATCATACTGTTTGTGTGATTGGTTGAATTTAATATTAGCATTTCGTATAACTGATACTTTTTAAAAAAGTTGCCACAGCTGTTTGTTGTGATTTAGTATGCTGATAAATTTGTTGATGCGGTGATAGTTTGTTGTTTTTGGTGATTATGTATGATGTTTTGTTGATGCGGTTTAGTGTTCATACAAACTAGATGACGAGTTGTTGTTCTGCTTAAGGTTTTTGCTGATTAATGATTGTGGTATGTGTTGTATACCATTGTAACTATTGATGCTGATGTGTGATTTTGCTGATGTTGTGTTCTGCTTTGTTGTTTGAGTTGTTGCTGGTGTTTGTTGACTTGAGATTTAATGAGTTTGTGCTTAAGTCTTTGGGTTGTTCGTTATTTGTTTGTTTTTTTGTTTTCTTCTTTGTCTTTTTTGCTGAGTATTTGTATGTATCTAGTGTTTATTGTATAGCATGAGAGAGAAAGATTATATGAGAAGTGAGAGAGAGGAGAGAGAGAGGAGAGAGAGAGAGTTGAGAGAGATTAGAGAGTTTTGGTTTATTCTGACGAGTTCAAAATAAAAAAACAAAATATAGCCTGGGTGGGATGGGAGGAATTCAAATCATGTAGAAAAGAACGAGAGAGAGAGAGAGATTGCCTGAGAGAGAGGGAGAGAGAAAACGAGAAGGGCAAAGCCCATATGACTCACATGCTCCTTATGAAACTTGCAATATTTAACATTAATTTGAGTGTTCAGTAAAAACAAAAAGAAACAGTGGCATTAAAATGCAAAGTAATACCGACTTTGGCATTTTTATTCTCTTGACCTTAAGATTACCTTGACCTCCGGCTCCAAATACATTCATGCACTATCAAATAAACTACAGCAAAATTTGTATTATGTCACAAAAATAAAAATAAATAAAACGATGAACTTGGAATGACCTTGACTTTCAATGACCTTGAATAATACTTTTCTTTAGTATGAGAGCTGTTTGTTGTTGACATAATTATGTTTATTTAGATACCTGCACTACGAGCAAGAGTTGTTTCAATTTTATAACAAAAAACTGACCCATATACATGATCACATCGTTCGGATAAGAAAATATATGAGGTTAAAAAAAGAAACAGCAACACTCAAGTTGAGGTCCGAGGCAATATTTCGATTTTTATTCAAATCTTTATCAAGCCATGTATTAAAAACATCACATGAAGTCTTTATATACATATTCAGTTAAACTGCAGTTCACTGATAAGAGCAGTTCAAATAACATGACCTAGCACAATAATCAATGTTATCTAACTGGTTCAGTCCCAGACATTCAAGCCATCAGAGTAGTTCGTCCGCAGTTTGTGTCGCCAAAACCGTTCTCTTGTCTTACGGATCACAGTGTTGTATGTATGGATCTGTTCTATCACCGTGATCCGCATGTCCTTCACACTGTGGTCTTTCCCTTGAAAATGATTGGCGACCAGGGTTTCTTCTTTCCAGCTAGTGTTTTGATTAGTGGGGCGTTCACTCACACCTGGTCCTGATTTGGCTCGGAAGAGTTCGCTGGACCTAAAGCAATAACCATGTAATGTAATGTTCACTCACACGCTTAGTTCCACCCACCCCAATGTTGTATCGTCTGCCCCGTCTCCCCTACGTACTGGACTTCTCCGCACCGGGTGCAGTCAATGAGGTAGATGACGTTGGAGCTCTTGCAGCCTACTGTGTCCCGAATGAGGAATGTGCTGGTTGTGCGCACTGGTAAAAGTGGTGGTGTCCTTAAGGTGAGTGGCGCACAGCACGCACCTCTTGGCGTTGCATCTTCTTGCACCCGGCGTCTGGTCAGTCTGAGGTTGGGGACGTGGCACCCGAGAGGGCATGAGGAGGTTTCTCATACTCCTGCTGTTCCGTTCTCCAATGACGGCGGTCTGTGGCATCGCCCTCTGCATCCGTCTGCTGTTGTGGAGGATGGGCATCAACTGTTTAGGCCAATGCGCGAGCGGGGGGTGGGTGAGGTTGCGAGAGATAACAAAGGGAACCCGGTTGGACTGTTTGGGTTTGCTGACGTAGTCGATGGTGCCGCTTGGACCAGTGATGTCGGGTAACCACGTCCCACGAAATTAATATATAGATGTGTAGGGACATAGCTCTCGTTAATATGCCAAAAAATTTGTGAGGAAGAGCTTCCCCCCCGATTTTAGCTCTATATGCTCATTCTCTGAATCTAGATATGTTCATATCTATTTATGTGAATAACATGTATAATTACCAAATATTTTCACGATGGAAAGAGCATGATCGATAGAAAATTTGGTAGCCTAATTACAAAGCAAGTGCACGCTTAGAAACAGATATTGCAAGGAGGGAAACACGTGTCCTCTGAATGTATCAACAGCAACATGTGCTTGTAAGCGTGAGGTTGATACAGATTGTCGCGTTTTGAGTCTGTCGCTCCCAGTCCCATTTTCCGTGTTCACTGACCTGGTAGCATACAAAATCTGTTTCCCAAACTTCATTTCCATCGGAAAATAAACACCTTGATTGTGGCGCTGCATTACGGCCGCGTCTCTTCAGGGGAAAACAGAAATTCAATGAGCTACCTAGCACTGAATAAAACGTGTGTACCAAGTTTCAGCCCAATTCAACCATTAACTTTGGAGATCAACAAACTGGCAAGAACACAGACAGACACACTGAGACAGACATAATGCAACCTATGCACTTAAGGCGGGAGTGTAACAAGTTGATAACGAAAATTAATGTCTGCAAAGTTTAAAAAAACCACTCTTATTTCATGATTTATTGTAATCTTAGTCTCTCGTGGGAGTCAAAATTAGAAGTTTTTTAAAAGTCTTAAAAAGTGTTTCTGTTTTACTGAAATGTAATTTTAAATTACAAAAATGTTGGAAATTTACTTACAAAGCATATTTTTACCTTGCTGGTTGTTGTCATGCTCCACATTTTATTTTCTTTCCATCTGTTTACTATTATACTACTTTTTCTTCAAGTTTGCCACCCTTCAATTCAGAAATTATGCTCCAACGTAAAAAGTAGTACGGCGTGATGTACTTTTTTTTGCGTTTTGCATTTTATTATTCGCATGACGTTTCATTTCAGGAACTTTTATTCACTTTGATTTCAACGCACTTAACTATCTTAACATCTTTAAAATAAATGTGTGTTCTGTTCAGGTTTGTTCAGGTAAGTGTACAGGCAAAACAAAACAGCTAAAATTATTAAGAAATAAAACAAGGTAAAGGTAAAGGTAAGGTAAAGGTAGTCTCATAGCCTTGTGGCCGTAGGGGAGCGTGATGTTGGAGATCACACTTATCTTGGGCCAGCGTAATGAGGGTGATGCCCATCTCTCTCCCTCGCTGCTTTACCTTCCCCACCCTTAAGAGAGTAGGTACTCAGTCACAGTTGAGTCAACTGGGGCGGGGCGTTGTTATTTGTCGCTTCACGTTTTGCGGTCACCCATCCAAGTGCTAACCGCACTGGACGGTGCTTAACTTGCGACACAGTAGCAAGTGCCCCAACCACTGCGCTATCCGAAACCCCAAAACAAGATAAAAAATAATAAATATATCAAAATAATAACAACAATAATAATAATAATAATAATAATAATAATAATAATAATAATAATAATAATAATAATAATAATAATAATAATAATAGGTACACTGATATATAACGTCCATCATCAAATATTTTAAACTATATAAAAGGATCTTTCGGGAACTCTCCGGCTTAATAAATCAAACATGCTATACGAACTTTGCCGCTTCAAAGTGAATTAGTGGTACTGAATGACAATAAATGATTAAGATGAAACAGACGTTTCGGACAGTGTTAATTTTCGTTGGGACGTAGTATCTAGGATCTGTCCGTCGCGCGTCATATCTAACTAGAAGGGCAATTCCCATATGACTCACATGCTACCTATGGAACTCGCAATATTTAACGTGAAAGCGAGTGCCCAGGAAAAAAAAAAGAGATGTAAAATGAAATGGTGGCATTAAAATGCACAGTAATACTGGCTTTGATTTTTCTAAGCTCTTAACCTTGAGATGACCCTCTACTATCAAATAAACAACAGCAAAAAGTTGTATTATAAAAAAACACGTGTCCTTGGGATGACCTTGACATTTAATGACCTTGGGAGGACCTTGACTTTGAGTGACATTGACCTTGGGATGACCTTGACATTCACGTGCCCTCTCAAGCATGTCTGATCAAATAACCCAATGTTGTTGCATACTTTAGGTTAAATAAACAGCCATTCCACTGTACCATTATATATTTTTTAAAGTTTTTGCAAGGCATGAAATTACCTTGACCACGATCAATGCAAAAACGGAAAATATATTAAAGATCAATCTATCATCTCTAAATACAAGAAGTTTTGGGTCAAAATCACTTCAAAGTACCTATACTAACCGACTTTGGACAGCACCAGTGACCTTGACCTTGGAGTGAGGCTGACCACATATGTACAGTATGCGTGTCCCATTGATATATATTATGCATCAAAGAGTCACATGTTCAATATTAATAACCTAGAAAAGGAAATGTGAAAATTGTCATTTTTTTACTAACATTTGTTGACGCTGTGACCTTGACCTTTGAAGTGAAGTCATTCAATCACTGATCATTTATGAGGTTTTATGGGTATACACAATCATACCAAGTTTGGTTGTGATAGTTTAAATAGGTTTTGAGATAATAATCTACTTGCAAGTTTTGCAGTCAGACGGCCGAGAACGGACAGACGGACGGACACATTAAAAAAAAAAAAAAAATATATATATATATATATATATATATATATATATATATATATATATATATATATATATATATATATATATATATATATATATATATATATATATATATATATATATATATATATATATACTGGACTTTCTAGGACTCGTCTCGAACAGATTCGCAAAAATCTAGATTTTTTTTTTAGGGGGGGGGGGAGGGAAGGAAGGGGGTAAGCAAATAGACGCACATTGCTATGCATACGAGTCAATAAAAACCGTTAACCGATTTTGACCAACCTTCATAGGAACATTACCTAGGTTAGTAGCCCTCTTCGTGCCATCTATTTGCTTTACTTCAAAGGTCAAGACCGCTCGGATCAATTATTTTCTAAATACGTTTAGCTCTATATCTCAAAAACGGCTGGAACGATTTTTATGATGTTTGGTATTCAAGAAGTAAATTCATATGCAATCATGTAACGGACGGAAACTTTTTTAAATTATTTTTTTTTTCTATTTAGAACTCATCTTGCACAGATTTGCAAAAATCTGTATTTTTATCTTTATTTTTTGGTGCTTGTTTTGGCGATAACATAGACTCACATTGCTGCATACATGTCAGTCAAAAATCGGTTAAGCGTTTAAATACAGAGCTTACCGTGTTTACCAAATAATTAGACCCCGCGAACTTGAACTTTGAGTCAGATGGCACAGTAAGTTTACCACTAACCTTGGGAATGTCGTTAATAAGTTTGAACAAAATCTGTTCAGTGATTCTTGAGATATTGCGTATAAAGGAACGACCGAACAAACAGACAGACCGACATTTGGCTCGATCTGATTCCCGACTAGTTCAAAGTGTTTCCCCCAAAAGTCTGGAAATTAAAAAGAAAAACACGTACGTGATGATTACGCATCCATGGAGAAGTGACCTCTATCACTTTTATATTATGTTGTTTTATATATTATATTTCAACCCTGGGTGTAATTTAAAACTAACACTGTGTCAGATGCAAACGATACAAACTGATAACAACTGACATCTCCGCGCTCCCTCCGATGAGCTCAGTTACTCATGAATAAATCGACACGCGGGGCATGTAAAACTTCAGCAATATTGGTCAGGGCAGACTAGAAATCCGCTGGGGCAAGTACGGTTTACAGACTGTCTAAAAACTGGGATAGTCTTTGGTTTGATTGTGATCTTCCTCCCACTTGTAGGATCTACGACATCTCGGCACTGAAAATGTAGTGTTATAAACACAATTGTACAATGGATATTTTTTTTATTTTTATGTAGCGCATCAAATACTGTTGTAGAAAATACTTTTTTTTAAATATAGTTATAGACTTACCTACCCGAAAAAGTGTTGACAGTATACTCTAGGCAACTCAAAACCAGCTTTCGGAAGCTTTGACCAGATTTGTGTGTCTTGTTGTAACACATTAATATTGACATTGTGCACAAAGTATACTGAGACATATAGAAATGCATGTTTCCTAAGGAAATGATATTACAAAGTATAAAATGAAAAGACAAGTGAAGAGTTCAGATCAACGTTTTGCAGAAGAGGATAAATAAACTTTATTTCACATAAGCAACACATTGCACATTCTTCAGATTACAATTTGTGCATATGTTTGGCACCAGTGGTTTTCATCTGCACCTGGAAAAGGCTTTTGATGGACATATGGCCTTTAGCAGCTTCTTCAAACTTTTCATATGATTTTGATAATACACGCTTTCGCAGTTGTTGCGCCCGCCATGTGCAATGGTGAAGTCGATTTAGCACAAAGTGCATCTTGCAAACTCTGGTTCTTTCGCAGATGTAGCAGGCAAGTCCACTTGTCGTTGTAGTCTTTCAAAAAAGCTTTTTTGGTTCATCTTTATTCGGATCGGGGGAACGGCCTGTATCACGGTTTCGCTTCATTTTTTTCGCTACTACACAGCACTGAACACAATGATGTGCGCATGCGCAACCTCAGTAAGGAAAATAACTACACTGCGCGTCTTTTATTCGGAATATTAAAACAATAATAATTTTAAAAACAAAACGTGAACGTATTTAATCATTGTTTATAGTGTCAAGCGGACTGCAAAGAGCCGAATCAGGACCACAAGGGCTCACCTCTGATCCGTATACAAGATCTGCTGAAACTATAACGGTAACAATGGATGCACTCAACCAGACGGTCACTTTACAATAAAGGCATCCTATGAAGAGGACGCTGAAGCTGTACTCTAATATATCGAACCCCCGTTCACAAAAACAAAAAAGAATATAAACATCATTGTAAAATATTAACAAAACACATAAATATAAAATGCCTACATTGCTAAATATTAATAACATAGGAAGCCTTACTGACCATTTGGCCGAAAGCGTCCAATATTCCCAAGCTGACACAACAGACCTCATACACAAATGAGGAGTTTCGGGAGAGTTTTCAAGAAAAATGTAGGTGACTTGTATAGCGAAGAGGATAGTATAGTGGATTGATAGAACAGAGTAGGAATGAGCAAGAACAAAGGAGAAAGACAGCGACAGTGGGAATTTAAAGCACTACATTTTCAGAAAGTGGGGATACTATTTATACAGAAACCCCCGGCAACCCCACAATTTTTATTATCTTTTGTTTTTTTTTATAGTCGGGAATCAGAACGACCCAATGTGTATTTATTGTCGAGCATTTATCCTGCATGCTGTGCAGCCGCAATCACTGGCGCGAATGATCGCCACAGTCGGCATAAAATAGTGGCGTAAAGTAAACACCAAAATTATATTATAGATCTGTGACAGTGCAGATAGACCTGAGGTTTAGAAAGAGTTCATGCTAGCTGCTACGGACTCCAGTGCGTCTGGTTTCGCAATGCTGCGGCTGTTGTTCTTCCTGAGGAAAGCGGTACAAGTGCAGCTCTCTGGCATATAGTGCCCTTCACACATCCCTCACTCCCACCCACCCTCCTTACCCTCCCCACGCACACGTACACACAATCGCGAATTCTGCCGGAACTAGTCTTGTGTTGAAAGCATCTGCACAGTAACAAGATGAGTCTGTAATTAAAGTGAGTCTGAGATCATAACAAAATACAACTTTTCCGCTAAATAGTATAATTACAGAAGAGTGTTCGCAGCTTAAAAAAGACATTCGTTACCATTATAACGTCACCTCGCGAGTTTCGTAGTATACAGTCATTACGAGTCACCCAGCCACGCAAAGTCCTCCGACACACGCTGATAACATTTATCAATAGTCGATTCAGTCCCGTTTATTCACGCAGACTATTCACTCAGCAACAAGGCAGGATTCGTCGTAGTTTTCCAACTTTATTCAGCAAATACCAACAACTGCATGCGAGATTGCTTTCCGAAAATTACTTTTTTTTAACAAGTTTAATTGTAGATTATAGTCACACGACACCGGAACGTATAGGCGACTATTGGTCACATTATTCTGACACCAGCAAACTAGTTGATGGTAAGTGGAAAATAATAAAGTCACTCATTGGCCATTCCGGGATTCGAACCAGGGACCTTTCGGTTACTAGTAAGCCGCTCTACCAACTGAGCAACCCGGTCCCCTAATTTACAGACAGTGCATTACTTACTCTATAGTCAATCCAGAGAAACTTCGAACATTTTCAGAAGGATGCAATAACAACCCACGAAAATAAAAATCGTCACCGGAACTACGTCTTACGTCATAGAACATTCATTCCTCAGTTTTTACGCGCATCAGCTATAGCTGGAAAACTTTGATCGATAAATAATAAGGAAAAATTCTCAGCGATACTACAACAATATCGATCGAAGGAAATTATCAACATTATACAAAGCTTTATCTAGCAACAGCGCATAATCAAATCAAAGGTAAGTTGCATGCTTTTCAACAAGAAACGTTCGGAACTATCGTGTGCGCCTTAATCGTAACACGTTGTCACGACCTGAATTCTAGCTAGAGATACATCACTCGGTGCTTATAGCAGACGACCTTTTGAATGGTCGGGCACGAAGTTTAGATTTAAATTTCGCAAATATTAAAAATGTAAATTAAACATTTAATTTATTTATTGCATTTATTTATTTGGTGTGTGTGTGTGCACAATTTTAATCTCGACCTCAGACGCGCTTTAAATTTGTTTTACCTTTCAGCGCCCCGAGCAGACGTTGGCTAACAAAAAATAATGTGGAGGAAATCGGGCGGCCAGAACAAAGTTGGAAAAAAGATGTTCGACTGGAATAAATAACGTTAATGAAATACATTTGGGAAGAAAAAACTGAAATGTTATGAAATACATTTTAGACAGACAGAAAAATGTAAAACCTGTTTATAGAATCTGCTCTCCATATTGCAATGTTCTGGAAAGAAAACAGCAAAACAGGAAATTAAATAACTTGCCCTTCTTTCTGAGTGGCACACTGCATTTCCCGTTCTTTAGATCTTTTCGTTTTTCTCCATAAAAAAACAACAAATTAAGATAATATCAGAAAATACTTTGAAGTAGTCGGAAATCAGAACGAACCAAAGGTCGGTCGGTCGCCTCCCTTACACGCCGTATCCCAAGCACCACTGGACGAATTTTGATCAAACTTCATAGGAACTTTGCCTTAGTGGCCAGTCTCCCGTGCCATCATATTTGCTCTATCGCACAGGTTAATTTGCTGGGGCACATTGTTGTTACATACGTTTTGCTTAATATATTTTAAAAATACAAAAACAGCTCATCTTATTTGTTGAATTTCGGTACACAGATAATTTAACTCATGCATGGTCAATCATTTGATAGCTGTTCGTCCGGTTGTCAGTCGCTCCAAAATTTAATTTTTTGGGATTAAAACATATTTTTGTTTTATCTCAAAGTTAGCTAAATTTATTAACCGAATTTCACTATTGTATTCTGATACTTTCGCAAGTGCTAAGAATTTAATTGCACTCATATCTGCACAAGGTCAAGGTCGCTGTGTTTCATCATTGTCTAAACACATTTTCATATTCATAGTATTTTGCTTGGAGTTCAGACGGTGGCCCATCATTCAATGTGCTTATTTTGCCTCTTTAGGGTAATGCAGAGTCACAACACCATCAATTAGAATAATAACGCATGCTTTTTTTCTGCTAAGTGCATCTGGAAAAACATGTGAATGGTTTGCCATCTTTTTCCTCGTGTTCTTTTTCGTCAACATTTTATGGCATAGCAAACCTACCGTTGTCTTTGTATTCTTCTTCGTCTTTACCACACAATATTGCACTAAACTATCGAAGTCGATTTTAAAAAAAAATTATCATATATACATCTTCCAAAATTATCTCTTATATACACCAGAATGGATCTTTACAAGATTAGTTTTGGTTTCAAGAGCACCGTCTTTGTGGAATAAACTTCTCCTTAGCATTAAACAAAACAATCAAATCATTTAGGTAATTACCTACCTAAAATTCATAAACATGGTTACAGTTTTTACGATTTGGTGTCCTCATATTTTGTTCCCTTAAACAAAATATCGGATTGTTATACTATTAAAATGATTAGATGACGTTTAAATATGTTACAGTTCTTGAGTTGAACTTTTATAGATGTAAAATGTGACAGGTTTATGCGTGCCTGAAACAAAGACTAATTGTAAGAATAAGCTGTATGCTTAAAATTATTTCCCTGTAACATGTTGTAATTGTAAATAAAGGGAGAAAAAAAAAGTCATCGTTTTCTTCTTTCTCTTCATCTTTTGCTACTTTCTGTATTTCGTAGGCGAATAGTATTTAGAATAGTGGGGTTGCGGAAACTACGAACGAATGCTCAATACGGCAACGAAAGGTCCTCGCCATTCGTTTCGTCGTGAAGCTTTGTACGACAACACGATCTCTTGCGCACAGACTGAGAACGAATGTTCAGTACGGCCACGAAAGAGCAGTGAGGGGAAATAACACACCTTGACAAAATGTGTGGATTGATTTCCCATCGCGCAATAATAATGAGATTTTGAAGGTCGAGGGTTCCAGTCCGGTATTGGGCATGATATTTTATAGTATTTAATTTACATATATATGGTATTTATTTGTTTGTTAATGTTTATATGTGTATTTTAAATTAATTCGTATCTATTTAATGGTGTCATTGCGGTTCTGTATTTCATTTTTTAATTTCTTTTTGAAAATGATAATAATATTAAAGTTGTCTTATTTTATTTGATCTACCTACACGTGTGGCTTTATACCACCGGCAACTGACATTCTGCACAATTCATTTCTTTGAGCAATTATGTGATGGGAAAATAAACAACTTTTCCTTTACCGACTTTCTGTTAGTCTCGCTGGATGCTAGCCAGCGACCAGCGTGGTTCCCCAAGATGCTCAGGTCAGTTGAAACGCCCAGTTGTACCCGGTCAAAGCCAGCAACGTCACACTCCAAGGTGGTGATGCCAATACCAGTACATTAACACATACACAAGCCTAGATTCCTGCATTCAAAATACCCTCATACTCTTCTGCATCGCAGTGCATGTTATTATCCCTCTCCTTTCTATCCATTATCACGATCATTCATAAATTACCTCCCATTTATCATTAATTGGAATAAACGAACTTTCCCAAAGTATTTACCTTTATTGTAACTGGAAACAATTTAATTGTAATTTATGAATTATTTCCCTTTACAACCATTGGAAACAACTGATCACATTCCATTTATAAATCTTTTTGTTACACTCGAATCGATGATGGTGTTTTTCTTTATCAGTATCTGATTCAGCCCCAATGCTGAATTCCTGATAAGGTGTAACTCAGATTCGTTTATCCACGCAGCCTGCTCACTCAGCAACAAGACACGGAGTCGACGTATGAAGTTTTCCACTTTTATTCAGCACACATCAACAACTGCATACAATCGCCTCTTCACTCTCAACTTTTTACTTTCCAACTCACAATCCACAACTATCCCCAACAACACACAGAGCATCGAATATATAATTTTTTCTCTAGTCCAGAACAAGGTGGAACTATCTCGTTTGACGCAATTTACCAATTGCGTTAAACTTCGTCATCACTGTCTTACGTCATACATATTTCTTCTCCCTCCGGGAACGTCCTCAAACTTCGACATTTATCGGGAAATTTCCATCGACAGTAAATAAGCCGATCTAGAGAATTCTCCAACAATATCGACTAACGAAAATTATCAACGTTATACAAAGCCTCTCCTAACAACAATGCAAACTCAAATCAAAGGTAAATAAACTCCATTATTGAATACTTTGCAAAACGAAACGATTAGATCTATCGTGCGCGTTTCAGACATACTACCATTCGCGTTTCAACGTAACATACCCCCCCCCCCCACTCAAGAAGAAATTTACCCAATTCTTTCAACAACGTTGAAACGTAATGCACAAACAAAGTCTTAATTCTGGACTTTCTGAATACTGTCATTGTGCTCAGTTCATTCACACAGAGTCAATGTTCTTCCATCCGCAAGTCTATCTGGATATTGTGAATGTTCACATTTATCTACACAGTCAATGTTTTTTCATCCGCAAGGAAACGACGCCCTCGTCAGTTGCGGTTGTCATCGGCCCAGGGTCAAAGACGATGATCACGTGGGCTTTCCTGGAGTCAGTGCATCTTCCGTTGTCTCCTTCCGTCGGATGTCCGACGCAGTCGACGTTGTCAGCTCCCAGGATGCACTTGCTGGGTCTCACGATCAGGTTGGCTTCTTGAAGACGGTGGAACAGCTCCCTCAAGGTCTGCAGATGCTCTTCCCAGGTGTGGGTGTGGACTAGCAGGTCGTCCCAGTAACACACGACATTGTCCATCCCTTTGAGCATCTTCTTCATCCCTCTCTTCAGGGTAGCTCCGCTGTTGACCATGCCAAAGGGCATCCTTAGGCACTCGTACGTCCCATCAGGAGTTATGAAAGCAGTCTTTGGTATGTCCTGTTGACGCACGGGGACTTGCCAATAACCCTTGCTGAGGTCAATCTTTGAGAAAGATTCTACTCCCCGATAGTTGGCGGAAGAGGTCTGCTGCAGTAGCCTAGGCATCGGCGCGGGGTCGAAGACGGTGATCTTATTAACCTTCCTGTAGTCGATGCATACTCTGTTGCTCCCGTCCTTCTTCTTCACGACCACGACAGGGGACGCGTAGGGGGAACTGGACTCCCTGATGATGCCCATCTTCAGCATCTCGTCGATGTCTTTCTTCAAGGATTCACGGGCCTTGAAAGGGATCGGGAAGGGTCTGGATCGAACGGGAATATTTGAAGTGAGGTGGACTTCATGTTCGACCAAAGTCGTAGAGCCTGGGACATCGCTGAAGCTATGGGGAAACTCGCCCATGAGGTCCTTGAGCTCCATCTTTTGACCTTCCGTCAAGCGTGGTCCTAGCTTAACATCATCGATGCCTTCTTTGCTATGGAAGTCTCCCAGTTCCAACAGTTCCTCGCTGTCAAAGCTGTCGTCGATCTCAGCTGCTGTTGCTGCGTGTACAGTCTCTGATGGCCTTTCCACGTACAGCTTAAGGAGGTTGGCGTGGTATATCTTAGAATGCTGGCCGACCTTCACCTTGTAGTCGTTGATTCCAACCACGGTCTCCACTTCGTGCGGGCTTTTCCACTGCATCAGCAACTTATTATGATCAGTAGGTAGCAGCACCAGTACTTTGTTGCCAGGTTTGAACTTCCTGCTCACGGCCCTACGATCGTAGTAGTGCTTTCCACAGTCTTGGGACTTCTTCAGGTTTTCTCTGGCTATCTCGAGAGTCTGCTCCAGCTTCTCTCGTAGCTCAAACACGTACTGGTAACTGTTCTTCACCTCTGGGGTGTCCACTTCCTTCGTCCACAGTTCTTTCAGGATGTGCATCGGCCCTCGGATGGTTCTTCCGTACAGCAGCTCGAACGGAGAAAAGCCGGTGGACTCCTGCGGTACTTCTCTGTAGGTGAAAAGTAAGGCGTTGATATAGCGATGCCATTGTCTGGGCTGCTCGCTGCACAGTTTCTTCAGGGTGGACTTCAGCGTAGCATTGAACTTTTCGACGAGCCCGTTGCACATTGGATGGTAGGGTGTAGTAGTCAAATGCCGGATGCTCAGCAGTCTGTTGACCTCCTTCATGCAGTCAGAGACGAACTGCGTCCCGAGGTCTGTCAGAATTTCTTCAGGCACTCCAAGTCTACTGAACATGTCCACCAGTGTGTCTGCTACACTTTCAGTGTCAATCTTCTTCAGTGGCACTGCTTCTGGGTACCGAGTTGCATAGTCCACTAAAGTCAGTACCCACCGATGATCTTCTTCACTCGGAGGTCTTATTTCGCCGATTAAGTCTAAGGCCACCCTCTTAAAAGGTCAGTCGATCAAAGGCATCCTCTGCATAGGTACTTTCGGGACCCTTCCTCGAGGTATGGTCTTCTGGCAAATGTCACATGATCGGCAGAAACGGCTGACGTCCGCATGTCCTGGCCAGTAGAACACCGCCTGGATTCTATCCGACGTCTTCTTGATACCCAGGTGACCTCCCATGATTGAGTCATGCGCTACTTCCATCATCTGGCGCCTTAGGGGTAACGGTACCAATACTTGACGTAGTGGTTTCCCTCCGTTGACCCTCGGGTGCTGGAAGATTCGATACATGATCTTAGCCTTCTCCTCGAAATAGACCGTACCACTGCCTTTGGTCACGTGGTCTTGGCGGTTCCTGTACTTGTTTAAAGTGCTATCCGCTTCCTGGAGCTGGATCAGTTTATCTCTGTCCACGATGGCAGCTTTTGAGTTGTCGGCGACCTTCAGTGGCGTAGTCGTCTTGTCTCTCTTGGCCTGGGCCCTGGTAGTAACGGCACCGACGATCTCTGGTCGGCAGGGCTGAGCCGGAGTAACCACATTGTCCGGTAGCAGCTCTGAAAGGTCTCCATCGGGAAATGGCAATGGATCCTCCTCCACAACTTCGACGCGTTGGGTTGAGGCAGGACTCCACTCTGGATCGGGGTCGTCGGGTCGTCTCGCGCCGTCGATATTCCCGATCATCAAATCATACAGCGGCTTCTTCAGGCAAACCGCTTCGGCTTCGCCTATGTAGAAAGGAGTGCTGAGTTGAATCTTCGCAACTGGCGCTCTCACACATTTGCTGTCGGCCATGAGTGTCCATTTAAAATCGCCAGTGAACTGTTCTTTAGCGATTAGGTCTTCTTTGACGATGACCCCACTGCAGCCAGAGTCTCTTAAGACAGTCACTTCATGATTTCCGACGCGTCCCTTTGAAACAGGCATGTTCTGGACGGTCACAGCTGCGCTGGCGACGACGGGGATGGATTTTCCGTTGGCAAGGAGAAGTTGGCCATCGGTTATGCACTCTTGCACGTCCGCAGGAGTAGTTGCGCGCTCGGTCTCACTCGGAAGAATGACGCTCCCGCCGCACACTTGATGGTCAGATCTATTGGTTTGCCGTTGATTGGAAAACCGCCTCTGCCGGTTGCCCGCCGCTGCGTTGTCCGTACTGCTCCGCTGTCCCCTACTTTTGTTTTGAGGGCAGTTAGCTGCTCTGTGGTCCGTAGCGTTGCAGGTGAAACAGCCTCTTGAATGCCCTTCCCTGGGAGGTGGCGTGGAGTCCGTGTGTCTCTGGCTCGTCTGACTCCCCTGAATCTGGTTCCCATGGCTTGCAGTCTTCTGAAATGGCTTCGTCGCCTTGGGCGGCCCCAGCGTTTTTCCGTGAGC
This sequence comes from Oncomelania hupensis, assembly GCA_036898135.1. Taxonomy (NCBI): domain Eukaryota; kingdom Metazoa; phylum Mollusca; class Gastropoda; order Littorinimorpha; family Pomatiopsidae; genus Oncomelania; species Oncomelania hupensis. Next base: position 72,806,865 of record CM072511.1, on the reverse strand, counting down.
GAGGAGGTATCTTTCAGCAGCCTCGGTCACATCATTAAGCGTCTGCAACTTCTGTAGTTCTAAGTGGGTCGCCAGGTCCTTGTGACAGGCATTGAGAAATTGTTCCTTCACGATCAGGTCATGGAGACTATCGTAAGACTTCCCTTTGCCTGATAGTTCCACCCACTTGTGTAAGTATGACGACAGGCGCTCCACAAATTGCTTTGGTGTCTCGTCTGACAAAGGCCGGCATTCACGGAAGCGTTTACGGTAGCCCTTCTCTGTAAAGCTGTAGCAATGCAATAGGGCCTCTTTCAAGACGTCGTAGTTTTTGGCGTCATCGTTCGACAGTCTGGTGTAAACTTCGAGTGCTTGCCCCGTCAGAAGTGCACTGAGTCGAATCGCCCAGTCTCGAGGTTGCCAGTTAGAGCTTTCGGCAAACCTTTCAAATCTCGCCAGATAGCTGTCGATCTGGTCCTTCCGTTCGACGAAGGCTGGCAATTTTGGAGCCATGTGGTCGTTGACGACTTGTGGCGCATGCTGATTGTTTTGGATACGCGCCAACTCTAGCTGGTGCTGAAGTCGTCTCTCTTCCATCTCTCTTTCTTCTCGGCGTCGCTGCTCTTCTGCTTCTCTTTCTTGACGCCGCTCTTCTCTTTCATCTCGGCGACGTTGCTCTTCTTTTTCTAGACGCTTCTCTTCTAATTCTCTTTCTCTTTCTTCACGCCATATTCTCTCTTGAGACTTGACGTACTCCGTCAGCTGTTTGCCTTTTAGATTCAACCCCTTTCTGCCAGAAGTCAGCCATCTTGATGCTTTTCTGGAAAGTTCTATTCTGGAAAGGTTTTTTTCTGGAAAGTTCTTTTCTGGAAGGTTCTTTTTCTAGAAAGTTCTTGACTGTGCTGTACCTTTCTAGACTGTTCTAGAACAGCACGCTTTCTGCAGTAGCGCTGATGCTTGCCACTAGTCGCTTTCGCTGACGCAGGCCCCGCTGTCCTCGTCGTATGCGACGCTGCACCACGCTGGTGTTGATGTATACGCTCCTGTGCTGAAGTAGACGCGACGTCCGCTCGTCGCTCTCTGTAATACTGGCGATGTAGCTCCGAGACTGTCCCTCGACGTAGTCTTGCGGCAGCCACGTAGTCCCGATCTGTTGTTCGCTCACGAAGCAACTCTTCAGCGACTACACGCCCTTGCAGTCAACCCGAATCTATCGGTGATGTAGTCCCAGTATGTTGGCCCCTCTCGACGCAACTCGTTGGCGGCTACCCTCGATGACTGTCTCTCGTAACGTTGACTCGCTTGTTGTAGCAGTTGAACCCTTGGCTATGGCGTGAATCGCGGCTTGACCCCCAAAATGTTAAACTCGAATCGATGATGGTGTTTTTCTTTATCAGTATCTGATTCAGCCCCAATGCTGAATTCCTGATAAGGTGTAACTCAGATTCGTTTATCCACGCAGCCTGCTCACTCAGCAACAAGACACGGAGTCGACGTATGAAGTTTTCCACTTTTATTCAGCACACATCAACAACTGCATACAATCGCCTCTTCACTCTCAACTTTTTACTTTCCAACTCACTATCCACAACTATCCCCAACAACACACAGAGCATCGAATATATAATTTTTTCTTTAGTCCAGAACAAGGTGGAACGATCTCGTTTGACGCAATTTACCAATCGCTTTAAACTTCGTCATCACTGTCTTACGTCATACATATTTCTTCTCCTTCCGGGAACGTCCTCAAACTTCGACATTTATCGGGAAATTTCCATCGACAGTAAATACAATACAATACAATACAATACAATACAATAAATCTTTATTAATCCAAAAAAGGAAATTGATTCGACATGTCCACCTATAATTATTAATACACATTAGCAAAAACAGCTTAAAAACACTACACATAAAAACATAAATAATACGCATTACCAAATCCATTAACATACATTCTCATTATCATTCTCATCTTCTCTTATTCTGGTTAGCCATTAAAACAGATCTAGGTAAAAAAGAATTTGCGTATCTGCATGTCCTAGCCCTCGGCACCCTGTATCTACCACTGCGCTCTATTTGCCTACTGTCATAATCCTGCCTAAGCGGATGTGTCGCGTCATCAAGGATGGCCTTCAGTTTTTTTCCCGTGCATCGGTTGCAGAGTGTGTCCACATCATCCTGTTCTGCACCCAACACCCCACCAGCCTTCCTAATCGTTTTATCCAAACTGTCCCTGTCTTGTTTCATAATACTTCCTCCCCAACAGCTGATGCCGAAGGTCAAGACACTGCAGATCATAGAGGAATAAAACATCTGTAAGAGTTGCTGGCTGACATTGAAAGATTTCAATTTTCTCAAACAATACAGGCGTGTGTTGATTTTCTTAACAATACTTTCAGTGTTTTGTCTCCAAGAGAGAGAATTATCTAAAACTACGCCTAAATACTTAAAATATTCCACACGTTCTACTACTTTTCCCTTAATAATAACAGTATCAGGTTCACAAATACGTTTCCTAAAATCAATTATCAACTCTCTAGTTTTGTCCACATTTAATTCCAAAAAGTTGATGTCACAGCAGTCGACCAGGTCGTTGATTTCCTGTCTGTAGTTTGCGTCATCGTCACCTGTAATCTGCCCAGTCTGTGCAATGTCGTCAGCATACTTGTCCACGATACAGTTGTCATGCGTAGATCTACAGTCAGAGGTGTACACAGAAAAGAGAAACGGTGACAAAACAGTGCCCTGAGGAGCTCCAGTATTTGTTAAAATCGAATTGGAGGTAAGACCCGAGGTTAATCTTACAAACTGTGGACGACATGTGAGATAGTCCAGAATCCAAAGGATGGTGGACGGGAAAACCTTCATGGACGTCAGTTTATCAACAAGTATATGAGGTTGTATAGTATTAAAAGCACTGGAAAAATCATAAAACATAATACGTATACTGGTACCAGTCTTATCCAGGTGAGAATAAACACTATTTAAAACATGCAAAATAGCATCATCAACCCCTCCGTTTTTTCTATAGGCAAACTGCAACGGATCCATAAAATCAGAAACAAGATCATTAAAATGAAGCAAAACACATTTTTCAAACACCTTCATAATACAGGATATCAATGCGACAGGACGGAGGTCATTCATGGTCTGGATGGACTGTTTTTTTTGGCACAGGAACAATGCAAGAAGTTTTCCACGACTGAGGAACTTGACACTCAACAAGAGACAGATTAAATATAATACACAGAATCTGATACAGTTGTTCAGCACAATACTTTAAAACACTTGGTCTAATACCATCTGGTCCAGGCGCCTTGTTTGGGTTTGTTTTTCTCAAAGTCCTAAGTACTTCCCCCTCCTCCACTACAATCCTTTCATTCATATCTCTTGTTTCCTCTAACACTCTTTTCTTCTCATTCCTCTCACTCTGAAAATCATGACAGTCAAACCTAGCATAAAACTTATTTAAATCATTAGCGTAATCAACAGTGTCTGTAAATATATGATTACCCTTCTTTTTTGTACACCCACTCATCAGATTCATACCTTCCCACACACGCTTCATATTGTTCGTTTCAAAAAGTTTCTCAATCCTCCTCTTATACATTTCCTTTCCCTTTCTAATAACAATCTTCAATTCCTTTTGCACCCTACGCAGTTCTTCTTTATCTTTATTTTTAAAAGCAAGTTTCTTTTTATTTAAAACCTCCTTAATATCTTTCGTCACCCATGGTTTATTATTAGAATAAATTTTAATAATTTTTGTAGGCACAATACTTTCAACACAAAAATTTATGTAGCCACATACAGTCTCCGCCAAGTCACCCACGTCATTGGCAGCATCTATAAAAACCGACCAATCAGTACAGTCCAATGACGCACGCAGGGTTTCCCAAGTCTCAGTTGTCCATGACATCACGGTTTTCGTGACTGGGGGTTCCCTCTGCACACGCGGCCTATACTTGGGCATCAAGGAGACAAGGTTGTGATCGGATTTACCTAATGGAGAGAGCGCTCTGCAGACATACGAGTCTTTGACATTGCAATAAAATAGGTCGAGTATACTAGTGCATCGCGTCGTACACGTGACCTGCTGGTGGAACCCCGTCAGCGTCTTCCTGACATCGCAATGATTAAAGTCACCAGTCACTATTTTTAGCGCATCTGGGGCCTTGTTCTCCAGCACGTGGTGCGCTATCTGTTCGCATGCACGCTTGCTATCGGCTGATGGGGGCACGTAGACCGACGTCACAAACACATTGGAGAATTCCCTTGGAATGTAGTATGGGCGTGCACTGACCGTCAACAATTCTACGTCAGGGGTACACAGTGAAAACTTTGCAAAGCAGTTGTTGGGATTACACCAATGAGAGTTTACATAAACACACACCCCTCCCCCTTTTTTCTTACCAGATTCTTTCTGTCTGTCCCCTCTAAACAACTGAAAACCTGAAATATTCAAGCCTTCGTCTTGTATCGCAGAATGTAGCCACGTTTCACTAAAACACATCACACTACACGTTCTGAAAGTCTGATCGTATTGCACATTGGCCCACAGTTCATCGAGTTTATTCTGCAAAGACCGTACGTTTCCCACAATTGCTGACGGTAGATAGGGTTTAAATCCTCGCCTCTTATTTCTCTCACGCACCCCTCCTTTCCTACCCCTCCTTCTGACCTTCATCTGCGGTGGCAAGTCCAGATCAGGCTTCACCACAAGTGGTGAAAAACGAAGTTGAAGCAGCTCCGCCATGTTGTACACGATCGGGGCCAGAGCAGACACAGTTCGAAAATTCCTGTCGGGTATACATCCACACATCGCCAGCCCCACCAACAAAAACCAGACCACCACCAACCTGAAGCGTTCACCCATTTTTCTGAGCACTTTTTTAAACACAGACACAAGACGACACCATCAAAAACATTACAAATAGATGGACAGTCTTTGTCGCCACATGCGCAGCGACAGCTCACCCTCAACACGAGGCCGATCTAGAGAATTCTCCAACAATATCGACTAACGAAAATTATCAACGTTATACAAAGCCTCTCCTAACAACAATGCAAACTCAAATCAAAGGTAAATAAACTCCATTATTGAATACTTTGCAAAACGAAACGATTAGATCTATCGTGCGCGTTTCAGACATACTACCATTCGCGTTTCAACGTAACACTTTTCTTAATCATTAACCAAATCGTTTTAATTTACATTTTACTTCTCTTTATGCCATCAAAGAATCTAACCTTATCATGAATAAATTACTTCTCTTCGTGAATATTCAAAAATAATTATCAAATATAAATTATTTCCTTGCATACGAATGCATACTTCCTTCACTAATATTTCCTTTCATTCAAAAATATAAAATATATACATGTTTATACAAATATGCTTGCATCCTTGCAGATTGCGTGCAGGTACTTACGCTACCGGTGTTAATCCTCGAACACGACGACACAACACAACACAAGGACGACACAGGTCCGAATGGTCACAGATATGCATGCAGGTCTCTTCCTTTCTTACAGGACATCAGCCCCAGAACGACTGGAAGCTGTGTTGCAGGGCGGTCATAGCAGGACGGGACACTGCTTGAAAATAGATACATAACCACGGACCGTGCAATTCCCCCTTGAAAAACACTAGAGCATACATATTTGTTCAAAATTCTCTCTGCGACCCCTCGATTTAGCTACGTACAGCAGTTTTATTTGCTCGCACACTCTCAGATTTAGTGCGCATATCGCTGTAATATCAGAAATTTTGACGACAAAGATGTGGTAACTCAGCTTAGAGATAAACAGATAGTATTGAACAAAACCTGACGTTAATTTACCAGCTCTCTAAAGGAAGGTTCGCAGATGTTAAATTAACCTCCTTGAAACGGTCACTCCAGTTACCATCAAGTCGAATTCGCTAGTAAGAATGTTAGCCTACTCGGAACAGCTGACCAGGGTCCCTTGACCGCTAGTTAGCCACGCGAATCATATCACTCAAAAATCTACCCTCCTCTGACACGAAGTTGAGACGTAACCGATAGTGGCTCAAAACCAGGACAGGGGAGTAGAGAATCCCGAGAAAAGATTCCCGTGGTAACGAGAGCGAAACGAGACTCCTGTATATCCCTTGTAACCCCCATATTAACCGGGCAGTCACACGCAAATCTGGAAAGAAGAGGGTCGAAACAAGGAGCGAAATGCAGTGAACAATATCTTCAGCCATTACCAACAGAGTGATAGACTAGAGACGGTGTCACGATTCCCAGAGACTAGAAGTAAGATTAACACTAGTAGTTTCTAGTACTTGCATGTTTATATATTATGTTGATTGCCATGTATTAGTATGTCCGTGTTATATGTATTTACAGAAACCGATTATTGTTTCTGACATGTTGTGCATAGTGCTTGATATATCTTAGCCTTAAGATTCAGATATAGCAGTGTGCTTATGGGAAACTCGGCAGGTGTCTGATGCTATAGACTCCTGGCAGAGGGCACCACATGCCAATATATCTGAATAAAATATTGTAGCCAGAGTTCTGGATTTTACAGTTCAGCTCTGGGACAGTTTGTGGAGTCAACGCATGACGCTTGCTTCCGTGGAAAAGAATGAGATCAACCTAGAATCTACCTCGCCACGTCCGGCCCCGCAGTTACCAGACTCGCCCGATCATCCTAAGAGTGATCAGAGTGACCACCAGACTCAAGCACTCACCAACACTGAGCAGCTAAGTCCCTCTCAACTGCAACTGATGATAACCAATTCTCGGAAAAACACTAGTAGACCATCCAAACATAGGAATGCTTAGCAAGTGATGAAGAAGAACTGCCAAAGAAATTGTCCAGCACATTAAACAGTTATACTTATTAATTTACATTTAATTAAAGTCATGTTAGAATTTGTGTTGAACACATAAAAAGTGAAATCACATACATACGACTGGTGTCATTTGATTTGTATTATTGTGTGTCCACTAGCTCTTCTTCTCTGGAGACCAATTAGACTAGTTATTTGACTAGCAAAAAGCATTTCTTGAAGTTAGCCAATGATACTTTAAAACCCGAGAACAAAGATAAATTTTATGTGACCAAGCACCGTGATTAGTCTCTCACATCGTTTAGGAATCTTGGTAAAGAACGTCTGATAGAGGTAGCTTAACGCCCCATCTATCTACAAGTCTTACTCCCCTTGTAAAATAAGCGTATCTTAGCCAGAATAGCATCACAATCGCTCACTGCAAAAACTTGCACGGCAAGTGAAAATACACGCCTGCCCTCATCCCATATAGTGCTAGGCTTGACCAGTTTAGGATGACAAAGCAAAACATACAAAACACTGCACGAGTTGAAAGCATATTATTTGCAAATTTAGCAATAAACTTTAACTTATGTTCTCTCCCTCACCTTCGACCCTCTATAACAGGCTTATAAACCCTATTATCACAGGTTTAGAAAATCGAGTCGTGACGAAGGAGGAGAAGAATCATCATCTTCAGTTGTGTGGGAGTGTATGTGTGTGTGTGTGTGTGTGGGGTGTGTGTGTGTGTGTGTGTGTGGGTGTGTGTGTGTGTGTGTGTGTGTGAGTGTGTGTGTAGATGGGTATGAGTGGATGTCAAAAATCATTGTAATAAACGAACACTTTAAATAAAAGAACACTGAACTTCTTCCATCGGAAGTCACCACGATCTCGTGATGATATCTTTCCGGCTTCACTTGAAGAGAGTAAACACAGCAAAGTGCACTAGACTGAAGTTCGACCTGGACAAACTGCAAGATCCGGAGGTGGCAGAAATATTTCAAGCCACAATTGGAGGGACATTTTCACCACTGCTCATTTTGGGAGCTGGTGAATTAGATGTCAACACCATGACCACCACCTTCAACTTAGCTGTGACAGATGCCGCCACGGAGATCCTTGGAAAGGACCGTTCAAAGAAGAAGCTGTGGATCACACCGGAACTTTTGGACCTGTGGGATAGACGAAGAGAGATGAAACAGAAAAAGAACACCTCACAGGGAGCTGATGCCTACCAAAAAATCAACAATGAAATCCGAAAAGGCATGCGCACAGCAAAGGAGAACTGGATAGAAGATCAATGCCATGAAATAGAGAACAGTCTGAACAAGAACAACAGCAAGAAGGCTTACCAGACTGTGAAGCCGCTGAAAAGTGTTAAACACCCCAAGGTCTCCACGATCCAAAGCAAATCTGGCATATGCCTTACAGAAGAACAAGAAGTCTTGGACAGATGGACAGAGTACTGCTCTGATCTTTACAACCACAAACCAAACGGAGACCCCATCAGTTCTAGCATGTCCAGAGAACAGAGAGGAAGAAATCCTTCCAATTCTCCGAGAAGAAGTTGAGGCAGCAGTGCAATCGCTGAAGAAGGGGAAGTCAGCGGGAGTGGACAACATACCCGCGGAACTGCTTCAAGCAGGAGGAGAGGCGATGATCGACGCACTCACCATTATCTGTAACAAGATCTAGCAGAGTGGGGAGTGGCCTACACTATGTACCCAGTCGCTTGTCATCACTGTTCCCAAAAAAAAGGTAACCTTCAGGAGTGTGAAAATTACCGCACCATCAGCCTCATCAGCCATCCCAGCAAGGTCCTCCTGAAAATAATATTCAACAGGTTGAAACCCCAAGCTGAACAAATCACATCTGAAGAGCAAGCAGGATTCATGGCAGGGCGATGTACCACTGAATAGATTTTCAACCTCAGAATAATCTGCGAGAAATACTTACAGCACCAACAACATCTATATCATGTGTTCGTGGACTTCAAAAAGGCGTTTGACCGAATCTGGCATGCAGCTCTGTGGGCAACCATGAGAGTGTACAACATCAGCCCTAACATTATTGAAGTCATTAAAAGTCTGCATTACAAGGTTACCAATGCAGTCCTCCACAACAGCGACATCAGAAACTGGTTTAGAACAACAATCGGTGTGCGTCTGGGATGCCTACTCTCTCCAACACTCTTCAACATCTTCCTAGAGCGCATCATGTCAGGTGCCCTTGCAGATCACGAAGGCACAGTCAGCATAGGATGAAGAGCAATCTCCAACCTTCGTTTTGCGGATGACATTGATGGATTGACTGGAGAGAAACAAGAAGAACAGCTGGTACAGAGGCTTGACACCACCTCCAGATCCTATGGAATGGAAATAAGTGCAGAGAAGACCAAAATGATGACCAACAACACCAATGGCATCAACACGGACAACAAAGTCCAAGGCCAATCCCTCAACATAGTGCATAGGTTCAAATATTTAGGAGCCATTGTATCAGACAATGGGTCACGACAGGAAGTCCTCTCCAGGATCGCACAAACAACTGCTGCCCTGCGACGTTGAAGCCAATTTGGAAAGACAGGACCATCAGTCTACATTCCAAGGTAAGACTGCTGCGCTCCCTTGTCATCTCCATCTTTTTATATGCTTGCGAAACATGGACCCTCACAGCAGATCTACAACGAAGAATACAAAGCATGGAGAAGAGGCGCTAAAGAAGACTTCTGGGCATTTCCTATACTCAGTATATCACCAACGACGAAGTCAGACAGAGCATCACACAAGCCATTGTACAACACGATGACCTGCTCACAATGGTGAAGAAACGGAAACTCCGATGGTATGGTCATGTCAACAGATCATCAGGCCTTGCAAAGACCAGCCTGCAAAGCACAGTGCAAGGAGGTAGAAGAAGAGGGAGACCGAAAAAGAGGTGGGAGGACAACATTCGAGAGTGGACTGGCTTGACACTGAGCGAAGCCATCAGGGTTGCTGAGGATCGAGAAAGATGGAGTACGCTGGTTAAACGATCATCTGTGGAGCCCCAACGACCTCCAAGTTACGGAATAGGATAGGATAGGATCCTGCAGTCAACATTTCATTGAAACAAGTCGCCTTTAATTTTGAGAAAAAATCGAATGCCTAATGTGCAGCATCGTTATCATAAGCCAGAATCAAGTTTATTATGAAGGTACAATGTAGAACAAAATAAAATAACATTTTCAATTTAAATGATTTGCCATCAATATACAATTACGCAAAAACAACAAAACATTCATCCACTCAGAAATAACGTTCAAAAAAGATGTCAAAAGTATGAAAGGAGTTATATGTCTTCTTTAGTGGTCTCCATAACGTATGGTTTTACAATACAATTATTATAAGGATGTCCTACACAGCAGGTGCCCTAATAATGTCCATTTACTTAGTAAACAATAGGGAGACCTCATAGGTTTGCTATATCTGTCAAAATTACACACACTGCAGTTGCAATAAAGGAAATGTATTGTTGATGTAGGCAAGTCTTCCTAAATGTCACAGTGAATCTGTCTAAGGAATTTTAACTGATATAATAGTAACCACCAAAACTACCGAAGTCTCCCTAAGCCTAGATTTGTTCTTATGTATATATACAAGCGTTGTTATCTACGGAAGTGGTCTCGACGAATCTATTCTGAAAGCATCTTGGCGTGTATATGTTTATCTCTAGTGAAACAAGGAAGCGTGAAAAAACCTCCAATCCTGAAATCAGGATATTACTTTAATTTTACTTTAGCCACACAAACCTACAATCAAGACAAATACGTCTGATGCACCGCATAAAACAGGCACCGTAGATTTGTTGCTGGCTATGGCGCACAGGCAGCAGCCCAAACTCGCTTATTTTAGTCCCAACGGAGGCATTTGGGGAAATCAAGCCAAATATATTTTATTGTGCTGTCCGCCGCCCTTTCGTGATTAGAACCCAATACATGTATTAGGACCAAGATTGCACTGCTTTATACCACGCGTGCTCCGTTGGTAGCAAGTATAACCAGACGTCATTGTTTATGTTAGGTTCTAGCAAGTATATTGTGACGAGGTCTTGCAGTCTAGCAGCGAGGTTGGCAAAGATTTGTTTTGTATGTGAGAGAGGGCAGTAAAGTGGGCCCAGAATAATGCTTTTTGCCTGTAGCAATGTCAAGTGAGTGGCTCCCAAGTCTCCTCTCGCATTTGGACAACCCAATAAAACCTCAGGGATCAAGCCTAGATGTCTGAAATTATTTTTGTGAGCATAAACCTCTTCTTCCTTACAGTTACAGGAACTACAAGTCGTGCAACTCGCGTTTGATGATCGTAGATACATAGCTTGAATAGCCATCCCCACCCTACTTCTCCCTTACTCCTTGGCACCTACTAAAACCAACTTTCCTTACCCCAACCACCTCTTTCTCTCTTCCCCTCTTTTGCTTGTTGTATTTCCAAACTCATGTGGAACTACGTTGATGTCGTCGAGAATCAGAAGTCTGTCCGTTGTTATTTCAAGAGCCACTGAACATTATCATAATTGTAATTCTTTGTTCATTTTACCTTGACCTTTTTAGTACTGGGAGCAGACTTGGATTGGTCGTCCCAATCTTCCCCTTCTTCATCCGAATAAGACGACCCTGAATCGTCATCGTCGTCAAAATCATCGTCATCACTGCCTTCCTCTTCCTCGGCCTTCTCGTCATCTTCCTTCAACAAATCATAGCAAATGATACGATTTGAATCCAAATATAATTGTGCATAATAATAATAATAATAATAATAATAATAATAATAATAATAATAATAATAATAATAATAATAATAATAATAAAAATAATAATAATAATAATAATAATAATAATAATAATAATAATAATAATAATAATAATAATAATGGATGCTATATACGCGCTTTTCCCCAAATTACTAATCAGGCTCAAAGCTCTCGATCTGTACCAACATACACGCTCACATATTTCAATCACTCATACACACAACAAACACACATATATCACTCTGACATGGCAGGGAGATAGCTTTTGGAAGACGGAAAAGAAATTGAAGTTTTAGTTTTGAAATTTTTAAATTGGCTGCACCCAATACCATTATTGAAGTGAGAGAGGAAACCGAAGTACCCGGAGAAAATCCTCAGTGAGCTGAATAGTCTCGTACATAAGTCACATAAGTTCGCCCTTTGCGCATCGAACCCGCTATCTTCGGCATAGAAAACCAGATCACTATCAACTGAGCTACCAAGGACGCAAACAAGTATTACAACATAACAACAGTAGGAAGAAAAAAAAACAGGTGCTAAATTAGAATTGCAAAACCAGTGTTTATGGCATAACAACGTGTACTTGCAGGTTTAACGTGTACTGAATTTGAATTGCAAACAAATTGCTAGAAGTGCATAACAATGTAACAAGATAAAGATCAGTAGGATAATAAAACTAGAAGGGCAAAGCCCATATGACTCACACGCTCCAGATCGATAGTTATCTGGCGAGATTCGAAAGGTTCGCTGAAAGCTCTAACTGGCAGCCTCAAGACTGGGCGATTCGACTAAGTGCACTTCTGATGGGGCAAGCGCTCGAACTTTACACCAGACTGTCGAACGATGATGCCAAGAACTGCGACATCTTGAAAGAAGCCCTATTGTATTCCTACAACTTTACAGAGAAGGGCTACCGTAAACGCTTTCGTGAATGTCGGCCTTTGTTAGACGAAACGCCAAAGCAGTTTGTGGAGCGCCTGTCGTCATATCTACACAAGTGGTTGGAATTATCAGGCAAAGGGAAGACTTACGAGTCTCCAGGATCTGATCGTGAGGGAGCAATTACTCAACGCCTGCCCTTAGGATCTCGCGATCTACTTGAAAATACAAAACTTGCAGACGCTAAAAGAAGTTGCTGAGGCTGCTGAAAGATATCTCATCGCTTATGGGAAGACGCTGGGGCCACCCAAGGTGACAAAACATTTTTAGAAGACTGGAAACCATGGGAACTAGATCCAGAGAGTCAGACGAGCCAGAGACACACGGACTCAACACCAACTTCCAGGCAAGGGCATTCAAGAGGCTGTTTCACCTGCAACGCCACAGACCACATAGCTGCTAACTGTCCTCAAAACAAAAGTAGCGGACAGCAGAGCAATACGGACAATGCAGCGGCGGGCAACCGACAGAGGCGTTTCTTCAATCGACGGCAAACCAGTTGCTCTGATCATCAAGTGTGCGGCGGAAGCGTCATTCTTCCAAGTGAGACCGAGCGCACAGCTACTCCTGCGGACGTGCAAGAGTGCATGACCGATGGCCAACTTCTCCTTGCGAACGGAAAATCCATCCCCGTCGTCGCCAGCGCAGCTGTGACCGTCCAGAACATGCCTGTTTCCAAGGGACGCGTCGGAAATCACGAAGTTACGGTCCTAAAAAAACTCAGGTTGCAGTGGGGTCATCGTCAGAGAAGATCTAATCGCTAAAGAACAGTTCACTGGCAATTCCAAATGTACACTTATGGCCGACAGCAAATGTGTGAAAGCGCCAGTTGCGAAGATTCAAGTCAGCACCCATTTCTACATTGGAGAAGTAGAAGCGGTTCGCCTGAAGAAGCCGCTGTACGATTCGCCGAAGGTCGCGGGTTCGATTCCCGCAAGGGGCGAACGTATGTGACTTAGGTACGAGACTATTGAGGTCATTGAGGGTTTTCTCCGGGCACTCCGGTTTCCTCCCTCCCTTCAATAATGGTACTGGACGCAGTCAATATAAAATATCAAAAATACAAATTCGATTTTCTTTCCGTCTTCCAATAGCGATTTCCCTGCCTTTACACCACCTGTTTGAGTGATGGATGTGTATTTGTTGTTTGTGTGTGTGTGTGTGTAAGGGTGGATAAGACAGGTGAGCGGGTATATTGGTACAGATCGCCTCGCTTTGAGCCTGATTGATTTGATTAAATGCGCGTATATAGCATCTATTATTATTATTATTATTATTATTATTATTATTATTATTATTATTATTATTATTATTATTATCATTATTATTATTATTATTATTATTATTATTATTATTATTATTATTATTATTATTTTTATTTTTATTTGATGATCGGCGACCTCGATCCAGAGTGGAGTCCTGGCTCAACTCAATACGTCGAGGTTGCGGAGGATGATCCATTGCCATTGCCATTACTGAACTGTCCAAGAGTTCTCAGCCATCAGACTTTAAGACTGTGCAGTCAGACATTCAAACATGCATCCATGATGTTCTTTCCTGGATGGATAGCAATAAGCTTAAATTGAACACTGAAAAAACTGAAATCATGCCTGTAGGCAAAGCCTCGTGTCTCAGGCAGGTCGGCAGCGACTCCCTAGTTGTAAATGGCAGCAGCATTCCGTACCAAGACTCCGTGCGCTATCTTGGAGTCAAAATTGACCAAACTTTGTCAATGCAAGATCAAATTGGTACTATTTGTCGTGCTACTTTTCTCGAGATGAGGCGCATTACCTCTGTTCGACCGTTTTTAACCGAGTCAGCGTGTGCAGCTCTTGTCAATGCTTTTGTGACATCACGGCTTGACTTCTGCAATTCTGTTCTGGTTGGTCTTCCAACTGAACAAATAAATCGCCTTCAACGCGTACAAAACAACGCAGCGCGTCTTATTTTGAAACGGAAGAAAAGGGATCACACCACTCCCTTACTATGCAAGCTTCACTGGCTGCCGGTGAAGTTTCGCATTCAATTCAAGGTCTGCGTTTTGGCTTTTCGGTTCTTTGAAGGCACACTACCATCCTACCTAGCCAATGCACTTGTAGCCTATAAACCAACTCGGGCACTACGTTCTTCGTCTGAACGTCTTTTGACAGCGCCACTCCGAAATATGAAAACTTTCGAAGAACGTGCATTTTCTTTTGCTGCGCCTACTCTCTGGAATTCGCTGCCGGCAAACATGAGAGGCGTACCTGACTTGGCAACATTCAAATCGCAACTGAAAACTTATTTGTTCAAGCTTGCGTTCAAATAATAATTATTATTATTTTTGTTTTTATTTCATTGTAATATTATGCCATATGTGTTGTAATGACAGGATGTACAATGGATGAATGCGAGTGGGTGCGCAATGAGTCACAATGTGAGATTTGCGCGATATAAGTACCATTCATTATTATTATTATTATTATTTCCCGATGGAGACCTTACAGAGATGCTACGGGACAATGTGGCTACTCCGGCTCAGCCCTGCCGACTAGAGATCGTCGGTGCTGTCACTACCAGGGCCTAGGCCAAGAGGGACAAGACGTCTACGCCACTGAAGGTCGCCGACAGTTCCAAAGCTGCCATCGTGGACAGAGATAAGCTGATCCAGCTCCAGGAAGCTGATAGTACATTAAACAAATACAGGAACCGCCAAGACCACGTTACCAAGGGCAGTAGCACGGTCTATTTCGAGGTGAAAGCCAAGACCCTGTACAGAATCTTCCAGCACCCGAGGGTCAACGGAGGTAAACCACTACGTCAAGTCTTGGTACCGTTACCCCTAAGGCGCCAAGTGATGGAAGTAGCTCTTGACTCCATCATGGGAGGTCACGATCACCTGGGCATCAAGAAGACGTCGGACAGAATCCAGGCGGTGTTCTACTGGCCAGGACTTCATACGGACGTCAGCCGTTTCTGCCGATAATGCGACATTTGCCAAAAGACCATACCTCGAGGAAGGGTCCCTAAAGTGCCTATGCAGAGGATGCCTCTAATCGACCGACCTTTCAAGAGGGTGGCCTTGGCCTAAGAGTATCTTCTGACCTAAATAAAGTTATATGACGTAAGACAGTGCATCGTTCCAGTGACGAATTTTATTCTGATTGGCTGTCATTGCACCACGCTGGAATGTTCGAACATTCTCTCGATTATAGAGGAACTATATTAGCAGTCACCGTGTCGTCTTGAGAGAATGAAAAAGTGAAAAGCGATTGAGCGATCATGTATGCAGTTGTTAATGTACATGTATGCTGAATAAAGTGTGAAAACTTCATACGGCGACTCCTGCCCTGTTGCTGAGTGAACAGGTTGCGTGGATAAATGAATCTGAGTTACACTTATCAGGATTCAAGCATCGGGACTGAATCAATAATTGATGAAAACAGCAACCGTGTAACAATATGTGTGTCTCACTGATCAATCATGCCTCAGAAAAAAGAATCATAAGTTCAATATTAATAACCTAGAAAAAAAAGTTACATTACATTACATTACATGATTATTGCTTTAGGTCCAGCGGACTTTTCCGAGCCAAATCAGGACCAGAGAGACGTTATCTTAAAATGTTAAAAAGTGGTTCAAATCTTAAAAAATAGACCTGTTACTCTTAAATACTCAAGCAAAGTTTCACCTGACGCCTCTTGAAAAGTCTTCTTTAAAACTGATGTGTTAAAAATACGTTCTCTTTCCTCTATCAAATCACTAAATTCGGTCTTACCAATAAAATCAAAAACAAAACGGCATGGTTTGTATGCGATAAAACAAACCAACATCATGTAAAAATTAAAACAAGTGTTGACCAATGCATACTTTAAAAATCTCTTTGAAAGGTATTGAACCAAAGTATGTTTATCTTTTATCAAGCAGGTCAGCACATTCAGACATGAAATGGCGAACAGAAAACTGAGAAAAGGATTTATCACATGCAAAGCACCATGGCGGTTCCTCCCCTTTCAACAGAAAACCGTGGGTTATATAAGTATGCCCAATATGAAGGCGAGACAAAACTGTTTCTTCTTTGCGAGTGGATGCAAAGTTCGGCAAAGAAGCTGACAACTCGGGAAGAATTTGAAATAATTTGTTGTTGATATGGTTAGACCAGTCAGTCTGTCACAGTCGTTTACAATAAGATCCAGTCATACAACGTAGGTCAGAGTAGGGCACAAACTGGAAAATCTCTGAAGGGAAATCGAGATGCAGAGCATCTTTAGCCGCTTTGTCCACTGCAATATTGCCGCGGATGCCCATGTGACCAGGGACCCACATAAAAACTATCTTTTTACCCTCAGAAACAAGTTGTGTATGGAGGTAATGGATCTCTGCCCGAAGAGGGTGTGATATCTTTCTCGTGGAAAGAGCCTGGAGTGCTGACAGTGAATCAGACATGATTAAAAATAAGGTTCTTTTGGATTGACAAACCTGTTTTAGAGCTAGATGAATTGCCTTGAGCTCAGCTGTATAAACAGAACAAAAATCAGGTAGACGCTGTTGCAAAGGCTGGTCTAGATGTCTCCCAGAGACCGACGCAGCAGCAACTGCGTCGCCTTTCTTTGACCCATCTGTAAAATGTTTTTCATAACATATCCTGTATATAAAGCACACTGTTCTAAATAGAGCTGGTTATAGACGGTTTCAGATGTAATGTTTTTGAGGAAAGCGGACAATTGTCAATTAATGTTTGGGATACATAATTTCCATGGAGGAACTTCAGTCCGAAGCTCATCATCGTTGATGGAAGCAACATTGATGCCCGCTTTTTCCAAATGAGCCTGCATTCTGATGCCAAACGGGAGGAATTGTGTTAGGTTTGGCTTCACATTTCTGAACAAAATCTGGGTTGAAAACACAGTCATAGGCGGGGTTCATGGGATCAGTTTTTAATTTTAAATAGTAATTCAGTGACAATTTTGTACGTCTCAGCTCCAGCGGGGGTTCATTAGCTTCCACGTAAAGGCTTTCACAAGGGGAGGTGCGAAAAGCACCTAAAGCAATGCGTAAGGCCTGATGAGCAACTGGATCTAACATTTTAAGATAAGATTTTCTAGCAGAACCATAAACAATGCAACCATAATCTAACTTGGATCTAATTAAAGAACGATATAACAGCAATAAAGTTTTCTTGTCAACACCCCAGTCTGTACCACTGATAACCTTGAGCAAGTTGCAGGCCTGTTGACATTTAGTTTTCAAATCTTTCAAATGAGGAAGGAAGGATAGCCTTTGATAAAAAATAACACCCAAAACTTTGACTTGTTGGACCGTCTTTATTGGAGTTTTATTGAGGGTAATATTAGGATCTTGAATAATTCCCCGGTGCTTGGAAAAGTGAACACATTCAGTTTTTGCTTCAGAAAATTTGAAACCATTTTGTAAAACCCAGTCTTCAACGGCATTGACAAATAACTGTAGCTGACGTTCTGCAGATGCCAAGGTTTTACCTTTGGCTATGAATGCAAAATCGTCAACAAACAAAGAATTGTCGATTCCCCGTTTCACTGAACGAACAATATTATTTATTTTAATATTAAACAGCAAGGGAGACAAGATACTACCCTGAGGCACCCCCATCTCCTGTTCCCTCATATCTGATAAAGATCCTCCAACCTTAACCTGAAAAATTCTGTCCGTTAGAAAATTGGATATAAACAGAGGTAAATGTCCCTTCAAACCAATTTCTTGTAAATCTGAAAGAATGCCATATTTCCATGTGGTATCATAGGCTTTTTCCAAATCAAACATGATGGCTACGACGTGTTCACCCTGGACGAACGCGTTACGGATAAAAGTTTCCAGTCGCACCAGGTGGTCAACAGTACTTCGACCACTTTGAAAGACACACTGAGTGTTGGATAATATATTATTTGTTTCCAGATACCACAGTAAACGGGAATAAACCATTCTTTCCTAACATTTGTTGACCTTGTGACCTTAACTTTGAGGTGAAGTTATTCATTCACTGATTGTTTATGAGGTCTCACGGGTATACACCACCTTACCAAGTTTGGTTTGTGATAGTTGAAATAGGTCCTGAGTACTTAACCACTTTACAGTTTTGCATAGACAGACGGCCGACAGACAGACGGACAAATGGACATTTTTTTAAATGTAATTTTTTTTCAATATTTAAGACATCTCGCACAGATTTTCAAAATTCGGGAAAAAAAATTTGGGGTTGGGAGTGGGAGGGTAGCGAGGAGAGGAGAGTGAGTCCATAGACTCACATTGCCTTGCAAATGAGTCAAAAATTGATCATGGATACTACTTGAAGAAGAAGAAGGTTAAACGTGTGCTGAAATTTAACTGCATAAACATAGTATAGTATTACGCCTGATTAGGCCTATATAATTTTAGGTGAAAGGGGTATTAAATTTGAAGTTAAAGGTGCTCCACCATCCATACTGTAGCTTTAGTAAATACTAAATATTTTTTAAAAAGATGAAACTTGACACATAATAAAGTTTGTGCTTGGTACTGAAGGCTTAACCTTTTGATATGAACACCCAGTGCAGCCTCCATTTCAGCACTTCCTCCGACAGATAATTAAGGATAATGCAATGGCTATAAAATTTAACAAATTTATATTTTCTTCGACTAAATCTTCACATTCTTCTTCTTCTTCTTCTTCTTCTTATTATTATTATTATTATTATTATTATTATTATTATTATTATTATTATTATTATTATTATTAATATTATTAGTAGTAGTAGTAGTAGTAGTAGTAGTAGTAGTAGTAGTATCGAGGATTTTATAGCGCACATATCCCGCCGTACTTGGAGACTCAAGGCGTTGGCCGATACAGGATCTAACTCAAGCCGCTCGAGGCGCCAACTTGCAGCCTTTGGGCGCATCGTAATAACGCTCCAGACAACTGAGCACAATCTTGGGCAGCCAGGGATGGGGGAGAAGGACCTAGGTGCATGCTGGGTGTGTTCTTGTCACCGGCACTCGCCCGTCTGGGATATGAGCGTCAGGATCTTTAAAGTCCGTTGTGACGGAATGTATGCGACACAGACTAGACCTCGGTTTATATTCTCATCCGAAGGAGTAACTGCATTAATTTATGATTCCTGTGCGCATGTGCTTCGAGTCACCTGCAAAATAAACCAACTCTGCCCCAATGCCCTCTCACCAGTTCTTTCTTTTCGTCCTCCTCATAATCCTTATCATCATCGTCGTCGTCTTCGAGGCTGCTTCGGAAGGACACATTGCGTCGCCCCTTGTATGGTCTTGGACTTGTAACTCGGCTGAGAGTCTGGCAGCTCGTGCTAGGCTGTTCTTCATCTGTTACTACATTTCAATAGACAATATTGACACTACTGTTGTTGTTTCAATGATTGTGACCATCATGCAAAAGAAAAGCAAGGTCTGTCTATTAATCAGAATAGCGAAGTTAATCAATGGGCTAAACGACGGTGCTCTTTTGGGGTTACATTGAAGGCATAGGTAAAGTCTATGTACATACCAAATTTGAACCAAATCAGTCCAGTAGTTTGGAACAAAATGGGGTTAGAGAAATGATGACATCACCATGCTGACGTCACTCGATATGCATAACTTTTTTTTCATCGGGTAGGGATATTTATTCTAACTACAAATTAAGTATAATGGTTACTACATCGACCATATTGGCGTTTCGTTAGGTGCATAAGATCAAACGAACAAAGGCACATACACCCAACAACACATTCCATCAAATCTCTAATTCCACGTGCCTTGCCTCTTTATCGTTCTGATACCCTGTTACCAAACCAAACCTTCACAATTGCAAAGTGTATTATTACCGATGGTGGTAGATTGAGGTCCATTATCGGCAGTAGCGACAGTGGGGGTCATGGATTGGGATATAGTTGGACTACTCGTCACCGTGTTCTCCATGTCGTGACGTCTGCGGGCCAAAGGCAACGTACCTCTGACCTCGTGACCTCGACGGTAAAGCCGGCTGTTGTTGACGCGATCCGGCCGCTTGTTTAGCCAATGGCGCCGGTTATGTTCGTCTACTAAAGTGCTCAGTGATTTTCTGAAAGAAGGAGAATCAAATGTTTATCAAAAGACCAAACGACCAACACCAATTATTTTAAACAAAATTGTATTCAGGAGACAAGCAAACAAAACACTGAAGATATAAAAGAAACACAAAAACGAAGCTTAAACAAGCGCTACCCTTTTGACAAATCATAACAATTAAACGTCTCTAACGAGCAGGAACGATACAACAAAAATATATTAATTAGTGTTCCAATAGATTGCATATGAATAAAACATTAGAATCAACGACGTACATCAAAATCGAAGGGCAAATAATAATTAATTAAAAACGTAAAATAAAATAATGGACTAAACGCATTACAAGAAACCAAAACCTACATCCCAGAATAAATTGTACAGACCACAATACTAGCTGTCAATTAAAAATGTCTGAGGTAAAATAATAAAATAACTAGAAAGGCAAATCTAAAGTATTCACATGCTCTTTATGGAACTTGCAATATTTGACATAAAAATGACTGCCCAGAAGAAAAGAGAACAAAATAAAACAGTGGCAATAAAATGCAAAAAAATACCAACTGATTTCCCTATGACCTTGATCTTGACATGACCTTGACCTTCGACTCCAAATACACTCAAGTACTATCAAATAAACTACAAACGTTGTATTATGCCAAACAAAACGGTGACCTGGAACGACCTTGACTTTAAATGACCTTGACCTTGGTATGACATTGACCTTCACGTGACTTTTCTTACATGTATGATCAAATAACCCAAAGTTATTTCATGGGTTAAATATACAGCCTACTGTGCAATGACCTAATTTTTGTATGTTTTTGCAAGGCCTAACATGACCTTGACCTCCAAAATCAGCGCAAAATCGGAACATAATAGTTGGGGTCAAGGTCACTTCAAAGTACGGATACTTATCCAATTTTGGACAGGTCCAGTGGCCTTGGAGTGAGGTTGACCAAATTTTCATGAAATATGTGTCTCATTATCATGTATTGAAGAATCGTAAGTTCAATATTAATAACTTATTTAAAAAAATGAAATTTTGTGAAAAATTGTTATTTTTTGACTAACATTTGTTGACTCTGTGACCTTGACCTTGACGTGAATAATTCATTCACTGATAATTTATGAGGACTCGTGGATATACACGTCCATCTTACCAAGTTTGGTTGTGATAGCTCAAATACGTTTTGAGATATTAACCCACTTGCAAGTTTTGCATAGACGGCGGACAGACAGACGGACGGAGAGACAAATAATTTTAGTTATTGCCATTGTTGGACTATTTAGGATTTATCTCGCACAGATTTGCAAATACTTTGATTTTTGGGAGGGGAAAGACAAGGGTAGAGGGAGTGGGTTGAATACATAGACTCACATTGCTCCCACTCCCTCTACCCTTCTCTCATTGCTCTGCATGTGAGTCAAAAATGCATAAATCAGCAAAGAAAAACAACAAAATAAAAACAAAAACAAAACACATACATACACACGCACACACACAAACGCCACAACAAATAAACACCGCAACATGTAGATGTGGTGTGTAGAAGGAAATGGGGAGAGGGAGAAGAGGAGAACGTGTTTACACGTGGGCAGACAATGGAATAGAGAGAGAGAGAGAGAGAGAGAGAGAGAGAGAGAGAGAGAGAGAGAGAGAGAGAGAGAGAGAGAGAGAGAGAGAGAGAGAGAGAGAGAGAGAGAGAGGAACTCATCTAATCAGTTTTAGCTGTGGTCAATAACTACATGTGTGTGAAAGGTTGGAGAACAGATATCAAGGAGAGGGAGACAAAACAGGGGGATTGGTTTAACGGATCTTAGGATGACCAATCAGATATGGATTTGCATCATTGGGTTTTTTAAGCAAAGTGGTTATTTGCTGTCCAGAGGAAGGTATGAACTTTTGAGAAGGTACAGAACTTTAGAAAGCAAAGAAACTTGGTTCGTAGATCTTTTTCGTAGAAAAACCCCCAGTCTATGTCATAACTTTTGCTCTTCCGGAAGGTCACCACCTCCTCATTTGCATTACGCAGAAAACTTCGCTAAGTGAAAATGCGGAATTTTCTTAATTTTTACGAATCTGGTATTTTTTGCATAATCGGGTCAATTGCTATAAACGTAAGCTTGAATAAATGCTTTGACTTTATTCTATCACCATTTGTTGTTATTGTGGATTCAAAAAAATAGGCGTACTTTGCTCCGAAAAAAGGGAGCTGTTCTAGGGCTGCTTTTGCTTTCAGATGTAAAATGGCGGAAACGTTTGTGGTTACGATTGATATTTTCACAGTGGTGTAGCTAGGACAAGGGAAGGGGGGTCCAAATTCGAAAGTTACCCCGGGCCCCCACTTGAGGGGGGCCCCAAAAGGTGTGTCTGATTATTTATTTTTTTTACATTAAATATTAAATATTACGCCACCGGCGCCATGTAATCTTGCTATTCACGTCGTTTTATAAGTTAGTGACATTGCTGCAATTTGAATTTAGACTTATATATTTATTAAGTACATTATCTCATGTTATGATGTCGAATGTCAAAATGCAGGGGCCCCCAAAGAGGCCAAGCCCCTCGGGACCCCAAATACCTAGCTACGCCACTGTATTTTCAACACATCATCATCATCATCATCATCATCATCATCATCATCATCATCATCATCATCATCATCATCATAATCATCATCATCATCATCATCATCATCATTTTCCCCCTTCTTCTTCTCTTGCGAGCAGCAATTTCAGTCGGGTGAAGAAACTTGGTGCACTCCTCGCTTTGTATTCTGTTTTTTTTCTCCAGTATTTAATCTGGTCGACCTAATCTTTCCCACGCTTTCCCTCTGTCAGGCTTCTAAACCAAAGCACAGCTGTGTTCTCTAGAAAGAAGAGGCGGAAGATAAAGAAAAGCACCTATCGATTGTTTTACCATACGGCTCTGAAATCATTAAGTGGAGGAGGATTGGGGTGGGTGGGGGGAGGGGTGTTAAGCTAAGCGGTGAGTTCCGTATGTCTCAGAGCACAAATATATCAACTAGCAAGTTAGTATCTCGTATTGCCCCCAGTCGACGTGCGGTGGCTCCGTTGCCCTTCGTTTTAGCCACAAGCTGAGATGGGGGTATCCCAAACCTAAAAATAGAATAGAGAATTCTGGGAAATCTGTTCAAGGGAAGTAACTGATAACTAGCTACGGTTGAAGTCATGGTCGCCATTTCTTGCGAAGATGTGCTGGCTGAAATTAGACGAAAGTTGGGAGAGGAACTGCATATTTCTGGTAGTGAATAAAGGCTTTGCTCAATTATCGAATGAGAACATGATGGATTTATAGAAACATGCACACAAGTATGAAGTATGTGAGCTCAGTGCACGCGATCGTGAGTCTCAGTGAACGATTGTTCGCCATTGTCATTGCTACAGCTGCTCAGATCGCTTCGATGTGATGGTTCATTTATCGCTTGAATCACACTGTATAATGCACATGCAAGTTCTGTCAAAGATAGGATGATTTGAGCATATGTTCGTTCCGTACCGATTGGAAGGTGGGGTGGAAAAATACAATCATGATGATGATCAATCCTATTTTGCAATGGTGGTTAGGCCTACTTTATTGTGTATGGTCACGGGTACTTACCTTTTGTAGTTTGTGTGCTTTTTGTTCTGTCGGCCTTGAGTGTTTGCGTCGCCTTGGCTCGTTGTACTTTGTTGTGGTCTCACTCTCTTTTGATTTTTGAAAGCAAATTCAAATTGCATTGTTTTCCAGCAGCATGCGAGGTCAAATTAGACGAATTCAGATCTAACCAATCTTCTTGTGACGCCATTTTGCGTGTGTCTCGTGTGCCATGCACCAATCGCGAAGAGTCCTGCCGACGTCATTCAGAAAAGGATTTCCCTACCTCTAATTCCCCTGGGTTTTGAAGTTTCTAAAAAATTATTTTAGGCCGACGACGACGCAAAGCATGTAAAGGGAAGCAACCGGTTGTACGCGCACGTCGACAGAGACATAGAAGGGAGATACTAACTTGTTAGTTGATATACTTGTGCTCAGAGGGTATGTGTCATCATTTTATATAACACATTATTTTTGTTCCGAAGCATACCTTGCTAACTGAACCAAGATTTTAGTTTAGTAAAAAAAAAAAACAAAACAAAAAAAAAAAAAACCTGAAGGTTTGAAAACAGTTGGTGTCATTAGAGAACTTTAGATCGACCAGCGAAACTTGGTCCATAGTGAAATTCGAAAGTTACCCCGGGCCCCCACTTGAGGGGGGCCCCAAAAGGAGTGTCCGATTTTTTTTTAAACAATAAATATTAAATATTACGCCACCAGCGCCATGTAATCTTGCTATTCACGTCGTTTTATAAGTTAGTGACATTGCTGCAATTTGAATTTAGACTTATATATTTATTAAGTACATTATCTCATGTTATGATGTCGAATGTCAAAGAGGCCAAGCCACCCGGGACCCCAAATACCTAGCTACGCCACTGTATTTTCAACATAAATTTTGCATTATGTCAAAGTTTCAAGTGTATCGTAAGGGCATGGTAAAGATGTAAAAATCACCTTTCTGGTGTATTCATGAATCTGCACGAATATACCTTGGTTTAGATAAGTCTCATACTACCAGGTTCGTAAGGATAGTAGGCTAGCGTAGGCCATAAACACAAGTTAAGGCTATAAAAGCTATATAATTTGTCTTATTGTTTTTAAATGAGAAGAACAAATTACCAATGCTATATCCCAAACTTCAACTAAATTTTCGTTGGGTAAGTGCCTGTTTTACTCCGTGATGAACCAACTCGTGCATTTTCGACGAAAACAACCTCCGCAAATTAGAGAGTTGCGATATCATTCGCAGGCACGAAGAAAAGTTTGTGAGGATTTCTCAATTGCATAACCGGAAACGGAAGGGATCACTATGGACCAAGTTTCGCTGGTCGATCTAAAGTTCTCTAATGACATTCAAAGTTTCAGTTTTTTGTTGTTGTTGTTGTTGTTTTAACTAAACTAAAATCTTGGTTCAGTTAGCAAGCTATGCTTGGAACAAAAATAATGTGTTATATAAAATGATGACACATACCCTCTGAGACATACGGAACTCACCGCTTAGCTTACCACCCCTCCCCCGACCCACCCCAATCCTCCTCCACTTAATGATTTCAGAGCCGTATGGTAAAACAATCGATAGGTGCTTTTCTTTATCTTCCGCCTCTTCTTTCTAGAGAACACAGCTGTGCTTTGGTTTAGAAGCCTGACAGAGGGAAAGCGTGGGAAAGATTAGGTCGACCAGATTAAGGACTGGAGAAAAAAAAAGAATACAACGCGAGGAGTGCACCAAGTTTCTTCACCCGACTGAAATTGCTGCTCGCAAGAGAAGAAGAAGAGGGAAAATGATGATGATGATGATGATGATGATGATGATGATGATGATGATGATGATGATGATGATGATGATGATGATGATGATGATGACAACTTACACGCTGTTTGGAGACATGAATGACAAAGCCTTCAGAGGATCGTAGTGATCTCTGTGCGACGACGACTTCATGAACAGCATCGAATGTTGCTCTGCAATCACATCACCGTCATCCCATCAGTACTAACCATTTCAGAATTCATCTGCAAATCTTGTCAAACGTGCATTTTCAGCTTGGTAAATGAGATATTTTCCACAAACAGATCTGGGCAATCTGATGTTTTGAACTGTGATTTATATTCCCATCCAACTGTTATTAATTGGGGATTGTTTTATACTTTAATTTTATTTTATTATTGTACGTAGCTTCGTTAAAGTCAATAAATTAATCAACCTTTTACAGAGTGAATGTTTGTAATTGCTTTTTCTTCTACATTTATTGAAATTTGTTTTAGTACTGTCAACAAAACATGTCTTAATTTCCCTCCGTTGGGGTCCGGGGTTTTCTGCATAAATACGTTTTAGAATCCCCATTTTCTGGACACTTATTGCTTTAAATTCCCACTACTTCTGTCATGCTCACTTGTTCTTTCTCGTTCCTAATCCGTACTATCAAATTACTACTCTTCTTAGCTAGACCGGTCACCTACCTTTTTCTTCAAAACTCTCCCAAAACTCCTGTTTGGTGTACAGGTGTCAGTTGGATCAACTTGGGGATATTGGACGCTTTCGGCCAAATCGTCACTGGGGTTTTCTAGGGTATTATTATTTAGCAATGTATGCATTTTATATGTATGTGTTTTGTTAATATGTTATCCTATCCTGTCCTATCCTATCCCGTAACTCGGAGGTCGTAGGGGCACCACAGATGATAGTTTAACCAGCGTACTCCATCTTTCCCTGTCCTCAGCAACATTGATGGTTTCGCTCAGTGTCAAACCAGTCCATTCTCGAATGTTGTCCTCCCACCTCTTTCTCGGTCTCCCACTTCTTCTATCTTCTTGCACTGTGCCTTGCAGGATGGTCTTTGCAAGACCTGATGATCTGGTGACGTGGCCATACCATCGGTTTTCCGTGTTTTCACCACTGTGAGCAGGTCATTGTGTTGTCTAATGGCTTGTGTGATGGTCTGTAGGACTTCGTTGTTGGTGATGTAGCAACAACACATGCCAGGAGTTGTCGTCCGTGATGACGAATAGAGTTATCCCTAAGTGTGCCCACAGAACAACAGTATGACATTACGGGCTCTTTCTAAGCGAAAACTTATCAGAAATAAATAATTTTAACCAATAATTATTACGGAAAGCCTGTAGCTTCGGTTTTTATGCAAAAGGAGACGTCCGCGTCCTATTAGCTGAAGTGGCAAGTGAAAAGATGGGTTTTATCGTTATAATTGTTAATAAATAAGAAGAATCCTCGCTAAAACTTTGTGTACAGATAATAAAATGCACTATTTCCATGTCAAAGCAAAAAAAAAAAAAAAAAAAAAAAAAAGAAATTCCACCGTAAAATACTTTTAAAAAGTGGTTTTTAGTTCCTGCACGTAGCATCAACACATGCCAAGAGTTGTCGTCCGTGATGACAAATAGAGTTATCCCTGAGTGATAGGCCTATTTTATGCTTACACACTTGACTTCAAAATACAAATAATTTGTCATGCATGATACATTATAGGTTTTGGTTTGTTAAATTTGTTTAAAAAGATCACATCAAGGACTAACTTATTAACGCGTTAAATTAACATTCTGTCCAATATATAACCAGGCCATTGGCCGGTAACCTAAAATGCAAAATGGGCTGAAAATGCTGATTCGGCGTTTTTTCTTTAATGGCTATTTAAAAAAAAAACAGTTTTCAACTTATGTTTAATGAATTTTTTTTTTTTTTTTTTTTTTTTTGGGGGGGGGGGGGGGAGTAGACGGGTTATCCTGTATTAAATTTAGGCAAAAAAAAAATAACTTTTTTTGGTTTTGAAAAAAAGCTGTGTTGTTGCTAGCTGATGTGCTGGGTATAGGAAATGCCCAGAAGTCTTATGTAGCACCTCATCTCCATGCTTTGTATTCTTCGTTGTAGATCTGCGGTTTTTCACAAGCGTATAGGAAGATAGAGATGACAAGGGAGCGCAGCAGTCTTACCTTGGAATGTAGGCTGATGGTCCCGTCTTTCCAAATTGGCTTCAACCACAGGCTGTGAAGTCTTTAGGCCTCGCCTCAATTACATACTATACATAGAAGGTCCACCACTCGTCAAACATCCGGTTTACGACTGACCCCCCCAAAACGCCTTTCCTACCTTTTGTGTCCACTTCAAACTCAAACGGGGGGGCCAGACGAATCACAAACACTCATAGCAACACATTCGTATCACTTCCAACGATGTCGGCTCCAAATTCACTGCGAATTCGTTAAAAAAACGCAGTCACATAGGCTGGTTCGAATTTTGACACGACGCCGCGAGTCGATCCCAATATGTATAGCAACTGTTTTACGACCTTTCATTGGTGGCCTAAGAATACGCGCTGTTAGGCCTAATGAAGGGCAGACCACTCTAGCGATTATAAAGTCTCCAACGATCATTTTGTTGATATCACTAGAGTAGTCCGCCCTTCATTAGGCCTAACAGAGAGTATTCTTAGCCGACCAATGAAAGGTCGTAAAGCAGTTGCTATATTGGGATCGACTCGCGGCGTCGTGTCAAAATTCGAACCAGCCTATGTGACTGCGTTTTTTTTAACAAATTCGCAGTGAATTTGGAGCCGACATCGTTGGAATTGATACGAATGTGTTGCTATGAGTGTTTGTGATTCGTCTGGCCCCTCCGTTTGAGTTTGAAGTGAACACAAAAGGTAGGAAAGGCGTTTTTTTTTTTTTTTTTTTTTTTTTTTTGGGGGGGGGGGGGGGGGGTGTCAGTCGTAAACCGGATGTTTGACGAGTGGTGGAACTTCTATGTATAGTATGTAATTGAGGCGAGGCCTACGGACTTCACAGCCTGTGCTTCAACCTCGCCAGGGCAGCACTGTCGTGACCCATTGTCTGATACAATGGTTCCTAAATATTTGAAGCTATGCACTGTGTTGAGGGATTGGCCTCTCACAGGCACATACGACTAACAAAATAAACATCGAATGCTTATTGATAAAGTAGATTTATTTAGATGAACAGAGATCTGGACGTTCACTGATTGTCTGATGGCGGTTCTACATAGACTCTCTTCTCTTTAATGGCGTCATTTTTGTTACGCACATCATGATATGACGTCACATATGAAATAGGCCTATACAACTAGGATACTACATCCCTCCTAACCTCAGTAAAATGAAATACCGTAATTGAAAATTTTCTGAGGCATCAAAAATAATTACACGTTCGAGTTTTAGAACACTTTATGCACTGAATTACAGTTACAGTATTGTATATATTAGTTGAAAACGAAAACGCTATCTAATTTTGAAACTTTATACATAACTATAAACAATACCTGACTAATAAAACTGAAATAAGGGTTGCACTCGGAATGACTTGAAAATTACAAGCAGCGCGTTCCGAACGATTTGCTAATAATGAACAACGGTAGTAGAGCGTACGAAACTTTGCATTGTTTTGTATTTTAACTTTCAGTTTGTTTGTTTATTTGTTTAACAGTTTATACAACTACGGCGGCAGCATGAACACCACTAGTGGCGGCGGCTTGCTGGTGTTTTGTCTCTTTGGTCTCTCTGGGCGGCAGTGCAATTTTCTTGAAGAATGATGCGT
Source organism: Oncomelania hupensis (assembly GCA_036898135.1). Taxonomy (NCBI): domain Eukaryota; kingdom Metazoa; phylum Mollusca; class Gastropoda; order Littorinimorpha; family Pomatiopsidae; genus Oncomelania; species Oncomelania hupensis. The sequence goes on along the minus strand of CM072511.1, from coordinate 72,777,145 downwards.
TTCGAGTGACTTTGGCATTATTTCTGCTTGCGATCAGCATTGAACCTTTCTTCGCGATCGAGTGACTTTGGCATTATTTCTGCTTGCGATCAGCATTGAACCTTTCTTCGCGGTAATCAGGAGCGGTTTGGGAGAATAGTAAGGTGTCAGTTTGTTCTTTCTTTGTTGTTTTACAAGAACGGTATCTCCAACTGCAATGTCAGAGGTAACGGCTCGGCGCTTGGTGTGGTGAATAAGTTTTCATCTTGCCTTTCTTATCGGCGTCACGTCGGCGAATATCGGCATCACATACTGATGAGCGATTAGGCGTGGCGGAGGCGGCAGGGACTTCAGGCAGCTTGATTTTCATATTTCTGCCATAAAAAACTTCAGCAGGACTAACTCCTCTGGTAGTATGAGGTGTTGCCAAAGAGCTTAATGATAGAAAGAGGGGGAACTTGGTACAGGACCGCGAGACGAAAGGTACGAGTTATGCTCCCTTGTCGACATGCTGAAAATGGCTGGTGGCAGAAAGTCAAAAGGCGACCGAGTGAAACAGGGCGGTGACTTTTGGACAGCCATCAATTGCCATAATGCCAGATACAAGAAAAGTTGTGTTGGCAAGTCCTTTTTCAAATTTCCAAGAGACAAAGAAAGGTAAATTGCAATTGAAAAACTTCATTTTTTGTTTATGTAGACCTAAACTAAGACCGCTGCAGTGTTGTTAGTGTTAAAACAATCGGAGAGCAGCTTGAATGATTCATGTTATACCTATGTGCTAAATCCAAAACAGTTTGCTTGCTGACAGTTTATGTTCAACAGGTCGCTCACTGTTTTCGTTATTGCTAGGTTGTTTGACTATATTTGTGCTTATATTTCAAAAGTAGATGTCAGATTGGCAGTTTGGCTTCGTCAAACTGCTTATGTTAACAAGTTAAATTAGACTAAGTCTGTTTTCTCCTCGTGATCAAATACTGTGCAAGATAACCCCTTACCTAGGCACAAAAATAGTCCTTGATCTGTTGTAATCTCTTTTCGTTTGAGTGTAAACTGGAAAAAAATGTAATGTAGATACTCAGTCCTTGTTCTAATCTGTGAATTTCTGCGCATTAGATCTATATTGCGAGGAATGTTGTAGTCTATGTTGTGATTGTTCTGTCTGATTAAATAATTATTTTCCATGAAGTGACTGATGTTATTAAGCCAGTGATGTGGGAGGTGAGAGGGTTGGGGGGTAGGGGGACACCTTATATAAATTAAATTCACACTATTAGTGAAAACATTTTGTTATTGTGCTTTATTGTGATTAATTGATTGAATGACAGAGCTCTCTCTTCCCCCAACCCCCTCTCTCTCACTCTCACTCACTCTCTCTTTCTCTCTCTCTCTCTCTCTCGCACGATTACGGATTTACACAGTTTCGGATAAATGAAACAGTCTGTCATGCATATTTTAATTTTAAAATATCTGTCGTTGATTAAAAAATAATAAATTCCAGGGCAGAAAACGAACCTATGACATACACACATAAGCAGCATAAAAGCACCTAATAAATGTCAATAAGTAAACATAAACAAACAAACAACAAAAAAAAGACAGCAGTAGCGGAATGTTAATAATAATAATGGTTAAAAGTTTTTTTTTTTTTGCAAACGTTGCCATAAAAATGTTCTTTTGCAATGGCATAGGCTCAATAAGTTACCACGCACAGATCATTCATATAGCAGATGGTGAAATATAGCCAGCCCCGAGCAAAGGGAAATAATCCATGAGAGCGTCTCGCATTTTTGTATAGGACATAATGGAAGTTCCCCCTCTTTCCGTAATAAGCTCTTTGGTGTTGCTCTGTAGTTGCGTAGGAATCTGTACATTTCCTGTTTCCATATTTTGTTCTCTACAGTGGCTGCTTGGATGGTCTTTAGCATTGACATGAAACGTTCCACGCCTCTATTTGCTTGGGGCCACAGAGGTATAATCCTTCTGTGCTTGAAACCCAGTTCGATTGCGTAGTTGGCAAAATCAGCACTGTTGAAGGGTGAGCCATTGTCAGTCTTTACAACATCTGGAACATCATGGCGTGACAGAATAACGTCCAATTTGGGCAATGTTTCTTTAGCGCTTGTCGAGTTCAAAATTTCAACTTCAGGAAACCTAGAATAGGCGTCGACTGCAACTAGCAGGTAGTCTCCTGAGGGAAAGGGGCCGGTGAAATCAACATTGACTTCGGACCAAAGGCGGTCAGGAAGCTGGGTCATTTTAATAGGCTCTTGGCTGCGTGCTGGGGTCGTCGACAGACAAGCAAGGCAGGACTTAATCTTGCTTTCCACAAAGCGATCCACGTACGGGAACCAAACTTTCTCACGTAGCAGTTCTTTGGTTTTGACCATACCCTGATGACCTTTGTGTGTAATGTCCATCACTCTGTGTTGAAGTAAGCTTGGGATGACAATGGGGCTGCATCGAAGTATTATACCATGTTGTTCACACAGGGACAGCTCATCACGGACAACCTTGAACACGTGACAAGAAGAAATGTCGACGTCTGATTCGTTTGGCTGTTGCCAATTGTTTGTCTTGACAGCTTGAACACGCTTGATAGCCTTACGACTCTTCGCTGATAAATGTGATTTTGCAGATATCGAGAATTAAATCAAGGCACAGATCATTCAGAGCTGTTCGACATCATCCCTATGTAAAAGGGCACTTCGTGACGACACTTTTTCTTTGATGCAATTGCTAGACACTGCTCCTATTCTAGAATTGTCTGCGCAACAAGCAAGAGAGATGGAAAGTTCAGACATAGTCTCTGCTTCATCTAACTTTGTAAAGACTCAATGCGCTCCTCGACCTTTGCAGTCAAACAAAGCTGCTCAACAACGACGACCACATAAAAATGATCATATTGCACGCATGCAAATCAACCGCAAAAGCAAGCTACTATCTACACGAAACGATGTGGATGGTGTGGAAGAGATCGTCATCAACGAGATAATGCCCAGCCAACGATGCAGTCTGTGCTTCATGTTCAAAACGGGGACATTTTGCCAGAGTATGTAGGTCATCAGGCAATTCCTATAATTAATCGTTATTTACGTTACCACAACAATACAGCAAACTACATAACTGTTCAGGGCGACAACGTTCAATTAATAACTTATGGAAAAAGTGGAATTTTGTGAAAATGTATAATTTTGGACCAACATTTGTTGACTTTGTGACATTGACCTTGAAGTGAAAATTTATTCGCTGATCATTTGTGAGGTCTTATAGATCTACACCATCGTACGAAGTTTGGTTGTAATAGTTAAAATAGATTCCGAGATATTAAGACGCAGGTTTTGCACAGACCGACGACGGCATCCAGAAGGACGGACAGACAAAAACAAAACCAAATAAAATAAAATAAAATAAAATAATAATAATAATAATAATAATAATAATAATAATAATAATAATAATAATAATAATAATAATAATAATAATAATAAAGAATCCTTTATTGTCCTCATAAATATTCACAAGGAAAGGTGAGTGCAGTGTTTATTTACATATGTTTAAAAAAAAAAATGCTTGGAGAGCGGCGATGGAGTTCTAAGGAGGAGTTTCAAGTTGAAGGGACGAGTACCGAGAAAGATCGACAATCTGCAGAGGAAAGTGTGTAGAGTTTAATCTTTTTAATTCAACTTCAAATCTCTTTCGCTTCCGTGAAAGCTCTTAATCTCGTCTCCGATCGCAATCGTCATTACTCCCTTGCCGATTTATAAGCCATACAATTTTTATATTATATATATCATCATCATTATCATCATCCTCATCATTAACAACAGCAGCAGCAGAAGCAACAGCAGCAGCAACAACATCATCACAATCACCACTACCACCACCAACAACAAAAGGTGGCCCCGCATAACCACAAGAGAAGACTGCCTTAATTTTACCTTGTAGCTGCAGCCGCAGATGCTGGAAACGGATGGCAGCTCTCTGCAGTGTCTCTTCTTTCTGCTTCAGGTAACAGATCTGTCTCAAAAGACGCCGAGCCTGCGCGTAGATTCGGGTCTGCAACGGTTGCAGAATGAAGAATCAATAGAATAACTGATGAGTGAAGTAGAGGAATCTCTGTACTTCGGTGGATTTTGGTAAGTAGTTTGGAGAGAGAGAGAGAGAGAGAGAGAGAGAGAGAGAGAGAGAGAGAGAGAGAGAGAGAGAGAGAGAGAGAGAGAGAGAGAGAGAGAGAGAGAGAGAGGAATAAAGTACTATAAGTTAAACCAGCGCAATTAGTACACCTATCGTCCACTTCTTTACAGTTTTCGTTCACAATTTAAAACTACGCTGAAAAGTCTATGACCTCTTCCGCCACCTACACCCTTTCCTGTGTTATCTCAAAACCTCCTCGAGTTGGCATACTATGTTGCGTGGGTGTCTTGTTCTAGAAGTGCAAAGCTATCTACTGCTTTGCAAATATTTCCTCCATACAAATTAAGGCTGTGCTCCCTTGTTATCTCTCCATCTTCCTATACGCTTGCAAAATGGACCCTCGCAGCAGACCTACAATGAAGAATACAAAGCATGGAGAGGGCAGCTACAGAAGATTTTTGGGCATTTCCTATACCCAGCATTTCACCAACAACGAAGTACACAAGCCATTGGACAACACGATGACATGGTCATAGTGAAGAAACGGAAACTCCGATGGTATGGCCATGTCACGAGAACATCAGGTCTTGCAAAGACCATCCTGCCAAGCACGGTGCAAGGAGGAAGAAGAAGAGGGAGACAAAAAAAAGAGGTGGGAGGACAACATTCGAGAATGGACTGGCTTGACACTTAGCGAAGCCATGAGGTTTGCCGAGGAAAGAAAAAGATGGAGTACGCTGGTTAAACGATCATCTGTGGTGTCCCAACGACCTTCGAGTTACGGGATAGGATAGTATAGGATAGGACAGCAAAACATCCTGTTTTGAATTTTGTTTTCTTACATCTTTGTTTAACATCTGACATGCAACTTCATACATTTTAATGATCGTTAAAAGAACTCAGTGGCCCTCGTGCTTCGCCTCAAGAGGACACCGTTTCATTTACCATATAAGGTAACTGTAGAGCATTACACTTCAGGATATATAATTCTTTAAACTAAGAGAGACCTAAAGTAACTAGCTCTGCAGTAAGTGTATAGTCGTAACTCAGTTGACAGAACGGTAATGGGATTGTTTGCTTTAAAGCTTGCAAGGTCATACATCTATAGCCAGAAGCGCTCATGACAGAAGTACGCATATAGGATGCTTACCTCTTTTGACGATTATACTAGAAGGGCAGAGCCCATATGACTCACAAGCTCCTTATGGAACTCGCAATATTTAACATGAAAATTAGTGTCCAGAAAAAACCCAAAAGGAAACACTGGCATTAATTAACAACAACAACAACAAAAACAACAAAAACAACAACAACAACAACAATAATAATAATAATAATAATAATAATATTATTATTATTATTATTATTATTATTATTATTAATATTAACAAGAAGAAGAAGAAGAAGAAGAAGAAGAAGAAGAAGAGAGCTCATAGCACTTTACATAAGAAACAAACAAAAAAATAATTAAACGAATTGAAAGCAAGACGTGAATGACCAAATCAGAACATACACAACACACACACACACACACACACACACACACCACACACACACATACACACCCACACAAACACCCACACATACGCACACACACACGCACACACATGGTGGATGTGTCAGTTCATATACTCGCATTGCTACAAGGGGCGTGCATGATTGGAACGTGGATTCTACATTAATAACCAAAACATCAGACCCACAAGTTGCTCTATCTCTGAACACTCCCTTTGTTCTGGCTTTGGTGAAGCCATTGGATGAGCTAAGATATTTCGACCTGTGTATTTGTGGATAACAAAACATATCAGTTCTAAAAATATTTGCTTCAAAGCCCATTTGATTTTGCGTCGATCGTAGTTACAAAATTAGCAAACTTCCTTGTTCCTAACATCTAGAAAAAAAAAGTTCAAGATATTCTATACGATTAATATAATTCTTCCTGAGCACCGCACGCCCCTACCCTCCTTCATACCACTCTTTCTCTCTCTCTCTCTCTCTCTCTCTCTCTCTCTCTCTCTCTCTCTCTCTCTCTCTCTCTCTCTCTCTCTCATTTGCAATACAATAATTGCTGAAGTACAATGTCATAAGCTTCTTGGTGTAACCAAAGAGCTTATTACGGAAAGAGAGGGAACTTCCATTATGTCCTATACAAAAATGCGAGACGCTCTCACGGATTATTTCCCTTTGCTCGGGCTGGCTATATTTCACCATCTGCTATATGAATGATCTGTGCGTGGTAACTTATTGAGCCTATGCCATTGCAAAAGAACATTTTTATGGCAACGTTTGCAAAAAACAAACTTTTAACCATCATTATTATTAACATTCCGCTACTGCTGTCTTTTGTTGTTGTTGTTGTTGTTTATGTTTACTTATTGACATTTATTAGGTGCTTTTATGCTGCTTATGTGTGTATGTCATAGGTTCGTTTTCTGCCCTGGAATTTATTATTTTTTAATCAACGACAGATATTTTAAAATTAAAATATGCATGACAGACTGTTTCATTTATCCGAAACTGTAAATCCGTAATCGTGAGAGAGAGAGAGAGAGAGAGAGAGAGAGAGAGAGAGAGAGAGAGAGAGAGAGAGAGAGAGAGAGAGAAGAGACAGAGAGAGAGAGAGAGAGAGAGAGAGAGAGCTCTGTCATTCAATCAATTAATCACAATAAAGCACAATAACAAAATGTTAATCAGCACCTACTGGCTAGAATACAACATTCCACGCAATATAGATCTAATGCGCAGAAATTCACAGATCAGAACAAGGACTGAGTTTCTACATTACATTTTTTTCCCGTTTACTCTCAAACGAAAAGGGATTACAACAGATCAAGGACCATTTTTGTGCCTAGGTAAGGGGTTATTTTGCACAGTATTTGATCACGAGGAGAAAACAGACTTAGTCTAATTTAACTTTTTAACATATGCAGTTTGACGAAGCCAAACTGCCAATCTGACATCTACTTTTGAAATATAAGCACAAATATAGTCAAACAACCTAGCAATAACGTAAACAGTGAGCGACCTGTTGAACGTAAACTGTCAGCAAGCAAACTGTTTTGGATTTAGCACATAGGTATATCATGAATCATTCAAGCCGCTCTCCGATTGTTTTAACACTAACAACACTGCAGCGGTCTTAGTTTAGGCCTACATAAACACAAAAAAATGAAGTTTTTCAATTGCAATTTACCATTCTTTGTCTCTTAGAAATAAAAAGGACTTGCCAACACAACTTTTCTTGTATCTGGCATTATGGCAATTAATAGCTGTGCAAAAGTCACCGCCCTGTTTCACTCGGTCGCCTTTTGACTTTCTGCCACGAGCCATTTTCAGCATGTCGAAAAGGGAGCATAACTCGTACATTTCGTCTCGCGGTTCTGTACCAAGTTCGCCCTCTTTCTATCATAAGCTCTTTGGTGTAACTTTAGACAATAATTTGTCCTGGGCGAAACATATTTCAAATATTAGTAAAAATATTTCTAAATGGACTTACCAATTATCAAGGACTAGTGGTTTTGTACCCTGGCTTGCCAGGGTACACAGGTTCCCATATCCTCCCCCCCCTCCCTGATATCTCCCCGTCCCCCCCTCCCCCCCATGATGCCTCACCATACCCCCTTGATACCTACCCGAACTCACTTGATACCTCCCCATACCCCCTTGATACCTTCCGTACCCCCCTTGTAACGTACCTGTACCCTCCTTGATACTTCCCCGTTGATCGTTTCGCAGGTATGGATGAAAGGAATAGACCATCACCATACCCCCTTATATATACCCGTATCCCCGTTATGCCTACCCATGTCCCTTTAAACCTACCCGTAGCCCCCTTTTACCTACACGTACCACCCCATCCCGATCCTTGGTAATAATAATAATAATAATAATAATAATAATAATAATAATAATAATAATAATAATAATAATAATAATAAATTATATTGAATATAGAATAATACAAATAGAAATCATAAAAAACACCAAGGTGTTAAAACAAAATTTGATATAAGATTATAATAATAATAATAATAATAATAATAATAATAATAATAATAATAATAATAATAATAATAATAATTATTATTATTATTATTATTATTATTATTATTATTATTATTTTTATTATTATTATAATTATTATTATTATTATTATTATTATTATTATTATTATTATTATTATCATTATCAGTTTATAAATAATAATAATAATAATAATAATAATAATAATAATAATAATAATAATAAAAATAATAAATAAGTAAAAAGTAAGAAGCCTAAATTAAAAAGAAAAATATCCATATTGTAGTATAAAAAAATTTAAAAAAAAAAAAAAGGCCCGCGGGAGATTTGAACTTGGGTCGCCTGCATGGTAGGCGAATGTCATATTAAGTGAGCTACCAAGACTTCGTATACAGACCATCAAGTTTTTTGGTCTAAATGGGAAAACATGCTGAAACTTCTAATCGATTTTTAATTATTCAAATTTAATTAGTTAAACACAAAATTTTGTAAGATAGGTGACATGAGTGCAAAAGTGTTTTGAATGGAAATAAAACAAAATTTGCGGTATTACGGAACGGCACGTTCTTGACACGGGTTGAATGGGAAGCGCGCGGAATGAGGCTATTGCAGTTTGTGGACATTTTTTAAATTTATTTATCTCAGAAACGGTTAAACGTTCGGTAAGGAAATGTCGGCTATAACGATTTCGCGGGTTTTGAGCGCACAGCAGGCCGATCCGCAGCGCCCAGCACCTGCCCAGATCAGCGTCCATACCGGACAAACTTTACGGTATAGGCGAAGAAGGACTTCCGGCTAAGCAATTTATTATATAGATAAAGCATTTATTAAATTTACATTGTCGTAAACTGTTTTATTCTGGTCACATTCAATCATTTAGGTGATCCTAATCAAAGGTGGTAGGTAGGTAAAGGTGGTACATAGCCTTGTTGTGATGATATTCTGGGGAAGATACGTTTATCTTACTAGGGGGTAAGACTTATTGATAGATGGGCGATGCGCTACCACTATCGATCGTTCTTTTACCAGAAGTCCTAAAGTGGTGTGAGAGACAGATCACGGTACTTTGGTCACATAAAATTTATATTTGTTCTCGGGAATTTTAGTATCATTTGGCTCAACTTGAGAACCGGTGATGACTAATCAAAAGACTAGGTTATTATGTCTCAAGAGAAGAAAACTAATAACTACACAACAATACAAATAGAATGACACCAGTCGTATGTATGTAATTTCACTTTTTATATATTCAACACAAACTTTAACATTTCTGCATTAATCGGTAAATTAATAAGTAATATAGTTCCAAGTGCTGGGAAAATGTCTTAACAGGTTTCTCTCGTCATTTGCTACCTGCGGTTACGATTTTCACTGTTCGTAAGTTTCAAAGGTTCTAGTTTCTCGAGGGTATGACTCAGTTTTGGTGGGTGACTTAGCTAAGGTAAGTCGGGTCGCTCTTGAAGCTGTGGGGTTTGGACGTGGTCAGGTAGAATCGTGGTAGTTCTCCTTGGTTCCACGGGAGCGACGGTCAGGCGTTCGTCTCCACAAACGTGATGATCCCAGGCCCGACCTGTAAAAGTCGGAGCTCTGGCTACAGTATTCTCGTTAGCTATAAGGGTGCGGTCTCCTCTGCAAAGTGTCTATAGCATCAGACACCTGCAGGGTTCCCATATGCACAATTCAATTCGAATCTTAGGGCTAAGGTACATCAAACCACATGCATACTGTCTCAGAAACAATAATCTGTTTCTGCAACTATATATATCAAGAACATATTATTTATACATGGCAATCAATATACACTAAACATACACATATCAAAACTATTAGTGTTATCTTACTTGTAGACTCTGGGACTCGTGAAATCGTCTTTTACGTCTCTAGCACCCTCTTGATGAGATGGAGATAGACGAACACTGCAGTTTGTTCCTTTTGGTAGACCCACACAGCTGAGCAGTTCTTTTGCGACTGATCAGTTGAGATTTGGTCCCCAAAGGTATGCAAAAGTTCCCAATAGTCTTCTGACCAATCGTTTTTAGCTCTCGTTTTCGTTAATCTCGCATCTACAGAATTATGGTTCTAATTTGAATAGTTCCTCCCCTTCTCTCTTGTCACTGGGCACGCATAATCACTTTTCAAGTGGAGTATCAGGGATAGAGTGAAGAACAGATGCAATAACGATAAGCGGTGTCTGCCCAATACGGGTGACATCATCTTGGTAACTTTTGGCTGGAGTGAGCTACTTAGTGTCTCCTGGTGCAGTAAGTTATTTAATCGAAGACAACGCTATGGTTAGTTTTTGACTAAAGTATGCTATTTAACATTCTTGGTCGCTAAGTCTGTTGATGGTATCGGTAGCTATCGGCGGTGTGCCTGTTTCAAGGAAGTTAATTTGCCATGTGTGTGCTGCTTGTTAGCTAACTGTTGTATTAATGTCCAGTTTCGTTTCGCTGGTATCTCTGTTTCGCTAAGCTAATTTCCTACATGTTTGTCGTCAATATTTATGTTGTTACATAGGCCCCCCCAAAAACTATTCTTACACGTAGGTAAGAATTGGTACTGAAATGGTGGCGCAAATATGTACATGCATTATTTACATAGAGTACTGGGGAAGAGGTCACTGGGGTACAAAGCTGGGTGCATCCACCCGCAAATGTGAGGGGTTGGAAGCAAGGTTAGGTTTGTCTACAGTGGGCACGGGGTATCTGCTGAGGTAGGCAGCTCCGTGGTTACTCTTTCCGGGTATGTATTCTACATGAAATGAGTAGGGCTGTAGCAAGAGTGACCAACGCATGAGTCTGGCGTTGAGTTTCTGCGATGACGCAAGGAAGGTTAAGGGTTGGTGATCGCACTGCACCTTGAAATGAGCGCCATACAAATACATCTGGAATTTCTGGATGGCCCAGACCAATGCCAAACATTCTTTTTCTACTGTTGCGTAATTGTGTTCAGCTTTGTTTAATTTCCGGCTGGCATACGCGACTGGCAGGAGGAGTGTAGGGTCATTGGGGTCAGATTGTAGTAGGGTTGCTCCTAAACCTTGATTGCTCGCATCTGTGCGTAGCACGAATGGTTGGGTTGCATCGGGCAACTTCAGGATGGGTTGTGAGGTGAGTCTAGCTTTCAGGGTTTGGAACGCATCTTCGCACTCGGCATTCCATTCTACTTTCTCGGGCGCTTTCTTCTTGGTTAGATCAGACAATGGCGCGGCGATGGAATTGAAGTTGGCAACGAATTTCTGGTAGTAGCCACATAGGCCTAGAAACGATTGCACATCCTTCTTGTTTATCGGGCGCGGTGCCTTGTTCATTTTCGCGATGTTCTTGTCTTCCGGAAGAAGACTGCCGTGTCTGAGTGTGTGACCGAGAAATTCTATCTCTTCGTACCCTAGCAAGCACTTTGTCGGTCGGGCTGTTAGTCCGGTTTCCCTAAGTCGCTGAAGAACGGTAGAGAGAAGTCTTAAATGGTCATCCCAGGTGTGGGTCGCGATTAAGATGTCATCCATAAAGTGATGGAGTTCTTCCTCTTGAATGGGCGCGAGAAGTTGTTTCATCATGCGTGAGAAAATGCTTGGTGCGTTGTTCAGTCCAAACGGTAAGACATTAAACTCATAGTGGCCATCAGCTGTACTGAAGGCTAGATACGGTCTTAGGTGCTCTGGCACCGGTATCTGATAGTACCCTTTGCTTAGGTCTATTCGCGAGAAGTATTTTGCGTTATGCAATTTCGCGAACAGTTGTGCTGTGTCTGGTAGCGGTTCGGCTTGGAATTCCGTCACGGCATTCAGTCTGCGGTAGTCAATGCATAAGCGATGTTCTCCGCTTGGTTTGCGTAATAGGACTATTCCAGCGCTGTATGGGGAGGTTGAGGGGGAAATTATTCCTGCCTCTAATAGGGTGGCTATCTCCTGCTTGACAGCGGTTTGTTTGGCAAGAGGGATAGGGTACGGTTTTACTCGGACAGGGGTAGTGTCAGTCAAGGTCATTGTCACTTCAACTAACGGTGTCTGTCCAGGTATGTCCGTCAACACTGCTTGGTGTTGTGCAACTATCTCCATTATCTGTCTTTGTCTGTCTGTCGATAGTTTTGGGTTGATAGCTACGTCTCTGTACGTCTCGCTACTTTTAAGCGGATACTCGATAGCTAGATCCTCTGTTGCTTCGATTTCTTCTGCTATTGACAAAGCCATTAAATGATCTGTGGATGTTGCGTCATCGCGGTCTAGGTACCGTTTGAGCAAGTTGATGTGGTACATTCTCTCTTTTCCCTTTACCTTGATCCGGTAGTTTGTTCGCGACACTTTTTGCGTGACTACGTACGGGCCTTGCCATGCAATTTCTAATTTGTTGGACCCACTGGGGAGTAGGAGTAGGACTTTGTCTCCTTCAGCTAATTCTCGCTCTTTGGTGTTTTTGTTGTAGTGCCGAGCCTGTCGCGCGCGAGCTTGTTTGATGGCAGACGTTGCTAATTGCCAGGTAGAGTGTAGGCGGCCACGTAATTCCGTTACGTATTGGGTAGCCGTTTTAACCTCTTCGTCTACCTGAGAATCTGTCCATCCTCGCTTCAGTGCTTCAAGCGGACCGGCTATCGGACGACCAAATAACAAGGTTGCCGGGGGAAATCCCGTAGACGCGTGCGGAACCTCCCGATACGCGAACAGCGCGGCGGCTACGTAGGTATCCCAAGTCTCTGGCTTTTCGTTTACGAGTTTGCGCAGGATGGAAATTAGCGTACCGTTAAACCGTTCGACTTGACCGTTACTCTGAGGGTGGTAGGGAGATGAACGAACGTGTTTCGTCTGAATGAGAGAGAATACTTCTTGCATCATCTTTCCCGTAAACTGCGATCCGTTATCTGTTAGGATTTGGTCGGGAAATCCAACTCTTGTGAACATAGTGACCAGCGCTTCTGCTACTCGTTTGGTATCGATAGTAGGAAGGGGTGTTGCTTCACACCACATGGTGCAAGTATCCACTAAGGTTAGGATATACCGATTGCGCTTTTTTGTGAGCGGCAGTGGGCCTACGATGTCTACTGCTACTCGGTGGAATGGGGTACCGGTGACGGGCGTTTCGCCTAGCGTTACTGGGACTCCTATCTCTGGTTGGTCTACCTTCTGGCACTGGGGACAGGAGCGGACAAAGCGCGTAATGTCTCCTGTTATTCCCGGCCAATGATAGTGAGCGGTAATTCTCTGAATTGTTGCACTCACGCCCATGTGCCCGCTAAATGCAATGGCGTGTCCTACCTCTAGTACCTGTGGTCTATTTTTGGCAGGGACAACTAATTGAGAGTGGTCGTGGTCTGTCTGTCTGTACAGTAGTCCGTTTTTCTCAAAGAACTCTCCTTTCTTAGGTGGGTTATGCGCCTGAGGGAGTTTTTTGTAGCATTTAGCTAGTGTGGGGTCAGCTAGTTGATCTGCCCTCGTCTCGGCTGGTGCCGGATTACCAGGGAGATTATCTGCAGCGTCCTGTCTGATCTGTGTTCTAGTTTGGACTGATGCAACCACTTGAGGCGCAATTGGCGTCCCTAAATACACATATTTACACCCTAGTATGATGTCATACAAAGGTGCATCCATTACTGCCGCTTTTACTTTTCCTGACACATATCGGGAGTCTACATGGACTATCGCGATTGGTAAGGTGGAGGCGGGTATGGATCGATCAGGGCCTTGCAAAGTGACGGTCTCGTCGGTGATGTCCTCAGCCGCTACAAGAGTTCGACTGACGATTGCATCGTACGATAACCCGGTGTCGTATAGACATGACGCGGTTTTTCCGTTCACTTCAACTGTTTCACTGACTGGGGGTCGGGACTTATCTGAAGTCTCCGGCTCAACGGTACTAGTTTGACTTACAGCCACTGTGTGCGTTTGATTCGCTGTTCTACGGCAATCAACGGTGTTATGGTTAGTTCTTTTGCAGTTAGAACAATATTTCCGGGGGTTTTGACCTTGACCGGGCGGTTTTACCGAGTTTTGGGTTTTCTTGTTATCCGAATTCTGCTGATTCTGATTAGACTGCTGTGTTTGTTGTGGGTGGAGTTTCTGGTTGTTTCCATCTCTGCTGGGTTTATCTGTTACCTTGCGTTTAGCTTCATTTTCATGCGCGGTGGTGTACCGGTCCGCTAGTTTAATTAAATCATCTAAGTTCTCGGCACCTTGTTCCGCGGTGAACATCCTAGTTTCTGGCGTCATTGCATCGCGTAACTGTTCGCTAAGGATTAGTTCAGCAAGATCTTCGAATGATTCTTCTAGGTTGGATAAGGCTAACCATTTGCGTAAGTACGTTTCCAATCGGTCTACAAACTGACTGTGAGTTTCACCTTTTTCTCTTCGCGAGTTGCGCAATTTTTTCCGGTAGGTTTCGGAGGTCAACTCGAACCAAATCAAGAGTGCTTTCTTGAGAGCTGCGTAATCGTTACTTTGTCCTGTGGGCAATTTCGCGTACACGTCATAGGCTGTACCTCTCAATCCTTGAGCTAATTTTATGTTCCATTTGTTATCGTCAAGTTCGAATTCCTGTGCTAAGCGCTCAAACCGATCAAGATATGCATCTATCCTATCAACTTTCTCGTCAAATGGACTTAGAAAAAAATTCATGCCTGGAGTGATGGACGGAGGTTGGGGAGGGTGGTCAGATGAGTTTGACAGTAGGCTAATATTCGGGTCAGTTGCCCGAGCTGCTATCAGCTGATCCCTTTCCTTTTCCCTGGCTTCAATGTCCAACTTTTTTAGACGTTCCGTCATCTCTAGTTCCATGTTTTTTAATTTTTCTGCATGGTCTCTTTCCTCAGCACGGGCTTTTTCTTCTGCCTCTATCTCCAATCTTTTGATTTTTTCTGCAGCCTTCTCGGCACAGATTCTTTCCTCAGCTCTAGATTTGTCCAATTTATCCCATTCTGAGGTTACATACGTGATTAAATCTTGCCCTGCCAGACCTAGTGCTATCCCCTCTTCTCTCAATTCTCTCCGGACCTTGATGAAGTCGGCCATGATAGATTTCTAGATTTCCAGAGTCCAAAAGCAAGATAACCTAAATACTATTAGTCAATCTAGATTAACACAAGTACAATCAAAATCCCTATGTGAGATGTTACCAGCAATCCACAACAATTTTCAATCAATGCATAAGACACAATTATCTTACATCAATCAATACATACATGTGCATACAACAATCAATTCAATCATGCAATTCAAAAATCAAGAAAAAAGGTTTTCCCAATGTAACTGAGTCAACTCTCGGATTTTGTACTAGACCACTGTTACGAATCCTAGATAAGATAATGTTTCCTATAAGTTATTATCTTTAGTTACTCAAGATATAGATACAAAAATTTATTATCCCGGACGAGCCCCCATATGTGATGATATTCTGGGGAAGATACGTTTATCTTACTAGGGGGTAAGACTTATTGATAGATGGGCGATGCGCTACCACTATCGATCGTTCTTTTACCAGAAGTCCTAAAGTGGTGTGAGAGACAGATCACGGTACTTTGGTCACATAAAATTTATATTTGTTCTCGGGAATTTTAGTATCATTTGGCTCAACTTGAGAACCGGTGATGACTAATCAAAAGACTAGGTTATTATGTCTCAAGAGAAGAAAACTAATAACTACACAACAATACAAATAGAATGACACCAGTCGTATGTATGTAATTTCACTTTTTATATATTCAACACAAACTTTAACATTTCTGCATTAATCGGTAAATTAATAAGTAATATAGTTCCAAGTGCTGGGAAAATGTCTTAACAGGTTTCTCTCGTCATTTGCTACCTGCGGTTACGATTTTCACTGTTCGTAAGTTTCAGAGGTTCTAGTTTCTCGAGGGTATGACTCAGTTTTGGTGGGTGACTTAGCTAAGGTAAGTCGGGTCGCTCTTGAAGCTGTGGGGTTTGGACGTGGTCAGGTAGAATCGTGGTAGTTCTCCTTGGTTCCACGGGAGCGACGGTCAGGCGTTCGTCTCCACAAACGTGATGATCCCAGGCCCGACCTGTAAAAGTCGGAGCTCTGGCTACAGTATTCTCGTTAGCTATAAGGGTGCGGTCTCCTCTGCAAAGTGTCTATAGCATCAGACACCTGCAGGGTTCCCATATGCACAATTCAATTCGAATCTTAGGGCTAAGGTACATCAAACCACATGCATACTGTCTCAGAAACAATAATCTCTGTTTCTGCAACTATATATATCAAGAACATATTATTTATACATGGCAATCAATATACACTAAACATACACATATCAAAACTATTAGTGTTATCTTACTTGTAGACTCTGGGACTCGTGAAATCGTCTTTTACGTCTCTAGCACCCTCTTGATGAGATGGAGATAGACAAACACTGCAGTTTGTTCCTTTTGGTAGACCCACACAGCTGAGCAGTTCTTTTGCGACTGATCAGTTGAGATTTGGTCCCCAAAGGTATGCAAAAGTTCCCAATAGTCTTCTGACCAATCGTTTTTAGCTCTCGTTTTCGTTAATCTCGCATCTACAGAATTATGGTTCTAATTTGAATAGTTCCTCCCCTTCTCTCTTGTCACTGGGCACGCATAATCACTTTTCAAGTGGAGTATCAGGGATAGAGTGAAGAACAGATGCAATAACGATAAGCGGTGTCTGCCCAATACGGGTGACATCATCTTGGTAACTTTTGGCTGGAGTGAGCTACTTAGTGTCTCCTGGTGCAGTAAGTTATTTAATCGAAGACAACGCTATGGTTAGTTTTTGACTAAAGTATGCTATTTAACATTCTTGGTCGCTAAGTCTGTTGATGGTATCGGTAGCTATCGGCGGTGTGCCTGTTTCAAGGAAGTTAATTTGCCATGTGTGTGCTGCTTGTTAGCTAACTGTTGTATTAATGTCCAGTTTCGTTTCGCTGGTATCTCTGTTTCGCTAAGCTAATTTCCTACATGTTTGTCGTCAATATTTATGTTGTTACACTTGTGGCCGTAGGGGAGCGTGATGTTGAAGATCACACTTATCTTGGGCCAGCGTAATGAGGGTGATGCCCATCTCTCTCCCTCGCTACTTTACCTTCACCGCCCTTAAAAGAGTAGGTACTCAGTCACAGTTGAGTCAACTGGGGGCGTTGTTATTTGTCGCTTCACGTTTTGCGGTCACCCATCCAAGTGCTAACCGCACTGGACGGTGCTTAACTTGCGACACAGTAGCGCGTGCTCCAACCACTGCGCTATCCGACACCCCTTTATTGATTATTTCTCTACTATTTGGGATTCTGCTAGTAGCAATGCAATGACGCCTTTACTTAGAATTCACAAACGTGCAATTAAACAAGTTATTCTTAAACAAAAAGTCTCTCCAGATGACTATAAACGAATCAATATTCTACCACTTATCGACAGACTAAAACTTAATAAAGGTGTTTTTATGCACAAGGTCCTTTCTGGCAATGCACCTTCCTATCTTTCTTCTCTTTTTAAAAAAAAACCCACCTGCCAGACCGTCCTCAAAATTAAATGTTCCAATTCCAAGAATGGATCTTTTCAAAACTAGTCTAGCTTATCTTATGTCCGGTTCCACTTTATGGAATAACTTTCTTGAAGATCTCCGCACTCCAGCATCTAAATTTACTTCATTTAGAACAGTCTCCTAAAACACATTAAAAATTAAATACACATTAATTGTTGATGTTGTTGATTGAGATTAACAACATTAAGTTGATTTTAGTTGTTTGAAAATGATTTTACCTAATAATAACTTTGTTTGTTATTGTTCTATGATGTGATTGTTATAACCTTGAGTTGTATTTAATAGTTATTGTTAAAGCCCCAAGGGCAAGATGTAAAAAAGCGCATCCAGCGCTTACTCTTTTACCCTTGCAAAATAAAATTGCTATCTTATCTTATCTTATCTTATCTTATCTTATCTTATCTTATCTTCTCTTCTCTGTCTCTCTGTCTCTCTGTCTCTCTGTCTCTCTCTCTGTCTCTCTCTCTGTCTCTCTCTCTGTCTCTCTCTCTCTCTCTCTCTCTCTCTCTCTCTCTCAATAACCGAAGTACACCCTTGAACGAAAGGGGGATAAGAAGAGTACGGTATTCGAGTAGGCTTATAAAAACATACATGGTTTCTCATGTTGACTAAAACTCATTTGTTAAGACTACGAAAAGCAACACATAAATCCCTAAAGGGAACACAATAAATAGACTTACCTATTCCTTTTTCTTTAATGTTAATTTAGTTATTTACTAGCTGATTATCCGTGCCTCCACCCCTCCCCCCTCCTCCTCCCTCGCCCATTGAAACAATATTCTTGATTGGATGTGTAGATTAGATTACCATAACAATTTTACCGCGCAACCTGCCCCCTTTTATCTTTAAAAGTGAGTGGTAGGTGAAACTTTAGATGCAGTCACATTTGAGACACTTGTACTTGTAGTCTATTAGGTATTTCAAATTTAATGTTGAAATAAAACATTGAAAGAAGATTTTGTTGTCGTGTATTAGAACTTTAAATACTGAACACAAAGAAATGGCAATATCTTGTCTGAATGATCATTAGTTTAGGAGATGAAAGGATTTGAAGAGTTAGTTTTTGAATAGGGATTTTTTTCACGATACTTCAATTCAGATTACTCTTACCTTGTTTTTTACGATGGTCTTCCTTTTTTCAAAGTATTCCCTGTGCCTCCACTGGCCTCCAGACTCCTTGTTGCAGCCCACCTCCTTGTAGACATGATGGTCACGTCTGAAGCGTCGCTCTTCTGACTCCAGGCTGTCCCAACTGTAGTCCTGTCTGCATGTGGAGAGGTTGTGGCCATTTTTCGCTCTTACCTCGCCGTCAGCACAGCAATAATGATAGTTTCTGTAATGGTGAAAGTTGCAGGGTTGATTGTGGCAGGTTGGTTCAAGCTTGTCACGTCTGTGGTGCTGGCCTTCTGTCCTCGCATGATGGTAGTACATTCTTTCTTGATGTAGATAGCCTCTGTGGGATCCATCCAAATCGCCGGTTTGGTCTGTAGAGCCAGTTTGCCTGTGGATCCCACCTTGTACGTGTTTGTGATCTTCGGTGGCGTGTCTGTGGGTCTTTTTTGCAGAATGTGATGTTTCATCTGGAGGATCATGAGGTTCCTCGACATCCTCGTTCACGCTGGATCCAAGGCCTGAGAAAGGGCCAACGAACTTCTTTTTACGTCCTCCCTGTGTGGGGCCGCTACCTCGCGATTTGTTCCGTGGTATGCTGCTTTTCTGTGAAGTGCTTGCTAGTCCCTGTGTGGGAGATTGGTGACGAGGCGGAACAGAACTGAGGGTTATTGGCGTTGCGGATTGAGAGGAAACCGTGCTTGCATTTGGTGGAGAAACTGTGTCTCTGCGAGGTGCAGGAACAAAAGGATTGTGAAATGAAAATATGGACTGGAACGTCTTTCCTTCTCCAGTCCCACCGCCTTCTGCAGCTCGCATGATTCTGTTCTCGTTAGTCTTCATTTCTTTGGTGCCGTTTTCCGTACTGTTTTCTGTCACAGGCTTGTGATTTCGGGAACTCTCATTGGATTTATTTCTGTTATGCCGACCAGATTTGTCAGATTTGTTTGAGGAACTTTGTGATCGGATTACTGTGTTATTGGAGCGGTTGACCATTTGCGGTTCTGGTTCTGGTATTGATGGCAAATTAGCAAGTATCTTTGGGGAATAGCTTGATTCTTTTGCCTTTGATAACACTTCTGACCTACAGCTCTTGCAAAGTCCTCGATGTGAACCAATTTCGACAGTGTCGACAACGCTGCTTGTATTTTCCCCATCTCTGCCATTTCCATCTGAGGCAGCCAAGAGTCGCTGTTCTTCTTCTAGGCTCACTTCAAAATTAATAGTTGCCTCTCTTGGATCAATTTCTAGCAGAATCTCAATGGCCTTTGCATCCAGGTTGAGAGAGGCATCGATACCCTCACGATCCTGTATTACAACCCCACCTGCTTGTTTCAGTTTGTGTATCACTGGAGCTAAACCCTTTGCCATTTTCGTTTTTGTTTTGCGGACCGCGTTTACTCTCTTACGTCGTGTCCGTGGTCTACCTTTGGTTAAAGTAGGGTTCTTCAATCTTGTGAGCAACTGCCTTCTAGCTTTTGAATAACCATGAGGACGTCCTTTTTCTGCAGGTGTTTTGGTTTTCTTCTCTGATTTGTTCTTTGATAGCCTTCTCCTATGATGTTGTAGGCTGTCTTCGCTCTCAGTCCTTTCTATAGCTTGAAGAGCGCAATGTGACCTTGTGCAGACACTGCGTCCACTGACACAAGATGACTTGGATGTGTCACGTTTCACATTATAACTACGGCGATTTGTGTTTTTACCTCTTTTGCCTTTTTTCATTTTAATCTTTCTTTTGCAATGCTTTCTTAGCCTCTCCTTTTTCTTGCTTTTGGGAAATTCACCTGGCTTGCCACTGAAACTACATTCACCTTTCCCGACACAAATCTGCTTTCCTCGATCGCGGTAGCGTTCACGTCGTTCAGTTTGTGTGTCAACCAGTGGACTTCTGTTTATCCTGTTGTGGCCGTTTTCTTTACGCCAGTTTCGGTGGGTCATTGGAACCCTGCGTCTCCGTTGGTTGCGATTCAACTCAGGATTAATGCTTCTCAATTTCTTTCGGCAAGGTTTTGGCATGGAACGTTTCCTCTTTTGCTCCTTTGACCCACTACCTGTATTTGTCATGCTTGAATTCGTACTACTACGTGACTTTGATGTTTCACTGGTTGTGCGCGAATGTGGCGTCGGAAATGCTGCACCTCCTTCAAGGTTTGTTTGTAATGGGTCATTCCTTTCTCTAAGTCTCAGATTTTTAAACAGTTCACTCGTGGCAAGCCACTGGCTTTCTTTTGTTGTGTGTTCCCACTGTGAGTGTTGTTGCATATGGTGAAAAGGACTGCCGTGTCTTATTATTTGTCCGGTAGCAACAAATAGGCGTGAATGTACACTAGCATCACCACTTTGAAGGTCCACAGTGGAGGAGCTGATGGAACTGCTCATGTCAGATCTTCTGGACGAATCGGTTGGCCCAGAACTGGCATAGCTTGAACCAGGTGTGACATCTTCGGCCCCATATTGTTCACTATTACGAAATAATGCCATGTCTATCTGTTTACTGAGATTGCAACTATTTTGATGAAAGTTCGTCGTATCTGTCTGTTTACAGAGTTTGCTACTACGCCGGGGGTCATAATGATGTCTTCGTTTAGCTCTGCAGCAAGCTACAGATATAATTCGGCTGTTGAATGTGGCAGTCTCAGTTGCTAACAGAAGATTATTGTCTAACTGAAGGCTTGACTGGGTTCTCTTGACACTGTGTTGAATATCATTTGTATCTATGCTGCGCGGTTTATCAATGGACATTGTGCCTCTGAGCATCTCTGGGTTACAATTTTGCCGAAAAAGAAACATGTTTTTCTTTGTTCTCGGTCGGTAAGGGCAACATCTTTTAAAAGAGTGTAAATCTTGTTTATGTTCTCGATTTTTTTCTACATGTGTTCTTGTACACAATGCTTCCTCACGCTTTGAACAATTTCTATGCACTAAGAAAGTCTGCAAGTGATGTATTGCTTGCTGGTCAGTAGTAACTGATGGCTCTGAGTGAACATCTCTCACACTGAGCGAATCTTCTGCGTCATCTTTTGTGTGGGAATCTAATTTGTTTACCGAACTACGTCTTTGTGAGAAGGGGTTTCTGTATCTACTAGATCCTACTAGAGATAAGAGGCTGGACCAAGAAGTAAGAGACTCGCTATTTTCTGTGTTGTCTCTGCTTCCACCTGCATAGTTTTCACATTCATCCCTTTGAGACACTTGCAGACCAATGTCAGTTTTTTTACTTTCCCGTTTGCCATTGGCACACGCAACTGAATCGCCATTGTTGATATTCTCTTCAGTTTGGGTGGACGTTGACTGTGCATTTGGCTGACTTTCCTGTTGGGCATTAGACCTATTGTGACCATCACTTGGCTTATAGCTGGCGTCTTTTGATTGAAGATGGTCTGTCGTGGTTTTCTGTTTTACATGACGATCAACTAACATTTTCGCTGTAATGTAATTATTGCTGAGCCCTACCTTTGCAAAGCTGATATCCTTGAAATCTTCTCCGTTTACTTGGTTTGTCTTAATCCTTTGACAACTTTTCACCAATGATTCAGGAAGTATACCACTGACAGCTATTTCTTCAGGTGAATTTGCCGTATCAGCATTGGTTGATTTTGGAATCACATCTCCTTTATATGTAGCTTTACTTTGCTGCAGACATAGGTACGTGCCTTTTTTTTTAGTAGAAGCTATTCCATTTACAATAGATTTGGTTTGGTCATACGGAAATTCGCCTCCTGTGACGAGCGTAGGCACAGAACAATGTTCCACACTGACATTCCTGATCCCAAAGGTGGTGGATATATCATGTTCTGAAGAAATGAGAGATTTGGATGGTTTTGAACATGTAGTAACGCTATTAATGCTCTGAATAACACAGTTATTCGCCGAAGCCTGCAATCTGTGAACAACGAGTTCCCCCTTATCCATTTCATCGTACCGGAAGAGGCACAGAGCTGAAGACTTCTTGCCTGTAACCTTTTTTAAGTTGGAGCAAATGTTGGATGTTTCTTTTCCAGAAGGTGGCCACAAGTGACGTTCTTTCCTTGTGCACCTACGATGGTGAGGTAAGGCACATATGTGTGTGGATTCTGCATGAACATCTTTTAAATACTTTTTAGTTTCCTTAGACGTGATTGCATTACATTCACGTTTTCCGAATATATTCTGGACATTACAGCAAGGCACTGGACTGTAAAAGGATTGAGCAGATAAGGTAGAACCTCTACCCGAGATATTAACCTCTACAGTAAAGCTTCCACTTTCTTGCGTTGATGAAACTGACTGTGGCGAATACTGTTCTGAGCCATGTTCCCGAAACAGCGACATTGTATCTTGAGTGGAGGATATTGCTAAAAGTGAATGCTTTTCTGTGCACTGATAAGAAGGCAGTAAATCAAATTCTTCTCTGTATGTTGATGAAGCCGGTGAATATTTTTCTGACACGTTTTCATCCAACATAGCTAGGCATTCATCTGATGGGATAGGAGACAGCAATCTCTCTGCAAACCACAGAGATGGCATTCTCTGATTGAGCAACTGTTCTTGCGAAGGACGAATGTTTTCACCATATGGGTATGGCGAAGAAAGGCGGTCATCGATGCGTTTGAGGGCTGTAACGTTTTCCTTGTCACTCATGTCATCACTAATATTTTCGTCCTCAACGTTCAAATCCAGTTCAGGCTCTTCATTTAAATGTTCAGTCTGTCGCTGGACAGAGCGTTCCTTCATCTTACTGTGATGATCTTCGGTATTTCCATTGCCACTATTACTATCGCTTACCTGATCTAAAACACTGTCAGGCGAATCACAAAGCGTACCACCACCACCAGCATCACCAGGAATAATGAAAATGTTATAGCCTTCGTTCTTTTCATCAGTGGCATTTTCCCCTAAAATGATGTATGGTATGTTGTTCCGATGGCTTTGAACGATCTCAGAGTCAGTGTGGTCAGTGACTGAGCATCGTATCTCCTTTGTTACAGAACTGTCATTGATACTTAGATTTGTGGAACAAGATTCAGTTTCTTCCTGAGTGTTGTTCGTGGTGCTACCATAACCGAAACATTCGATTGTGACATGCTCTTCATCTTCACCACAAATGCATTCCTCGCTTTCTCTTTGTGAATGAGGGCGAATTGCATTGTCTCGATCGTCAGAATATTTTGGAATTTTGGGGCAAAGACATAGAGAATGGCTGCATATATGATGTGCTGGGTCTCCAAGGTACACACGCCTTCGCTTTGGCCGAGTCTGTGTCCAGTTTTGCAGTGATACTCCAGTCACGACACTACCGTTGCTCAACAATCTGTTGTTCCCGATCTCTTCGTGTGCTACAGTTGAGACCTCGTATTGTTGAAATGATCCGGTTGTAATACTCTCATAGCCTGGTTCTACTTCAAACTGAAGAGTAGATCCAGCGATTCCACAAGTTTTAGCAATATCCGAATTTATTTGGCCGATACTGATAGAAACTTCAGCTGGAAATTGTAGCGCCTTGTCGGTATTTTCGTTTAAATTCACTAGGCTATGTCCGAAATACGACGTTTCATTACTTTTAAATGCCGACATCAGTGTTTCCAGAAGATCACAATAGTCAGATACTTGTCTAAAAAAATCTCTAAAGACTGGTTTAATGTTGAAGACAAATTTTGTGTTTTCCTGCTGTGTGTTGTTCACAACAAATAAAAATTTAGACAGTTTCGCATTTTCTCTGAAATAATTGAGAATTTAGCATTGCTTTTGGTGAATTGCTTAGCTGATTTGGAAATTTAGTCAGCCTCCAGTTTCGTTTCAAAACACTGTGTTGAGCATGCAGAATCACATTTTCAGCAAACTACTGCCATAAACAGCATGGTGTTTAATCCACCTGGAAAAGAAACAAAATATTGACGGACTCTCATTACTGAATACCTAAATGATGAAAGAGTAGGCTAGGTCAACCAACAACTATTTCTAAATCAACCCTACTTCTGTTATTGCTGTACAAGCTGGTTGTTGTTGAGAGAGAGAGAGAGAGAGAGAGAGAGAGAGAGAGAGAGAGAGAGAGAGAGAGAGAGAGAGAGAGAGATGGAGAGAGAGAGAGAGAGAGAGAGAGAGAGAGGGAGAGAGAGAGAGGAGTGAGAAAGAGAGAGAGGCGTCCGAGCACACACACACACGCGCGCGCGCGCTTAGAGAGAGAGAGAGAGAGAGAGAGAGAGAGAGAGAGAGAGAGAGAGAGAGAGAGAGAGAGAGAGAGAGAGAGCAAAAACACAACCATGAATGAACATTGAGGTTTAACATCTACACTCACCATTGGCGATATGGCAGACGGGGATAACCATCCCAGGGAAAGAGGGGTAGGGACCTGAATCAACACTGAACCATCAAATCAATCATACTGCTATAATGGACAGTGAAAATGGCCACATTTTATATCGCCCACCACGGGATTCGAACCTGGGTCATCGGTGTGCCAGGCGAACGCTCTACCAATTGAGCTACGGTGGTGGGACAACACAACCACACCACAACAACTTTCAGTAATAGCTTTAGAGTAGCTTGTCGCGCAGTCGATCGTCGAACCGTCCCTTACTCCTTCAGTCACCGTCCCTTACTCCCTCAGTCACCGTCCCTTACTACCTCAGTCACTACCTCAGTCACCGTCCCTTACTACCTCAGTCACTACCTCAGTCACCGGCCCTTACTCCCTCAGTCACCGTCCCTTACTACCTCAGTCACTACCTCAATCACCGTCCCTTACTCCCTCAGTCACCGTCCCTTACTCCCTCAGTCACCGTCCCTTACTACCTCAGTCACTACCTCAGTCACCGTCCCTTACTACCTCAGTCACTACCTCAGTCACCGGCCCTTACTCCCTCAGTCACCGTCCCTTACTACCTCAGTCACTACCTCAATCACCGTCCCTTACTCCCTCAGTCACCGGCCCTTACTACCTCAGTCACTACCTCAGTCACCGGCCCTTACTCCCTCAGTCACCGTCCCTTACTACCTCAGTCACTACCTCAGTCACCGTCCCTTACTACCTCAGTCACTACCTCAGTCACTCCCTCAGTCACCGTCCCTTACTACCTCAGTCACTACCTCAGTCACCGGCCCTTACTCCCTCAGTCACCGTCCCTTCACCGGCCCTTACTCCCTCAGTCACCGTCCCTTACTACCTCAGTCACCGTCCCTTACTACCTCAGTCACTGTCGCTGACTCCCTCGGTCAATCGTCGCTTACTCCTTCAGTCGACCGTGGCGCACTTGACCATGGTGCAGTTATATATGAATCATTAATTTTGTTTCTCATACACGCAGACTATTTCTATCCCTAGTTTGTCTCTGGTTCGTTATTTTGCATCCATAAATTTATAAACTACTGGCAATTCAAAATCCCCTCTCACCCACCCACCCCACCCCCCACCGCCTCCTTCCTCCCGCAAAAAAAAAACAAAAACGTTACACACACACACACACACACACACACACACACACACACACACAAAACAGCAAAACAAAAACAACTACAACAACAAACACACAAAACATCTTATCATTTCGATGAAGAAGACGTTAATAAAACCACCAACCAACCCTCCCACCCACCTTTACCCCACCAAAAAAAAAAAAAAAAAAATTCACAAAACACGCACACATTGAAAAAAAACATAATTATTTTTTTAAAATAATAATAGAAAAACAAGTAAATGACAAACAAATGCAATCAGTGATATTGACGGCAATCGTAATTCAGTAGAAAACAACAACAACACACTGTCCAGTGTACACAGGCTGGGTTGGAGTCAACGTGAACAGATAGATGAAATTTGGTCTACATCGTATCACCATGGTTGTGTGTGGAGGCAACAACAAATTAAACTTTCGATTCCTTTTGAAATTTGCTGCTGTCGACAAGAATGACTTCTCTAGTTTTTAAGACAAATACGTACCACTGCTGTTTGCAAAGAGAGGAATTAGCGATTGCAGCAACCACTACAGAGCCACGGAACGCCAGGCTTGACGTAATGCACCTCTTCTTTGAATGCATATTGCGTCACTCAAAGACGTCAGGTCATCAATGTGTCATAATATTCCGGTATCATTCATTATGATTCCAAAAGTGTTATTAGTGAAAACAATTATTTGTGTGTGTGTGTTTTTTTTTTAAATTATATTTTATTAGAATTACTAACTAAAGAAAAAGTAATCGACATTAGAAATTTTACTTTTTTATTGGTGTTGTGTTTGCGATATTTAGGCGTGAGACTGTGTGCGTCTCTCTCTCTCTCTCTCTCTCTCTCTCTCTCTCTCTCTCTCTCTCTCTCTCTCTCTCTCTCTCTCTCTCTCTCTCTCTCTCTCTCTCTCTCTCTCTCTCTCTGTGTCTGTGTGTGTGTGTGTGTGTTTGCGTTCGTGTTATGTGTTTGTTTTCAGTACTTTAGGTTTGATTTTCAATTCTTTAAAATTTAAATACTCGTCGAATCTATTTACACTTCCCTAATAACAACACATGTAATTTACTTTTTATTCAGCCATTTTATTGTTTATATTGTTAGGGACTGTAATATGTACACTATCTTCTCGACCTTTCTCCCTTTCTATGTTCTTTTCTTTCTATCTTTTTCTTTCTTTTTTTTTCTTTTTTCTTCACTATTCTTCTCTTGGTTGTTTTTTTCCCTTAGTTTGTTTTTATCATCATCATTATTATCATCATCACCATAAGAAGAAGAAGAAGAAGAAGAAGAACAACAACAACAACAACAACAACAAATTTCAATAAAAAAATAATATTTAGAAATAACAAATTTACACACTTAAATAATATGTCATAATTTTATTGTTTTAAAAACGACAGTCCGTTTGAGCAAGCAGTATGCACGTCTTTAGATATAATTATGAGTAATTATTTTCCTTCGCAAATGACTCTGTTGTCCAATTTCTATATGACTTTAGGAGCAATTTTGTGCCCGCTTAATCTCCGAAGCCAGAGCTGTGAGAAGTTCTTAGAGCTGGTTAGTCCTCTATATAAAAACCTTCCACAACTCTATCATAACAGAAACTCCTCACCCAAGAAAACGGTTGATGCACTGGTAATGAGATGTTGTACACTGCACATGCTACACCCAAGACTGCGTTTCCTGTGTGTGGAATTCACCGACTCTGTGAGATTGCTCACAACCTCATGAGAAGAAATCAGTGCCTGCCTGCCAGTTGTCGTTATTAAATTACTACTAATCTTTACCCGGGTCAAATCCTCTGAGTTTAACGAAATGCTGAAGGGTTAGCAGCTCTCCTATATCAAGGAAATGTATCTCTTTGGCGGCGCTTGTGGCTAATTTCAA
Organism: Oncomelania hupensis; assembly: GCA_036898135.1. Taxonomy (NCBI): domain Eukaryota; kingdom Metazoa; phylum Mollusca; class Gastropoda; order Littorinimorpha; family Pomatiopsidae; genus Oncomelania; species Oncomelania hupensis. Next base: position 72,749,092 of record CM072511.1, on the reverse strand, counting down.
TTGTAGACAAGTGATTGCTTCTGCCATTGTCCCCGATCCCAATTGCAAGAATACGCCATGATATCTGTAATAACGATATCTAACAATTATGACATTCAGTGGATGGCTGTATGAGATTTTTAATTAATTTCGTCGTTCGTTTTGGTCTTAAGTTATAAGGGTATAAAATAAGAGAGAGAGGGAGGAAGAGAAAAAGAGAGAGAGAGAGAGATTTTTTTAAAATCTAATTTTATTTTCAAACGTAAAAGTAAGCGCTTTTCTACCTCTTGCTCTTGGTACTTGTAACAAAACAATGACTATTAAATATAACAAATTAACGTCAAATAAACATGGATATTATGATGGACCAATAATTTCTAAACAGTATCATCAAGCGATGAAAACATTAGAACATAATATTGATCAATAAGTAATTATAGTTTATCACATTTGTAATGTGTTTTAAAAGGCATGTTCTAAATTATGTAAATTTAGAAGTGTGGAGTGCGGACGTGTTTGGGCAAGTTATATTCAAATACGCAGATGATACAGAACTGTCAAAGAGTGGTCAGGCAGATGACTTCCCTTCTGTTGTGTCTGAAGTAGAAACATGTATTGACAGTGTCCAGGCTTGGATGAATAGCAACAGGTTGATGCTTAACCCTGACAAGACCGAGGTTATACCTGTAGGCTCATCTTCCCGTCTTAAACTGGTCGGCAGCGATTCTGCAAACATCGGCGGCAGCACCATCCCATTTAGTAATATTGTTCGTTATTTGGGTGTCAAGAGAGATAGTTCTTTGTCCATGCATGACCACATCAGTACCATCTGTCGTGTGTCCTTTCTTGAGCTTCGGCGTATTGCGTCCTTGAGGCAGTTTCTTTCGAGGGATGCATGCACACAGTTGGTCAGCGCGTTTGTGACATCCAGACTTGATTATTGTAATTCAGTTCTAGCTGGTCTCCCCATTGATGAAGTTAGCCGACTGCAGCGTGTACAAAACTGTGCTGCTCGGCTTGTGCTTAAAAAACGGAAACGTGATCATGTCACGCCTCTCTTAATGCAGCTCCACTGGCTCCCTGTCAATTTTCGCATTGAATACAAAATTGCTGTCCTAGCTTTCCGTCACTTCGACCAGTCACTTTCACCATATCTGTCGTACTCACTACCTACACTACAACCCGTTCTTTGCGCTCATCAGATAAAAAAACTGTTGAAAACATCCAAGCGTCTGCTTAAGACAGTTGGCGACCGGTCTTTTGGTTTTCAAGCACCCAAGGTTTGGAATGCGCTGCCTGCCGGTTTAAGATATTGTACAGACCTTGTTTCCTTTAAGAGCTGCTAAAAAACCGCACTTGTTCCGCAAGGCGTTTTCTGAGTAAATAGTATGAACAGTAATAATACCTTCACAATGATGCTGTACATGATGTCGTGTGAATGTTGTGATGATGCGTACGAATGATGTGTTTAAGCGCATTGAGTTGTTATTCTAATGAAAAATGCTTTGTATAAATGCAATTTTATTATTATTATTATTATTATTATTATTATTATTATTATTATTATTATTATTATTATTATTATTTCACCATGTAGAACCGAAAAAATACACTAGTTTCAAACTAAATTAATTATTGGAATTGGAGTATTTAATTTTGTGGACGAGATGGCAGTTTTCTTGGGAAAAACAACAACAACAACAACAACAACAAAATCAAAAATAGAACATCGCATTACCAGAAATATATTGCACTTGCACTCCTTTATAAAATTTTAATCCTCGAGAAAGTTTAATTAGCATTAAAATATGTTGCATTCAGGCTAAATTATTGTCTACAATTAAACCATTGTTTTGTTTCTTTGATTCATTTAACGTCTGTTCACCAAAGTGATTTTAAACTAACAATATGTCATTGTACTTCTTCAACTATTTTATTGTAACATTTTAATGGAAGTTTCATAGATATATTTTGCTCTTTCTGTTTTGTGGTAATTAGGATGGATTTTATTTAATTGAGATTGAGAACCATCTGGTTGAATTCAATCCATTCCTAGATCCTGTAGTTTTGTAATGAGGAGGCTAAAGTATTCAAGTCCGTATTTTACGACTGTAGTGTTGTATCATCAGCGCAGAGTTCTCAAGAAGTAGAAATATGAAGGGGAAGATCAAATATGTAGATATAAAATAACAAAGGTCCTAAAATAGAACCTTGCGGTACTCCAGTTCTAACAATCTCTAATTGTGACTTTTGATTATTTATATACAGTAAGCAATGATCTCCAGCTATGGCCTGTTTAATTGGAAGGTTCGTGGAGGTTCAAAGCTTTTTCCGAGGTTCTCAGATCCCGAACCTAGAGTTCAAACTTTTTTTGTCTAAAAGGTTCAGCAATCTAGGTTCGGGATCTGAAAATCTCGATAAAATGTTTTCTAAACTCCACAAACCTACCACGAATTTTCCGATTAAGAAAGGCAGGTTAGTAATTATTTTAATCACATCAACAACAACGGTTAGCAGCAGTTCAAATCAAAGGCCTCGTTTTGGATCCCTTCCACGTGCTTTTTAGATATAATGGTTCGTCATTACAGAGACAAGTTCCAAAATTTCTTTTATTTCATGCATAAAGAAATCGTGAGGACATAAAACTAAAAATGAAACCCCATGCCCGGAGGATAAATGTCCAATAAATCTCAAATAGAGAAATTTGGAGAGAGAGAGAGAGAGAGAGAGAGAGAGAGAGAGAGAGAGAGAGAGAGAGAGAGAGAGAAGATGCCTGAGTGAAAGTGTCAACTTGCCTTGCTAACCCTGGTACATCCTAGTGTCAGTTCCATTTAGCCTTCATCAGTATGATTTCTTCTTTTGAATCTTCACCCACTCACGAAGACCCAGCCAGACCCGTAAAACAAACATGTAATTTTTTACATTAAAGTTTCCATTTGTTGGCATGACATGCAAACAGGTTACGTAGTTCACCAGCATTTTTCAAAGATTTTGAATTGCGAGACAATAAATAAGAATTGTTTCACACACCCCGAAAAGAATTTATTTTGGCCGCATGATTTGGAGACAAATGAATATAGGGTTAGAGGGTTAAATGAATACCGCGCTTTTTTAACGTCAACGGGTTCAAGTCACCGAGTGCGCCATTGATGAACTGTGTAATGATAGCTTAATGTCTGTATTTGCTTAAACTGAACGGTAACAAAACAAACAAAAAAACCCTTCAATCACAGGCAACGATTCCAGACGTGGAATGTGCCTGTCTTCTGCCAAGTTATGGTTCTGTTGTTTACTTCACAGCCCCATTCCGCATCCCTAACTCCATTATTTGGCTTCCCACACTACCAACAACAAGGGAAACACCACCACTCCAACCATCCTTCTAATATCTTGCCTCAACCCCGAACCACCACTAGCCGAATGTCCTCAGTTGGCCACACGCTAGAGGTGTTTCATTGTTAGAGTCCAGCGGGGTTGGTGCTTGGAAGTTGGATTACGAGTCCTTTGGAAGATTTATTTCATGAACCACGGAACGCAATTTTACCAAATTTCATAAGTTAGTGGCCTGCCTCCCGTGTCATCATATTTGTTCTACCGATACTTCAAATAACGGGCAGTCGGGCTGTCCGTCACTCTAATTTTATTTTTGTTTGTTCCACACACATTTTTGGGCCTTATGTAAAAAAAAAATAGCTGAACCAAAATTCATCATTTTTACATTGTGGATACTTCATCTACTGCTAAGCATGTTCTAATGTTATATCGTTCATATTTGTACTTTCTTAAATGTCAAAGTCATTGTGCTACACCATTTTCTAAACGCGTTTTGCGCTGTATCTAAAAATTGGCTGAGCAGATTTTGAATTAAATATCTTTCTTGCTGATAGTGGCCCATCACTCCATTTTTTTCCTTTTGCTTCGTTAGGATAAAGCCAATCAAAACACCGCCAAGAAAAAAAAAGAAAAAAAAAAGTCTATTTTTTGTACACATGTCTTATTCATTGCTAGGTAGATGCTCACGGAAAATGGAATTCCTGTTTTCCCCTCAAGAGACGCGGCCGCAATGCAGCGACACAATCAAGGTCGGATATCTGCACTGTTTATTGTCCGATGGAATTGAAGGTTGAGAAACAGATTTTGTTGGGTACCAAGGTGAGTGACCACTGAAAACGGGAGTGACAGACTCAAAACGCGGCGATCTGTAACAACCTCACGCTTACATTCGCATGTTATAATTCATAAATTCAAACGACACGTGTTTTCCTTCTTGCTATTCTATCCTCTATCCTATCCCGTAACTCGGAGGTCGAAGGGGCACCACGGATGATCGTTTAACCAGCGTACTCCATCTGTCTCTGTCCTCAGCAATCATGGATTCGCTCAGTGTCAAACCAGTCCATTCTCGAATGTTGTCCTCCCACCTCTCTTTCGGTCTCCCTCTTCTTCTACATCCTTGCACTGTGCCTTGCAGGATGGTCTTTGCAAGGCCTGATGATCTGGTGACAGTACTAAAGCATGGTCAATTGTTGAGTTATTTCGTCTAAAACCAGCCTTATTATTTAACAAAATACTGTTGCTCTCTACAAACTCGGTAAGTGTTATTTAAAACTCTTAGTCTCATATAGCAAAACAGCACTTTGATCTTCCCCTTCATGTAAGGATTTGACCAAAACAAGCCAAAAATAGGTGCATGTGTTTAAAATGCTATATCTACTGAACGGTTGGTCAGAGCTTCATGGGACTTGGTCAGTGTGTAGATAATTGGTAACTATGCAAGAATTGAGTAAGCTTTAGTTCTGTCAGTGTCATCTGTCTGTGTTACCTGCTATTTTACCTGTGGTTATAGGTAATTTCACAAGTAGCAATTCTTCGGATGATGAAAGGTCCGATCTAAGTCGGAAAGATCGCTTGTGTGCACGCTAGACACTGACAAATCACTCTTATTGTCATTCCCTAATCGATCAGCCCTTTCATCTACTAAATGCTGCCGCAACTGCCCATATGTAGACTAATTGTCGGAATCAGATTCTGCCATTTTTCGGGAATCCCCGCTCCCGAAAACGCGACCAAAAACTAAGCAAAAACTTCGATTAACACGTGTTGTCAACACAAATGCAGTTGACAGGAAGGAAGTACGCTGCCTTTAGAATCAGCTAGTACGCATGCGCGAATGGACAGTGTTTCCGTTAAGGAGGAAAACGATGCTTAACGTCCTATTGCATGAGCGTTAAGGACGATCACCACGTCGCCACCCTGACAACAATGACCATCATCATCATATAGCGGGAGAGAGGTGCTAAAAATAGACAGTAACTAGGCGCGCTTTACCGCGCTCCATGAGCCGTGACGAGCCGCGCTTTACCGCGCTTCATGAGGCGAAGAGTATAAATTAAAATACTTGTAAACAATTTACCAACACAACTAAAAAGTGTAATACCTCTATAATTATCGCAATTGGCTTTACTACCTTTATCAAACCAACAACCCATTCTTCAGGTATTTCTCCAGACTCGAGTACTTTATTAAATAATTTGCAGAAAACATGTTATAATTATGGCATTCTTCCTTTAATGTATTCATTGTAGACTTCATCATTACCAACTGCTTTCCCAACTGTTAAGGTTTTAACTGTTTTTATAATTTCATCTACAGTAATTGATGCATTTAAATATTCTGTGTTGAAATCAACATCACACCTTACCTTCTGCTCGTCTTCATCGTCTCCCCTAACTTCAACATTTAAGTTTTTAAAATGATCATATAAAGTATTTATACCTATATTACATTCTACCGTTGATGAACTTTGAACTCGCTTCCAAGTTTCTTTTGGGATTAGTTGTACTTAAATGTGATAATTCTTGTTGCAACTGAATTTACATTTGCTTTGCACTTTTTCTGTTCTGGATAAGGCTTGTTCTTCAGCCAAGACAGCAACTTGGTCGCCCGTCTTTAAACGTCTTCGAGTTCGCAACAGAGCAGCTTTGACTGAGGAGTCCACACACAATGACCATATGCCAAGACAGTTCGAACGAGACTCTTGTATAGTTGTACAAAGGTGCTTTCAGTCAAATATTCAAATAAGCGTCTGATAATACCGACAGTCCTGTTGGCCTTCGCAGATGACTGTGACACCTGCTGCTTGAAACAAACATGTGTTCGTAGACTTCAAGAAGTCGTTTGACCGAGTCTGGCATACAGCTCTGTGGGCAACCATGAGAGTGTACAACATCAGCTCTAAAATTCTTGAAGTCATCAAAAGCCTTTTTGACAAGGCTACCAGTGCAGTCCTACATAACATCGCCATCGGAAGCTGGTTCAGAACAACAATCGGTGTGCGTCAAGGATGCCTACTGAACAAATCATAGCTGAAGAGCAAGCAGGATTCAGGGGAGGGCGAAATACTACTGACCAGATTTTCAACCTCAGAATAATCTGCAAGAAATACCTATAGCACCAACAACACCTATACCATGTGTTTGTAAACTTCAAAATAGCGTTTGACAGAGTCTGGCATGCAGCTCTCTAAACAACCATGAGAGTGTACAACATCAGCCCTAAAATTATTAAGTCGTTAAAAACCTGTATGGCAAGGCTACCAGTGCAGTCCTCCACACCAGCGCAATCGGGAACTGGTTCAGAACCACAATCGGCGTGCGTCAAGGATGCCTACTCTCTCCAACACTCTTCAGCACCTTCCTGGAGTGCATAATGTCAGATGCCCTTGCCGATCACGAAGGCACCGTCAGCATAATGGCAATCTCCAAACTTCGTTTTGCGGATGACATTGATGGATTGGCTTGGAGAGGGACAAGAACTTGAACAGCTGGTACAGAGGCTTGACACCACCTCCAGAGCCTATGTAATGGAAATAAGTGCAGGGAAGACCAACATGAAAGATCATCACACAAGCCATTGGACAACACGATGACATGCTCATAGTGGTGAAGAAACGAAAACTCCGATGGTATAGCCACGTCACCAAGAGCATCAAGCCATGCAAAAGCCATCCTGCATGGCACGGTGCAAGGAGGCAGAAGAAGAGGGAGACAGAAAAAGAAGTGAGAGGATAACATTCGAGAATGGACTGGTTTGACACTGAACGAAGCCATGAGGGTTGCTGAGAACAGAGACAGATGGAGTACGCTGGTTAAATGGTCACCTGTGGTGCCCCAACGACCTTTGAGTTACGGGATAGGATAGGATAGATATCATATTTCCAGAATAAAGAACAACAAACCTTTTAACACAGATCCTATATAGATCGCACTGTATCGATTACCAAAAGCTATAAAGCCAATTTTAATACGTCAGAAAGCACAGTTTACGTCTTAAATAAAATCGTTTAATTCATACTGTTGTTTCAATAAGATAGTTTATTGCTCTTAAATATTGGAACCTGACTATAGATTTAAATTGAGGAGAGACTACACCTGATGCTGATTAAACAATATGTCGCTGAAATTTCAATGAACTCATTTGCTCTGTGAAAACCTAGTAGATAATACAAGCTATCCCATTTCTCATTTGCTATAAACAACGCCTCTTTGTTTTCTTTATTGAAACCAAGGAAGATTAAAAGGGTAGGAGGTAGGAAGTAGTGCGTAGGGAGATAATAAAATATATAAATATAAAAGCTGGGAGCATCTGTTATGAAAGAAGGCAACTAAAATAAAGTAATATGAAGTCCACCGCCAATTTTCTGATTTTGTGCTTTTATTGTGCGTTCACGTAAAATGTACCTCCTTAAATAGCATAAAAACAAATATGTATCCTTGCGGTTCAAAAACTCATCAGGATGGCAATCATCGCGTTCCAGCAAGTAAAAAGAGTTTATTGGAAAAAAACAAAACAAAATCCTGTTTGACCCAAAATTATTGAGAGCTTACTTGCAGGACCGTTTACCCCGCTCACCGCAATGTCCTTTTTGCAAAATGTTTAGGCCTATGTTTCCTGGTTTGGTGTTTGGTTACACGTTAAACACATATTTGAGAATATTTTGTGTTTGTTTGTTTCTTTCATTCGTTTGTTTATTTGTGGATTTGACATTTTCTGCCGATTTGTTTTTCTCATGGGACTTATTCAAGAAGCGCTACTCCATGGCACATAATCTCAAAGCAGTGCGTTGGAATGTTTTACTTAAACGTCCTATCCTATCCTATCCCATAACTCGGAGGTCGTAGGGGCACCACACATGATCGTTTAACCAGCGTACTCCATCTTTCCCTGTCCTCAGCAACCCTGATTGTTTCGCTCAGTGTCAAACCAGTCCATTCTCGAATGTTGTCCTCCCACCTCTTTTTCGGTCTCCTTCTTCTTCTACCTTGCACCGTGCTTTGCAGGATGGTCTTTGCAAGACCTGATGATCTGGTGACGTACCATTGGAGCCATGAGGGTTGCAAACAACTGCTGCCCTGGCGAAGTTGAAGCCAATTTGGAAAGACAGGACCATCAGTCTACATTCCAAGGTAAGGCTGCTGCGCTCCCTTGTCATCTCCATCTTCCTATATGCTTGCGAAACATGGATCCTCACAGCAGATCTCCAACAAAAAATACAAAGCATGGAGATGAGGTGCATTGATATGAAATGCATGGAGATGAGGTGCATGGAAATGAGGTGCTACAGAAGACTTCTGGGCATTTCCAGCACAGAAGACTTCTGGGCATTTCCAGCACATCACCAACACCCAGCACATCACCAACGACGAAGTCCGACAGACCATCACACAATCCATTGGACAACACGACTTCAACGCACGAAACCCTTTTAGGACGTCACTTTCAGATAAAATGTGTACAAACATAAGCTTTGCTTTCCAGAATCGCAAAAGGTACGTTATGCAAAACGATAAACGTTACTAATTTGACCATAAAGATATGATCACAAAAATATATTTTATTTTTTTAAATACTGAAAACAGAATTTTTTTTTACGAGTGAGCAACAAATTTTGGCTTGAGAAACCTTTAGAGGGCCTCTATTGTTGACGGAAATGAAATACGATTTCATTATTATATATAATTGGGATTTCTTGCAAAACACGATATTCGCATTTGTAGGCGCATTCTCTAAACAATTGTCGTCCCACGTGATGCGCGCATCCTTTGAAATTACACTCCAAAATCAAGGTCAAAGCAGCTGTTTATTTTATTTATTTAATTTAAGGTCTATTCACATCTGTGATATTAGACAATCACTGCAGCTGTCCAAAGTCGGTTATTATAAGTACTTTGAAGTGACCTCGACCATAAAGTAAGAGAGATATAAAGTCCAAACTTTAAAAGAATATATTAACAAAACACATACATATAAAATGCCTACATTGCTAAATAATAATACCATAGAAAGCCCTAGTGACCATTTGGCAGAAAGCATCCACTATCCCCAAGCTGACCCAACAGACCTCATACACAAGAGTTTGGGGAGAGTTTTCAAGAAAAAAAAAGGTTGGGAATTGGTCTAGCGAATAAGATAGTAGATTGACAAAAAGATTAGAATGACAGAAACAGTGGTATTCAGAGCACTACATTTCCACAAAGTGGGGATATTATTTATACAGAAAACCCCGGCACCCCAACGGGGGTCATATCAAGGTTAAGAGCTTTGTATGTATATGAAATTAAAGAGCATACAAAAATCAAATTGGTATAATACTTTGCATTTGCCACCGTTTTTTTTTCTTCTTCTGGGTACTCATTTTTATGTTAACCGTCACCCTCACTCCAAGGTCAAGGTCACTGGAACTGTACAAAGTTGGTTAGTATAGGTACTTTGAAGTGACCTTGACCCTAAACTATATGAGAGATACAAAGTTTAAACTTCTTATATTTAGAGATAATAATTGGCCCTTTTATATTATGTTCCGTTTTTGAGTTGATCTTGAAGGTCAAGATCATTTCATGCCTTGCAAGCACGTATTTTTAAAGGTCATCATAAAGTTGAATGGCTCTATATGATCCCATAATATGCAACAAGAATGGGTTATTTGATCATACATGAGCATAAGAGGTCACGTGAAAGTCAGGGTCATCCCACCCACCCCCCTCCAACCCCCTCGAGAATATTTTTTTTTTTCAATTAGGGGGCATAGAGTGGTGGGGAGTTAGTGAACTCGGAGGAAAAGCGGAAGCGTTGGAACTTTGAAACATTAAGGATAAATAGGTTTTTAGGCTTGTACGCTAAACTTATAACCTTCCCTAGACAGAGAGGGAAAGATGGCACAGACAGAGAGAGAGAGAGAGAGAGAGAGAGAGAGAGAGAGAGAGAGAGGGGGGGGGGGTAGTCTTTCAGAGACAATTATTGATTGCCATTTATGTTTCACTTGCGCTACTAATTTCACTTACAATGACTTTCGATCGCCTCGCATACGTCCGTCTGAACCGTCTATCTCATCTCCTGCTGAATTCGATATAAGACTGTCCTGTACTGGACAAAGGAAGGCTGCGTTAGCGGAGTGAAGAAAATGACGGCTAGGTAACTGACTGATATCTGTAGATAAGATCAGAAATAAGATAAGATGAGATATTATAAGATTATTAACATCTTGCCATTTTAACACTAGCAATTAATAAGGAAAAAGACAAACTTAATCTAGCACAAACAAGCAGGTTCATAAAATACTACTACTACTACTATTACTACTACTACTACTACTACTACTACTACTACTACTACTACTACTACTACTACTACTAATACTAATACTTTTTTCATGAAGAAAAAACATTAACTAGAAGGGCACAGCCCATGTTATATAAACACTTGCTCCTTATGGAACCGGCAATATTTAACATGAAAATGAGTACCCAGAAAAAGCAAAATGAAACGGAGGCATGATAATGCAAAGTAATACCAACTTTTCTATGCTCTTGACATTGAGATGACCTTAACCTCCGGCTCCAAATACACTCATGTACGGTCAAATAAACTATGGCAAACGTTGTATTATGCTAAAAACAACAACAACAAAACAGTGACCTTGATCTTAAATGACCTTGACCTTTGGATGGCCATGACCTTCACGTGTCCTCTCATCTTCAGGTATGATCAAATAACCCAATGTTGTATAATTATGAGTTAAATATACAGCCATTCCATTGTACGATGACATATTTTTTTTATTGATTTTGCAAAGCCTAAAATGACCTTGACCTTCAAGGTCAACGCACGGAACATATATAAAAGATCGATCTGTTATCTCTAAATACAACAAGTTTGGAATTTATATCTCTCATCGTTTAGGGTCAAGGTCACCTCAAAATACCAATACTAACCGACTTTGGACAATTCCAGTGATCTTGACCTTGGAGTGAGGTTGAACAAATTTGCGTAGTATGTTTGCCTCATTGATAAGTGCATTAAAAAAATCATAATAATTTAGGGAAAAAAAGAAATGTGAATAATAGCATTTTTTTACTAACATTTGTTGACCCTGTGACCTTGACTTTAAAATGAAGTAATTCATTCACTGATCATTTATGAAATCTCACGGATATACACCACCTTACCAAAAGTGGTTGTAATAATTGAAACTGGTTTTGATATATTAATCCACTTGCAAGTTTTGCACCGACAGAAGGACGGATGGTTCTTTTTAAATGTTATTTTTGGACTAATTAGGACTACTCTCGTACATAATTGCAAACATCTGGAAATGGTCTTTTGTTGCATGGGCGAGTACAAAGACTCACATTGCTATGCATGCGAGTCAAAAAAATAATTTCAAATTGAAATATTGTTCATAATGCTCAACAACTAATGCATTGCATGTTTAGATAATTGACATGTTTTTGAAAAGATTAATTTGAATGATGTCAATTGAGATTTAGGGCTGCGGAGACTTTCGGAAAATGTATTCCACAAAGTGGGATCAGAATACAGTAGACTAGTTCTGAAGAGATCAATTTTTGGAATAGGAATATTTCCCTTGGTGGAGGAGGATCTGGCAGTTTTCTTCGAAAGTAGAAGAAAATTATGAAGGCGCAGTGCCAGAAGTTATGTTTGCATTAAAAAACCCTTTATGAAATTTTAATCTGTTGGCAAGATGTAGTACACTGAGCTGTTTAATAATAACTTGTTTAATTGTACGTTTGTGAATTCTAAGTAAAAGCTTCATTGCATTTGCAATAACAGAATCCCAAATAGTAAAGCAATAATCAATATATATGTCACTGCATTAAAAAAAACGAAAGTGTAAAAACTTTATAAAAAAATATTTTTTAAAACAACAACAACAACAACAAACAAAATTCATTTGTTTGTAATAGTTTGTTTGCTATTATTTTTGTAAGGATTTAATTTTCACGGACAGTTTGAGTCAATTTTTATTTAGTTTAGCCGCAGCTTGGAATTCCTGCTGGCAACTTCGGTGGAGTTATCTCATGCAGCGTCACAAATAGTCGAATATGACCCAGTAGTAGAGTACACACTGTTTCACACGTGTAGCCCAAAAGTAGTAACCAATACGCAACAAAGTCACACCAAGAAGCTTATGACACTGAACGTCTGCAATTAATTGATTGCAATTGCTTAGAGGACGAAGTGTTATAAATACCTTTTGTCTTTTCTGTCTTGAATACGAGTCTCCTCTCTGAAAATCCTTACGGGAAGAGAGGGGACTATAAACTGATAAACATAACATAACATGTCTTGAATGAATTTGTCGGGGGTTTGGACTGAATTCCATTTGGTTGAATTCGATCCATTCCTGTAGTTCATTAGCCCCTTTTTTGTAATGAGGAGGATAATTAATTATTAAAGTCTGTATTTTCAGAGTGTAATGCAGTGTTATCAACAACAAGTAGAAATATTAAGGGGTAGATAATTTATATCGATAGAAAATAACTTAGGTCCTAACATAGATCCTTGTAAGACCCCAGGGTTAGCATTCTCAAATTGTGACTTTTTGTTATTTTGTGACTTTTGGTTTTTTACATAAACACATTTTTCTGTCCATGTCAAAAATGAACTCTTTTGAAGATCGAAAGATTTTTAAACCAATTTCATATAGTTGTAATTTGCGCAAAAGAAAGTCATGGTATATTACAACAAAGCTTTTGCAAAGTCAACGAATAAGGTTTCATAAAATGTTTGCTCTGTAATACTATTTAACAATTTTTCTATTATAGATGTGTGGCAAGAATATCTCTGAAGAAGCTGATTTTTCTGTAATAGGTTGTTTTCCGTGAAATGATAAAGAATATAATTATTTATGTGCTTTTCAAGAGTCTTACAGACAGTAGAATATATATACAATATATATATATATATATATATATATATATATATATATATATATATATATATATATATATATATATATATATATATATATATATATTAAACATACATCAAGCAACAACAAACTGAGCTAGTCTCCAAGCCCATGTGGCAGTATAGCCAGACAATGGGGTAGTGGCCGGTTGGGGTACACAATATAATGACATATATAAATAAATACTAATGACAGCAAGGATGGCATGAAATAACAAAGAGCTTCGCAGTACATGACAACAATAAATAACAAGGGCTCCACATGAATAAAAGAGGTTTCGTCTATTAATTTCACCAATCCACATAATAGTGGAAGAAAAAAAAAGACTCTGAACAAGTAAAATAGGCAAAGGGAAGAAAAAAAGTAGAATGAATTCTATGACATAGAATTTATTCTATAGCATAGAATGAATTCTATGTTACAGAATGAATTCTATGTCATAGAATTCATTCTATGCTATAAAATTCATTCTATGTTATAGAATTCATTCTATGCTATAGAATAAATTCTATGTCATAGATTTCATTCTTTGCTATAGAATTCATTCTATTTTATAGAATTCATTCTATGTCATAGAATTCATTCTATGTCATCTTATTCATTCTATGTTATACTATTCATTCTATGCTATAGAATTCATTCTATGTCATATAATTCATTCTTTGTCATAGAATTCATTCTATGTCATAGAATTCATTCTATGTCATAGAATTCATTCTATGTCATAGAATTCATTCTATGTCATAGACTTCATTCTATGTTATAGAATGAAATCAATATATACACTTTTTTTAAATAGTAAAAACTGGGGCACTGTCAAGGTGTAGAGAACATTTTTTATGGCATTGCAGAGAGATACACATTGCCACATCCCATCACCACACCACATCACTCTACATCAAGGGCTGACGTACGTTCCTAATGCTATTATGCTATCCATTTTAATAACGGAAGGAACTATACATAAATGTGGGTGTTCTCACAAAGGGGGGCCAAATTCGCAACAGAGCTATTTAGCTGAAAATAGGTGATGGGGGGCCGCCTGGGGTGAAATAGATTTTTTGCAATGATCAGCTTTATGAACCTTTCATTTATTATGTCTCAGAGTTGTATAGCAATATTCGACCTTTAAATATATTAATTATTGCATTTTATGAGTGTACAGTATGGTTATTTCTTCGGTATTGAGCGAAAACAACTGATTATTTAATTAGATTTTGTCACTATAAACCCTTACAGAATCTCAGCACATTGTAATGAAAAAAGCAAGCACGCGGGGGGGCAGAGGGGTGGGGGGGGGTGACGTCAATTATTATTATTGCTACGCGATCTACTCACACTACCGTCGAAGTCGTCCGAATCAAGAAACCTAAATGCTAGTATGCGAAATCCCGGTATGATGTCTGATAAAGCGTGTGTGTTACTCATTTATTGTCTATTATCCACCTAAGTGATTTAGACATTGGAAATAAATTAATAACAAAACGAGCATATTATTGAACACATGTAAATAATTAACTATATCAAAAAATCAACTCATTAACAAGAACAGCTAAGAAATTAAATAACTATCTATCTCTCTCTTTCTCTCTCTCTCTCTCTCTCTCTCTCTCTCTCTCTCTCTCTCTCTCTCCCCTCTCTCTCTCCTCCATACCTCTATGATTTAGTTTACACATACTATAGTCACTGGGGGAAAAAAAAACATTCTACATAAATCTTCCAACAGATAAATAAATAAAACATTTTGCCAACTTTAAACAAACTGAAAAATTTAAATCACTTAGAATCTTAATGTTTGTCATTTCCACTGGTAGCAAAAAGTCAAAATCAGTGCATTTAAACAGTATATGAACCAGTGAAAAGGCACAATTACATGAGCAAAAAATATTTTTACAAAATTTAGTTCGTAATGAATTTAAAAGAATTCTATATGCTAATGTTATAACAGGTCTAGAAAAACCAACATGCAAGGAATATTGGGGTGAATAATTGTATTTTTTATAAATTACTTTTTCTATTCTATTGATTGCTTCTTTGGTAGATAGAGATATGTGAACAGTAACTGAATTCAAATTCAGAGCCCCATTCTTTGCCTCTCGATCTGCCCAGTCATTAAATATAAAACCACAATGTGATGGTATCCAACAGAAATTAACTTCTGTTCCATTTATAATCAAACAATGAACAACATGTTTGATTTCAAAAATTATTTCTTGCCGTTCCTTGTTATTTGTAGTATTCAAAGCCTGTAAAACAGACTGTGAATCCACGCAAATTACTATACTATAGAAAGCAGTAGGCAAACTAGCAAGTTTATTTAAAGCCATTAAGATAGCTATTAATTCTGCTGTAAAAATTGAAAATCCTTTTCCTAAATGAAATGACTCACATATTTTCAAATCAGGAATGACAAAAGCAGACCCCGCGTTTTCTGATTCTAATACAGAACCATCAGTGAAAATTTTTAAACAATTATTATATTTTTCATTTAAATTTATGCGAGCATCTATGACTACCATATCTTTATCTGAATGTTTTGATACAGAACTATAATCATAATCAAAATTCGCCTTTTTTAACTCCCAGGGTGGGATAGGAGGCGTTATTACACGTGTAGCAACTGTTTCATGAGTAATTTGACATTCCTCAAGAAGCTCTTGTGTAAAAGTTGCTATGGTAATAAGGCTTCTAATGTGTCTAGCTCTTTTAGGAAACTCAATATCAGATCTAATACAAAGTTCCTGGTTAGTAAAATTATCTACAGCTTTTGATCTTATTATATATTTAGTGCACGCTAATTTCCTATATTGATCTAATGGTAATACACCTGCTGTTTTATAAGCATCTATTGTTCGAGTGTGTACAGGAACTCCAAGAGCAAATTTTATGGCTTTACTGTCTAAACTATATAATTTTTGAAGATGGCAACGTGATGCAGAAAAATAAACTTCTTGCCCAAAACATAATTTTGAACGAACCAAAGCACATGCTATGTGAATCAAAGTCTTCACATCTTGCCCCCAAATCTGCTTGCTAATGATTTTAATTAAATTTAAACTTTTTACTGCTTTTTGTAATAAATATTCAATATGTTTTTTCCAATTCAACTTAGAAGTTAAATACACTCCTAAAAATTTTACTTCACTCACATATTGTAGTTCTTCACTGTCCAAAAATATCCTAGGCATAATTCTAGGACTTTGACCATTATTAAATAATATCATATTTGTTTTTTCTTTCGATAATTCCAAACCATTAATCTTCAGATATTTACTTATATTGTCTATTTCAATCTGATAAACTTTATTAATATGATTGATTTCAAACATTGACGTTTTCTTTCTAAGCGAAACATTACACCACAAAGCAATATCATCAGCATACTGAGCTAATGTAAATTTGTTACTAACTACTTTTGGTAAATCATATATCAATATATTGAACAAAAGAGGTGACACAATAGATCCTTGCGGAATCCCCATATCTGTATTATGAGAGCTCGAATATGAATTTCCAACTTTGACTTTTATATTTCTTCCTTGAAGAAAATTTTGTATATAATTATATATATTCCCAGAGAGTCCTATCTTTTTTATCTTATACAATAACCTAGAATGCCATACTCGATCATACGCTTTTTTAATATCAAAAAAGGTCGCTAGTACACTTTTTTTCTTAGCAAATTGCTGTTTTATATTTGTAGTTAATTTAACTAAATGATCATTGACTGACCTGCCTTTCTTAAAACCAGCTTGATTATTTGGTATAACGTTATTTTTATCACAATAATATACTAACCTATCTAGTATTATTTTTTCCATGAGTTTAGAAACATGAGACGTTAAGGCAATTGGTCTATAACTAGCTGGATCAGATCGAGGCTTTCCTGATTTTACAATTGGTATCACAATAGACGATTTCCATACATCAGGCAAAATCCCAGTTTCCCAACATTTGTTAATTATATTATGCAAACAGTGCATCCACCTCAAGGGAAGATGAGATAACAAAGTGTATGATAATCCATCAATTCCTACTGCAGAGTTTTTCTTACCCAGGACATCAATAGCATCTTTAACTTCAGAAAATAAAATTTCAGAATTAATAAATAAACTACTATCAGGCAAAGGGTTAGTAAATTCTTCTGTTTGTTCAGCTTTATTTCTTTCATTTAATATATCTTGTGGCAACTCTTTAGAAGTACTAGTTTTTGAAAACAATTTAGCTAATTCCTCTGCCTTATCACTAGGAGATGCAAATTCCTTACCTACTATTTTAATAGGACAATTTGGGAGCTGGACACTTTTTTTCATTTCAGTTACTTTTTTCCATGTTTTCCTTGCATCTTGCGATGTTACAATTTCTTTCGTACTAAAGTTTAACCAAAATTGTTTCTTAGCAAGAGCAATAACTTTGTTACAATTAAGTTTTGTACATTTCATCTCTTTAAATGTAATATCATTTTTATTTTTTAACCATTTTTTGTAGGCAATCTTTTTTTTTTAACTGCTACTTCACAATTTTCAGTCCACCAAATGTTTCCCTTATGATTAGTCTTACATGTAGTTCTTTTCTTTGGAATAGAATTACTTGCTGCTTCGTGAATTAAATTAGCAAAAGTTGCATATACATTATTGATGTCGTCACATTTTATAAAGTTAGTTTCATATTTCAAAAGATTAGATTGAAATAAATCCCAGTTAGCACGTCCATAAATATATTTTGCTACTGTATCAGCTTCCAACTGTATGTCTACTGTTTCATTAAATAATAATATTAAAGGGAAGTGATAACTACCAAGTGTATCAATTTCAATGTCCCAAGTACAATCAATAGCAATATTGGACGAAAGTAATGTCAAATCAATTGCTGAAGGACGATGTGCAGAAGAGTCAGGGACACGAGTTATTCTTCCATCATTCATAATTATTAGAGAAGAATCCAAAATATTGTCAATTAATCGATAATTCGAAACACCCGTATAATCATTATCCCATAATGAAGAATGAGCATTAAAGTCTCCAGTTATTATCCATTTCTCAGATCCATCAATGTTTCGAAGCCAGTCACTATTAAAATTATTTGGACCTTTTGGATAGTAAACAGACATCACATTTAAACAAATATTAGAATTCACTTTCAACTTTATAGCCGATGAAAACACGTCAATCACAGTTTGTCCAACTGGCGAAGTAATAATGCTATAATCCAAATCATTTCTGACGTATAAAGCTGTGTTGATTTTACTGGACGACAGTTCTGACACAGGAGGATAATAATATCCATGAAGCTTTGGCAGCTTTCCTCTTACAACGTTCAAAGATTGTAAGCATAACACATGAGGACTATGATCTTTTAAAAAGCTAACAAGATATTGTATGTTCGTAGCAAGTGACCTACAATTCCATTGAAAAATATATAGCTTTTCTTTATTCATATGAACTCTCTCTCTCTCTCTCTCTCTCTCTCTCTCTCTCTCTCTCTCTCTCTCTCACTCTCTCTCAAAGTAAAAGGAAAAATAATAATATAATAAAGAGTTATTGTAAGAAATCTATATGAATTACACAACCAGAAAACTTATGAAAATCACAAGTTATGTTGCAGTAATTATTAAAACAATTCTACAGAGAAGACATGGTGATGAAATTGTGATAAATATAAAACAAGGTATTTTGATATCATGTTAATTGTTATCAATTTAAAAACCAAAAATAAATAAATCAATCAATCAATAAGAATTAAAATTGAAATAAATACAGAAATAAATAAATTAAATAAATAAATTATATGGAATATTAATTTTTAAAATAAACATATAGTGTCACAACTGAACATTCATCGCCATGTTCCAGAGGCTATCCGCTGCCCTCGCCAGTCCCACCAGTCTTGCCTGAAAACATGACTACGAACGGGTCGTCGAGGGCTTTGCCAAAACAACGAATGAATGTGTCGTCCAAGGTTCCTAGCTAGAGCAGCGGATCCCCTCTGACTCGGATGGATGCCGTCTCGGTTTCTAAGCGAAGGATCTAGCAGCTGATCATGACTGATGAATGTAATAAATCGGTCTTTCATTTCTATCACTTCTTTGAACAAAACTGCATTGAACAGATCACGTTTTGCCAACAATTCTGGGTCCTTTACTGGGGCAATTCTGCTTACTACTACCCGAACCTTGGGGCGCTGCTGTCGTAGAGCTCGGATGGCGCTGAGTATGGAAATGACAGCCTGCAAAGGATCCTGATGTTGTCTCAGGTTGTTGATGCCACAGTGGATGATGACGGAATCCACATTTTCCTCCATCTTCTGAACTTCATTTTCAACGTCTTCGCATGTCGGAGTCTTGATTTTGCGGACGTATACTTGGTGGGCTTTTCCTAGTCTTGCAGCATCAATCCCATTCATGATAGAGTCATGGAAAAGCACTACACCTGGAACTCTTCTTTGGCGATCACCATTTTTTAAATTGACGTCATCAGTAGATGATGTCATTTTTTTATTCTGTTTTGACATCATTTGGCTCTTTTCTTGACTTTTGTTTTCATGATTTTTCGAACTGCTTGCCCCGATCAAGTTGGATTGAATGGCAAACATCTTTCGAGCCGTCGGACATTTTTCAGGATGTTTGAGAGACGGTCGAACCGCTTCAGCGTATGTTCGAGTCGGATTCAATTCGCGCTGAGGTTGCTCATTGCTGGTCCGCATCCAATTCTCTTTCTCGTCTGATAAAGCCCCAGAACGCTTGGTACGTCAGCCATTTCTTCAGTTTTCGCGCGCGTGCAAGGGGGCGCCTCATGTCCATTTGAGCCTCGTTTGACATAGAATGACCTAGTTGCGCATAGAATGAAAGATTCTATGTTATAGAATGGATTCTATGTTATAGAATGAACCTTCTATGTTATAGAATGGATTCTATGTTATAGAATGAACCTTCTATGTTATAGAATGGATTCTATGTTATAGAATGGATTCTATGTTATAGAATGGATTCTATGTTATAGAATGAACCTTCTATGTTATAGAATGGATTCTATGTTATAGAATGAACCTTCTATGTTATAGAATGGATTCTATTTTATAGAATGAACATTCTATGTTATATAATGGATTCTATGTTATAGAATGAACATTCTATGTTATAGAATGAACATTCTATGTTATAGAATGGATCATATGTTATAGAATGAACATTCTATGTTATAGAATGAACATTCTATAACATAGAATGCATTATATGTGCACCAAATGTTAAAAAACAATTCTATGAAAATAGAATATATTCAGTGTTGCGAATAAAATCCATTGTATGTCAAAAAAGGAATTTTATGTCATACAATTCTTGCTGTGTTATACAATTAATTCTATATACATATAATTCATTTCATTCACATATAATTAAAAAACACAACTAATAAATTGTAACAAAATTTAGAATTAAAAAAGATATTGTATGACACATCACCACATCGCATCATCACCACATCGATCACTTCATCACATCACATCACTGCATCACATTGCTTCATCACCATCATCGTGAAAACGCACCACCACATAAAATCACATCACATCAACAAATCATCACATCACATCAGCCGACATCACAGCAGCAGCACATCTTCACATTGCAGCAGACAGCACATATCATGGCATCAGTGAATCACATCACAATCTAATCACCCTACCCCTCCCACCCATCACATTTGTGGTGCAGTGTGGTGTGATTTAGAGTGATGTAGTGTGGTGATGTGATGTGGTAATGTGTATTCAATTCAATTCAAGTCAAGTCAATTCAAACAACTTTATTTATCCAGATTTGGCAATTGCAATGTGGTATGAGTGCTCTCTAATTAAAGAAAAAAAATCACAACAATAGCTGATATACATGAGGATGTCTACAAACAATAACAACTTGCACAAAACAACTTGCACAAAACATATCTTGCACAAAACAACTTGCACAAAACAA
Organism: Oncomelania hupensis; assembly: GCA_036898135.1. Taxonomy (NCBI): domain Eukaryota; kingdom Metazoa; phylum Mollusca; class Gastropoda; order Littorinimorpha; family Pomatiopsidae; genus Oncomelania; species Oncomelania hupensis. The sequence goes on along the minus strand of CM072511.1, from coordinate 72,727,877 downwards.
CTTGCACAAAACAACTTGCACAAAACACAGCGACAGCCCACCGACACCCTCCGACACCATCCGCACATACACACTGCCCATGCACACACATACATCCAGTTCATAGACATTTACCCAACACAGGCATACATCACCAGCAGCACTCACCACAGACACAGGCATAAAAATAACAAGGTAGAAGATTCTTTAAAGGAAAAAGCAGCTAAGATTAGTTATTATCAGGCTAATTGTTTTTACTTTTAGTTTTATGCATTAATTGTTCTTACTCTTGTTCATCAACTGTATTGCATGAGGCACAAACGATTTTAAATACCGATTGGTCTTGCACTGTGGCATTTTAAACCTCCTCCCAGATTGCATCAAAACAAATTCCTCAGCTAGCGCATGATGTGGCATAGAAATAATCGAAACAGCCCTCCTAAGTGTTTGTTGATCATTAAAAAGTACTCAGGTCTCTTTGCCTGTCACCAATTATTTTTTAACATATATTTACTATTGAGTGCAGACTGTTCTTATCATGTACAGAAAGGCTGTTAAACCAGCAGACAAATGAAAAACACAACAAGCTTTCTATGAAAGACTGATAAAAACGGCTAAGAATAATAGAGCTAACAGAGAAACTTTTAAGTTTACAAAGAAGATACATTCTTTGTTGGCCTTTTTTATGATGTTTGCAGTGTTGGCGTCCCATTTTAATTGACTATCAATAACAGTTTAAAAATATTTAAATTCATCCACTTTTTCAGCAGGCTTGCCATGAATCGAACTACTCACATCCTCATCTTTCTTCCTTCTAAAATCAATATACATTTCTTTTGTTTTTAATACATTTAACTCTAAAAAATTGTCATTACACCAATTAACAAATTCTGCCAAGCTCTCTGTATGACTGCTTTCTTTACCTATAAGGAGAGACAACAAGGCTGCATCATCAGAAAATTTAACAAGATAAGTTCCCTCCCTTGAGCTTCTACAACTGTCAGTATACAAAATGTATAAAAAAAAGGTGACAGACAACATCCCTGAGGTGATTCAGTGTTTGTTATAACAGTATCAGAAAAAAGACCATTAACATAAACAAGTTGCTGTCTATAAGTCAAAAAATCTAAAATCCAAGAGACAAGCTGATGTTGAATGTGAAAATCTGAGATAAGCCTTTGTATTAAAATATGTGGTTGAACAGTATTAAAAGCAGAGCTAAAATCTGCAAAAAGAATTCTGGCATGTGCGTTTGGTTTCTCTAGATGTTTATACAGAGTGTTAAGGATGAACAGCTTGGCATCATCAACCCCTCTCTGTTACACTCGAATCGATGTTGGTGTTTTTCTTTATCAGTATTTGATTCAGCCCCGATGCTGAAGTCCTGATAAAACGTAACTCTGATTCATTTATCCACGCAGCCTGCTCACTCATCAACAAGTCTTGAGTCGACGTATGAAGTTTTCCACTTATATTCAGCACACATCATCAACTGCATACAATCGCTCAATCGCCTTTCCACTCTCAAGTTTTACTTTCCAACTCACTATCAACAACTCTCCTCTACCCACACACAGGGCATCCATTTTATAATTTTTTTCTCTAATTCGAGATGACGACAGGACGTTTTAGAAATGACGCATTACAACCAATCAGAATTAAAGATCGTCATCACTGACTTACGTCATACATATTTCCACACATACCCGGAACGTTCTCTTACTTCGACATCTATCGGGAAATTTCTACCGAGAGTAAACACGCAGATCCAGAGAATTCTCCAATAATATCGACTAATGCAAATTATCAACGTTATACAAAGCCTCTCCTAACAACAATGCAAACTCAAATCAAAGGTAAATAAACTCCATTATTAAAAACTTTGCAAAACGAAACGATTAGATCTATCGTGTGCGTTTCAGACATACTTTCGTTCGCGTTTCAACGTAACACTCTCCTAGCTCTATATGCAAACTGTAATGGATCTAAGAGTGAGTCTGTTGCAGATAAAATATAACATAGAATGAATTCTATAGCAAAGAATGAATTCTATGACATAGAATTTATTCTATAGCAAAGTATGAATCTATAACATAGAATGAATTCTATAGCATAGAATGAATTGTATGCCATAGAATTCATTCTGTAACATAGAATTCATTCTGTGACATAGAATTCATTCTATGCTATAGAATAAATTCTATGTCATAGAATTCATTCTATGCTATAGAATTCATTCTATGTTATAGAATTCATTCTATGTCATAGAATTAATTCTATGTCATCTTATTCATTCTATGTTATACTATTCATTCTATGCCTATAGAATTCATTCTATGTCATAGAATGAATTCTATGTCATAGAATTCATTCTAAGCTATAAAATTCATTCTATGCATATAGAATTCATTCTTTATTATAGAATTCATTCTATGTAATACAATTTATTCTATGCACATAGAATTCATTTTATGTCATGAAATTTATTTTATGTTAAAGAATTCATTCTATGTTATAGAATGAATTCTATGCGTATAGAATTCATTCTATGTCATGCAATTTATTTTGCGTTAAAGAATTCATTCTATGTTATAGAATGAATTCTAGGCACATAGAATAAATTCTATGTTATAGAATTCATTCTATGTTATAGAATTTAATTCTATGCATACAAGTGCATTCTATAATATAGAATTGTATTACATACATAGAATCTTATTATCTATTATAAAATGTTATTCTATAAATAGAATTTTATTATGGACATAGAATTTTACACTATATTATAGAATGTTATTTTATACAAAAAATTTTAGTCTATGATTTACACTATTGGTTTCTTTTTTATAAATGGAATTTCAACTAATGAATGCTTTTTGTGTGCATAGAATGCTTTCTATGTGCATAGAATTTATTCTATGTATAGAATGGTCACATAGAATAAATGGACACATGGCGCCCCATATCCAGCGTATACACAATCAACACACATAGATAGCAACTCAGCAGCATTGATGAGACTCAAAAAGGAGATAAATGCAATGAGACATTAGTCAGAAAGCGATAATAGAATTCTAATAAAACGTCCTAAATTATTTAGTCTGCTTTTCGATTTTGAATTTATGAACTTATTTAATTTTTAAGCATTACGGCGATTTTTAAAGTATTGGAGTAATAGTGAAGATCAGTTGTCCTTCAGGAGATAGTAGTACAGTTGAACAGATAATGGAATTCATCGCCTATTTCATCTAGGTCACACAAAGTGCACAGCCTTTCTTCTTTCGGAATATTCAGATGTCTCTGGGTTGGAATTGGCAATATGTTACACTTAACTAAATCTGAACTTTTAACAGGTTTCTTCTCAAAGGGGTGATAAATGCACTAAATAGTCCTCAAAGCAAAACTCAACCTTAAAAAGTTCTATATAATACAATCCTATCCTATCCTGTCCCGTAACCCGGAGGCAGTAGGGGCACCATAGATGATCGTTTAACCAGCATACTCCACCTTTCTCTGTCCTTAGCAGCCCTGATGGCTTCGCTCAGTGTCAAACCAGTCCATTCTCGAATGTTGTCCTCCCACCTCTTTTTCGGTCTCCCTCTTCTTCTACATCCGTGCACTGTGCCTTGCAGAATAGTCTTTGCAAGGCATGATGATCTGGTGACGTGGCCATACCATCAGAGTTTCCATTTCTTCACCATGTAAGCAGGTCATCGTGTTGTCCAATGGCTTGTGTGACGGTCTGTCGAACTTCGTCGTTGGTGATGTGTTGGGTATAGGAAATGCCCAGAAGTCTTCTGTAGCACCTCATCTCCGTGCGTTGTATTCTTCGTTGGAGATCTGCTGTGAGGGTCCATGCCTCGCAAGCATACAGGAAGATGGAGATAATAATAATAATAATAATAACGGATTTTTATATAGCATCTAATAAGCAGAGATAGTTCACCCAAAACCATGCAGGTCGGTGCGCTAGTTTTCACAATGAGAATCAGTTTCAAGAACTTTAATTGCACTATCAGACCTTTTAGCAAAATTTATATTCAGAGTATCAGGAAAATACCTTTCATTATCGTACACTACTCTTGGGTAATATTAACATTCACTGGGATGAAGTTCACCGCTCTGACGTCAAGCGAATGAAACGACTCCTTGACCATTTCAACCTGGACCAGCTCGTCCCAATACCAACACAAAAGTTCGGACATATCCTAGACTGGATCATCTACCTCCCTTCTGACCATCAAGTTTCTTTCACAGAATTAGCTGATGACCCCATCTCCGACCACTCAGTTGTAAACTTTGCCGTCAACACAGCCAAACCAGCCAAGCAGAGAAGAGTAGTTACTCGTCGAAAGCTGAAAGCTTTAGATATCGACGCCTTCACTGAAGAGGCTGTTCAACTTCTTTCACATCCTCCCCCAACCCCAGACATCGCCGCCCACTTAGACTCTACTCTACTAAACCTCCTCGACCGGCATGCTCCGTCCTCGTCCCGAACTCTTCCCTATAGGCCACCAGCACCATGGTACACTCAGTTGATACATGAAGCCAAACAAGAACGCCGCCGAGCTGAACGTGCCTGCCTATCGGAAATCCAAGCTAGAAGTTCATCGTCAGATCTACAGCGAGAAAAAACGTAAAGTCAAAACTTCTATCATAGACGCCAAATCTGCATTCTTCAACAAAGCCATCGCGACAGCATCAACCTCGAAAGAACTTTATTCTGTTTTGTTCAACCTCCTCGGCCGTCCAACTGCTTCTCCTCTTGCAACTGTCTACGACCCCCAAGCTCTCCCTGAACTATTCTCAGCATTCTTCATCAACAAAATTGACCGCCTCCGCTCTGACCTTGATCAAACGCCCTTCACTCCATCACCCCCTCCCTCACTTTTCTCTGGATCTGCACTAACAATGTTCCAACCTGTCTCCGTCGAGCACATCAAGAAAACTCTCCAAAACATGACCCTCAAAACCTGTGAACTTGACCCTCTACCCGCGTGTCTCTCTCAAAAATCATTGACAAAATCCTTCCTCACATCGCTGCAGTCATCAACTCTTCTTTGGCTTCCGGCATCTTTCCTCATACATACAAGTCAGCTATTGTCCGCCCCCTTCTCAAAAAGCCCAGCTATTGTCCGCCCCCTTCTCAAAAAGCCCAATCTTGATCATAACGACCTCAAAAACTACAGGCCTGTATCAAACCTCAGCTTCCTCTCAAAACTCCTTGAACGCCTTGTCCTTGAACAGCTTAACCAACATTCTCTTCTACCTCCCAATCAGTCTGCGTACCGCCCATTACATAGTACCGAAACAGCCCTTCTGCGCATGACGTCAGATCTTCGCAATGCAACAGACAATGGTGAAATATCGGCCCTTGTCTTACTAGACCTATCGGCTGCGTTCGACACGATCGACCACCAAATTCTTGTTGTTTGTTGTTTGTTTTAATGTCTTTTTCACCGAAATGATAAGACAAAAAAAAAGAAAACAAAAACAAAAAATAAAAATAAATAAATACAAAGAAAATAAATTGGAAAAAAAAAAAAAAAAAAAAAACATAATTATGATCAAATAACATCGACGATTCTCATAGATATTGACTAACTGAAGAACCAATGAACGTCTTCGCTAAACTATTGCATACACTAAAACTAATATTGCCCAAAGACGTAACATTATTAGGCAAACTATTACGCAGTTGATTGCATTCAAATAAAACATGTTTCAAAGAAAACATTTCATTACATATACATTTGACGTTCGTACAATATTTAGTTCTTATGGAATTTAGATATATTCTATAAGCCATCGTCACAACAGTTCTGGGAATGCCAATATGTTGGTCAAAGAGTTGATTAAAATGACATTTAGTTTTAACTTCCTTTTCAGTTAAAAAAATGCATCTCTTTAACTGACAGAGGTATATTTAATTTTACTGCATTATTATTTTCGGCACCAGTTTTTGCAGCTCGGTCAGCCCAGTCATTAAAGAGAAAACCACAATGAGAAGGAACCTAACAAAAGTTAACTTCTGTTCCATTAATTATAATACTATGAATCAAGTTCTTAATTTCAAAAATAATTTCTTTTCTTTCTTTCTTTTCTTTCCACCAAATTCTACTACGTCGCCTCTATGACATCTTTGGCATCCATGAAACCGCGTTGGCCTGGCTAGAATCATATTTAACTGACAGGACTCAAACCATTGTTACAAACTCCACTTCTTCTCAGCCAGCAACCGTCTCCTGTGGAGTACCCCAGGGCTCAATCCTTGGTCCAGTGCTCTTCACCCTCTACACTCAGCCCATTTCACAAATAATTAACCGCCACAACCTCCAGCATCAGTCATTTGTTGACGACACCCAACTTTACTCCAGCTCAAAACCAAACGGTGTTGACAATATGCTGTCCTCCCTCTCCACCTGCATCTCCGATCTTGAGAACTGGATGACAGAAAACAAGTTAAAATTAAACAGCGACAAAACAGAAGCACTTCTGACTGGTACTCAACACAAACTCTCTACCATTGCCACATCCTCCCTTGACCTTGAAGACACTTCAATACCCTTCTCTGACCAAGTAAAAAGTTTGGGAGTCATCCTAGATTCCACCCTTTCCATGAAACCTCAGATCTCATCTTTGACCTAAACCTGCTACTTCCACCTCCGGCAAATGTCTTCAGTCCGCCACTTCCTGACCCATGAAACCTGCACCAAACTCATCGTCTCTCTGATCTTTTCCAGACTTGACTACTGCAACTCCCTTCTTGCCAATTCTCCGTCTAAGCACATCCACCCTCTTCAACGGGTCCAAAACAACGCTGCCCGCCTGATCCTCAACAAAAGAAAGACTGACCACGTAACTCCTCTCCTCCATTCTCTTCACTGGTTACCCATTGAAGAGCGAATCAACTACAAACTGTGCTGCCTCTGTCATAAATGCCTTTCAAACTCTGCCCCTGCCTATCTCAGCCAATGTCTTCACCTCTACACCCCGTCTCGCTCCCTCCGATCTCCCTCCGATCTGCTGCCGACACACGGTTGTGTAGAATTCCTCGAACCAAACTTGGCTGGCGAAAGAGCCTTCACGTACACAGGCCCTTCAGCATGGAACAATCTTCCCCTCGAGCTCCGATCACTCTCATCTCACCCCGCCTTCAAGACCCAGCTTAAGACACACATTTTTTGCAAATGTTACTCCCTACTGAACTAGTCATTTCCAAGAGCGCTATGTAGACTATTAACGTGTGTCGCAGTTGATGTACTGTCGTTTGTTCTGTGTGTGCTCTTTTAGAGCTGTGTGTGCTCTTTTAGAGCTGTGTGTGCTCTTTTAGCTCTTTTTCTTCGCGCCATGAACTTTGTTGGAAATGTGCGCAATAAAAATCCCATTATTATTATTATTATTATTATTATTATTATTATTATTATTATTATTATTATTATTATCATCATCATCATCATCATCATCATCATCATCATCATCATCATCATCATCATCATCATCATCATCATCATCATTATTATTATTATTATTATTATTATTATTATTATTATCATTATTATGATTATCATTGTGTTGTGTCCCTGGGAAAGACACTTTACTCCTGTTTTCCTACTCCTTCGGATGAGAGTATAAACCGAGGTCTAGTCTGTGTCGCATACATTCCATCTTAACGGACTTTAAAGATCCTGACGCTCATGTCCTAGACGGGTGAGTGCCGGTGACAAGAACACACCCAGCATGCACCTAGGTCCTTCTCCCCCATCCCTGGCTGCCCAGGATTGTGCTCAGTTGTCCGGGCGTCAGACCATGCGCCCAAAGGCTGCGGGTGGGCGTCTCGGGCGGCTTGACTTAGATCCTGTATCGGCCAGCGCCTTGAGCAGCTCTTGAGCTGGAAAAGCGCTATATAAGAACGATTAAATAAAAAAATAAAAAAATATTATTATTATTATTATTATTATTATTATTATTATTATTATTATTATTATTATTATTATTATTATTATTATTATTATTATCGTAAATATATTAATTTTGTTTTCTTTGTTAAGTGATTGACTGCTTTCCAAATCGTTTTCGAACTGTTTTTATATGGTACAAAATGTGTAACATATATTTTCATTTCTGTCTCTTGAGTGAATTACATCATTTTTTTTTTTAATATTAAGAGAGAAAGAGAGAGAGAGAGCGAGAGAGAGAGAGAGAGAGAGAGAGAGAGAAAGAGGGAGAGAGAGAGAGGGAGGGAGTGGGATGGAGGAAGGGAGTGTGAAAGGATGCGCTGCAGGGGAAGAATCATTGCACAAAACCTAAATACGTAGGCTGAATAGAAAAAGAGAGCTACAGCGTTATAACGCGAATGGCGTATAAGGTCAAAGAAAAGAATGGGGAAAATAACAGACAAGTTTATGTCTAACGACAATGGTCAGTTCATCCCAAAGACTGACCACAGACAATGGCAAATTTATTGTTCCACAGGGGCAATGTCGAGCCTTTGAGCCACACAATCTCGACCTTCGTCTGGGGACGTCAACGCAAGGCAGTCCATATCCAAAATATACTACTCAAAATAATTTAAGGGCCACTTGGACATATGAGTCTCTCTTTAAATCAGAAACACGAATTCAATTTATTAGTTCATCATATTTTATTGCAATCATTTCTGCTTCAATAACAACAAAGATTTTAGACATCCGTCGCTTAAAATTCGAGTAAATTCAATTTAACTGGACATACCCCTCATTTACAAAATCAAAACTTCAGAAACCAAAAATCTATAGAGTCAGTATCGGGTGTGGCCACCGTTTGCATCAATGCAGTCTTGGCATCGTTGTCTCATGGACCTATGGAGGATGTTTCCTGGGATGGCCAACCACTCTTGCTGGAGAACTTGGGCCAGAACTTCAAGGTTAGCTCCCGGAGGGAGGTTTGCCCGTGTCTGTCGACCCAAAACATCCCACAGATGTTCTATGGGGTTCAAATCGGGTGATCGAGCCGGCCAATCCATCCTTATGACGTGCTGTTGCTGCAGGAAGTCATTGACGATACGCGCTCGGTGGAGTCTGGCATTATTGTCCTGTAGTATGGCACCTTCCCCAATGGCCCGCAGAGCTGGGAGAACCCTAGGTTGTAGGACGTCATCCCTGTAGCCAATACCGTTTAAGTTGCCATGAATTTGGAGCAGGGGTGTTCTGAAGTTTAATGCGAAGCCACCCCACATCATGACAGATCCATCATGACAGATCCACCACCAAAGCGGTCATGCTCGCGCACCGTCGCATCACCAAAACGCTTCCGTGGACGCCTCCAAACATTTATTCGACGGTCGTTGAAAGACAAGGAGTACCGAGACTCGTCTGTAAAGAGCACCCTTGACCAATGTTGCCTAGTCCACACCAAATGACGCCGAGCCCAGGCCAAACGCGCTGCACGGTGAGCTGGGGTGAGCAAAGACCGTACTGAAAATTTTGCTTTACTAGCAAGACAACAGTAAATTAGGGTCATTTTTTTGTAAAAATTGGGTTTGTTTTTCAACTCAGTGCACAAAGTTCAAAACTCACACATGTGATTACTTGTCAGAATAAGATTGTCTTGAATGTTACTGTACATGATAAGTTTTGAAATAAGCAATATAAGCGATATTATTGATAGCAGCAAAAAATAATTAAACTCAATGAAATATGAGAGTGGCCCTTCAATTATTTTGAGTAGTATATATAGGTCAGCGCTAGATATACTGCTAAAGTTATCTGCGCTTGGCTGAGGCTTAGTGTATGGGTATGCGTGTACTACGCATCTGAAATACTGACATGCACTGGAACAGTAAAATATTCCTTGAATCCGGTCTGTGGTTGAGTAGATAGAAAAAAACAAATAACCTCCAAATCATGAGTTGAAATTATATTTAAAGTGATATCCTGCACTGGCTTTCCCTTCTTACAATACATTCATCAGTGACCAAAAACGTGTTTAGTCTATAAATGTTTACAGACTCTCCGCAAGTCTTCTTCTTTCAAATTTTGGCCACATTACCCGAAGTCACCAGAATAAAACTATGTGTAACAGAAGGAGATTGTCTTTTCTTTTTGTTACTGACACTGTTATTGAAAGCCTAATCTGCGTCACAGCCAGAGATTCCACTGCAAAGTTGATTCTATTTGACCCAAGTCTAAAGATTTACGACATCCTCAATCTGATGCGTTCGTTGGACCACAGACACAGACACTCGTTTATAAATAGCCTATGTTCTAGTCTTGACAAATATAGATGACTTGAAAGAGTGGGGTGCAGACTGTATTTCATTCAAGCTTCTGAAACCTTCAAATAAACAATAATTTGCTGATACTATTGTCTGCTTCTATACACGTTATGAGAATCCTATGATAACACGAAGCATCAGCTCAATATAAAGTGGACATCAACTCCACCCTCATCAAATCATCCTCTTAAAGAGTAGTTTCCTGAAACAAGGATAGAAACCAACGTCGTCTAAAGACTGAAACCCACATATCAACGACTGGTGGAAGAGCGCCAAAGAACAATCTTTTCAGCAGCGAAACGTGGATCACAAAACCACCTCCCGAGCAGATAGTAATCTAGTTGTGTTGGGTGCTGATGGTAGGCTAAATCATTCAAGTCAATGATCAAAGGTTTGCAAACACGCTGGATTCGGCAGGATGCTAGTGTCCCCAGCAGCGGACTAATATCCAAAAGAATGATCCATCATTGACATCAGACAGAGAATATCCGATGCATCTGCTGCATTCGACACTCTGCTATCCATAGCCGTGGGTTGCCTCTGTCAGTGAAGAATGTTCTAGACACTCAATTACCACATCAAAAAGCACCTACTATAAATGGTCTTGTTGCTCCATAAGATAGGACCATGACGTCTATTGTCTAGAAAAAAACATTATCGTTCCATTAAAGCTCTTCTAAGGGTGGTTCATGTGTACAGCCGTCCAGCCATTTATTTGTTCTTCTTTTACTTCAATTTTCTTTATTCTTTCATTCTTTTCTCCTAGCGCTTTCCGTTCTTCTTTCCAATTTACTGTCAGAGTCCAATGAATACATTATCGATTTTATGTTCAACTTTCTCCTTCCTGGCCAATTCCTTCAATTACAAAGGCTATATAATTATTCTCTATTTCTCTTTTCAATCTTCTTCTTTTTCTGGATACTTCATATAGCGCGCGGCCCATCATTTCAGGTTTTCATTTTGCTTCTTATGGATCAAGCCGACTCACAACATCGCCATTAAATTTAACACTTTTGAAAATACTTATTTATCCTATCTTCTTCTTATTATTATCTTTCTTCTCTCCCGTACCCCATTCCCTTCTTCTTTTTGTTCACGTCCTCCTACATCCCCCCCCCCCCCCCTTTTTTTTTTTTTTTTTTTTGTTGCTTTCGTGCTCAATGATGAATAAAGTGATTGTGCGAATTTACGCTATGCTATTATCTTTAAGCTCCTCTCACCTTTCTTCATATCGAAAGTTTCGATCACTAGCCAACTTCGCTAATTTCTGTGTCAAAGTTGGCTAGTGGACTTAATGGGCTTCAACTTCCTGTTTACTGCTCCGCGTCTATCAGAGTGGACAAAATGTTGCCCCCGAATGGCCAATATAAAGGGAAGTGCGCGAATGCCTACTCCATTAATGCCTACTCCCCGAATGTCTACTCCTAAAAGCTAAATTTCCGCGAATGCCGTAATAAGGCGTTCCCGAACCCTTGTGCATTCCGCAAATGCCTACACTCTTTCTACCGAAATTCATGACTTAAAAACAACAACACATAACAGAAAAATAATAAGACACTGCAACAGAGGACATAAAGCGAAGTATACTGGAGAATGTTGTCATGTATTGATTTTCATATTCCGAAAATTTGATGGAATAGCGACAATTTGAAAGCATAAATAAAGATTCAAATATCAATAAAAATGCAAAGGCACACACACATACACACAGGCGCGCGCTCGAATGTATACAGTGGAATATTCCCGACAACAAGGATTTTGTGAACTGTTGTCAAGATTGTTGGACTTTGTGGCTAGCCTTAACAATTAAAATTTTAACTGTCACGGAAAGGTGTATGTCATTTCCATTGGCGAGAGCATTTTACTGGACGTAATAAACGTTACGGAAGATTAAATTTTTTTATTTACCACAATCTGACGTGAAATACAAAATTGGATTATTTTTTGTCGTCAAACAGAGCCAGAATGGGTAACTTCGCTGGAGTGCTGATACGAATTTTGGGGAGAAAAGCCTCTTATGTTTGATTTGCCCTGCTGCCACGTTCTCATGTCTTTAATTTTCTTCTGAAGCTACTAAAGGCAGGGTCGAGCCCAACCCCGGACCTACTGGACTTGAAAATACTGCAAGTGGAAATGTCGGTAGCCAGCATACACATGACAAATGTGACCGTCTATTTTCAGCAGTTAACGATCCCTCTAAAACAAATCGGCGGTTTGTCAAAGTGGTTGATCTGGAATACACCACCAATGATATGGAATGCAAGATACAGCAGTGTCTGGAGGCTGTCGAAGACACCATGATCAGTCGCGACACATCGCTGGAACAGGAACACAGTACTATGTACTTAGACATGGATGCTCTTGCACAAACATGCGGTAAACCAGTCAGAATCATTTTTAAAAAAAACGTCGGATGACTGAACGTTTGGAAATTTAATCAAAACGTTGCAACCTTTTGTTCCTCTGAATACATCGAGTATTTGACGAGACTCGGGACTTGGTCCTTCCAGAAGGTGATGGTGTGCGGTGCAGCTGGACCCGACATCAGCGGCATACTTTTGAGGGAGTGTAGCGATGCACTGGCCCCGGTTTACTGTGAGCTCTTCCAGAGGTCCCTTGACGAAGGCTGCATCCCAGCGATCTGGAAGAGCTCCGTCATCGTGCCTGTAACGACGAAGAGCACCCCAGCCACGCTGTATGACTACAGGCCCGTTGCGCTGAGGTCCATTTCCTTCAAGTGCTCTGTGAAGATCGTCCTGCGCATGCTGAGGTCAGAGACAGAGAAGACCACCAGGATCCATTTTAGTTTGCATATGCCCTTAACAGGAGTACTGAAGATGCGATCCTGACTCTTCTGCACAACGCCTACCAGCATCTCGAGAAGCCTTCAGCCTATGCCAGGATCCTCTTCCTTGGCTTCAGCAGCGCCTTCAACACCATCCAGCCTCACATCATGGTCTTGAAGCTCAACGTTAACCCTGTACTATCAGTTGGATATACAGCTTCCTGACTGAGAGAGGTCAGCGGGTTCGTGTTGGGCGTGCCCTGTTCGACGCTGTTACTACCAACACCGGCGCTCATCAAGGTTGCGTGCTCTCTCCAGCTCTCTTCACGCTATATACCGCAGACTGCCGAGTTTCTGATAATGACAGCCTGCTTATAAAGTTTGCAGTCTGGCTTATCCTGAGGAGCTGGTGGAGTGCGACACGAACTTCTTTGAACTGATCGCGACACGAACTTCTTTGAACTGATCGTGGCCAAGACCAAGGAGTTCGTTGCGTTGCAGACTTCAAAAGCACAAGGTCTTGCACACACCCGATTGTCATCAAGGGCGAGCCAGTGGAGATGGTGAACACCTACAAGTATGATTAGTTCTGAAGACTGGTTTAAGCACTTTGTTACACTCGTTTGGTGTTTTTCTATCAGTAGTTGATTCAGCCTCAATGCTGAAATCCTGATAAGTGTAACTCGGATTCGTTTATCCACGCAACCCGTTCACTCAGCAACAAGGCACGGAGTCGTCGTATGAAGTTTCCCAATTTTATTCAACGTACATCAACAACTGCATGCAATCGCTCAATCACTTTTTCACTTCACTTCTACATAGTGCATCAATTATATAGTTTTTTTTCTAGACTCCAGATAACGTCAGAAAGTTCCCGTGTTACACAATACAAGCATTGGGAATAAACTTCGTCATCACTGTTTTACGTCATACAACTTTCCTTTCTGTCCAAGAATTTTCTCAGCTTATGGTGGATCTATCTAGATTTTTCGATGAAAGTAAACAAGCAAATCTAGAGAATTCTCCAATAATATCGACCAACGAAAATTATCAACATTATACCAAGCTTCTTCTAACAACAACGCAAAATCAAATTAAAGATAAAAACACTCTGTTATTGAATGCTTTGCAAAATAAAACGATCAGATCTATCGTGCGCGGACCATCATGCGCGTTTCAGCGTAACACACTTTAAGGATATTTTTACTTCAGCGATCAGTGATAGTTCTGTAATAGACGATAAAGCAAGTCCACCTGGAGTTGATGCGCTTGATTGTTCTATCACTGTAGAAGAAATCAAAAAAGAGGTAAATGATCTTAAGGCTAATAATAACCTGGCCCATATTACATGTAAGCTGAAATGCTTAAGGGCTCACTTGATGTTGGAACAAAAAGGGTAACCTTCAGGAGTGTTAAAACTACCGCACCAGCCTCATCAACCATCCCAGCAAGATCCTCCTGAAAATAATACTGAACAGGTTGAAACCCCAAGATGATCAAATCACAAATGAAGAACACGCAGGATTCAGGGCAGGGCGAAGTAACACTGAACAGATTTTCAACCTCAAAATAATCTGCGGGAAAAACCTATAGCACCAACAACATCTGTATCATGTGTTCATAGACTTCAAGAAAGCGTTTGACCGAGTCTGGCATGCAGCTCTGTGGGCAACCATGAGAGTGTACAACATCAGCCCTAACATTATTGAAGTCATCAAAAGCCTGTAGGACAAGGCTCTCAGTGCAGTCCTCCATAACAGCGCCATCGGAAACTGGTTCAGAACAACAATCGGTGTGCGTCAAGGATGCCTACTCTCTCCAACACTCTTCATCATCATCCTAGAGCCCATCATGTCAGATTCCCTTGCAGATCACGAAGGCACAATCAGCATAGGGGTAGATCAATCTCCAACCTTTTTTTTGTGGGTGACATTGATGGATTGGCTGGATCTACAATGAAGAATACAAAGCATGGAGATGAGGTGCTACAGAAGACTTCTGGGCATTTCCTATACCCAGCACATCACAAAGTCCGACAGACCATCACACAAGCCATTGGACAAAACGATGACCTGCTCACAGTGGTGAAGAAACGGAAACTCCGATGATGAGGCCACGTCACCAGATCATCTGGCCTTGCAAAGACCATCCTGCAAGGCAGCAAGTAGGTAGAAGAAGAGGGAAACCGAAAAAGAGGTGGAAGGACAACATTCGAGAACGGACTGGCTTGACACTGAGCGAAGCCATGAGGACAGAAAAAGATGGAGTACGCTGGTTAAACAATCACCTGTGGTGCCCCAACGACTTCCGAATTACGGGATAGAATAGGATAGGATAGGAAATCAAAATATTCCCATTTTCTTTATCACTACACACAACCTTACAGTAATACGACTTGTATCTGCAAATCTTTTAAATAATATAAATCGCAGTCCCTAAATAATTAATTGTTTACGTAAATAATGCATTATTTAGCAACACCTTCTTAATAATACATTATTTTGCAAATTCTGCTAAAAATTGCATTTTATAGAGAAACAATTCATTATTTGAAAACATTTCTTAAATAATACATAACTTCACGCAATCTGCTAAATAATGCATTATAATACTATAGTTAAATAATTCCTTATTAAGCAACAATGAACCCCTTGGGGTCATGAGCAATCTTGTCACTGTAGATTGTTCTAACCTATAAAGGGAAAAGTGAAAGCCACAGTTGAAAACCTGTCTTGCCTTTGTAGGCATGACAGATTCACTGCGGCAACAGTACCCCCGTTGGAGTGCCGGGGGTTTCAGTACAAATAGTATCCCCACTTTATGGAAATTTAGTGCTTTAAATTCCCACTGTTGCTATCTTCCTCATTTACTCTTTCCCATTCCTGCTCTGTCCTATCAACTCTGGCTTAGGCAGCCAATGAAGAACAATTTGCAGATTCAGTCAGTCCATTTACTATTTTTTACTCCTCCCTTCATTGAGATAATAATTGTTGCTGTAGTATTTGTGAATTAGTGACGGTTTGGGAATGAAACCTTGCTGTTTTAGCGCGTTTTCGAAAATACAAGACCGTTTCTCTTCTTTAAAGAATGGGTGTTCCTTAGATCATTAGGCTAAATATAATGTACATTTGGTTCCTGGTTATAGCAGTTTAGTAGCAAGACTTTAGTTAAGTGAGAGGAACTAAAACAAGATGGCAAGATATTCAAATGTATTTGCACATACACACAGAGCCGATAAATATTTTCAAAAGCGTTAATTTTCTTTAGAGTGTATTTAATCGGCTTCGTGTATCCTTACCAACACTGAATTTCAAAGTAATGGTTACAATTAGTACTAGTAATTATGTTAGCAGTGTAATAATGTTTATGATACCCCGTATTATAATTATACTTACCCCTTCAGAAGAGAGTATAAACCGAAGTCTAGTCTCTACACGCACGCATTCCATCGAATGGATTTTAAAGATGCTGACATTCATGTCCTAGACGAAGAGTGCTGTCTATACAAATACACCCAGCACGCACTAGATCATCAGGTCTTGCAAAGACCATCCTGCAAGGCACAGTGTAAGGAGGTAGAAGAAGAGGGAGACCGAAAAAGAGGTTGGAGGACAACATTCGAGAATGGATTGGTTTGACACTGAGCGAAACAATCAGGGTTGCTGAGGACAGGGAAAGATGGAGTACGCTTATTAAGCGATCATCTGTGGTGCCCCTACGACCTCCGAGTTATGGGATAGGATAGGACGCACTAGTGCCCTTCGTCATATCCTCGGTTGCCCAGGATTGTGCTCAGCCTGGGCGTCAGACTATGCGCCTCGAGCGGTTTGAGTTGGATCCTGTATCTGCCAGCGCCTTGAGCAGCCTTTGAGCTGGAAAAGCGCTATATAAGGACGATTAAATAAATTATAAACAAAGTTCGAGGCAGAATGGCCTTTTAACGATGGTCAGACTTTGAAAGGAAAACCACTTTAAGGTCTCTCAAGTTCAAATAATTGGTAAGTGACACCCTGCATAACATTTTAAGCGAAGGATTTTATAAAGGTAATGTTTTACAACAATCAGTGTAACAGCACTTTAAACTAGCTTTGTTGTTGTTGTTCTACACCAGACAGACTTTTCTTGGTCAAGAAAAGAAGAAACAAAATGGCAAGCCATTTAAATGTATTTCCAGGCTCTCAAACACATAGCCGAAAAATAAACATATTCAAAAGTGTTCATTTTCTTGACGTTGTTGTGACCAGACTTTGTCCCAACGAAACACAAGAAAAACATGGAATAATAGGCCACTATCTGAACTATCTGCAAACTAACAATGATCAAAATCGTCTGAGACAATTTGTTACATACAGCGCAAAACGTGGTTATACAATGGTGAAGCACTATGTCCTTGACATTTGAGAAAGTACAACTAGGAATGATCTAACATGCTCATCCTTGTTACAGTCTTCATATGACGTGACATTTGAAAGAGGCCTATACAACTAGCATACGCAGCTTAGCGGTAAAGTATCGGCAAAATATAGGCTAAATGAAGAATATCGGTTCAGTTATTCTTGAGATAAGGCAAACAGTGTGTTTTGAACAAATAACAACCAAAACCAAAGAAGGTTACATTTGGATCGACAGACCGACAACCGAGATTCTACTGAAGGAACGCCCATGATTTGATATACATGTATACCAAAATTTAACAACATCGCTTCAACCGCTTTTTAGATATTGAGCAAAACGTGTTTAGCAACAACATGACTACAGTACAGCAAATATGACGGCACGGAAAGCACAGGGGCATTAACCAAGTAGAATGGATCCGGAACAGCAAAACGAAATTGGATCCTCGAGCGTGCAGCTTTAGATAACAGTCGGTCAATTGTATTATGGCCTCTGTCGAGATGACGTCACGGGGGTGTGTGCAGAGTTAAATGCCCTTGCTTCAGGGAAGTCATTTTCTCCGCGAAACATAATCACACTACAAACCATCAAAACAGTCGAAGAAAGTGCGTGAAAATGGTTAGTTGTTGCTGTGTTAGAGGTTGCCACAATAGGCAGGATCGCGAGAAAGATCGCAGATATTTTGTGGTTCCAAAAGTTGTTACAGGAAAGGGGAATGAAATGAAAGAACTGACGAGTCGTCGGCGCCGAGAATGGATTGCACAGCTCAATCTTAAAACCCTCACGTTTGACACAACTGCGGACAGATATGACGATTGTGTGCTCAGACCACTTCTTAAATGGTGAGAAGATTGAACATTGATCATGAATCATATAGCCTATTTATTATCCTTCTCCATCATTTATACACAACCCACTTTCACCGAATGGCTTGATCAGTGCTGTTGAATATTTATATTGTGTGGTGTGGGCCATGTTGTGAGTTTTTTTTTTTAAGCATGCTCAAGTAATGTAACAATTAAATGAAGGAGAATGATAGGTTCATAACTTGTGTATGTTTAATGTTTCATGTTTATACAGAATGAGTAAAAAATTTTCAGAATGAGTAAACGATTTTTATGGACATTTACAGGTAGGCCTGCATACATCAGATGTGACAGCAATCCAGATTGGGTGCCCACACTAAAACTTGGCCATGATAGAAAAAAGAAAGTGTCCGCCGACAGATACAACCGATTGCAATCCAGAAAGGTCACGCCCATGAGCAACAACCTCAACGACACAGCAGTGACAAGTGATAGTGCCACAACTGCCAGCAACACCGCTACTAATAGTGACACAGACGCTCCTGACACCAACTGTGGCATGACTGGTGCCTTGCTTCAAGCTCCTCCGCTACCAGAGACAGATGATTATGGTGGCACTTACTGTCAGACAGAAGATGGAGATGCCAATAGAAGCACATTATCTTTTACTGAAGAAAAGTTGATGAGGGGTGAAATGAACAGGTTGCTTTGTGAGAATTTCGAGCTCAAAGAGCAATTACAGAAGAGCCAAATGACTTTGGAATCCTTACAAGAGCAAGATGATACTATCAAGTACTTTACTGGCATACAAAACTATGTCACACTGACTGCTCTTTTGAACCTCTTGTCCAGTGCACTGCCCAAGGATAAGAGGCGCGCTTTGGGACCATTTCAGGCTATGTTATTGACACTTATGCATCTTCGCCTGCACACACCTCTCCAACACTTGGCCTTCATTTTTGGAATATCCAGGAGCACAGCTTCGAAGGTTTTCCATGAGACTCTACATGTTATGTACAGCTGTTTTAAGCCGCTTGTGTTTTGGCCAGACAGGGAAGTAATAAAAGCAAAGCTACCTGACCAGTTTTTGGTGTACCCTTGGAATAAAACTGTCTCAATCATTGATTGCTTTGAAATATTTATCGAAAGACCCTCAAGTTCTGATGCTAGCGCTCTCACTTGGTCCAATTATAAAAGTAACAATACAATAAAATATCTCATTTCAATAACACCCAGTGGGCACATTTCTTTTATTTCACTTGGGTGGGGTGGAAGGGCTAGTGACAAAATGATTACTCGTGAAAGTGGCTATCTTGACAATATTAGATCAAATGATTTAATTTTGGCAGATAGAGGATTTGATGTAGCTGATTTGGTTGGCATGAAAGGAGCTGAGGTGAAGATACCAACATTTACAAGAGGTAGAAGTCAGTTGAATGCCATAGAAGTTGAATCAACGAGAAGCCTTGCACATCTTCGCATTCATGTCGAGCGAGTGATTGGAACCCTTTGTGGCAAATATACAATATTAAACGACTGCATTCCGGTGGAAATGCTCCTTTCTAGAGAAGGTGAAGAGATAACAACTCTGGACAAAATTGTATTAGTTGCTTGTGCTTTGGTGAATGTCTGTGATCAGATAGTATAACATGTGCTCAAAGAAGAAAAAGAATGAAAATGACATACTGACTGTAATGTGCTGATAAAATTTGTTTTGCTTATTCAAATGGAGTTTTATGTAGCTGGCTGTGTCACTTTACAATATACAGTACTGTTGCTAAATTGAATGACTAAATGATAAAACCAAGAATGAAAGTTTGTGCAGAATGAAATTTATAACTTTCACACATGGAGCAAACACAGACAACACAGCATCCTCTCTCTCTTTCTTTCTCTTACACATCACAACATAATAAAAGTTAAACAAGAGGCATGTAGGTGTGTCAGATTGTATTATTACTTTACTAATGTACATAATTTATAACACACAAACAATCTGCATGAAAATCACATTTTCTAATCCATAGCATACAAGATGAAGCGTAATATAAAATATTTAAGTTTGTTTCACCATTAAAAAATAAATCTGGTAGGTTTCTAATATTTCCCCTTGAAACAAAACATGAACTTTGTTTTACTACTATACCAGTATTTATATTTAACCCATACGCTTAACAGTATTGCTGCAGGCCATTAAGGCATGCTTGCATATCATTTTCTAATTCAGATAAAAGACTATCGTCAGCATATATAGTGCTGCTCATTAATCACGATTAACGTGTTAAATTATTAATCGCGATTAACTTTTTTAATCGCGTTTTTGTATCTTTTTTTATATATTTATTTTATTAATTTTATTTTGGTGAGGAAAACCACTGAGAAAACTATGACTGAACTGTGCTGATGTAGCCAATGTTCTACATTGGCGTTTTGAAATATTTAACGTCATGTGTGATCGTATTACTGTAGTATGGTCAAGTGTCTTTTATCCAGCTGGACACTTTGTCGACTAGACACTGATGAACAGCTGCCGATTGCACAGGGCGCTACAAAAACGATATTAAACAATATCAAAAGTAGCCACAAACGTTTTACCTAGAGCATTAATAATGTTGCACGATATGCAGATAGGACAGTTTAAAACGATAAACATATTTTATGTTGCGCACATGGTGTACACTATGGCTCAAGTTAAAAAGTCGTATACTTTCGATATTGTCTAATATTATTTTTAGCATAATTAGCGCGCTGTGCAACTGGGCCCAGGACTGCAAATTTCAAACATTTTTGATGTTATAACAGTAACACTAAACAGTAACTAAACTGAAGACATAACTGTGGACAACTAATCATTTTGGTCTATTTAAAATATTTTTAAAATTTATTTTTAATAATAAAACATTTAAAATAATAATAAAAGTGCATACAAGAAACTTACTTAAATTTCTGAATATTTATTCAGTTAATATAATACTTTCTGTTGTCCAAAAAAAAAAAAATGTTAACGAGCATTAATCGCGATTTTAAAAAAATCTATCGTGCGATTAATTTAGTAATCGTTGAACAGCACTATATTATAACACTTAACCGTAACAAGTAATGAAGTACATAATTTTCAACATCACTGAAGATATAATAATTTGCCACGGTGTATTTGGTAAATTTAGACCAGCAAACTTATTTTCAACAAAATCTGTTAAATAGGTTAGAAATAATTAAAATAATATCTGTGAGGTATCAAATAACTCGCTATCTCAGTATCAGGTACATGTTAATATTTAAAGCAAGATCAAAGATAATTCAAGTAATTGCGAAAAAAATATGTACACTCAATTTGCATAATTAAAAAAAAAAGAGTCCTAAATTGAAACACACAAACACACTTCATGATGAATTCATCAAGTGTTGAGTTAGACATGTTTTGATCTTTTTGTTATGTTTTTGCGGTGCACATGTAGGGCAAAACCATTTTCCTTTTGGTACCACTTTCTTATTGACATTGACACAATCAAAATGAAACCATGCATATTTGCAGTGGTCACTGTCGCAAGCAATCATCTCTCCAGATTCAGGCTTCCTACAAAAGCAAAACAAGTCAGTGGCAGCAGGAGAAGGGTTGGTATTACTGTTGCTTGGTTTCACTGGTGAAAGAGACAGTTCTCTCTTTCTAGCTGTACTTGTTGATGCCAAACAGGTTGTAGCACACTGATCCGTCTCTGCACTCTCAGACAATGCTTTCTGTTCCGATTTTTTATCGTTCTAACTTCTTTTGCGCAATCCGGTAAACTTTCTCCATGCTTTGTCGCCATTTATTTACGATTGTTATTCCTGAGGTAAGAACGATAACTCTTGCGAAAAAAAGATCGCGTCAGAGACCATAAATAGTACTACGGGATCAGACTGCGTCTTTGACGAAACGAATCGGGTTTATTCTCAATTCACGTAAGAACGCACGTGGAATTTTCCCTTAAATCGTAACGATATAGGCCTATGATTGGTACAAGTTCTGTATATAATAAAATATGGCTATTTAAGTGTCTTCCCAGTTATAGGACTGCATTTTTCGATGTAAATGAAGATATTCGTTGGTACGAAGTTTGGGAATAAACCGTTTGGCGGCCGATTCGTATCGCCCAAAATGCAGTCTGATTCCACCTTTCTATCTAGGATACCTGGGCTGCATGCTATTACTGCTACCGCTAAGCTATCGAGGATTCACTTTCTTTTTGTTATCGCGGATCCATTCTCTTTAGTTATGTTGTGCACTAACCTAGGAAATGTTCTTATGAAGTTGGGTAAAAATCCGTTCAGTGGTTCAGTGAAAATATGGCGTTTAACGGGACCGACAGACCGACCGACATTTGACTCGTTCTGGTTCCAACCTTCCAACCCTGTCTCCTCCCGAGTATTTCCAGATAGGTTTTTGGGGTTTATT
Source organism: Oncomelania hupensis (assembly GCA_036898135.1). Taxonomy (NCBI): domain Eukaryota; kingdom Metazoa; phylum Mollusca; class Gastropoda; order Littorinimorpha; family Pomatiopsidae; genus Oncomelania; species Oncomelania hupensis. The sequence goes on along the minus strand of CM072511.1, from coordinate 72,705,222 downwards.
CCAAATATTCATGCGTTGAACGTAACATTAAATTTTTATGTGTAATCGGAATATCGCACGCCGCGTCGTACAAAGAGAAGACTCGGGTAGAAAATCGAAAGTGAATTTAAATAGAGGGTATGGCAAAGTTTCCTGCGGTCCAAAATAAATAATAAAGGATATTATAGCCTTAAATTGCAATAGGACGACCAGTGATCCAGATCACTTTGTGAAAATGCGTTTCTAATGTTTAAATAACAGCTACACGACTGTCGTCTGCTGCAAAGTAAGGGAATCCGTCCATGGCTCAGACTAAATGCTCATTTAGCCTAAAATATTATCTCCCATCATCTCGACTGGACAGAAGATGTGGACAGATAATATGCCAGATAACATCTCAGAACGGCTAAGAAAAGTGAAAGAACGAATATTTCAACTGCTCTGCAACAGATGTAATAGAGCTGTTTACCGATCCAAAACCAATTTCTTAGCTGCCTCACATTTACTTAAACGCTTTCAAACTTTTCTTTCGTGTGGCAAGATAATAGCTTAGGCACTCAGCCTTTGAGAGATCGGAACTTTCCTTTCGGTTGCTTTTAGATGTTCGCCCTCGCTGTTAATGTTCGTTGCACGCAAAAGCTTCAGCTTTTGGTCGGTCAGTTACTTATAGAACTACACTAGACGATAAATGAGGCCACGTTTTAAAGTTTCTTTGAGGGATCATATTATGTGAAGCGAAATTTTCTTTGTTCGATGTGCAGATTCTTGTTTCGCTTTGGAGCTTCCAACCTGGATGCAGGAAAGGGTGTGTTAATACATGTATGTAAAACGAAGTTGCGGATGAGAGATGAGGAAGATGAAATATGACGGTGGTTGTCTCTTTGTTGCATAATCAACCCATTTAACCAGCTTACTCCATCTCTCTCTGTCCTCAGCAACCCTCGTGGCTTAGCTTAGTTAATCCATTTTCGAATGTTGTACTGCCATCTCTTTTTTTATCTTCCTTATCTTCTACCGCCTTGCACCGTGCCTTGCAGGATGGTCTAACTATTACACCATCTCAAATGCTCTTTTCACGGTTTAGTTATACAAGTAATTCTCATCTTTGACGATTTTTTCTAGACAAAGTTCGTACTTTTTAGCCTCAAAATGTACGCTAGAAGAAGAAGAAGAAGAAGAAGAAGAAGAAGAAGAAGAAGAAGAAGAAGAAGAAGAAGAAGAAGAAAAAGAAGAAGAAGAAGAAGAAGAAATAAAGAAAGAAAAAAAAAGAAGAAGAAATAATTTTTTTAGAACACAAATAGTCACTGAATGACATTTGTTATTAAGCAAACATTCTTCATGCATCTGTGATTTATTGTTATGTTGGCGCATTTAGCCCTAGTGTGGGATTATCTTTAGATCAGCCATGACTGGAATATTTTCCGTAAATCAAAGAAATGGAACGACGTGTGCGAATGCAGGAAAAAAGATTATAAAGCTTACCGTGCTCTTTGTCTCTCTGTCTCTGTCTGTCTGTCTGTCTGTATGTCTCTGTCTCTTTCTCTCAATCGGTTTAGTGTTCAGTTCAGTCCCGCAGCCGGAGAGGCCGTTGGGGAGACATGAGGGATGCAGATGAAGAGAGTTGTCGCAAATTCGATCTGTCTGCAGCTGTTGTCAGGAGGCGCGGCATATCTAGCGCCGTCCATGTTTTGACATCATCTGTCCAGCTCTTTCTTTGTCGTCTTTTGCACGCCTCCTTCCACTATTCCTTGCAGGATAGCTTTTGCAAGGGTGTCATGTCGCGTGACATGGCCAAACCACACCAGCTTCCTCCTGTTCACGATGGCAAGGAGTGGCTCTTGAGGGCCTGCATGTGACGTAACCAGGCATTTGACGTGGTCATTTGTCTTGCGTTCATGCCAGGTGATATGCAGCAGTCTGCGAAAGTATTTCATATGAAATGCCTGGATGAGTTTTTCCAATTCTATTGTTAAGGTCCCGCTTTCGCAGCCGTACAGCAGAACGGCCAGGACCAGAGACCTGAAGAGCTTCACCTTCGTGCAGAAATGAATATCTATACTCTTCCAGATCTTGTTCAAGCCTGCCAAGGTTGACATGGCCACTGCCAGTCTTTTCTTGACCTTTGTGGAGGATCTGCCGTCCTTTGTTATGATGGAGATAAGATGCTAAAAATGATTCCACCTCATCGAGCTTCAATCATATTTTCTTCCTTCGTCAGTCTTCCTACAGGCATCTTCACTTTCGCTCCAATGATTTTTAATTTCTTCACGTCTGTGGTAAATGATGATACCATAATGTATTTATATAGCCTACTGTAGCCTAAAGAGACTAAATCTTTGGATCCTGTCCCGAATAGTGCTAAGCGAACTTTAATTTTGCATTCAAAGGCTGCAGCATTGGATCTTCGTTTCAGTTTCATGATATATTTAGGGAAGCTGCAGTTAAAGCCAAGATGACAAGCCATTCAATGCATTCCCCGACACTAAATTCCCCCCCCCCCCGACACACACACCCTTACCCGCCCACACACACACGCACAAACAAGTACATATGTAGAAAAAATAATCATCAAGATTCGATTAGTCTTTTTTGTAAAGATAAAGAAAAAAATGACAAACTAACTAACTGACTAACTAAACGACTGACCGACAGATTAAACCGACCGACCACCTCCATGGACAGATGGGACACTTGTTGATGTACCTGTAAACAAAACTAACGTATTTTGCAAGAAATTGATCCCATGAATTTTGAACTTTGCGTTAGAGCAAATATGCGATACAATGGCACGGATTGCCAGTCACTAAACCTGGTAATGTTCCTTTGAAGTTTGGACCAAATACGTTCAGTGGTTGGAGATATGGCGTGCAGCGGACCGACTGAAAGACCTACCGACATTCGATTCCTTCGGATTCCGGAGTGAATTAAAATATATTCAGATAGATCTGAGTAGTGTATGCCAAATACAATATAAAAGAAAAAAAAAACATTGAAAAGGAATTGGGCCCATAAAATGGCATCAGCATCCGTTCCCCTCTCCTTCCTAACCCCCGCCCCTTTTATGTCCATTCACAGAACAGGCCGTTAGGGATGGCTGATTGAATGAAGAAGAGTGTGATTGATTAAATATAAATGAGCACAATGATACAAAGCAGCAATACCCAACTCCTATAATTAAATCTTGGCGGTTTGTGAATAGGGTTGCTAACGTGGTTTAGAATATGGATGTCGCTCAATCAGATAAAACCGAATTGCAAACAGGGTGATTCTTTATTTCGTTTTTTCTTTCTTTTTGTAAGTCCAGACTTATCTGGAGAACCTTGAACAAGTCGATCTGAGCTTAATGTCGGTCGGTCGGATTATGGTTCTTCAGTCCGGTCCGGTTTTTAGTTCGTTGCACCGAATTTCCGTTTCTTGTTCAAAACACATTTTTGACCTTATTTGAAGAATAACTGAACCAAAGGTCATCATTTTTACTTTGTCCACACTTTTATTATTTCTAAGCATGCTGGATCATTCGTATTATTTTGTACATTCTATAAGGTCAAAGTCGTTGTTCTTCACCATTCTCTAAACAGTGCTGGATCTAAATTTTTTTTTTAAATGTGAATAATAGTAATAATAATATTAATAATAATAATAATAATAATAATAATAATAATAATAATAATAATAATAACAACAACAACAACAACAACAACAACAACAACAACAACAACAACAACAACAATAATAATAATAATAATAATAATAATAATAATAATAATAATAATTCTTGCAGATGGTCCAGATCGATGCCTATCATTCCGTTTTTCTTTTGATTATTTACAACAAAGCCGAGTCACAACACCGCCAGAAAATGAACACTTTTGAAAATGCTTATGTTATTGGCTATGTTGTGGCTTGCCATATTGTTTCCCTTTTATTCATTGCCTATCCTATCCTATCCAATCCCGTAACTCTGAGGTCGTTGAGTCACCACAGATGATCGTTTAACCAGCATACGCCAGTTTTCTATGTCCTCAGCAACCCTCATGGTTTCGCTCAGTGTGAAGCCAGTCCATTCTCCAATGTTGTCCTCCCACCTCCTTTTCGGTCTCCCTCTTCTGCCTCCTTGCACTGTTCCTTGCAGGATGGTCTTTGCAAGGCCTGATGATCTGGTGACGTTCACTGCATCTTTCTTTTATTTTTTTTATTTTGTTTTCTTTCTTTTTTCTCCTCTACCTCCCCTTCATCATGATCGTTATCGTCGTCGTCATCATCAGCGTCTTCATTATCGTCATCGTTGTTGTCGTTGTCGCCGCTTTTAACAGTTATTTAGTTAACATGAAATTTATGAAAATCGGTTTATGATGACGATGAAGATGTAGTGATTATTATTATTATTATTATTATTATTATTATTATTATTATTATTATTATTATTATTATTATTATTATTATTATTACTACTACTACTACTACTACTACTACTACTACTACTACTACTACTACTACTACTACTACTACTCACTTGTTTTGTCTCATTATACAGGGGAAATTGAGGCATTTAATCATTGGTCTATTTATATAGGTAGAAAAAAGTTTTTAAATTCCAAAGCGATGCCTAAAGTACATCGGTACGTTCGTGTGTCGCTTGAAACAATATTTTATATCGTGTATTCGATATTCTAAACAAACGTTTCATGTTTAAAACCTATATCGCCAATGTACATGTCTTGAACCCAATATTTTAAATTTATTATGCATTCACTATTTGAAAAACACATTCAATGTTTTAAACATACATTCACACTTTTTTTTTTTTTACGCCATGTGCGTGTATGTGTGTGTGTGTGCGGGTGTGCCTGTGTAAGGTGTGGAGCGTGGAATGGAGGTGTGATGGTGATTTGGGTAACTAGATCACAATAACAAAGGAATGAGCGGGTGAGTGTATGTAGGAATATGAACACATTTTAACAAACTAATCCTGACAATAATTATGAAAGTAGGCGAACGGGAAAATTGCTCTCTCTCTCTCTCTCTCTCTCTCTCTCTCTCTCTCTCTCTCTCTCTCTCTCTCTTTCTCTCTCCCCCTCTCTCTGTAGCAACTAAAATGCGTTGAATGCAATGACACAACAAGAAGTCTGGAACTAACAATTGCTAATGGCAACTGCACCTTGAACTGTGACCACGGTTATTGCATATACAGTAACACATTTGTTCGGACAGCACCATGCAAAGTCTCCAGTGTTTCAAATTATTTGTGTCTCTCCTTCCACAAAGCTCAATCTGGTGGTGTTTCCGCTGTTCGGCATCATGAATATAGTCCTCTTCATTCGAGAGAATATATTTATTTGATAGTTTCGGTAAGCACGCAAAAACTGTGTGTTGTCTAAAGTTTTTAGAAAATAGCCAAACAGACAGACCGACAGACACACACACACACACCCACACACACACACACACACACACCCACACACGTTTGTAAAAACGCCGCTGGTATGACTTTGATAAAACGCCACATTTTGTTGTGATTGGTGTTAGTGCTGGCTGGTTTAGGGAGGGAAGGGGAGTGTGAGTAGTAAGAGGGGAAATTATTGATATAATATTTTTAAAATGTTATTTGCACACATTCTACTGACAGTATCGTAGTCTATTTAAGTTTTGGTTTTGTTTGTTTTGTTTTGTTTTTAAATAAACAAATGCATTAGAGAATTCTGGTGTTTTTTTCTCAAGTATTAATCATGCAGTAATTAAAGTAAACACATTTGAGCTCGTTCGTATTTTATCTATTTTGTTTTTAAATTATTATTATTAAAGGAGCCTCCAAGTGCTTTTTTACTGACGGATTCTTTAGAGTATCAGAATCGTGACCTTTGAAAATGTATGTGACCCAATATATATTTCCCCAAAGCCTGGAAATGGCCGTACGAAGTCGTGCTGTATGAACCGTCAAGGGCGAAAACGAAGAGCAGGCGTGCTTTTCGCTATGACTACTGAATGAATACAGTTGTATAAAATGCTCTAACAACGCACATTCTCAAACTACCGGAATGTCCGTTTAAGCACATATACTAGGATGTTAACTGGAAAATGACAATTCTTAAGTTTCAGTTGCAACCCGAGTGTGCGTGAGCGATGTTCACGAATACAATTTCAAAATGAAGTCTTAATAAGGACACCAAAGAAAAATTAGACCGCGGTAAACTCTCGATGTGTGAGGGCAAGATTTTGTCGTTGGCGGAACACGGGGCACAGGCACATTAATTAAGAAGAATGCAACCTCGACAAGAATTTTAATGATACGTTCTACTGCGCTACCCGTCCGCTATCGGGGATCCACAAAATTATTGCCGAGAGTCCATTCTTCTTGGATAATGCGCCTGTGCACGGGCTTGTAGGTCGGCCATAGCTTGTGGGCCAGGGGTTAGAGACCTGTTCTGTAGTATTTGTTGCATTGGAAGAAATGCATTAATAATCAAGAATACAATCCGACTATCTCACACGAAACAATACAATGAAAATACACTCACCATAGCACACGTTATATATCTTGCAGCAAAATATGAGTATTAAGTAACATCAACAAACTGATGCATTGATAACCGATGGGTCTGACGAAATGCGAAAACAACTGTTAAAAATGGTAATATATTTGTTTTCATAGTATTTTCAACAATGATAAATCAGTCTTGCTGAAGCTTTATGTTGTCTTTTGAATGCACTGACCATGCTATGAATGATAGAGGGTGGAGTGAATGCTACTGTGCAAACTGGGTATATCGTTATCGCCTTAACCATCTACCAGTTTTAGCTTTACACTTTGGGATTCATAGTTTCACAAAACTGCTAATTGTACACTGCACTACAATACAATACAATTCAATACAAGGGGAATGAACAAGGCATTTCTTCGACGTTGCAAGATTATATCGGGGCGAGTTTCCCTTAACGGTCCTTTAATCTGTACGCAAGTGGTCGGCCTAGGGTTGATTTATTTTAACTTCTTTGTTTCTCTTCTTTTCCTTTCAGTTATATTGTGTTCTGTTCTGTTATTTTATATTGCGTTTAGTGCTTATTGTCTGGAAATACCTTGAAGTAGTTGGGAATCCGAATGAGCCAAAAGTCGGTCCGTCTGTCTATTTATCTATCTGTTCGCCATATCTGAAGAACCACTGAACGGATTTTGATCAAACTTCAAAGGAACGTTACCTAAGTTAGCGGCGAGCGTCCGTGCCGTCAGTTTGCTTCTTTAGGAAAAAGCCGAGTCATAACATTGTCAGACAATCTGGAAATACATTTGAATTGAATGGTTTGCCTACTTTTTTCGTTTTTTTTTTCGTTGTTGTTTTTTCTTCTTCTTTTTTTCTATTATTTATTTATCTAAAAAAAAAAAAAAAGAACAGCAGCAACAACTTGTTTAAAACCATGGCTCTGTTACAAATGTGTTATTCTATTGTATGAGCCTACTATGTTAGTTACAGCTCTTATTTAATATTGTCATTATGATCCTAAAGCGCTCGACTTGTGTACGCGCGGCTCGGGTGACGTGGGTTCGAATCCTGACTTCAGCAAACTCTTTTGTGATTGCTGGATAGTAGTGGCCAGCGCTTTGAGAAGCTCTCTGAGCTTATAAGTGCGCCATATAAAAGTAATCCCTTTCTTTTTTTTTCTTTTTTCTTCTTCTTCTTTTTTTTTTTTTAAAGAATTTTTATATTTCAATGTTTTACCAACTATTTTATCAGTGGATGATTTTTCCCCAAAACAATTTAAAGCTTTAAAAATTATTATTATTAAGCATGCATTAGCTGGACACGTCGCTTATACCATGGGGAATAACTGGTGAAATCCTTCGAACTTGACTCGTCTTTCAGTTTATCACATCAGTTATGTCCTTTTTCAAGGTTTTCACCCCATGCAGACTTGCAGATTATTATTATTATCGCCTCTAACACTTTTACAATTTGATTTTTTTTGCCAAAAAACATTTTTTCGTAACTAATTATGTGATATTTTAGTATATTTATTTGTTTACTGTAACGAAAACCCTAGTAATATGTCATGTAATGTAATCAATAATGTATAAATAATGATCGTTGTCGCGGTTGTTTCTTTCATGTTCGTTCGTATCGGGATGCAACACACCATTGAAAAAAAAAATCAGAAGAAGAAGAAGAAGCAGAAGAAGAAGAAGAAGACGAAGAAGAAGAAGAAGAAGAAGAAGAAGAAGAAGAAGAAGAAGAAGAAGATGATGATGATGATGATGATGATGATGATGATGATGATGATGATGATGATGATGATGATGATGATGATGATGAAGTAGCTACAACGACAAAAAAATACAAAACAGGAGAGAGAGAGGGGGGGGAAGAGAGAGAGAGAGGGGGGAAGAGAGAGAGATAGAGACAGAGACAGAGACAGAGACAGACAGAGAGAGACAGAGAGGAAGACAGAGTGAGAGAGAGAGAGAGAGAGAGAGAGAAAGAGAGAGAGAGAGAGAGAGAGAGAGAGAGAGAGAGAGAGAGAGAGAGAGAGAGAGAGAGAGAGAGAGAGAGAGAGAGATTATTCTGAAGCGGTATTTCTGCACTGGACATTTCACGCCAGTAAACACGAATAAATACGCTAATGACATTTTAACCGATTTGTCTTGAGACAGCGATAGAAAAATGACCAGATGTGCCTCATGATATCTACATTCGCATTACCAGTAATAGTAACGGTAAACTTACATCTGACATAGAAGAAAGAAAGAAAGGATCTTTGATCCGCCTTCTAAAACTTGAAAAGTTCTTATAACTTCAATAGTTCAAGAAACAAAGCAAGAAATAAAAGCAGCTTTAGAAAAAAAGGCTGGAAACTAGGTTATGTTATGTTATGTTATGTTTATCAGTTTATAGTCCCCTCTCTTCCCGTAAGGATTTTCAGAGAGGAGACTAGCGTATTAATTTTAATTAATGGAAACTAGGATTAATATAGCGAAATGTAGTTGTAACGCATCTATTGCATTGCACACCCACAGGCGCTCGTATCTGGACACGATAGCGTCATCTCTATAGAACGCGTCCTCTGTTGTTTTTTTTTTCATATCAAGGTATTAAATTCCTATCAACGAAAATCGCGGTACATCGCATTTTTCAAATCTATATAAACGAACTGGAAGATTTTTCCCGAAAGAAGGCGACTCCATCGATTCAACGGTGATTATCGGCAACTGTAATATTAAAAATAATGAGAAACAAATATGTAAGCTTATATAAACCAAAAGAATGCAAAGTTGAACAAACACAAAACAAAACAACCCAATGCGTTATAGCGCATCTGTTCCATTACACACCCACAATGTAATATGTGCTGTCATTCGTCACTTCTACATTTCACATCCGTCAAGTGATCATGATTAAAGTGATTTATATATATATATATACAGGTGTTCCAAAAGTCTTGGGCACATTTGAAGTCCCCATATCTCAATTACTATGAATGGTAGTAAGATAAAAGTTGTGCCATTTTAAAGCTAATTACATTACGTTTTTTGTAAAGCTGTTGATTTTTTAATTTCTTTTCAGACCCATTAATGGCGTTCACTCAACCAGAAAATGCTGGGACGCGTTTGGCAAGAATTTGACTATCGGCTTGATGTGTGTCGTGTGACCAATGGTGCTAACATTGAACATCTTTGAACATATGTTCCATGTAAAAATTGAGATTACAAGCTTTCTGAATTTACCAGATGCGTTTTTATATCCTTAATAGTATCGGAACATATTCAATGTGAAAATGTGCCCAAGACTTTTGGAACACCCTGTATATATATATATATATATATATATATATATATATATATATATATATATATATATATATATATATATATATATATATATATATATATATATATATATATATATATATATATATATATATATATATATATATATATATATATATATATATATATATTTATTTATTTATTTATTTATAAAAGGTTACAAAAATTGAACGATTTGAAAATAAACTGTGCATATTTATTAATTTTGATGTTTGCATGAATCGCCGTTGAATTGATTGAGTTGTAGCGCATCTATTGCATTACACACACACAATGTAATATTTTCCGCGTGTGTGTGTGTGTGTGTGTGTGTGTGTGCGTGTGTAGGTGTGTGTGTGTGTGTGTGTGTGTGTGTGTGTATGGGTGATTAGGCTACGTAAGCCTATGTGTCAGTGAGTGTGTGTAAACGCATGTGTGGGTGTGTGGGTGGGTGTGTGTGTACGTATGTGAGCATTTTTTTTATTGTTGCTGTGTGTATGTGTGTATTTATGTGTGCGTTTGTGCACGCGTATGTGTGCGTGCGCGCGTGCTAGCGTAATAAAAATGCCCACGTTTACCCTAACACTGTTATACAGTTTTGCCTCATCCTGTTTTCAAAATCGGGTAAAGTGGATTTGACATTTTGTGTCTGCTTTGTTCCAACATTACTGCCCTGTTTTGTCTTCTTTTATTTCAGTCTTCTCTCCCGTCTGCTTCGCTTCCATGTCATGGGAAGTGTGGAAAGCACAATTTGTGTATGCAGATGTATGTAATGGTATTCTTACTTATTTCTCCCTACCCTCCTGTGTACCACAGGCGCTTGTATCAGGACACGCGAGCGCCTATGCCTGTGACGCGTCTCCCTTTGGTATTATAGATAACCAAAGGGAGACGCGTCACAGGCATAGGCGCTCGCGTTTCCTGATACAAGCGCCTGTGCCGTGTACATAACAATGTTCAATGTCATTTGACTTTTGCCCACTCAATTTTTAGTTAACTTTCTGTTTATTGTTTTGTGTCTTTACATTCTCCTTTCTTGCCGTTTTCGCCGTCGTTGTGGTTGTTGAGGTTGATGATGGTTTGTTGTTGTTGCATGCTGGGTTGTTGTTGTTGTTGTTTGTCTTCTTCTTCTTCTTCTTTTTCTTCTTCTTCTTCTTCTTCTTCTTCTTCTTCTTCTTCTTCTTCTTCTTCTTCTTCTTCTTCTTCTTCTTCTTCCTTCCTTTCTTACTTCCTTTCTTTCCTTTCATTTCCTATCCTTGTTTCATTTTTCTTCCTTTTCATTCTTTTTCCATCCTTACTTTCGTTCTTTCTTCTTTTTCATCATCATCATCATCATCATCATCATCATCATCATCATCATCATCATCATCATCATCATCATCATCATCATCTTCTTCTTCTTCTTCTTCTTCTTCTTCTTCTTCTTCTTCTTCTTCTTCTTCTTCTTCTTCTTTTCTTTCTTTATCCACTCTTTCTTTATCCACCCCGGGGGTTTCAGTATAAATAGTATCCCCACTTTCTGGAAATTTAGTGCTTTAAATTCCCACTGTCGCTGTCTTTCTCATCTGCTCTTTCTCATTCCTGCTCTGTTCTATCAATCTGCTATACTATCTTCTTCTTCGCTAGACCAGTCACCTACCTTTTTTATTGAAAACTCTTCCGGAACAAGACTCCTTATTTGTGTATGAGGTCTGTTGGATCAGCTTGGGAATATTGAACGCTTTCTGCCAGGTGGTCACTAGGGCTTCCTATGATGTTATTATTTAGCAATGTGGGCATTTTATATGTATGTGTTTTGTTGATAATTTATAATGATGTTTGTATTTTTTTTTTTTTTGTAAACGGGGGTTCGATAAATTAGAGTACAGCCTCAGTCTCCCCTGCGTGGGATGTCTTTATTATTAAGTGACTGGCTGGTGGAAAACTTTCAGTTTTACCACTAGGGTTGTTTCAGCAGATCTTTTATGCGGATCAGGGGTTGTCCGGTCCAGATTTGGCTCGGAAGAGTCCGCTGGACCTAAAGCAATACGCATGTGCTTTCTTTATATCTTTCTTTTCCTTGCTTCTTTTACCTTCCTTACTTCCTTTGTTCATCATCATCATCATCATCATCATCATCATCATCATCATCATCATCATCATCATCATCATCATCATCATCATCATCATTATCTTCTTCTTCTTCTTCTCTTTCTTTTTCTTCACATCTTATTTAACTATTTCCCTGCCTCTTTTCTTTCTTCTTCTTCCTCTACATGTTTAACCCTGTTTATTAAATCGGCTAACTTCATAACTGCCCATATTTATACTTTCGTTTTTTCTTCTCTGTTTTATTTTCTACTTGAGCTGACGTGTTACACGAACCAGAAACCACTAATAAACTTTGCGCGCACAATCCCTTCTTCTCCCTTGCTTCCACCCCTCTTTCCTCCCTTTGTCCAACCTCCCTCCAACCCTCACCTTCACTCCACCCCTCCCCCCCAAAAAAATAAAAATAAAAATAAAAAAAGGTTTTAAAAAGCCCCCCCCCAAAAAGCAACAAACGCCTCCGGTGGTCGAAGGGAGACTAAAAAGGTTCAATTCTGTTACAGAAGGTTTTCCATTTAAACTGATTATCTCCCATGCAATGTGTTGCCTCGTTTGATGAAAAGATGTCGCACGCTGATATTTGATGACGGAAACTACAGACAGCTGAGGAAGAGTGTGCAATAAGTTTACAGTTTCGTAGTGATGATGGTATTCGGTGCACATCGAAGTCGGTTTTTTGTCAGTAAATGAAAAATCGGTGGCAGGTCTTGCCGTGTGCTTTTAAGTGGGCGAGTGTGTGTGTGTGTGTGTGTGTGTGTGTGTGTGTGTGTGTGTGTTCGTGTGCGTGAGTATTGTATGTGTGTGTGTTACATGTTGTTAAAAGTGTAAGCGCTGGATGCACTTTTTTTAACATCCTTTTGCCCTTGAAACAAACACATTACTTAAAAATTTATTTTAAAAAAATATTTACATGTTCCGCAACAGCTAATTAATTGCATGTTTATAGTTAATTTTTAATATACTAAGATTGTTTTGAATTGACTTAAATTGAGATACTAAACTGCGGAGATCTTCGGAGCGTTGTGACAGATTGGTCTAGTAAGGCAAACTAACTTGCCTTGTCCACAGGCCAGAAACCAATGGCACCTGACAGGTGTGGGATCGATCCAGCATCCGGGCGTTGTGTTTCTCCTAATATTATGTACTTTCGACTCGGGCAACGTCTCAGGGGTTTTCTCCGGGTACTCAGGTTTGCTCCCCCAGCAACATTTCAAAAACCCAACTAATATTAGGTAGGTTGGGATTGGGCGCGCCACAGGCTGCGGCTACGCTTTTAATGGGGGAATTTAATGCAAAAACATTTATAAAATGGGACCAGAATACGCTCGACCAGTTTTGAAGAGAACAATTCTTGGAACAGGAATATTTTTACTTGGTGGAGGATCTGACAGGTTTCTTCGAAAAAATAGAAGAAAGATCGGAAGGTGCATAGCCAGAAAGGATTTTGTGCACGAAAACCCATTTATTACATTTTTTTATTTGTCGGCAAGAGGTAGTAGGCTATATTGAGCTGTTTATAGTCATCACAGTCCCAGTGGGGAGCATCACAGCCAGATTGACTACCGCATGGTCAAGAAACGCATCAGATCAAGCGTCAACGTTGGCAGGACAGGCACTTTTCCCGGAGCACACATCGGAAGTGACCACGATCTCGTGATGATATCTTTCCGGTTCCACTTGAAGAGAGTAAACAAAGCAAAGTGCAACAGACTGAAGTTCGACCTGGACAAACTGCTAGACCCGAATGTGGCAGAAATATTCCAAGCCAAAATTGGAGGGAAATTTACGTCAATGCTCATTTTGTGAACTGGTGAAGTAGATGTTAACCCCATGACCACCACCTACAACTCAGCTGTAGCAGAAGCCGCCACTGAGATCCTTGTCAAAAACCGCTCCAAAAAAATCCGTGAATCGCACCTGAACTTTTGGACCTGTGTGACAAACTAAGCGAGATGAAAAAGAGAAAAAAAAAACACCCCACAAGTAGCTGATGCGTTTAAAACAATCAATAGTCACATCCGAAAAGCCATGTGCACAGCAAAGGAGGAGATCAGTGCCAGCAAATAGAGAACAATCTGAACAAGAACAACAGCAAGAAGACCTACCAGAATGTGAAGCAGCTGACAAGTATTAAACAGCCCTAGGTCTCCACGATCCAAAGCAAATCTGGCATGTGCCTTACAGAAGAACAATAAGTCTTGGATAGATAAACAGATAACTGCCCTTACCTTTACGACCACACACCAAACGGAGACCTAGCATGTCCCCAGAACAGAGAAGAAGAAGAAATCCCCCAAATCTCCGAGAAGAAGTTGAGGCAGCAGTGCAATCGCTAAAGAAGGGGAAGTCAGCGGGGGTGGACAACATACCCGCAGAATTGCTTCAAGTTGGCGGAGAAGCGATGATTGACGCCCTCACCAGTATCTGTAACAAGACCTGGCAGAGTGGGGAGTGGTCTATATTATGGACCCAGTCGCTTGTCATCAATCTTCCCAAAAAGGGTAAACTTCAGGAATATGAAAACTCCCGCACCATCAGCCTCATCAGCCATCCCAGCAAAGTCCTCCTAAAAAGAATGCTCAATAGATTGAAACCCCAAACTGAACAAATCAAAGCTGATGAACAAGCAGGATTCAGGGCATGGCGAAGTACCACTGAACAAATTTTTTAACCTCAGAATAATCTGCGAGGAGTACCTACAGTACAGCACCACCAAAATCTATATCATGTGTTTGTAGACTTCAAGAAAGCGTTTGACCCAGTCAGGCAAGCAGCTCTGCGGGTAACCATGAGAGTGTACAACATCAGTCCTAACACTATTTAAGTCATCAAAAGCCTGTATGATACCAGTGCAGTCCTCCACAACAGCGCCACGAGATCTGGTTCAGAACAACAATCGGGGTGCGTCAAGGAAGCCTATTCTCTCCAACATTTTTCAGCATCTTCCTGGAGCGCCTCATGTCAGATGCTCACGAAGGCACAGTCAGCATAGGGGATAGAGCAATCTCCAACCTCCGTTTTTGCGGACGACTTTGATGGACTGGGTGCAGAAACAAGAACTTGAACAGCTGGTACAGAGGGTTGACACCACCTCCAGAGCCTTTGGAATGGAATAATGTGCAGAGAAGTCCACAACGATGAACAACAACACCCATGGCATCAACACGGACATCAAAGTCCAAAGCCAATCCCTCAACACGCTGTACAGCTTCAAATATTTAGGAGTCATTGTATCAATGGGTCCAGACAGGAAGTCCTCTCAAGGATTGCACAAACAACTGCTGCCTTGACAAGGTTGAAGCCCAGTTAGAAAGACAGGACCATCAGTCTACACTCCAAAGTAAAGCTTCTGCGCTCCCTTGTGATCTCATAGCTTCCTATACGCTTGCGAAACATGGACCCTTCCAGCAGACCTCCAACGAAGAATACAAAGCGTGGCGATGATGTGCTACAGAAGACCTCTGGGCATTTCCTATACCCAGCACATCACCAAGGACCATCACACAAGCCATTGGACAACACAATGACATGCTCGCAATGGTGAAGAAACGGAAACTCCGATGGTATAGCCGAGTCACCAGAGCATCAGGCCTTGCAAAGAACATCCTAGAAGGCACGGTGCAAGGAGGCAGAAAAAGAGGGAGACAGAAAAAGAGGTGGGAGGACAGCATTCGAGAATGGACTGGTTTGACACTGAGCGAAGCCATGAGGGCTGCTGAGAACAAAGATGGAGTACGCTGGTTCAACGATCATCTGTTGTGCCCCAACGACTTTGGAGTTACTGGATAGGATAGGAAAGTTTCTTGATCCTTTAAAATGGGTTCTGCGTATTAACCAATTTCTCTCTCTCTCTCTCTCTCTCTCTCTCTCTCTCTCTCTCTCTCTCTCTCTCTCTCTCTCTCTCTCTCTCTCTCTCTTTCTTTCTCTCTCTCTCTCTCCCCTTCTCTCTCTCTCTCTCTCTCTCTCTCTCTCTCTCTCTCCCCTTCTCTCTCTCTCTCTCCCCTTCTCTCTCTCTCTCTCTCTCTCTCTCTCTCTCTCTCTCTCTCTCTCTCTCTCTCGCAGAACCCAGTTTCAAAGGATCAAGAAACTTTTCTATAGTTAGACAATGTGTATTTATTTTGCTGTTCGAATATAGCAAAATAATTTTGACTTGATGATGAGGGAGGGGCGCGGTGGGTTCAGTGGCGCAGAGAAAGAGTGGGGGGAGGGGGAGAAAGAGAGAGAGCGAAAGAGAGAGATAAAAGAAAGAGAGAGGTAGGAATCGAGAGGTAGGCAGATAAAGGGAGAGAGAGAGAGAGAGAGAGAGAGAGAGAGAGAGAGAGAGAGAGAGAGAGAGAGAGAGAGAGAGAGAGAGAGAGAGAGAGAGAGAAATTAGTTAATATTCAGGACACAAAGGAATAATACAGTTTTTTATAGTTAGACAATGTGTATTTTATTTTCCTGTTCGAATATAGCAAAATAATTTTAATAATGTATCTTCACATTAATTAGTACTTTTAGTGATTACAATATTTGAATAAGGGTGGTAATTATAATAGTTTATTAAGACTTATACTATTCTAATAAGACTTGTTTTCTTCCCATTTATTAATGTTTGTTAATGTGTATCTAAAGAAAACAAAACAAGTAGAACCAGTAAAACAAACAAGCCTTTATAATTGTATTAGGTTTTAATGTTTTACATTCATTATAATTATTAATGTTAAAAGTATGCGTGTTGTGTGATAGATTACAGTTGTGGACGGTGAATGATTGTATATTGTACATTTAAAGGATGAGTGCGTGTAAATACGGTATGTTTGAAAATTGCAATACCACTTAAATGTCCTTAGGATTGAAGAGTGTTTACTTGACAATAATTATTCAGATAGGCTATTATTCAGACAATATTTAACTCATTGGGGTATATATATAAATTAAGAAACTTAGCTCAAGCAGTTTTGGTGAAGGTGTTACTTTAATAAAATAAAATTTAAATGTGTGCCTAATAATCTTGTATATTAACTGAAACACGTCTAGAATGAACCTGCAGATTCTTTAACAACTTAAAAACTTTGGAATAGACAAACATCAAAGTTATACAAAGTGTGCAAAAGAATTAAAACTTGTATTAACAGTAGACAGAATAATTATGGAAATGTAAATACAACTTTTTATCGAACTTGCTTCTTCAAATTAATTTCTTTTAAACCCAACAAAACACACAAACAAACAAACAAATAAAACCAAATAAAAAAATAAAACATACCAAAAACATACTACATATATTATATTTCTTATTTGGTGTACTTAAGTGCATATTAAGAATTCAAAATTTACCATAAATTTTATTTGAAATACACACTTTGCACATATTTAAAATACAAGTTTCATTAACGGGCGTGAGATCAGTTATGTTAATTTACTACATTGCAAATGCCAAATGGACTCGAATTTATATCTTTTACTAAATAATTTCTTCCCATTTCATCCCATTTATTATATTGTGAAATAAAATATAATTTACAGCGTACATAATTCCTTTATATTGTGAAATAAACTATAACTTGCAGTCTACATAATTCCTTTGATGATAATAAAGATTTGTTGAATTGAATTGAATTGAGCGTCGATAAAAATAGGTTTATAAATGGTGTGAATTTTCGCTATTGATGCATCTGCTGAGCAGAATTATATGGCATGATCTGTCAGAAATGTGTAAGATCTAACCGTCTTAAAGCGGTCACTCCTTACACACTGAGTGTCAGAGATGCATCAGATCTTTTATTCTTATAGGTCTTTGAGGTACGTTTCAGCAATCTCTGATACCCAGTGTGATCGTAACCATCATTCATTTATGAGGCTGGTTTCTCTTGCTGCTGTTGTTGCGGTTGCTGTTGAGCCTCGCGTTTAACCATGCCACTGTCGAAGGTGCTGCGCCAATCTTGAAAGCCGGTGGAGAAAGGTCGCTGGAAGTTTCCGAAGCTGCGAGGTCCGTAGGTCATCAGTTGGCGTTTGATAAGTCCGCCGTTGGCTGCGAAATAATCCCGCCAGTTCATCAGGTGCCTCGTGTCGCCCAGACGCCCGCCAAAGCGGTAAGTGTCTCCGCCCAAGCCTCGTTTCTCCATCCAGCTCTGTACAGAAAAAAAAGACAAGACTTTATACTGAGTAATTACATCTTTGGAGCCACAATCGCTCGAGGTAATCAAAACCCGCTTCTCTAGTCTAGCATGGAAGCCGTAAAAGATACACCACGAAAGAACAATCTGTCTGTCTTTCTGTCTTTTCTTTTTCTTTCTTTCTTTCTTTCAATAATTTTAACTAACGTCGATACATTTTAGGGATATCTGACGCAATGAAGAGTACACAGTAGAACCTAAACGTGCTTCTCCAACCAGCTCCTATGAAGTTTGGTCAACGGCAGTATGTTCTACTGCAGGGAGTAAAAGCAGAAAGTAAGAGATCAAATCATCTTCAGTAGTTTTTTAGATACGGCGTGCAAGGGAACAAACGACAGGCCGACATTTGGCTCAGTCTCATTTTTGACTCACATGCATAGCAACGTGCGTCTATGAACAACCCCTCCCACCTCCTCCCCTTCCCCCCCCCCCTCCTCCAATCACCACCACCCTTCCCCCCGCCCTCCCCACCAAAAAAAAAAAGAAAAAAAAAGAACAAGAATCACGAGTTTTGCAAATCTGTGCTAGATAAGTCCTAATTAGTACCAAAATTACGTTTTTAAAAAGTTGGGTTTTTCTGTCTGTCCGCCGTGTGGACGCGCAAATCTTGCAAGTGGATTGATATCTCAGAACCTATTTCAACTATCACAACTAAACAAGGTAAGATGGTGTATATCTATTAGACATCATAAATGATCTCTAAATGAATGAATTCACTTCAAGATCAAGGTCACAGGGTCAACAAATGTTAATGAAAAATGAAAATGTTTTAAATAATTTCATTTTTTTTCTAAGTTATTAAAATTGAACATATGATTTTTTGACGCATGATAGATATAAATAAAACACACAACCTATGCACATTTGGTCAACCTCACTCCAAGGTCAAGGTCACATGAGCTGCCCAAAGTCTGTTAATATAGGTACTTTCTGGGCACTTATTTTCATGTCAAATATTGCAAGTTCCATAAGGCGCATGTGAGTCATATGGACTTTGCCCCTCTAGATATATATTTTAAAAATATTATTGGAAATACAAAACAGAGAGAGAGAGAGAGAGAGAGAGAGAGAGAGAGAGAGAGAGAGAGAGAAGAGAGAGAGAGAGAGAGAGAGAGAGAGAGAGAGAGAGAGAGAGAGAGAGAGAGAGAGAGAGAGAGAGAGAGAGAGAGAGAGAGAGAGAGAGAATATAACTTCCTACATGTATGTATGAAATGACGCAGCCCCAGACGCCAGGAGAACATCTGGGAGAAAGGGGAGTAAAAAAAGGTAGTCCCATAGCCTTGTGGCCGTAGGGGAGCGTGATGTTGGAGATCACACTTATCTTGGGCCAGCGTAATGAGGGTGATGCCCAACTCTCTCCCTCGCTGCTTTACCTTCCCCACCCTCAAGAGAGTAGGTACTCAATCACAGTTGAGTCAACTGGGGGCGTTGTTATTTGTCGCTTCACACCTTAGCGGTCACCCATCCAAGTGCTAACCGCACCGGACGGTGCTTCACTTTCGACACAGTAGCGAGTGCTCCAACCACTGCACTATCCGACACCCCAACGGAAAGGGGAGAAAGAGATCAAATCACCCCCACACAGCCCCAGAAGACTGATAACAAAAATTTGTATCAATCTCTATTCTTGATCACTGTTAATCGCGTGTTCAAAATGCAAAATCTGAGGGGTGATGTAGGAGCACGTGGTAGTCGGCTTGAATTGCAAATTCTTCTTTACCACATTTTTTGAGTTGTTTCAAAATTGGCTCATTGCAGAATGTTTGATGTATGCCAGTTAGACTATGTGTGTGTGTGTGTTGTTATTTTTCTTAATTTTATTTTTTTTTAAATCAATGCGTTTCTTTATATACGCGAATTATTCCTATTATGTAGGGTATCATACATTTTCTGAATTGATTCGTTGTATTTAAAAACCGGACGGCAGTAATACTCTAAAATGTACTTGCAAGCCTTCTGATGTGTTGAAAAAGTTCCCTTACCCGAAACCCAAGTCTTGCTCAACGACTTTTTTCAGTTTTTAAAAAAAAACAAGGGCTCATCACTTTATCTTTATGTATCACACATTTCCTGAAACAAATAATTGTAAAATTTGTACGCGATTTGTCGTCATTATAATTTGGCTTACCTGAAACCTTCTGTTGTTAAAAAAGTCTCCTTGTCCGAGACCCAAATCTTGCCCGAAATCCTCGTCCTCCTCCATGAAACATGTCACCATTGCCAAGGCAACGACTGTCAGGAAGAGGGCAATAGAGAAACTGCATCTGTCCATATTTGGGCAGTCTGAAAACCCAGATACAAAAAGCAAAACATTTACAACAATTCATAAGTGAGAAGGATGAAGCGTTCGTTTATATTAAAGTAATGTACAGATCAACGGATTATAGGTCAATTGATGTTGTAGTGACCAAAGCACCCGATTTTATGTTAATTTCATGTAGTCTGCTTTTTTTTCTCCTCTTTAAAAACAATGTGTTCCTTAACACTATAGAGAAAGTGGTCAATGCAAAGATTAATAACACATGTGATTGAAGCACCAGTTACGTTGTAAGGTTTGACAGCAGTATCGACGGAGCTACGACTTGTGACTACTTAATGAAAAAGATAAAGAAGGCCTTAAGGTGAAGGATGATGATGATGATGACTGTGATGATGATGATGATGATGATGATGATGATGATGATGATGATGATGATGATGATGATGATGATGATGATGGTCATGATGATCATGATGATCATGATGACGATGATAAATAAGAAGAGGGAGCAGGAGATGGAGGTAGGAGAAAAGAGCCCGGAGGACATTGAACCCTAACTGAAATTAATCTGATCTAAGCTTACAACAAATTGATAACACAATACAGAACCGCGAAGATCGAAAAAACTTGAGAAGAGCAAGAAAATAGAGTTAATCGAGAAGAAAGAGTAGACAACAGAGAATAGTGAGTGGGTATTTGAATAGAGGGAAGATGTAAAGAAGGAGGAGAACAAAATGAAGATAATAATAATAATAATAATAATAATAATAATAATAATAATAATAATAATAATAATAATAATCATAATAATAATAATCATAATAATAATAATCATAATAATAATCATAATGAATGAATGAATGAATGAGTCTGGATAGGTTCCGGCAGATTGGAGGAAGGCGGCGGTAACGCCAAACTTTAAAAATGAAGGCAGTCGCATGTTAGCCAGCAACTATAGACCAGTTAGCTTAACCTGCATCCTCTGCAAAGTTATGGCGTCTATTACCTGTAGATGCTCTGTTATGCGCTTCCTTATATTGTAATCAAAGAGCATCTACAGAAAAATGACTTGATCAACAAGCAACAGCATGGGTTTGTTCAAGAGAGATCGTGTACGACACAGCTCTTGGGCGTCAAGGACAGCTGAACGGAAATTATTGATTCCGGAGGCAGTGTGTACAACATTTACACAGACTTCATGAAAGCGTTGGCCGCGGTCACCTAGGGGAAGTTTCTCAGTCGGATTGGGGCTTTTTTGGCCAACAGACTTCAGGCTGTCGTTGTCAACGGTTTTCAATCGTCCGAAACTGATGTGACATCTGGCGTCCCACAAGGCAGCGTTCTGGGCCCACAGTTCTTTGTCTGTACATCAATGACTTGTCTGGCCTATGTACCTGTGAAATTCTTTGCCGATAACACAAAGCTGTTTAATTACAATGATACAAAACAAACTATCATCGAAATTAAGAACGACCTGGACAAACTGCAAGCTTAGATGTTTGTAAAAATGTCAGTAATGGACGAAATTTTGAATGTGAGTTATTCCAAAATTTCCTACTTGGGAACATTTAAATGCAAATTTTAACATAGATTATACTGATTTGACGAAAAATGAGTATTGTCAAATTTTAAAATGTGAAGTTACAGAACACTTAAATAATAATTATTCTTATGATTTAAAAGCATTAACTGATAGTAGTGTTTTGGATTCATCAAATTGTGGATCATGATTTTTCATACCTTATTTAAATATTCAACAGTCTTACTATCTTGGTCAAGGGTTTTCAATCTTTACGTGTGAATTATATGCAATAATGATGGTACTAGAATACATACTCAGCATTCCTTCTAAAATATTTAATATAATAATTTGTGTTGACTCTAAATCAGTGCTTTATGCTTAAAAAAATGGAAATGTAGAAAGAAAACAGATATAATGTTTGAAGTAAGATATCTTATTCATAGTATTAGAATTAGAGGTATTGGAATTACCTTTTGTTGGGTCCCATCACATTTAGAGATTTATGGTCATGAAATTTCAGATAAAATGGCCAAAAAAGGTGCAATGAAAAGTAAGCATACAGTCTTTAATTCTAATGTGAAATTAGTTCAATTTGAATATTATTCATTATTAGAACAACACTTTACAGGGATGTTGCTAGGAATTTTTTTCTTCGGCGATTTGACCGAAACAGCCGTGAAACTTTCGGCTTTTTACAGAAAGTTTCGGCTCTCTCTTCCAAAGCAGTCTCACAAGGTTTTTGACTAGATTCACTACGTTAACGTGCACACTCCACCTCCATATATTAAAGGTGTTCTGTGGATGCATATCTTTGTAATAAAACATGATTTTAAGAGTAGAATAAGAACATTGAAAAGAAATTTTATTTTCTTAAATTTTAGACACAAAAACAATAAAAAGTTTAGACTGTCCCTTGACAGACCACAATACTGTCAGAGTTTCTGTCTGGCCTACAGCTTTCTGGGTTTAACCTGACGCCAGGCAGCCAAAGCTCTATTCAGGTCAATGCTGCGCCCGTGCAGTTTCACCAAAGAGCATAGATTATAAGAGGGTGAACTTCAAGGGGTAATGAGAGCCGGCAGTGAGAGTTATCTGTTCTTGACGGCTTGTCAAAAATGGCCCGCGGTAGAAAGCCAAACGGAGATCGTGTGAAACGCGGCGGCGATTTTTGCACTGCTATCGGTTGCTCTAATGCCAGATACAAGAAAAGTTGTGTTGGCAAGTCCTTTTTCAAGTATCCAAAAGACGAGGAAAGGTCAGTTGAAATCAAAAAAAGAATTTTTTGCTTATTTGAGTAGACTAGTAAAGTAGTATGTCTTCTTGTTCTTGTTCAGTTGTTGATGTGAAAATGACAATCTCACAACGGATGGTCATCATCAAATTAATATATTCTGATTATTCGATCCCTCCGCTAGAATAAAACGTACAACAAAAAGAAACCACTGATTAACATGCCTGTTTTTGATTATTTTTCTGTAATCATAGTGCAACGCTCACTGTAGATCTAGCTCTTCCGTTGTTGCTACAAAGTTTCCTGATCTAAATTATAACTTAGTAGGCTGTACACAATTAGGCCTACTTGAATTACTAACCCACTTCAATCAAGCCTTAACGGTCAACTAATTAAGACAGAAAGATGTAAGATTAGGATTATTCTGATTTAAAATTTTTGTTTTTTTTTTTAATTCCAGAGCATACATTTAGTAATTAATTTTTTTTATTGTGTTCTGTTGCTAGATGCAAAAAGTGGATCCAGCTGTGTCGACGAAATTACCGGAAAGACCTTACTATAGCAGACTTCAACAAAAAAGGCTACAAGTTCTGCAATGACCACTTTGAGGACAGCCAGTTCACCTGCCTGCATGAAAAGAAAAGACTGGTGTGGAATGCCATCCCTACATTGTTTCAAGTGCCCAATGCGCCAGCAAAAGTGCGTGTGCCTTTTTTTCTCGCTTAGTGAAGTTGGGATATGGGAATGCGTGATAGAAGAGACAAATAGAAATACAATTCTTATATAAGTGTTCAATGGGACTATGGTAGCTAAATTCATAGCACAAGTATTCGCCCTTTTACACTTTAAAATAGTAATACTTAGTAGTAGTAGTTTAATAGTCTACTACTGCTACTAATCATATTAAAATGCATAATTATAGGCTATATTATTACACTTCTCTACTTTTTGGTAGGTGACAAATAGGCGACCAGCAAGGAAGAGAGGTTTAGAACCCATGCTATCCAGTCCTCCTGATCCACTATTCATACAAGGTATGCAAGCAACCCATACATACAATGTTGGTTCCATATATCCCATGATAAAGCCATGATAAATATATAGATTCTCTCTCTCTCTCTCTCTGGTTTATTAGTACACTGCAGACGCATAATGGGAATAATGCATGCCACATCATTATCAGCACCATAAACCATAACAGAACTTTGATTTATGAAACACCTCAGTGACGCATTTCGATGGGGAGGGGGGGAGGAGGGGTGTGGGGGGGGGACTATAAGAAATTAGAACAGAATTTTTTAATTATATTATTTATATATTACACAAAACTAAACTATACTGGATCACTAAACTACACTAGAACAGACATAATGATCTATGATCTATGTGCACGACACTGTCTACATACATGCATATAATTATATACATAACTATTTATTAACATATACAAAACACACATGCATAGATGCATATGAAGAAACAAACATATGTGCATATTTTAGTAATGTGATAAAACATTGCAAATTTAGTAAATAAAATCTCATGAGGTTGGCTGAAGTCCACAAAAATAATTTGCTATGTATTGTGCTTGTGCTTTTAGAAGACGTCTGCTCAACTGTGGAAATGGAGCAGACAGGTACAGACAGCGGGACGGCCCATACCTCTTCGTTCAAGCTGCCAGATACTCCACGCAAGTCTGCGCTGCGCAAGAAAATCAAGAGGCTGCAGAACAAACTGAACAGGATAAAAAAGAAAACAGAGGAACAGATAACGAAGAGAAAAACTGTTACTGAAAATTGTAAGATAAGAAAAGATCGGATAATGGCGGAGATATGTCATTTTTTGCCAGAAGAAAGCGCACACTTTGTTTTATCTCAGTTGCGAGAGGTAGACAAGAAGAAACGTGGCCGAAGGTGGAGCGAGAAAGACAAGGCAACAGCCCTGTCATTGTACCATACGAGTCCCAAAGCTTATCGAATGCTTAATAAAATTTTCATGCTCCCTTCTGTTTCTCTTCTTAGAAAAAGCATGCAGAAAGTGTGTATCTACCCAGGTATAAGCGACAAAATTCTGCAGGCTCTGCACCTCAAAGTTTCCTCCATGCCATCAAACGCCAACCTCTGCGTCCTTGTGCTAGACGAGATGACCATCAAGGAAGAGGTTATCTATAATAGCGAGAGAGATGAGGTTGAAGGTTTGGAAGATTTTGGGAGTGGTGGAAGGACAGGACTTGTAGCTAACCATGCTACAGTCTTTGTTGCTAGAGGCCTGTTGTCGCACTGGAAGCAGCCTATTGGCTATTTTCTTTCTAGCGGTCCAGTAAACAGCGACAGATTGAAGGACATGGTAAGCGAGTGCTTAGACAAACTTCAGAGTGCAGGCCTTGATGTCAAAGTTATCATCTGCGATCAGGGTTCAAACAACAGGAAAACTTTTGAAACTTTGCTCCACGTTAGCGAACACGAGCCCTTTTTTTTTTCACAAACAGAAAAAGATCTATGTTATGTATGATCCGCCACATTTACTGAAGAATGTTCGCAATAATTTCCGAAAATCAGGATTTATTGTTGACGGCAAATTATGTTCGTGGGGACATGTGGAGGCATTCTTTCATTTTGACAAACAGAACGCTGTCAGAATGGCTCCAAGGCTAACACAGGCACACTTTACCCTGCCACACTTTACCAAACTTAGTGTTAAATTGGCAGCACAAATCATGTCCCATTCTGTGGCTGCAGGTATCTGTACATTAGTGCAGCTTCAAGTATTGCCCGATGAGGCGAGAGAAACTGCCTTGTTCATTGAAAATATCGACAAGCTATTTAACTGTTTTAACTCTGGCTCACTCTACTCAAAAAGATGCATGGAACATGCACTGACAGAATCATCAGGACACACTAAGTTTTTGGAAGACACACTAACTTGGCTGCAACAGATTCAGACACCTTCATCTCGAAAACTGCCATGTATGTCAGGGTGGAAGATGGACATCCGTGCTTTGCTAGCTTTGTTTCATGATCTCCACACTTGTCATAATGTTCAGTTTCTTCTTACAGACAGACTCAATCAGGACTGTTTAGAAAATCTATTTTCAGTTATAAGAGGAAAAGGCGGACATACAGACAATCCATCCGCGCAGCAGTTTCGTTATTTCTTTCGGCAGGTAATGGTCGACTGTCTCTTTCTTCACAGCGCCAAAAGTAACTGTAGAGAGGACAGTGACAAGATGCTTTTGACTTTGACAGCAATGACTGCCCCTCAGGCTGAGGAAATGACAGAGTCAGGTGTTGATGAAATGGCTGATCAGCAACAGTTAGAAAATGACATTTCAACATCTTCTACCCCTCTGCCAAAACCCAAGGCTGCCAGACTGAATACAGCTGAGGATAATGTCATTACGTACATAGCGGGTTATATAGCCAAAAAGCTGGTCAGTAAGGCATGTGAAATGTGCAAACCACGGTTGACAGGAACCCCTTCTGGAGCAGACACAGAACTGCTTCTGGTAAATAAGCAGTACTGCGATAGTCAGGGTCCGGGTTTGGTGTTCCCCAGCGCAGACATTATTAAAGCAGTTAGTATGCACGAAAAATGCTATTTGATTAATATCGATAAACTCCTTACTGAAAAAAAGATAAAGACAAAACTGATTCAGAAACTGTGTATGAACACAAAAGCTGATGGTGAGCTGCAATGTAAAGCGGGTGTGTGTGTGACATAACTGGGAACATAGTGCGTCTTTATGTCAGTGTGCGGCTGCACTTTTCACTGAAATGTTGTTCCACATCGTTCACTGAACAAACAAAAAGGAGAAACCGAAAGATGATGAAACTTCAAAATACATAACTTAATGCAGTTGTTTTGCTGTGGACACCATAAAATTATGGTTTTTTTATGCTGTATGTTTAGTTGTTTTTTTTAAAGAAAATAATTGTTTTAGTCATATTATAGGCCTACATGATTTAATGCACGGTTTTTCTCATAAACTGACTCAAAGAGCTACGACCTATACCAACATACACAAACACTGAACACATAATCAGATAATGTACACACACATCTAAATATACAGAAACAAACTAGGTAGGGAAATAGCTATTATTTAAAAGAAAGGACATTTTAATCGCAGACTTCAGGATTGGAAACCAACTCTCAACCAACTGCGCTACATGCCAGCAGGGCAGGGGTGGCGGTGTAAGAGGAGCTAACCGCACAGCTTTACCGATGGTTTTATTGTGTTGGCCACTTTTCACAAGTCGCTAGGGATGCTTGCACTCTTTGTCTTGTCTGCCGATGAAGATGAATTTATTATTATTCTCGTTGTTGATGTTGTTGTCGCTGTCTGTATGCTTTATTCAAATAGTTACTTTTAATTGTTACCCATTTTAGTGCTAAATATTTTATTATATTCTGTTGTGACTAAACACACGCATGTTTGTTTATTATGCAGTCAATTTGGTTTATCAAAACTGTCATTTGGTTGTTTAAGTATATGAGATATGTCATAGGCCACTTGCTCTCTGAAATTGTATTGTTATGTAATTTTATATTTTTATTGCGAACTGTATAATAAAACTCCAAATAGCTCAATGTAACATTAGCCTAATTGTAACTTTGCATGTCACAGCTTTTTCCCTAAGTGGTAATTGTTTTTAGAGCTGTTATTATCTCGATGTTAATATTATTTTAAATCTCATATTAACCCATTGTTCCAATTGACAACTGATGCACATGGTTGCAGAACAGTTATGACAGAAATGAAGACTATTTGTACCTGTATCAAGTGAATGAGGGTTGAGACTGCTAGAAGAGAGATTGGGAAGGAGGAGAGAAAGCTGTTTTATTATTATACATGTAGTTTTGTGATGACATGCTTGATTTGATACTAATTAGCGTGTATGTGGGTGGGTGTGTGTGTGTATATGTGTTGATTTTTATTTTTTATATCCGAGATGTGAACGTCATTGTCGTAATTTTATCTAATTTATGTATTAACATTATTCAATTTTATTGTAGATGGACAATGCACACAATATTCCGTGTGAATGTTTATGAGGACAGTAAAAGATTTGCATGTTTTACTGCTTGATGACTTTTGCCATTTTATTTTTTTTCCTTTATTGGTATAGTCTGTATTTCTGTGTCAGTGAGCACACATTGACTTCTAATATGTGCAGACTATTGTTTTATGCTTTAAAGCACTGAAAAATGTTGTAACAAAAAATAAACATCAAGTTTTTCTTTAAATCTTGTTTGCCATGTCAAGTTTCTCTTTCTTTACTTTTAATAAAAATGTCCCTACAAGCATGCATTATAAACTGCAATCAGATTATAATGATAACCATCATCACCATCATCATAATATACGGAAGAGAAACAATATACTAATACAGCTAGTAATAATACTAGGAGAAAATTACATTATAACAAACAATACAGCTAGTAATAATAATAAGAGAAAATTACATTATAACAAACAGTACAGCTAGTAATAATAATAAGAGAAAATTACATTTTAACAAACAGTACAGCTAGTAATAATAATAAGAGAAAATTACATTATAACAAACAGTACAGCTAGTAATAATAATAATAATAATAATAAGAGGATGTTACATTATAACAAACAGTACAGCTAGTAATAATAATAAGAGAAAGTTACATTATAACAAACAGTACAGCTAGTAATACTAATAAGAGAAAGTTACATTATAACAAACAGTACAGCTAGTAATAATAATAAGAGAAAATTACATTAAAAACAAACAGTACAGCTAGTAATAATAATAAGAGAAAGTTACATTATAACAAACAGTACAGCTAGTAGTAATAATAGGAAAAAATTACATTATAACAAACAATACAGCTAGTAATAATAATAGGAGAAAAATATATAAGCCTATTGTTACTAACAAAGAAATCAATAAAAAATAATAGGGGGGGGGGGGGGGATAAAAAAATATACAAAATATTGTTATTTTCTGATGAATGTTAGTATATTTCATGAAAATACTGTCCAGCAAAATTTCCCCTACAAAGAAATGCAAAAAGTACGTAAAAAAAGAATAAAAACAAAAATACAAACACAATGTTGAACTGCTTATAGCCCACTTTGAGCAAGTTGACAGGGGGAGATAATCGTGTATCTCGTGTCTCGCAATTTTGCTATACAAGTCAGCTCAGTTCTCCCTCTTATAATCTATGCTCTTTGGTTTCACCCTCATCAGCATGTCCTGATTTTCAGCAGTGAGTCTGTTCCTGAGGGCTGTCAGTACCAGGTTCTGTGCTGAAAGCCCTCGTTCGCATCCAGCAGTGTGGACTGGTCAGTGCAAGATGCCCAAGCTTCAGCATGTTCGGAAAGTCTTCTGAATGGAACTTCCCAATCAGGTGCCCGAGCTCAAGCATGTTATCCCGTGGGTATCTCTGAGCCACCACTACCTGCTTCAACTTCATCCACTGTACTTCTTTTTTGCCAAACGACAGTATACTTTGTCCGGCCAACAATATCGATTTCTTTTTCGGAGGCATTTTGAAAATGATTTTCAAGCACTGCCTAAAGCCTGTATGAGAAAGTGACGTTTTATTTCGTACGTCACTGGCTTCAATTAGGCTACTATTGACGTCAATTTTACATCCGGGCTATGACTAATACGGGTCTGTTCGCTGAGTGCAACTTTTTTAGGAAAACAGAATTTAGTACTTATCAAATCCTCACCTAAACTGCAAGCGTACAGCACAGGAATATAGCAAAAATGGACAAAACCGAGCCGATTCACCCGTGAAAACTTCGGCTCGGCGAGCCGACATGACGGACAGTTTATCGGCTTTTTTATAAAAATTTCGGCTAAAAGCCGAAGATCCGACCCAAACGACATCCCTGCTTTACTAATATAATACCCAAAGTAAATTTTGTTAGTTGTTCCAGAACTATTGCTAGATTAGTTTATAAGCTACGCTTGAATTCATGGTGTACAAAATATTTGAAAACTGTTACGTGTATATGTGCTGGAACTATTTCCTTACAACATATATTATTTGATTGTACTGTTTTAACAGCACTGCACAAAGAAAATTGAATTATTTTATGTGCACAAGACGATATTAGAGTCATCTTATAGTGTTCGATGTTACAGGAAATAGCGCGTATCATTGTCGGAACAGATTTATTTAAGTTACTATAATTAACAATTTCTATTTGTTTGTTTGTTTCTTTGTTTGTTATGGTTGTCTAAAATCACATTGTTGTGAAAAGACCTTAAATTAAAATATTGAATTGAACTGATCACCACTGTTAGAACATTAGTAAAGAGCTGTCCTGCCTAGAACCTTTTTTTCTATTATGCCATGCATGCCACTGTTTGTTTTGGATCTGCACTCAGACCGATAAACAGGCCCTTCGGCCTACTACATCGAAAGCATCAATTAAGCTTAAGCAAGTAGCCTACTACATCAAAAACATTAAGTAAGCTTAAGCAAGTGGCCTACTACATCGAGAGCATCAAGTAAGCTTAAGCAAGTGGCCTACTACATCGAAAGCATCAAGTAAGTATCAAGTATGACTAAGACAGCAACGACGATGCTAACGACAGCGACTTCGATCAACACCTAAGTCAACAAGTCATTAAATCGTCAATGAAGTAAGCTTATCGACCGATCTTCCCTATCACAATGCCATATCTATCGTCGCTTTTGCTGGAAACAGAAAACTACAGGTCCCGAGAAAAACCAGACCGGTTATTCATGAAGCAAATAGTCCCCATGACAACCAAGTCCGAAAGAAAATTAAATTCGCATAAACGATGCAGGCGCATCTATGGATTATTCTCTTTGTAGAATCATACTCCCCCAAAATCACATGGATAGTCGATGATTGTACGATCTCCTTGGAAAAAGGAAAATGAAATTATAAGTTCTTATCTGGCTCAAAGAGCTGCTCAAGAGGCTAATCAAAATCAGGATCTAATATAAGCCTCCCAAACGCCAGGCACACAGTCAAGCGTCCAAGGCAACTGAGTCACCCGGAGTGATCAATCTAGCTGTACACATATCATGTGTCATATTTTGAGTCTGTCACTGCATGCTCTTTTGACTGATGACCGGGTTTTCTACCGTGCCAATGTCGCGAAACGGGTGGAAGTGAACGCCCGATTACAGAGTCATTACCAAAATTAAACCCCCTGAATTTCGATGGGGGTATGGGGGTGGAGGGAAGGGGAGGTGGAAGAGGGAGGAGGGGGAGTACATTATTGATAATTCTGTACTGTAGTATTTAGCAATAGTGATACCTACTATTACATGTAGGCTAAGATTCTTTCAACCCTCCAAATTAAAATGTCATTTTATGGAATGTATGAAATTTTCTGCTCCATTGCTGGTGCAAGCACGTGTTGACGCCATGTTTTATGGTGAGAGCTACTGTGTCAGAGTTAGTTTCGTACAAGTAGGTCTACTATAGACGCGCGTGGGTCTGTGCGCGTGCATGCGCGCGAATGTAAAAGGAACACGAAGTCGAATGGAGGGAGTGTTCAAGATGGATGGTTAGAATTTTAGCTATACGTGTGTGTGTGTGTGTGTGTGTGTGTGTGTGTATGTGTGTGTGTGTGTGTGTAGGTGGGTGTGTGTCTGTGTGTGTGTGTGTGCGTGTGTGTGTGTGGGTGGGTGTGTGTGTGTGTGTGTGTGTGTATAACAAAAAAATTACACTATACAACTGGTTGAAGTGGAATGACACCCTTTTTCACACTGCGTGGCTGAGTCATACGTTCGCCACTCCGTCTCGGCTAATCTCGGCTACGCAGTGTGTGCGTGTGACGCAGGCATTCGTCTGCCCTACGCTATAGTTGGCCAGTGAGGTTTCATTCATGGACGTCTGAAGATAAAAACTCCATAGATGTAAAGTGACGATTACGCGACTGACGATACACAAGAAGAAGAAGAAGAAGAAGAAGAAGAAGAAGAAGAAGAAGAGAGAGAGAGAGAGAGAGAGAGAGAGAGAGAGAGAGAGAGAGAGAGAGAGAGAGAGAGAGAGAGAGAGAGAGAGAGAGAGAGAGAAGTTCAAGTTGATGTTGAAAATTGTAATCAAATATGATAAAGGTTTTAAGCTTTAAGCAAAGTCATACAACACGTCCTTTAACTTAGTATACTTTAACAATAACAGTATCGTTAATAATGAAAACTTGCTCCAAAATAAAGGATAAAGGTTTTAAGCTTTAAGCAAAGTCTTACAACACGTCCTTTAACTTAGTATACTTTAACAATAACATTATCGTTAATAATGAAAACTTGTTCCAAAAATTGATACATCAAACTATTCTCACTCACTCACACTCACATTCACACTATTAACAAACCACAAACCACATAAGAGAGAGAGAGAGAGAGAGAGAGAGAGCGAGAGAGAGAAGATACAGCGAGAGAGACAGAGAAGGTTGAGAGAAATAGAGTGACAAAGAGAGATAGAGAACGAGAGAGAGAGAGAGAGAGAGAGAGAGAGAGAGAGAGAGAGAGAGAGAGAGAGAGAGAGAGAGAGAGAGAGCGACAAAGAGGGAGATTGAGAAGATACAGAGACAGAGAGCGGCAGACAGACAAGACAGACAGACAGACAGAGCGTTCATTTCATTCACTACGACCCCGTGCGAATATGGCTGTGTGTGTGAGAGTGGAGGTGGGGGGTAAGGGAGGAAGGGAGAGAGGAAAAAAAAAGAATGGAAAGAGAAAGAATTACCATCCCGTTCATGTTTTAAGTCAACATAGGCCTACTTTATTGCCAAAATGAATCATATCACGGCCTACTATCGTCAAAACCGAGAGTTACCATTAGCACGAGATAATTGCAATTAACACGTGTTCTGTGTAAATTACAGAGATGCCGGTAATCTACAGTGTTAATTAATTATTATCAGTATTTGCCACGCCTTCCTATCGCCAAAACTTGATAATTACACATATTATGAGATAAATACAAATATCATAGGAAAACTACAATTATCAAGGGTTAATTACAATTATCATTCAAACATTACAAATATCTGTGCGTGATCATGTGTAATTTTTCAATGTTGGCTCTAGCAATCCGTCTGGAAATAGGCCAAAACCGAAAATTGTAATTTTAACTTGATAATTACAATTTTTACGCGCGTGAATTGAAAATATGTCGTTTATATTTGTAATTATCACATAATATTTGTAATTATCAGGTTTTGGCGCTTGTAGGCCGTCATAATGTGAATTATACAAAACACGTGTTAATTACTGTTATTACTAATACCTGCAAATACACGTTTTAGCGCTAGTAAGCCGCCTTAGTCAGAATTAAGCACGATCACGTAAAAAATGTAATTATGAACTGAACATTGTAATTAATATGTGATAATTACAATTTTCGGTTTGGGCGCATTTCCAGGCGGATTGCTAGAGCCAAAACTGAAAATTAAACGTGATCAAGCGAAGATTTTATAATTTTTCAATGATAATTGTAATTATCCATTGATAATTGTAATTATTTCATGATATTTGTAATAATCTCGTGATATTTGTAATTATCAGGTTTTGGCGCTAGTAGGCTGTCATAGAATCAAATACATAGGATTTTGCCTTGGAATTGCATTTCTCCTGTCAAAAAGCACTGCAACTTTTTGCTTTTCAGTGCTTTCTGCAATATTATGTCGTTATATATTTACTGTTCTGATCTGCCATGCGGTGATAAAACAGTGTAAGTCCATTTTGTCATATTTGTTTATATGCTCAAAGATGATACGGCGAGACGGGTGCCTCTATAGTGCATGATCCAGACATACAAAGTCATAAAAACACTAAGAAAGGAACTGATTGGCCTACTAAACATGTCAGTTTCTCTACTTTGTGTCCCTGATCTTACTTTGTTTTGTCATCGCACGACAGTGGTAGTTACAACAACTTGGTGTTTAGTGAGATCGAGTTCACACATTTTCCCGGTCACAGTAGGCTAAGTGAACTGTTTGTTTTTTTTTGCGTCATTCAGTCAACACAAGGCCAGGAGTCAACACCGGACGACGCGACAACCGCTCAGGACTTCAGTGGAGAAAAAATGTCGGTTTAGTATTTTCCTCTCCTAGTATTTTAGGAAATTGGTGTGGTGTTGGTAAATGGTGTAGTGTTAGGGTAACTCCCTGTAAGGGTTGACATCAAAGTTCACTTAGGACTTGCGATGTTAGTTCTTACAAACCAGGAATAAAGGGCCAGGGTAGGCCTCACCCTCCTCGGGCTCTTGATTCCTCCCATTCCCTAGAAATTAGCGGGCAGTGGGCAGATACTCACGTATCTGTGACAGGAGTAGGCGTCCTGGCCCCCACGAGTCGCTAATTCTGCCTTTCCACTTTTCAGTAGGCCCCGAGGACCACAGCACCACGAAGGGAACAGCCAGCCGAGGACGGAACGCCGCGGCCGCGGAGGAGGGGACGGGAAGGGAGGGGGAAGGGGAAAGGGTTGGGAGCGTGAGAGAGAGTCATCAATGTTTTGATTTCGCGTAAAGTAGGTGCACCTACTTTGAGATCTCTACATTGATGTGGCTATGAACGAGGGAGAGAATGATGTTATGCTACACGCACTCCTAATCTTCTGTTCTAAGTTCCAGCACCACCACCGGACCGACGGAGCTGGGGGCCAAGTCAAGGACATCACCACGGGTCAGCACCATGAGCGAAGAGGACCAAGGCACCGAGGGAAGGAGTGAGTGTTTGATTTGTATTTATAGCAATCTTTTGTCTTTTTCATTGTTTTGAATGTCTTTCTGTCTTTCCTTCTTTTTGATAACAATTTCTCTCTCTCTCTCTCTCTCTCTCTCTCTCTCTCTCTCTCTCTCTCTCTCTCTCTCTCCTCTCTCTGTCCCTCTCTGTCCCTCTCTGTCTCTCTCTGTCCCTCTCTGTCTCTCTCTCTGTCCCTCTCTGTCTGTCTGTCTGTCTGTCTGTCTGTCTGTCTCTCTCTTCTCTCTCTCTCTCTCTCTCTCTCTCTCTCTCTCTCTCTCTCTCTCTCTCTCTCTCTCTCTCTCTCTCTCTCTCTCTCTCTCTCTCTCTCTCTCTCTAAAGCTTTTGTTTGCGACGGCATTCAATGTGAAATGTTGAAGTGTGGTGGAGACGTTGTGTTTCTCGTTTTGGTCGAACTCTTCAATTAAATATTCCCTAGTGGTCATTATCCTGAGGTATGTACTAAACGTATCATAGTACCTATTTAAAAGAAATGTGACCTAGAAATACCAGACATTTACAGAGATATACCACTGCTGAGTTTTTTTAGGGAAGTGTTATACATCAATTTTAAACCACTTTATACATGGCTCTAAGCAATTAATAAAATTAACAAAACACAGGGTTTTGAAGATGGTACTCCATCGTAAACCATGTATTTACACTATATATGCTGTTACTCTGAAGTATCTGACCAAAAAGGGAGGCAAACTATATGTAGCTTTATTCGATTTGAAGAAGGCGTTTGAAACAATTGAGAAAGAAACTTGTATTGCAATGTAGAAGTGGTGCTTTATCCAAATTCGTAAAGGGAATCCGATCAATGTACCAATCAGTTCTCGCGCTTGTGTTTGTGTAATTCATGAACTTACGGAGACATTTGAGTGCCCTCGGGGGTTAAAGCAAGGCTGTATGTTAAGCTCCACAATGTTCTAGGTGACAAATAACGAGCTAGCATCCAGAGTTGCTGACCAGAGCAGGCTTGGAGACTCGTGCCTGGTCTTGTTGAGCTTTCATATTGCTATTTTGCTCTTTGCTGACTTGGCTTTGCTGTCTTGTTCAAACACACACACACACCCACCACCAACAACAACCCAACAAATAAATTTTTTCCCCACTTTCTGAAAATTTAGTGTTTTACATTCTCACTGTCGCTGTCATTCTCCTTTGTTCTTTCTCATTCTTACTATGTTATATCAATCTACTATACTATCTTCTTCTTCGCTATCTTTTTTCTTGAAAACTCTTCCAAAACTCCTCATTTGTGTATGAGGTCTGTTGGGTCATCTTGGGAATATTGGACGCTTTCTGCCAAATGGTCACTAGGGTTTCCTATGATGTTGTTATTTAGCAATGTAGGCATTTTATATCTATATGTGTTTTGTTGATATTTTATGATGTTTATATTCTATTTTGTTTTTGTAAACGGGGGTTCGATAAATTAGAGGATAGCCTCAGCGTCCCCTGCGTGGGATGCCGTTATTGTAAAGTGACCGGCACGTGGAGTGCCTTCAGTGTCACCACTAGGTTTGTTTCAGCAGATCTTTTATACGGATCATGGGTGAGTCCTCTTTGAACCAAGTTGTGGTCCCGATTTTGTATTCCAGTTTTTGGCTCTTAGCAATCCGCTGGACCCTGTAAGCAATGAATAGCTGTCTTGTTCTATCCTATCCTATCCTGTCCCATAACCCGAAGGTCGTAGGGGCACCACAGATGATCGCTTAACCAGCATACTCCATCTTTCTCTGTCCTCAGCAGCCCTCATGGCTTCGCTCAGTGTCAAACCAGTCCATTCTCGAATGTTGTCCTCCCACCTCTTTTTCGGTCTCCCCCTTCTTCTACCTCCTTGCACTGTGCCTTGCAGAATGGTCTTTGCAAGGCCTGATGATCTGGTGACGTGGCCATACCATCGGAGTTTCCGTTTCTTCACCACTGTGAGCAGGTCATCGTGTTGTCCAATGGCTTGTGTGATGGTCTGTCGGACTTCGTCGTTGGTGATGTGTTGGGTATAGGAAATGCACAGAAGTCTTCTGTAGCACCTCATCTCCATGCTTTGTATTCTTCGTTGGAGATCTGCTGTGAGGGTCCATGCTTCGCAAGCATATAGGAAGATGGAGATGACCAGAGAGCGCAGCAGTCTTACTTTGGAATGTAGACTGATGGTTCTGTCTTTCCAAATGGGCTTCAACCTTGTCAGGGCAGCAGTTGTTTGTGCGATCCTGGAGAGGACTTCCTGTCGAGACCCATTGTCTGACACAATGGCTCCTAAATATTTGAAGCTGTGCACTGTGTTGAGGGATTGGCCTTGTACTTTGATGTCCGTGTTGATGCCATTGGTGTTGTTGGTCATCATTTTGGTCTTCTCTGCACTTATTTCCATTCCATAAGCTCTGGAGGTGGTGTCAAGCCTCTGTACAAGCTGTTCAAGTTCTTGTTCCTCTCCAGCCAATCCATCAATATCATCCGCAAAACGAAGATTGGAGATTGCTCTGCCCCCTATGCTGACTGTGCTTTCGTGATCTGCAAGAGCATCTGACATGATGCGCTCTAGGAAGATGTTGAAGAGTGTTGGAGAGAGTAGGCATCCTTGACGCACACCGATTGTTGTTCTGAACCAGTTCCCGAAGACGCTGTTATGGAGGACTGCACTGGTAGCCTTGTCATACAGGCTTTTGATGACTTCTATAATTTTAGGGCTGATGTTGTACACTTTCATGGTTGCCCATAGAGCTGCATGCCAGACTCGGTCAAATACCTTCTTGAAGTCTATGAACACATGATATAGATGTTGTTGGTGCTGTAGGTATTTCTCACAGATTATTCTGAGGTTGAAAATCTGTTCAGTGGTACTTCGCCCTGCCATGAATCCTGCTTGTTCTTCAGCAATGATTTGTTCAGCTTGTGGTTTCAACCTGTTGAGTATTATTTTCAGGAGGACCTTGCTGGGATGGCTGATGAAGCTGATGGTGCGGTAATTTTCACACTCCTGAAGGTTACCTTTTTTGGGAAGAGTGATGACAAGCGACTGGGTCCATGGTGTAGGCCATTCCCCACTCTGCCAGATCTTGTTACAGATAATGGTGAGAGCATCAGTCATCGCTTCTCCTCCTGCTTGTAGCAGTTCCGCTGGTATGTTGTCCACTCCCGCTGACTTCCCTTTCTTCAGCGATTGCACTGCTGCCTCAACTTCTTCAACTTCTTCCCGGAGAATTGGGAGGATTTCTTCTTCTTCTCTGCTCTCGGGACATGCTAGAACTGATGGGTCTCCATTTGGTGTATGGTTGTAAAGGTCAGAGCAGTACTCTGTCCATCTGTCCAAGACTTCTTGTTCTTCTGTAAGGCAAATGCCAGACTTGCTTTGGATAGTGGGGACTTTGGGCTGTTTAACACTTGTCAGCCGCTTCACAGTCTGGTAGGCCTTCTTGCTGTTGTTCTTGTTCAGATTGTTCTCTATTTCCTGGCATTGATCCTCTATCCAGTTCTCCTTTGCTGTGCGCATGCCTTTTCGGATGTCATTGTTGATTTTTCGGTAGACTTCAGCTCCCTGTGAGGTGTTCTTTTTCTTTTTTAACTCTCTTCGTTTATCACACAGATCCAAAAGTTCAGGTGTGATCCACGGCTTCTTCTTTGGTCGGTGCTTGCCAAGGATCTCAGTGGCGGCATCTGTTACAGCTGAGTTGAAGGTATTGGTCATGGTGTTGACATCTACTTCGCCTGCCCCCAAAATAAGCAGTGGTGCAAATTTCCCTCCAATTGTGGCCTGAAATATTTTTGCCACCTCCGGGTCTTGCAGTTTGTCCAGGTCGAACTTCAGCCTAGTGCACTTTGCTGTATTTACTCTCTTCAAATGGAGCCGGAATGACATCATCACGAGATCGTGGTCACTTCCAATGTCTGCTCCTGGAAAAGTGCGTGTCCTGCCAATGTTGATGCTTGATCTGAAGCGTTTCTTGACCATGATGTAGTCGATCTGGTTGTGATGTTCCCCGCCGGGACTGTGCCATGTCCATCGTCTGGATTTTTTGTGGAGACCAAGCGTGTTTGCCAGTACCAGATTGTTGTATCTGGCAAACTCCAATAGCCTCAGACCCCTGTCATTTGTCTCGTTGTTGCAGTGGGGTCCGCATGTGTCTCCCCAGTTGTGGTGCGCATCTTGGCCAACCTTGGCATTCCAGTCGCCTTGCACTATGACTATGTCCTTCTTCGGCACTTGGTCAAGGACCGCCTGTATATTTTCATAAAAATCCTCCACTTCGCTGTCTTCATAGTCTGATGTTGGGGCATAGGCCTGGATGATAGTAATGTTGAAAGGGGTTGCTCTCAGACGGATGGTAATGAGTCTACTGGAGACTGGGCGGCAACCAGCAAAATTTAAAACTCAACTAGACATAGTTAACCAAATGTGCCAGGAATTAGGGTTGACTATCAACATTGATAAGAGTAAAGTCGTGGTTTTTAGACATAGGTGATTTCTTGGGAAGAGTTAAAAATGGTTTGTCCAAGGAAATGAACTAGAGATTGTAAACTTCTACGTGTAGTTAGGCTTTACCTTTACAACTGCTATGAGCCTCAATGGAAGTGCAAATCAGCTTTGCAATAAAAGGAAAAGGCCTTGTTTGAAGTGCTCAGAGTTTGGAAAGAACTGGCTTTACCTTTGTGTGGCTGTTTCATGGTGTAGGTAATGAGAATTAGCTTATGTATCAATTTAAACAGACTCGTTGACATCAACAAACAAGACAGGGATGCAGCCTTAAATAATAGTAACAATTCAGTCAGTACAGATAGATTAAGACCAATTTGTAAACATACAGTTATTTGGACTGTATTAAGCAGAAGTGTTTTATAGACTCGTTTGTAAAATTGAGGTTAAGCATTAGTAACATGAAAGTACACAAGAATAGCTACGTTACACAGTGTGTTGAATGGCTGTCTTTTCTGCCCAGGCGCTGAAGTAACGGAGCAGCATATGTTGTATGTTTATCATATGTGTAACAGATTTCGTCCAAATACACTTAAAGAGGTGATTGTTTTCAATCAGGAAAGACAGTTTGTTCAGATGATGGGCTGCAGGGATAAAAGAATGATTAGGCAGGAGGCTGTACACATTGAATATTTTGTTGTGTCTGGAAGTCGTGAGTAGATGAGCCAATATGTGAGTGTAGGTTTGGCAAATGCGTGAATTCAAATAATTGATAATTAGAATAATATATATTGAGTTTGGGTCTGCATAGTAATGTACATTTTAAATATCAGACTGTATAAATCATAATCTGCATGTAAAATATGGTTTTATTGGTTTTTTTATGATTGATATATTTATTCTTAATTTTTCCATTATATGCCCCATCTTCTTTAAAGTCATAAAAGTCTCTCTCTCCTTCCCCCCCCCCTCTCTCTCTCTCTCTCTCTCTCTCCCTCTCTCTTCTCGCTCTCTTTCTCCTGGTCCTGATTTGGCTCGGAAGAGTCCGCTGGACCTAAAGCAACAACCATGTCTCTCTTTCTCTGATTATACACATGAATTCTTTATTTAATTATTTAAGAAAGGAATATAACAAATGCATAAATACAATTTTTATCGATTTTTAAGCAAACTGAAAAAAGTTACGTCACTTAGTAACTTAAATGTTTTTCATTTCCATTGGTAGTAAAAAGTCAGAAATCACAGTTAAAAAAATGTGAACCATTGAAAAGCTCAATTACATGAGCGAGAAATATTTTTACAAAATTTTGTTCCCAATGAATTTAACAACTGAATTGTATGGTGATGTTACAACATGTCTTGAACCCCCGTTGGGGTGCCTGGGGTTTCAATATAAATAGTATCCCCACTTTCTGGAAATTTAGTGCTTTAAATTCCCACTGTCGCTGTCTTTCCCATTTGCTCTTTCTCATTCCTGCTCTGTCCTATCAATCTGATATACTATCTTCTTCGTCGCTAGACCAGTTATCTACCTTTTTTCTTGAAAACTCTTCCGGGACTGGACAAGACTCCTTATTTGTGTATGAGGTCTGTTGGATCAGCTTGGGAATATTGGACGCTTTCTGCCAGGTGGTCACTAGGGCTTCCTATGATGTTATTATTTAGCAATGTAGGCATTTTATATGTATGTGTTTAGTTGATAATTTATAATGATGTTTGTATTCTATTTTGTTTTTGTAAACGGGGGTTCGATAAAGTAGAGTACAGCCTCAGCGTCCCCTGCGTGGGATGTCTTTATTGTAAAGTGACTGGCTGGTGGAGAGCTTTCAGTTTTACCACTAGGGTTGTTTCAGCAGATCTTTTATGCGGATCAGGGGTTGTCCGGTCCTGATTTGGATCGGAAGAGTCCGCTGGACCTAAAGCAATAATCATGTAATGTAATGTAATGTAATGTAATAGGTCTTGAAAAACGAACATTTGAATTAAATTTGGGTGAATAATTATATTTTCTTAAAATATAGTTATTTTTATTTTGCTATTTGCTTCTGTAGTAATCTGTCCTATCGTATCCTATCCCATAACTCGAAAGCCCTTTAGGGCATCAGAGATGATCGTTTAACCAGCATACTCCATCTTTCTCTGTCCTCAGCAGTCATCGTGGCTTCACTCAGTGTCAAGCCAGTTCATTCTCGAATGTTGTCTAACATCTTTTTCTGTCTCCATTTTCTTCTGCCTCCTTGCACCGTGCCTTGCAGGATAGTTTTTGCAAGACTGAAGCTCTGATGATGTAGCCATAACATCGGAGTTTCAGTTTCTTCACCACTGTGAGCAAGTAATCGTGTTGTCCTGTGTGATGGTCTGTCGGACGTCGTCATTAGTGATGTGCTGGGTATAAGGAATGCCCCGGAAATCTTTTCTAGCATCTCATCTCCATGCTTTATATTTTTCGTTGTAGGACTGCTGTGAGAGTCCATGTTTTCCACTTTAGTAGCCTAGATACAAATATGTAAACAATGACTGACTTCAAATTCAAAGCACATTTTCTTGCCTCTCCTTCTGCCCAGTCATTAAAGATAAAACCAGAATGCGATGGTAACCATCAGAAATTCAATTTATAGTCTAACTATTAACAACGTGTTTGATCTGATAAATTATTTCAATTGCCATTCCTTGCGATTTATAGAATTTAAAGCCTGTATAACAGACTGTGAATCCACACATTTCTATAGAAAACAGTAGGCAAGCTTGCAATTTATTTAAAGCCATTGAAATAACTATCAGTTATGATGTTGAAACATTATAACCTTTCCTAGATGAAATGATTTTATTTTCAAATCCGCAAAGACGAAAGCAGATCCTGCATATTCTGAATCTATAACAGCCACAGATGCACGATTTTGAAAAGGATTAATGATTTTAAAATAGCAGCGCATCATAATGGAGTTATTTGGCGCTTAAGCCACACTTAACAAGTTTGTAATTTCTATAAATATTTCATTGAAATTGTCACAAATTCCTTTAAGTCATTAGTAAACCAGATACCGAGAATATAAAATCTTTCTGGGTTCCATTGCATGTGCAGATGGGGCATGTAGCGGACTTGGAATTTTTTCATTCTACCAAACCAAATAGCACTACTCTTATCTGTATTAAGAAACAACCCTGATTTTTTTCCCAAAACATTGAATAGTAGAAATTGTTTCTTCGAAAGAATGTCTGTCCCCTTCTAGAATTAATTCTTTATCGGCTGCATACTGAGATATTTTGCTTTCAACTGTCTAATTCGAAGCTCTTTAATGTTTTATTTTCTCTATCATTAAAAACAAAATTTCAACACCCATTATGAATAAATACGGCGAGATCGGATCCCCCTGCCTACTTCCCATCTGTACCTCGAACTAAGAAGATAAAATGCTATTTACGTTTACTGCTGATTTAAATCCACTGACATTTTTCATATATTGTAATGATTTACTAGCTTCTTGTAAAGTAATTTCAGTTTCTAGTGAGTTGTGCATGTAATTTTATATCAATCAATCAATCAATCAATCTATCTATCTATCTATCTATCTATCTATCTATCTATCTATCTATCTATCTATCTATCTATCTATCTGTCTGTCTGTCTGTCTGTCTGTCTGTCTGTCTGTCTGTCTGTCTGTCTGTCTGTCTGTCTGTCTGTCTGTCTGTCTGTCTGTCTGTCTGTCTGTCTGTCTGTCTGTCTGTCTGTCTGTCTGTCTGTCTGTCTGCCTGCCTGCCTGCCTGCCTGCCTGCCTGCCTGCCTGCCTGCCTGCCTGTCTGCCTGTCTGTCTGTCTGTCTGTCTGTCTATCTATCTATCTTGCCGGAAAGTCTTTATTTTACATCTTATACGACACCATAGAGCGACATTCATTTGCTTAATTATCACCTTCATCA
The DNA here is from genome assembly GCA_036898135.1 of Oncomelania hupensis. Taxonomy (NCBI): domain Eukaryota; kingdom Metazoa; phylum Mollusca; class Gastropoda; order Littorinimorpha; family Pomatiopsidae; genus Oncomelania; species Oncomelania hupensis. The sequence continues at coordinate 72,662,138 of CM072511.1, read as the reverse complement.
CGTTCGTTTTCTTCCCTTCTCTTCCCACCTACCTACCCCTCCCCCATTTATAATCTCAATGGCGATTATTGCGTATGTTCCAAACTATTTCTGTTTAGAATATTATGGCACAGCATCACACGCTAATATAAAGAGCATGTTCTAGAATATGACAATAGGCTTCTCGGGCGACTGGGGTTCTAGATCCCGTATCGGTCAGCGTCTTGAACAGCTCTTGAGCTGAAAAAGTGCTATATAGGAATAATAACATTAATAAATAATATTTCACAAGATGATGACATAGTATTTTATATTGCTCACATTATTTAAATCTAGGGAAGGAAATTTGTTAAAATTATGATAGCGATAGTTATTATTACTATTTGTATGTTGTTCTACTTTCAATGTTTCGTCTTCTTACAGCAGGACCGGACAGGACCCAAGCACAAACCCCACCGCAGGACAAGACTTCACCGCAGGACAGGACCCCACCGCAGGACAAGATTTCACCGCAGGACAAGACCCCACCGCAGGACAAGACTTCACCGCAGGACAAGACTTCACCGCAGATGAGGACCCCACTGCAGGACAAGACCCCACCGCAGGACAAGACTTCACCGCAGGACAAGACTTCACCGCAGGACAAGACTTCACCGCAGGACAAGACCCCACCGCAGGACAAGACCCCACCGCAGAGGGAAGGCAGGAGCAGACAACGAGGGATCAACGATAGAGGTGGCCACCTCAAAAGACAGTTTGACAGTTTGACTGTGGGCGTGCATGTGTGTGTTTAGTGAAATTGTACAGCATTGCAATGCAATTTATCAGAAATTGAAATCTACTTAGATTTAGCAGCTGTCCATGCTGGCATTGCAGCAGTTACCAGGAGAGGCTAGCAATATAATACAATGCTCCTGTTGACATGTCGGCGGTACTCGCTGCAGGCTCTGTCTGGATATTATTGGCTCCAATTTTGACTCTAGAGTAACTAGATCTTGTTAGTTAGCGGGGACTGTGTGTCCACAGTGCCACGAATAGCGTTGAGCACTGAAAAAAAAGATCAAGGTCAGATTTAGAAAATGAATCAAGGTCGGTGTTAGAAAATGTCGCAATCAAAGCACAGGCTTTGTGTCGACATACACCAAGCCAGTGCAACATCACAGAACTGGCAGCTGCATTAAGTACAGCAGCTACAAGGTGTTGCAAGCTGTTGAAGGTTGAGGGGAATGGTCATGTTGTGGTTCTATCGGAGAAATGTTTCTGTGGGGAAACAACGAGAGAGTGTGGTTGTGGACATTAGTGTCATGGGGGGAAAGGGGCAGTGGACGTGGAGTGTAAGTGTGTGGCGAGCAGTCAAAATGTAAATAAACATGAGACGACCGATGTCTCTTTTTCTTTTGTTAGGTTAGAAAGTAAACTGTAAATAAACATGAGACAACGACACGACTGGTGAGGCAGTCGGGACACATGTCTCTTTTCTTTTTTGTTAAGGATAAATAATAATGGGAAATGAACATGAGACAGCAACCTGGTTCTGTCAAGGTCCCTCTTTCCCTTTTTGACATTTGTTAGCTCTGCTTGCCCAAACTCTGCTCTCCAACAGTTGTCCCTTACTTTGTGATACTAATGGTCACATCTGCATGATCCGCTCTGGTGGAATTGCAGTGTGGTCAGTTTCTGATACTGGAGATGGTTGCATACTTTGTGAAAAGTTCCACCTTGCCAGCATAGGAAATGTCGCAATCAAAGCACAGGCTTTGTGTCGACATACACCAAGCCAGTCCAATATCACAGAACTGGCAGCTGCAATAAGCACAGCAGCTACAAGGTTTTGTAAGCTGTTGAAGCTGTTGAAGGTTGAGGGGAATGGTCATGTTGTGGTTCTGTCGGAGAAATGTTTCTGTGGGGAAACAACGAGAGAGTGTGGTTGTGGACATTAGTGTCATGGGGGGAAAGGGGCAGTGGACGTGGAGTGTAAGTGTGTGGCGAGCAGTCAAAATGTAAATAAACATGAGACGACCGATGTCTCTTTTTCTTTTGTTAGGTTAGAAAGTAAACTGTAAATAAACATGAGACAACGACACGACTGGTGAGGCAGTCGGGACACATGTCTCTTTTCTTTTTTGTTAAGGATAAATAATAATGGGAAATGAACATGAGACAGCAACCTGGTTCTGTCAAGGTCCCTCTTTCCCTTTTTGACATTTGTTAGCTCTACTTGCTCACACTCAGCTCTCCAACAGCTGTCCCTTACTTTGTGATATTAATGGCCACATCTGCATGATCCGCTCTGGTGGAATTGCATTGTGGTCAGTTTCTGATACTAGAGACGATTGCATACTTTGTAAAAAATTCCACCTTGCCAGCATTAAGACGGCAGTGGAAAAAAGAACAAAAACACCGTGAAAAATGTCACAAAATTGTATCAAGGTCAGGAAAGAAAGGAAACAATGTATCAAGGTCAAGAAGAAAAGTGAATCAAGGTCAAAAGAAAACTATCAAGGTCAAAAGAAAAGTGTATCAAGGTCAAAAGAAACATGTATCAAGGTCAAAAAAAGTGTATCAAGGTCAAGAAGAAAAGTGTATCAAGGTCAAGAAGAAAAGTGTATCAAGGTCAAAAGAAAGTGAAAGAAAACAAACATCAACGTCGAGGAAATGTTTTGCCTTGCGTTGTCATAAAACTGTATCAAGGTCAAAACACACGGAAAAGGAAGGGGCGATGGGGAAAAGGGCGCTTGTCCTTGTTTATTAGCAAGGTCCAAGTGCTCTAGTGTTTGAAAGCGAAGTTAGTATTGTTTAGGTGGGGTCAGTAGTGATTGTCTTCGGCAAATTGATGGAAGCGCTGTGTTATGTTGTTTCCTGCTCTGAATTTCTACTTCAGTGTTGGTGTGCTGTTGTTAGATTCAGGTTGACTTTCAATTGCTGTTAATATTGCAAGTGCAATGTTTTAGTAACTCCGCCAAGGACGGTCCCAAGCCCGGCTGCAAAAGGAGGAGGGTTGGGCGTAGGTTTAACACGTGTGGCTGTCTTTCTCATTTGTTCTTTCTCATTCCAACTCTGTTCTATTAATCTACTATACTTATCTTCTTCTTCGCTCGACCAGTCGCCTACATTTTTTTTGAAAACTCTTCCGGGACAAAACTCCTCATTTGTGTGTGAAGTCTGTTGTATCAGCTTAGAAAAATTGGACGCTCTCTGCAAAATGGTCACTAAAGCTTCCTATTATATTATTATTTGGCAATGTAGGCATTGTATATGTATGTTTTTGTTGATATTTTATAATGATGTTTGTATTCTATTTTGTTTTTGTAAACGGGCGTTCATTAGATTACAGTATAGCCTCAGCATCCCATGCGTGGGATGCCTTTTTGTACAATGACCGGCTGGGGAGTGCCTTCTGTGTTACCACTGGGGTTGTTTCAGCAAATATTTTTATGCGGATCAGGGGTGTGTCCTCTTTCAGCCAAGTTGTGGCAAAAAGCCGGAATATAAAAATAATTACAACACTTTTAAGTGACAAAAATTATGTAAGTGAAATTAATGATATTATTAATAAAGGTAAGAAACAGTATGCTGTGTTGGTATACGATGGAGAAAAAATTGCTAATATTTCTGTAGATTGTCTGGAATTAACCCTGTCAGACCAGTTATTTTTGGACACTCTCATAATGAAAATTAGAAGTAAAACAATGGAATTTAGTTTTAAAAAGAAACATATAGAAGTGCATTTAGAAAAACAACTTGAACAAGAAAAATACAAACAATAGACAGTAAAGTACAAAAATATGATTATGATCAACAAGAATTACAGGTAAAAATAGTCTCGTACAATTAAGGAGAAAGAAAATAGAAGGAATAATGATTCGCAGCAAAGCTCGCTGGGCAGCCAAAGGAGAAAAAGTAACCAAATATTTGTGTAATTTAGAAAAAAGACATTTTGTAAGCAAACAAATGTTTAAACTAGTCTCCAAAATTAAACAATATTTAAAAAACAATGATGATAAAAAAAATTGTGAAAAATTTGTATTCAGAAAAACAAGTAATAGATACAGATTTAGAAACATATACGTCCAAGTTATCAGTCGAGGAAGCAACTTCATTGGAAGGTTTAATAACTCTTCAAGAAGCTAATTATGCACTAAAAAGTATGTGTAGTGGTAAAAGTCCAGGGATAGATGGAATGACTGTTGACTTTTAAATTTTTTTCTTAAAACAATTAGGTGAATTTCTAGTACGCTCTCTGAAGTAAGGGTTTGTAAATAATGAAATGAGAGAAGGTATTATAATTTGCCTAACAAATGGAGATTAACCTCGAGATTTCCTTAAAAATTGGCGTCCCATCTCATTATAAAATGTTATTTATAAGACAGGCTCTTCTTGTATAGCAAATAGAATTTTAAAAAATGCTACCGAAACTTATTAATGAAGATTAAAAAGGTTTCGTGACATAGGAGACAATTTAAGATTTTTGTATGTATTAATCCGCTACTTAAATGAAAAAAAACATCCATGGTCGTCTCAATTGATTTTGAAAAAGCGTTTGGCTCTGTGAATTGGAATTACATGCACAAGGTCTTAAAATTGTTTGGCTTTGGAGAAGACATATGTTGTTGGATATCAGCCTTCTATAATAACATAAAATCCTCTGTGTTGGTAAATGGTAAAGCTTCTGCTAGTTTCATGATTAAACAAGGATGTAGACAAGGTGATACAATTTCTCCATATTTATTTATTTTGTGTGCAGAATTATTGGCAAATAACATAAGGGAAAACAAAGAAATTAAAGGAATAAATATTTCAGAGACAGAATGTAAAGTGAGTCAGTTTGCCAACGATACTTTATTACTTTTAGAAGGTGACAAAAATTCTTATGAAAATCTATTTCAGACGTTAAATGATTTTGAGAAAATCTCTGGTTTAAAGATGAATTAGGAAAAAACATGTAAAATATGGCTTGGTAGTAAACAAAATAGTGACATTACATTTTCGCCTAACATAAAAATGACTTGGAATCCAGCATAGTTTTAAATCCTAGGGCTCTGGTTTACAAGCGATCTTACTAAATTGGCAGAAATAAATTTAACAAACAAATTTAACAAGACTAAAAAATACTTAGTCAAAAATATCTATCAATCCATTGGGAAAAAGTTGCAGCACTAAAATCTTTAATATTATCCAAACTCAATTATTTATGGATTTTATTACCTAATCCTCCCAACGAGGTAGTAGAACGGGTACAGAAAATGTGCTATGACTTTGTTTGGAACAAAAACAGAGATAAAATTAAACAGGCAATAGCAATTCATAGTGTCCAGAACGGAGGTATAAATTTGCCAAATATAGAAAGACAAATTACATCTTTGAAAAAATATATCCAATGGAGTAATCCTAAATGGAAAGTAATCTTGAAAGAAATATGTACAGAGATAGAAATGCTAAAGGAATATGGTGCAGGTGTGTTAAAACTGAAGAATAATTTTGTAAATCAGTTTTGAAAGGATGTATTTAATAGTTGTAATATTTTGTACAATAAAGTGGACATTTGCACTGACCAAGAGATGTTAATAGAACCATTATTGTTTAATAAAAAGCTTAAAATTGATGGTGAGATGTTATATTTTGATGACTGGACCAAAAAAACGACCTATATTTTGTAAAGGATTTGGTGACAGATAATGGCGCTTTTTTAACAGTATCAGCATTTAAAAGCAAATTTAATATTGATGTGCCTTTTTGACGTATTTTGGATATGTTTGTTCCATTAGAAAGTGTATGAAGGAAAATAATATTCAGTTAATAAATAATGATTGTAATGACATAAGTTATAGTAAAACCAAAACCTATGATGCATTATTAAGGGCTCCAACAGGAGCAAAATATTTTTATGAAATACTTTTGGGTAAACCATTGCAGTCTAATGCCTCTACAAACTGGAGAAAATTTTGGGAAGTGATATTGAATGGTCGGAAGTATTCATGATAACAAAACAAATTAAAGAAGTAAAACTGAAGTGGCTTCAGATGAAAATCAACTATCGAATTATTGTAACTAACTGTTATGAAACAGATGGGAGTGATATCAAACAATTTGTGTAATTTTTGTAATGAAAAAACATTTCAGCAATTCATTATTTGTGGAACTGCGTGCGTGTTCACATGTTTTGGAATGACTTTGTAAGAATTCTGAAGGACAAATGTTGTAATTGTGACAGACTTGCACTGAATCCGATCTTAGTACTTTTTGGACAGGATGGCAAAACGAAAGTTGATGAAGGTTTTTCACATATTTTATTGCTTGCAAATTTTTTTTCTATACATATGCAGAATAAACAAAACAAAACCATTGCAAGTATTTTTAAGATTTATTATTCAAACATATAAAGTAGATACATATGTTTTTCAGATTAACATGAATTATGACAAGTTCACACAAAAATGGGCAGCTTACAAACAATTTATAGAAGAGAATAGACCATGGAACATGAACAGAGTGTACAATTGAACGTAAGACTAAGAAGGAATGTGCATCATGCTTTGGAACTATTCGCATATGTTTTTGTATAATCGATTCAATGCTTTATTTCGTTATCTTCAAATTTACTGTATGTTAAAGTTCTGCCAAATGTGTGAAACACATTTTTTCAATGCTACATGTGTGCTAAAAATGTACTTTCTGATGCAACATAACACTATGTAACCTTTGAATAAAAACATTTTCAAAAAAAAATTACAACTAAATTCAGTCATTAAAAAATGCAACAAAAAAGCACTTTAGTTGACTTTATTGCCAAGTATACATTATGAATACTATAGGAGTATGTTTTGGTACAAAGGTCAATTGAACATACAAGTTGAATATTACAACGCCCAAACGCGCACACTGAATGATTTTATACGTGATAAAAGAGGTGCTTTACGTGCGTGTGCCTGTGCGCGCGCTTGTGTGTGTTTGTGTGTTATTGACCGTGCCTGACTGTTTGTGTTTTAATTTCACCTGCTTCTTAATGTTTGTTTTTTTAATTTAGTTAGCGGATCGTCCAGTCGTCGTGTACATATTAAACTCAACATTCATTCGTTCTTATTCTCTCTCTCTCTCTCTCTCTCTCTCTCTCTCTCTCTCTCTCTCTCTCTCTCTCTCTCTCTCTCTCTCTATATATATATATATATATATATATATAACAGGGGCGTCGCACGGTCCAAAATATTGGGGGGGCAACCCTGTCGACGGGGAGATGGGAGGGGGGGGGGGGCTGACAAGCGGGACGTCATTCGGTCTACAAACACCAGAGATCTTTTTACAGACCAAAAATTGAGCCAAAAGGTCAGGTTTTGACCTTTTTGACCTAGCTGTGACCTTGGATTTTGGGAAGGATCGAGATGATCTTACTAGTAGTCCATGAACAAAATCTCAGCTAGTTCAGTCCACAAACATCGGAGATCTATTCGCGGACACATAAACAAACAAAACAAACAAACAAACCAAGTGAAACCTATAATGGGGGGTGGGGGGTGGGGGTGGTGGTGTAATAATCAAAGCAGTCAAGACCACGTTATCTGTCCCCAGAAAAGCGAACGGGTCCTTTTTTTTCCCCTTTTGCGATCAAAGCACGTGCACGTGTAGGCCTATCAACAAACTAAATCTAAATTAAAAAATATCGCGCACCTCAACTATTTATTGACACTTGCACATTCACCCTTGCCTTACTCATTTTACAGACTAAAGTAAATAATTGATATCAACAAACCTGGAAAACAGACGATTCCATTGTTTTGTTAATTTTGCTCTTTGCGTGATGAAATGACACTTCTTTCAAACAGCGAAAGCCAGCTCTGCTGCCCGGTGATTGCGTTAGCGCCACGAAATATTTTGTTGTGAAACACAGGCACATGCTAATAGATTATTGTAATATTATTTCGTACGTTAGCCCTTTACACTACGGTTTAAAAATATGGTGATTTTTTTAATTATTGATTCTTCCTGCCTTCCTCTATCGTTTGAAATCTTCTTCTTCTTCTTCTTCTTCTTCTTCTTCTTCTTCTTCTTCTTCTTTTCTTCTTTCTCTCTCTCTTTCTTTTTTTTTTGGCCAAATTATTGGGGGGGCAGGTGCCCCCCCTGCCCCCCCGTGTGCGACGCCCCTGATATATATATATACACACATACACACATACACAGACACACGCTGTCAGATACATAGAGACCATGTGGAACATATCATTGCTGTGGAAGAGGGTTAATGAGCAAATGAAGACGAGAAGAGTTTTTAGGTTCTGTTTGAAGGAGAAGATTGAGGGTTTGCTGCGTATAGAACGTGGGAGTTGGTTCCAAACAGATGGTCCAAAGGCCGGAAAAGAGCGGAATCCAACAGAAACAAGATTGGTTCGAGGGACTGGAAGAGTCAGAGGATCAGAAGCTGAGCGGGGGTTTCGTTATGGTGTGTACAGATGGATGGATGCTGTCGGAAAGGTAGGAAGAAGCAGAACCGTTGATGCAGCGGTACATAATTATTAGTAGTCTAATAGTGTCACATAATGTAATCAGGACACCCCCACCCCCAACCCTCCCTCTCCTCTCATGGAGAGCATAATTCGCCCCTGTGAGATACAATATGGCCACCGACATTTTCACCCATAATGCCTGCGTGCGAACCACAACGACCCCTTGAGATCAATGAGACGACAGCGAGGTGCCCTTCAGTGGGGAAAGGTGACATTACACAACAGGTGATTTTAAGGGAAAAAGGTTAGGTTAATTGTAGATTATAGTCACACGACTCCGGAGCGCATAGGCTACTGCTGGTCACATTATTCTGATACCAGCGAACCAATTGATGGTAAGGGGGAAATACCATGGTCACAAGTTGGCCAATCCGGAATTCGAACCAGGACGTTTTGGTTACTAGTAAGCCGCTCTAAGGGAAATAATTTCATCCGCGCTTTTGTTTGACGTCGCTGTCGTTACTGTGTTTGTTGAGTTATTGGCGAGACAAGACTAGTAGAGAAATATGTTTTTGGTTTACGAGCCACAGAAATAGTTTACCTATTTATTTAATTAAAGGGCCAGGGTATGAAGGGTGTTTTTGTGACAATGAGTTTACTGGCATTTACATTGCATTGTTGACACAAGAACAGATAAAATTTTGAGTAATCATTGGTTAGATCCACTCCTACACTTTGAATTTTAGACGTCTCTTCCATGCTGTGTCAACAAACAACTGTCAGTGGTGTGCGTGCACGCACTTGTGTTTGTTTGTGTGTGTGTGTGTGTGTGTGTGTGTGGGTGTGTGTGTGTGTGTGAACTTTTCTATGATTATACTCTATTATAACAGAGTGAGAAGAATTGCACGTTAAGCAAAAGGTGACATTTTCTCTCATGCTAACGTGTTAAGCAATGAGAAAGCAGTGAAGAAATTCTGCAGTACCAAAATTAGCTTGCGGTGACTAAAAGGTTAAGAACATCATCCTTCACATGAGAGTATAAATCGAGGTCTAATAGTGCATGATTGCATTCCATCGCACGGACTTTAAAAATCCTGACGCTCAGTTCCTAGACAGGTGAGTGCCGGCTGCACAAATAACCCAACAAGCACTAGGTTCTTTCTCTCCTATCCCCGGTCGCCCAGGATTGTTCCATGGTCTGGGCTTCAGGCAGTGCGCCGAAAGGCTGCAAGTGGGCGCCTCAGCCAGCTTGAATGCGATCTTGTATCGGTCAGCGCCTTGAGCAGCAGCGCTATATAAGAATGATAAATAATAAATAATCATGAAAACAACGGCTTTTAAAATGAGTCTGAGGTCATTATTTTCATACTTTTACACTGGATAGTATGATCATAGAAGCGTTTATTAATCCACATTGTTGAGGTGAAAGCTGTCCAATAAACGTGTACGCAGCTTAAAAAAAACATCGGGGTCCTCAATAACATAACAGCGAGAATCTAGTAGAGGGCTACTTGACAGTCATTAGGCATTTACTCATTACCGCATGCTTAAGGGTTACACCAAAACTGTATTAATATATAAGGTGACAGTGACTTCCGTGTTCTAAAGCATTGGGTCTTAAGGTGCCACCCACACATATTGGTTTTGAGGCTGATTCTAGAGCATTTTCATAATCGGAGTGTGGTCGGGCCGGACTGCATAAACGTGAACACTGACACACGCTCCCAAACAAGCCGACCCTTTGGAAGCAGACGGTTACGGTCGCTAGCATCTTCCTGTTGTTGAAAATGCTGCCAGTTTTGACAGTGTTGAGAATTTGCTTGAATTAGCTGCAGTTTTGAATCGTATTTGGAAGAGAAAGGTAAAACATCAATAACGAAGGTAGTGTGTACGACAATGGCTGAGACGGAGAGTCATTTATGTTCAGGTTGAAATCACGCACTCGCGAGAGGCGTACTGATTTTTGTAAGCTTAGAATCGGGGACGATTTCTCGAAGCAGTATAGAGCAGGCTCAAATCACAAGATTTCCAGCCGACCGCGATCGGACGGATGCGAATGACGTCATCTGATTGCAATCGGATTAGAATCGGCAACATGATCGGTGCAAATTCGACGCCTTTGGGGGTAGTGTAAGCTGTACAGCAGTATTTCGTTTGTACAACTGTTCGTACAAGGAAAGCAAAACATCAGCGTTGTCAATAGTCAAACACAAAGCATTGCAGGGACTTGGCTCTGCCAGAAGGCATTCAGAGAAGTTAATTTATCATATACTGCGTAGGTTTCATGCTCGGAACTGCACTTGTTCGTTTAATTATGTATAAGTATTTGGATGCATGTATTTTATTTATTTATTTATTTATTTATTTATTTATTTATTTACATTTTTATGTGTTTTTGTATTTTCAGACTTATCTGGAAATACTTTCAAATAATCGGGGCAGAGAGGGTTAAGGGAGCATAAAAACGAGCCAAATATAATTCTGTCGGTCGGTCAGTTTGTCTGTCCGTCGGTCCGTTGGACGCCATATCTCAAGAACCACTGAACGTATTTTGATCAAACCTCATAGGAACATTATCTAGGTTAGTGGCCTGCCATCATATTTGCTCTATCGCAAAGATCAAGGTCATTGGAGTCATTTTGTTGCTAAACACATTTGGTTGAATATCTACAACAACGGCAGAAGCGATTTGGTGAGTTTTGGATCCTTCAGAAGCAGTCTGGTTGTTGGTCAGTCACTTGGTCTTTCGCCCTGAATTTCTACTTTGTTCGAAACACACTCTTTGCCTTATCTCAGGAATGATTGAACCGATATTCATCTTTTTTGTTTGTGGAAACTTAACAGAACTGCTCGGCATGTTAGATCACTTGTATTTGTACTTTTTTTTTTTCAAAAGTCAGGTCATTGTGCTTCTCCATTTTATTATTTTACAATAATTGCACTGTATTTAACAAAAATTGTCTTAGCAAATTTTGATAATTTTTGGTTGTAGATATTTCAGATTGTGACCTATGATTTCCACGTTTGTCTTTTGTTTCATTAGGATAAACTTCAGTCACAACCCCGCCAAGAACATTAACACTTTTGAAAATGCTTAGTTTTGGGGAGGGAGGGTTATGTGTTAGTGTTTGGAAATATATTTGAATGGTATGCCATCGTTTTGTTGGTTCTATTTTAGATAGCTATAGATAGTTGTGTTAAGTTTCATGTTCGAAACTATACATTTATAATTATTTGCTCGTTTGTTCACGTTACTTATTTATTTTATTAGTTCCGGCCTGTAAAGCTCTGAAGCTACTGTTTTCGGCTTTGGGCGTCCGGCGTCCGTCCAGCGTCCGTCCGACGTCGGTCTCTGAAATTAATGGACGGATTTCTTTGAAACTTGGCGTTTACTTAAAAAATAACTCACCTTACCAGATTGAAAAAAAAAAATTGGAAAAATTACCCATGTTGGATAATGTCGTAATGTTGTTGCGTTGTTTTCTTTTCAAATCCTATTTTTCTCCTGAACTACTGGAATTCAAATTTGGTATATACTTAGACTTTACCTGTGCCTCCAAAATAAAACCAACCTTATGCAAATGGAGTGACGTAATCATCTTGACGTATTGTTTTATTTGTAAAGAAAAAATTTTAAATGTACATTTGATTTTTTTGTTGTATGTAATTGGAATTTATTGTGTGACGTCATTTTTATAATCCTTTTTTCTCCCAAATTATTGGAAGGATTTGGTTCACGTTTGGCGTATACTTAGACTTTCCTTAGGTAATACCAAAATTATGCAAATTGAGTGACGTAATCATGATGAGGTCATTTTTTTACTTCTTTTTTTTTAAACACGTCCTTTAAACTTTGTATTTAGAGGAGAGTACACAGAGGCGTTGAGCCTTTGTCAAAACTTATGTATATGGAGTGACTGTCGCGAAAATAAGCATCCCTTCCAATTAGCAACATTGCATCTTCGTTTTTTTTTTCTTGATGTTCATAAAATCAATGCTAGCGGAAACTTTAAATCTTAAGTCCCATATAGTCTGCGATTTTGACGTATTCGTCTAATACGTCACATATTGATTGCGTCATATAGCAGTTAGATGATTGGTTTCCATGGCCCTGATTCCTTGGAAGCAAAACGGAAAATCTTCACTGAGAAGGGAAATTTTGATCATGGAGGACATCACTTAGTCAGTCAGCCAACACAGTAAACGATTGCAAGGCAAGCCGGTATTAATTCCAGGAGGATACAAGGACATTCCAGGAGGTGCACGGACATCAGGAATCAGCTGAAGGAGACCGATTACAGAGCGTCTTGCTGCACTTTTCACTGATTCGGGATGGGGGTCAGTGACCGAAGGTCGTCGACCGGCCGTTACTGAAGTTGGAGGCCATTCTTCACTAACCGTTGGGTTCAATATTCAAGCGCCATCATGGGTACGCGTTCAACTAGGCTAGACTGGGCAAACAGATGCCAGATAGCTAGCGATATTGGCAATGAAAACAATAATAACAATGTGTCTTACTCGAGGTTAGTTATTCTTGTGTTTAAAAGGCGTCATTCTTTCGTCAAGGTTTATCAGATATTTAGTCACAGCGCATCTAGGCCGACTCCTAGGTCCTTCAGACAGCAACGTTACCCGCATCATAGCTTGATCTATGTTTAGATTTAGATCTATTTCAGAGGGTATGGTTTGAGAAGCACGTGGCAGAAGTCAAGTGTTTAAGTTTTTGTCAATGTATATGTAAGGTAAGCAAGTGAAACCATGAAGAAAGGATCATCAGTAATCACATCTATCATTCATTGTATAATATTAACGTTGTATAATATTATAATGCCACGTGTACTCGACAGAAGAGGAACGATGAACTATGCATGTGTTTTGTTATAGAGTTCATATCTGAGACATTAGGTCACGACCCAGTCGTTTCAGGCGCGAAAATACGGAGACGCGACAGCACCGACGCCGCCACAGCACAGAAGCAGCAATAGCACAGAAGTGGCCAGAACACATAGACAGAACAACATAGATGCAGAAGCATCACAAAGACAGAGAGAGAGACAGAGACATTTAAGTGAGATCCACAACAGAGACCGCAGCAAGTCGCCAGTGACGTTATCGTTGGAAACGAGGCCAAGGCGGGTTATAGACCTCATCTACGTTCATCCCCGTTTCGATACGAGAATTTAAGATAAGTAAAGGATTTAATATTATCGCCAAAGACTCGCTTGGTGTACAGTGTCATCCACAAATACTGGAACAATACAAAGATCAACAATGCTGCAGTAAATTCGATTATTTAATTATATCATCACCAATTATTATTCTTAATCATTGAGTGAATAGTGAACCGTGTCATCATCATCACAAGTGTTCTCGTCTTTGGTGCTATCATTTCTTCTCCAACTACATTCACTACCTATTTTAAGATCTACGGAAGCAACCTCGGCAGGTGGTGCGGCATTCCCTTGAAATCATTACGTATTTTCGGAAAAGTGCCTCAAGAAAATCCTGTCTTGCGTTGACAGTGACCTCATCGTGGTGACGTACTATTTTAATTTTCACTTAGTTATTTATTTTGCGCACTTTTCTCTTAAACTAATGGACGGATTTCTTTGAAACTTGGTTTTTAGTTAGTTATTTAGTTAGTTTGTGTGTAAGCTTATGTGTGTGCGTGAGCGAGAGAGAGAGAGAGAGAGAGAGAGAGAGAGAGAGAGAGAGAGAGAGAGAGAGAGAGAGAGAGAGAGAGAGAGAGAGAGCACGCGATGGAACTCTGCTCCCGTTAGGGTCCGACACTTGTTTAATATTTGATTATGTGTTTGTTTATCTGTTTATTTATTTGTTCCGGTCAAGTGACGTTTACATTATTTTACATGTTTGATTATTTGTATGCTTAATTGTTTATTTATCTGTTTGTTTATTTCTGTGCTTAGCTGTTTGTTTCTGTTTGGGTGTTTGTATTTTCTTTCTTTCTTTGTTTAAATTTCTTTTCATCGTTATTTTTCTCTCTCTCTCTCTTTCTCTCTCTCTCTCTCTCTCTCTCTCTCTCTCTCTCTCTCTCTCTCTCTCTCTCTCTCTCTCTCTCTCTCTCTCTCTCTCTCTCTCTCTGTATTTATAGATTGTAGTCATGTTATGCGTCAAAGTCTGAAATTGCTTGTTAAGGAATACGATAATTGTTATCATCATCGTCTTCGTCGTCATCGTCATTATACTATATTGTGCAGTCCTATCCTATCCTATCCCATAACTCGGAGGTCGTAGGGGCACCACAGATGATCGTTTAACCAGCGTACTCCATCTTTCCCTGTCCTCAGAAACCCTGATTGTTTCGCTCAGTGTCAAACCAGTCCATTCTCGAATGTTGTCCTCCCACCTCTTTTTAGGTCTCCCTCTTCTTCTACCTCCTTGCACTGTGCCTTGCAGAATGGTCTTTGCAAGACCTGATCTGGTGACGTGGCCATACCATCGGAATTTCCGTTTTTTCACCACTGTGAGCAGGTCATCGTGTTGTCTAATGGCTTGTGTGATGGTCTGTCGGACTTCGTCGTTGGTGATGTGCTGTGTATAGGAAATGCCCAGAAGTCTTCTGTAGAACCTCATCTCCATGCTTTGTATTCTTCGTTTGAGAGCTGCTGTGAGGGTCCATGTTTCGCAAGCATATAGGAAGATGGAGATGACAAGGGAGCGCAGCAGCCTTACCTTGGAATGTAGACTGATGGTCCTGTCTTTCCAAATTGGCTTCAACCTCGCCAGGGCAGCAGTTGGTTGTGCGATCCTGGAGAGGACTTCCTGTCGGGACCCATTGTCTGATACAATGGCTCCTAAATATTTGAAGCTATGCACTGTTGTGAGGGATTGGCCTTGGACTTTGATATCCGTGTTGATGCCATCGGTGTTGTTGGTCATCATTTTGGTTTTCTCTGCACGGATTTCCATTCCATAGGCTCTGGAGGTGGTGTCAAGCCTCTGTACCAGCTGTTCAAGTTCTTGTTCCTCTCCAGCCAATCCATCAATGTCATCCGCAAAACGAAGGTTGGAGATTGCTCTTCCCCCTTTGCTGACTGTGCCTCCGTGGTCTGCAAGGGCATCTGACATGATGCGCTCTAGGAAGATGTTGAAGAGTGTTGGAGAGAGTAGGCATCCCTGACGCACACCGATTGTTGTTCTGAACCAGTTTCCGATGGCGCTGTTGTGGAGGACTGCACTGGTAGCCTTGTCATACAGGCTTTTGATGACTTCAATAATTTTAGGGCTGATGTTGTACACTCTCATGGTTGCCCACAGAGCTGCATGCTAGACTCGGTCAAATGCCTTTTTGAAGTCTACGAACACATGATATAGATGTTGGTGTTGTAGGTATTTCTCGCAGATTATTCTGAGGTTGAAAATCTGTTCAGTGGTACTTCGCCCTGCCCTAAATCCTGCTTGCTCTTCAGCTATGATTTGTTCAGCTTGGGGTTTCAACCTGTTGAGTATTATTTTTCGGAGGACCTTGCTGGGATGGCTGATGAGGCTGAGGGTCCTGTAATTTTCACATTCCTGAAGTTTACCTTTTTTGGGAAGAGTGGTGACAAGCGATTGGGTCCATGGTGTAGGCCACTCCCCACTCTGCCAGATCTTGTTACATATAATGGGGAGTGCGTCAATCATCGCTTCTCCTCCTGCTTGAAGCAGTTCCGCGGGTATGTTGTCCACTCCCGCTGACTTCCCTTTCTTCAGCGATTGCACTGCTGCCTCAACTTCTTCTGGGAGAATTGGGAGGATTTCTTCTTCTTTTCTGTTCTCTGGACATGAGACTGATGAGTCTCCGTTTGGTTTGTGGTTGTAAAGGTCAGAGCAGTACTCTGTCCATCTGTCCAAGAATTCTTGTTCTTCTGTAAGGCATATGCTAGATTTGCTTTGGATCGTGGAGACCTTGGGCTGTTTAACACTTGTCAGCAGCTTCACAGTCTGGTAATCCTTCTTGCTGTTGTTCTTATTCAGACTGTTCTCTATTTCCTGGCATTGATCTTCTATCCAGTTCTACTTTGCTGTGCGCATGCCTTTTCGGATTTCATTGTTGATTTTTTGGTAGGCATCAGCTCCCTGTGATGTGTTCTTTTTCTTTTTCATATCTCTTCGTTTATCACACAGGTCCCAAAGTTCAGGTGTGATCCACAGCTTCTTCTTTGACCGGTGCTTTCCAAGGATCTCCGAGGCGACATCTGTCACATCTAAGTTGAAGGTGGTGGTCATGGTGTTGACATCTACTTCAGCAGCTCCCAAAATGAGCAGTGGTGCAAATTTCTCTCCAATTGTGGCCTGAAATATTTCTGCCACCTCCGGGTCTTACAGTTTGTCCAGGTCGAACTTCATTCTGGTGCACTTTGCTGTGTTTACTGTCTTCAAGTGAAGCCGGAAAGACATCATCACAAGATCGTGGTCACTTCCGATGTCAGCTCCTGGAAAAGTGCGTGTGCTGCCAATTTTGTTGCTTGATCTGAAGCGTTTCTTGACCATGATGTAGTCGATCTGGCTGTAATGCTCCCCGCCGGGACTGTGCCATGTCCATCGTCTGGATTTTTTGTGGAGACCAAGCGTGTTTGCCAGTATCAGATTGTTGTATCTGGCAAACTCCAACAGTCTCAGACCCCTGTCATTTGTCTCGCTGTTGCAGTGGGGTCCACATGTATCTCCCCAGTTGTGGTGCGCATCTTGGCCAACCTTGGCATTCCAGTCGCCTTCCACTATGACTATGTCCTTCTTCGGCACTTGATCAAGGACAACCTGTAGATTTTCATAGAAATCCTCCACTTTGCTGTCGTCATAGTCTGATGTTGTGGCATAGGCCTGGATAATGGTGATGTTGAACGGGGCTGCTCTCAGACGGATGGAAATTAGTCTACTGGAGACTGGGCGGCAACCCATGACAGTGGCTTGAATGTTCTTGTGGACCAAGAATCCAACTCCGTGTTCGTGCCTGTCATCTCTACCGCTGAAATAAAGCTTGTGGCCTTTGTCGGTCGTTGTTTCACCTATAGGATATTGTGCAGTAGACTTCTGATACTGCATTTCACGAGAGTCAGTTACTCCAAAACAATTACAGTTATTTGTGAACAAATGTAATAACTTTAATCAAAGTCGTTCGCGTCGTCGTCGCCATCGTCAGGCTTATGGGAATGTGTGTTGCAGGAGTATTGTCATAAACAGTGATGAAAACCAACGACTTTGCAGTTGCTTCCTTCGCCTTGTCTGTCTTATTACCTTGCGTTGTTGCAACATTATTTGTTCCTCCGTAAGTATGCATTTTAGGCTGTTGTAGTTATTGTTATTGTTGTTGTTGTTGTTCTTCTTCTTCTTCCTCATCCTCCTCCTCCTCCTCCTTTTCTTCTTCTTCATCTACTTTTTTCCTTTTTTTATTTTAAAAAGGTATTGTGGAATCCAAGAGAGCTCAAAGTGGGTATTATATACTGCATATCTCAAGAACCATTCAACCAGTTTTGTTCACATTTGATTGAGTTCCCATTTTCTGTACTGGATGCAGGCAACAAAACTTCACAAAGAGAAGTAAAAAAAAAAAAAAATCTGTGTAATTCTAGATTGAATAACGATTGACTTTTAAGTCTGCGTTTTGAGCTTTCTTCATGAATACGCAAATGCATGGGATATTGTATTTATTATTAGTATTCTTATTCTTATTCTTATTATTCTTATTCTTATTCTTATTATTATTATTATTATTATTATTATTATTATTATTATTATTATTATTATTTATTCCTAGTATCATAAATTGTCAATTTTCATAACATTAGGCCCAACCGCAGCGTGGATTCCTGCCCGAAAATAGAACCAGTAAAGGATGTACACAGTAGGTATATTACTCCTTTTTGTTTTTATTTTTATGTGTGCTGTTTTTGCTTCTGCTGTTATTGTTATTTTGTACGCTACTTGTGCTTGTTGCGGCTGATGTAGTTGTGGAAGTTGCTGTTGCTCCAGTTTTTCATCTGGTTTGGGCTAAATATATATTTTTTTACAATCGTGGTTTGCTACACTTCCAGGAACCACTTTTGACCAGTCAGCAATTTGAAAAAAAAAAACATAACAAAAAAAAAAAAAATAAAAGGACAAAGTTTGAGAGCCACGTGAGAACATGCAACATTAAATCAACGAACAAAATTACAATGTACCATATATAACACATTATGTTAGTCTTAGAAGGTGCTTTATCTTTCAGGTTTCGGCTGCCGTGTGACGATAAAGACCGGAACGGAGAAGGAAGCTGGGACTGTAAACAAAATCTCCATCAGATTTTTCGACGCTAAGTCATCAGTTCAGACTTTTTTGTATTCCATGGACAGTGGAAATGTCAAAACATTTATCGCTGGACAAACAGACGTCTTTAACATCCACGTTGATGGAATATCAAGGCCTAAAAACGTTATAAAAATCTACAAATCGGGTGGAGATTCCTGGCAACTTAAATCTATATCGGTATGCTAAAGAAACGACAAACAGTCGTTGCGCTTGCTCGAAACTGAAGTCTAATTGTATGATACACTTTATATGCTAAACACGCAAAGTACTGTTTAAACCTACCTGGACACAGTCTTTACATTACAGTGTAATTCAGACCTTCAAAAAGGTTATGTTCCTTCCCAATTCCAGTTCTGCTACCAGCCAGTGAACTTCTGATTTTTTTGTTTGGCGTGCAGAGATTCTTTTCCAAGACACAAATCACGAGCTTCTTTATTGTGCTGAAATCAGTTTCTTGACTTAACAGCAGAGCTGACCTCACAGCGATGAGGCCATGTTCAGCTAGGACTAAATCACTAGGGGGAAAAGGGGAGAGGGTAATGGACGAGGATGGGGGTGAGAGGGAGGAGGAGGGTGTGTATGTGTGTGGAGTAAACCGAGGTGCAGTGTGTTTACGCACGCATTCCATGGCAAAGATTGTACAGATGCTAACCTGCATGTCCTAGAAGCAAAGATTGTACAGATGCTAACCTGCATGTCCTAGAAGCAAAGATTGTACAGATGCTAACCTGCATGTCCTAGAAGCAAAGATTGTACAGATGCTAACCTGCATGTCCTAGAAGCAAAGATTGTACAGATGCTAACCTGCATGTCCTAGAAGCAAAGATTGTACAGATGCTAACCTGCATGTCCTAGAAGCAAAGATTGTACAGATGCTAACCTGCATGTCCTAGAAGCAAAGATTGTACAGATGCTAACCTGCATGTCCTAGAAGCAAAGATTGTACAGATGCTAACCTGCATGTCCTAGAAGCAAAGATTGTACAGATGCTAACCTGCATGTCCTAGAAGCAAAGATTGTACAGATGCTAACCTGCATGTCCTAGAAGCAAAGATTGTACAGATGCTAACCTGCATGTCCTAGAAGCAAAGATTGTACAGATGCTAACCTGCATGTCCTAGAAGCAAAGATTGTACAGATGCTAACCTGCATGTCCTAGAAGCAAAGATTGTACAGATGCTAACCTGCATGTCCTAGAAGCAAAGATTGTACAGATGCTAACCTGCATGTCCTAGAAGCAAAGATTGTACAGATGCTAACCTGCATGTCCTAGAAGCAAAGATTGTACAGATGCTAACCTGCATGTCCTAGAAGCAAAGATTGTACAGATGCTAACCTGCATGTCCTAGAAGCAAAGATTGTACAGATGCTAACCTGCATGTCCTAGAAGCAAAGATTGTACAGATGCTAACCTGCATGTCCTAGAAGCAAAGATTGTACAGATGCTAACCTGCATGTCCTAGAAGCAAAGATTGTACAGATGCTAACCTGCATGTCCTAGAAGCAAAGATTGTACAGATGCTAACCTGCATGTCCTAGAAGCAAAGATTGTACAGATGCTAACCTGCATGTCCTAGAAGCAAAGATTGTACAGATGCTAACCTGCATGTCCTAGAAGCAAAGATTGTACAGATGCTAACCTGCATGTCCTAGAAGCAAAGATTGTACAGATGCTAACCTGCATGTCCTAGAAGCAAAGATTGTACAGATGCTAACCTGCATGTCCTAGAAGCAAAGATTGTACAGATGCTAACCTGCATGTCCTAGAAGCAAAGATTGTACAGATGCTAACCTGCATGTCCTAGAAGCAGAGTTCCAGCTGCACAAATGCACACAGCAAACGCTAGGTTACTTTACCCCATGCCTAGTTGCCCAAGATTGCGCTCAGTGGTATGGGCGTTAGACGACTTGCCTAAGGCAGCAAGTGAGCGCTTCGAGCACTGGAAATAGATTCTGTATTGACCGTCGCCTTGAGCAGTTCTTGAGTTAGAAAAGAGCTATTGATTATGATTAAGTAATAAAAAAAAAACTTCCAACAAAAGAGACGAGATGGATTTTCCTATCAGTACCTTAAAAATGCAGTATTTCATCTGTGAAAGACATTATCGTAGATCCACTTATTACTAAAACCCTGCGAGACTACTTCCTTTTTGTAAGTATTTAGCAAAAATCATTTAATTGTACTTTTTTGGACTAGGTCATATTCTTTTGAACTGCAATTATTTTAAACTGCAACAAAATGAACCTTTTACTACTACTGAACAAAAATAGCAATATGATACTTAGTTACATGTCTTTTAATTTTGCTTAAAGTAACAAATATAACTGATCTGTTGAAAGATTTATGTAAAAAAAGCTACTATATATATTGTGTATAATAATATGAGTGAGAGAGAGGGAGGAGAGAGAGAGAGAGAGAGAGAGAGAGAGAGAGAGAGAGAGAGATTTGCTTTACTTAGTTCTTACAGTTAATGAGTTTATTAGTTTTGATAGACACAATTCAGTCAATATTTAATATTAGGATTGTTTTTAATGTCTAAATACACAGGTGTATAAGGGCACAAAAAATGAATGACACACACTCCTTTCTGTGTTGTTCAAGTTGTGTCTCCATTTTACAGCTGTACTGTCCAAGTGTTGAGACAGACATTTATTTCCCGTGGGATAAATGGATTGGAAAGATTAAGGAAAATGATAGTTATCATTTTCTAATGTTCGGGATCCACGGTGAGTTGAGTCTCCTGTACTATCAATAATAATAATAATAATAATAATAATAATAATAATAATAATAATAATAATAATAATAATGTAACACGGGAAGGTTGATTCAGTCTGGAAGCTTACATAATTATGTGTAACTCGAATTTGTATGCATGTAGACCAATCACTCAATAACAATGTAAAAGTCGTCGTAATAAGGTTCACCAACTTTACTCAGCAAACAGCATCATCAACTACATTCAGGAATTCTCCAAAACGTCCATCCATTTGCACAGACACTTCTGCATTTATAATCTCTCTACAATATGGAAAACGTTGAATGTTCCAGAATGATGCAATCAACAACCAATCATAACAAAACTCGCCTTCACACGAAACACGCACTGTCGTAAATCATAGAATGTTGTACGCATGCGCAAGATTTGACACAGTAAACCTCGAATACTCCATCAGTGATTTTAAAAAAAACAAATCTTGAAGGTTCTCAACACTGGCACTACAACAGCGATCTACGAAAGCATACAAAAATCATGCCAAGCCTTTCCATGACAGCGTAGAACCAAAAGAAAGGCGAACAAATGTCATCATTGAACGCTTTGTGTGTAAACACAACATTCGTATCTATCGTGCATATCTCAATTGTAACTACTACTACTACTACTACTACTACTACTATTAATATTAATAATAGTAATAACAAATAATAATAATAATAATAATAATAATAATAATAATAATAATAATAATAATGCTTAAAATTCTACTATTACTACTACTACTACTACTACCACCATTCATCACCATTATCATCATCATCATCATCATCAGCTTGTCTTGTCTTGCCTTGCCTTGCCTCATCATCATCATCATTATCAAGTATCCTGTTCACGTTGTTTGCCAACCTCCTTCCAAGGAATTGCTGTTACAGAAACCTAGAAGGAAAGCACTTCTGAATCTTCTTTTAAATGATTCAATTATGCAGTTTTCTCAATAAGGGAGGAAAGAAACTGGAGTAACCAGACAAACCCCCTCAATGACCTGATGACGAGTCTCATGCCTAATTTAAATATTTTGTCCCACCTGGTGATCGGACCAAAACTTTTCAGCATTGCATAGTAGTGTTCTGCTTTTTTTTGGAATCTGGGCAATTCTAGAATTGGCCTGCCCATTTTTGGAATTCCAACGTTGGTTAGAGTTTGGGTTAGGGTTTGGGTTAGGGTTAGGTCCCTAACCCTAACCCTAACCCTGGCGGCCAATGTTGCCATTAAAAAAATGGGCAGCCCCTTCTATAATACTACTAATTCCAAAATTGCCCAGATTCCTAAAAAGCGCAGAAGATTAGCACTCTAGGACTGCCACTTGCTGTGGGCGTTTGTATGGAAATAACTCTCAACGGCCTGCCATTATTTTGTTTACATTTCAGCGCGCTTCTGCCCATATATCTTGGACGTGGATGACTTTACCGTGAGATGCACTAACGACAGACAATGGGGTTCCAGATGCACCTTTACCTGCTATGATCCTTCTCAGCAATTGGTGGGAAATAATTGTTTTTACTGCCAAGAAAATAAAGAATGGAGTCCGAAAGAAAAACCTTTCTGCCGAGACTACAGGTATTAGTCTGTTTGCTGCGAAACAGGCTTTGCTCAATATCTATTAAAAACAATAAAAATAATGGCTGAAGCGAATGTTTTCAGTTTTGGTATGCATGGTACTTCAAAACACGAGCCATTCTTCAGTAGCAGTCGCGCGCACCGAATTTCTCTTTTGTTTTGGTTCTGTCACGTCCACTGCCCCAACAGTGGGGTACACAAGTGTGTGCTTATCATACGAGTACAACCACTCCACACACACACACACACACACACACACAAAACTTACACATAAAACACCAGAAGTGACAATTACAACATTTGTATTCACACTAAACTAAACTAACCTATATATTTATATAACTATTTAATTCACCCACAATCACACTTAACTATCATAAAAATAAAACTGGTAAACAAACCAGAATAATAAATAAGAGGTGGTATCATCGGTGCGGACAAGACACACAACAAAAACATGAGACGGGTCCGAGTGGTCACAGTTGTGCATGTAGCTCTTTTCTTCTCTCAGGACACCAGATCCAGGACGACTGAAAACTACCTAAGGCTGCTGGGCCATAGAACCTCACGCCACACGCTTCACGCGTGAACTGAAGTGAAAAATGAACAGACATGGTTTCTATAGGCGTGGGCCATACAACTTCACACACGCCACACGCTTGAAGAGAAAAGTGAGCATGCCCACTTTTTTTTCCATGCGTGAAGTTCACGTTCTAGCTTACCAAAGTGTTCAATAGACCATTTTTTACCAGTACAGTTCACCTTCGGACATCAAAATGTAGATCTAAGATAAAGATCAGAAAGCACAAGTTTGGGACGAGTTGAAAAAGCTTCTAAATACACCCAAAGGTAACTTTTTTTAACAATTTATTTATTTACTGTAATTCATAGCACAGTCAACCAAAAGGTGGCAGTCTTATCTCAGGGCTTGTACGTATAGCGTGTAGCGTGAAGTTCTATGGCCCAGAGCATGAAACGTGTAGCGTGAAGTTCTATGGCCCAGAGCATGAAACGTGTAGCGTGAAGTTCTATGGCCCAGAGCATGAAACGCGTAGCGTGCATCGTGTAGCGTGAAGTTCTATGGCCCAGCAGCCTAACAGGACCGTCACAGAAGGACGGCACGCAAACTTGTTTTTTCCAACTTAGTTCCAGTCATTCGCCCAAAAAGGCAATCACCGAAGTCGAACGAAGCTCTCCGATGTGTTACGAAATGATGCTTGCATGGCTACAACTAGCTGACATTAAAAATGATCGCTGTTGCTTCTAATTCTGTTCGATTTACACATATTTAGCATTTCGCAACGGTATACTTTGTTAATATGAGCATAATATGAGCACAATTATTATCGACCATATTTAATAGTTGCGTTTCTTGATTTGCATTTTGTTAGTTCTCAGCAGTAAAGGCTAATAATAGCATTGCCCATTTCCTGCCTAGAACCAAGTAGACACTGTTATACAGTATACATAGGCTTAATCTACATTATCATATTATAAGTCAGTCTCCGCGCAGCGAAGAAGCTCACTAGCTGAATATAATTATTAGACTTGTATTGTTTGTTTTATACGTAAATAAATGTATAAAGTATATCTATTCTAATTAATAATATTTAGGCCTATACTTTATAATATTCGAATCTTGAAATTTCCGGAGAAAGACGAGTAGGCTAAGCGAATTTTTTTTTTAATAACTCGAGATCAGAGTTAAATTAATAGTTATTCATTGCTTACA
Organism: Oncomelania hupensis; assembly: GCA_036898135.1. Taxonomy (NCBI): domain Eukaryota; kingdom Metazoa; phylum Mollusca; class Gastropoda; order Littorinimorpha; family Pomatiopsidae; genus Oncomelania; species Oncomelania hupensis. The sequence goes on along the minus strand of CM072511.1, from coordinate 72,637,365 downwards.
GGGTCCAGCGGACTGCAAAGAGCCGAATCAGAACCACAAAATCAAGACAACTCGAGATCAGAGTTAAATTAAAAGCTTAATAGTTATTCATTGCTTACAGAGTCCAGCGGACTGCAAAGAGCCGAATCAGGACCACAAAATCGAGACCACAACTTCGCAAGTAGTAGTAGTAGTAGCAGTAGTAGTAGTAGTAGTAGTAGTAGCAGCATAGTTATTTAGTTAAATCTTTAATTTATTTATTTGTTTTGTTTGTGTGTTATTATTATTATTATTATTATTATTATTATTATTATTATTATTATTATTATTATTTGTTTCTTTTTATTATTATTATTATTATTATTATTATTATTATTATTATTATTATTATTATTCCTACTTTAAAAAAAAAAAGAAAAGAATAGTGTGCTGCTGTGCGTGCTCAATGGTGTAAATATGGTCAGTGACGTTTTGTTTGTTTTTGCTGAAGTTGGGTGTAACCCGAAATATTCAGATAGTGTTACTGGTTATTTTTTCTTATAGATTTACCAACGTTTTCAGATGATTTATAGAAATTTCCGCCCGCCACGCAACATGTTTTTAATACGTGTTTCTCATTAAAATACATATCATTGAGATACATATAACAAATGTACTGTATCAGTTAAAAAGAATAATATTAGTTAAATAAATAATTGCTTTGGTGCTTGCAATAAAAATGTCACTGTTTTTTGAGACCATTATAAACTTGCTTTGCCTTGTTGTGCTGAAGTGACATCAACGTATCCATAGCGCTTTGAAGTTTTGTCATGGTTTTATTGTTGATATAGATGTGAAATCGTTGTATGTGTGCTTTATGTGTTATGTATTACTTTTACTCCTTATTACTAATTATGTCAGTATATTATTCATCATAAAATAATAATAATAATAATAATAATAATAATAATAATAATAATAATAATAATAATAATAATAATAATAACTGCTTCAAAACGCAAATCTCGACTTGAGCTTGAAGCTGTGCAGATCGAAATAGAATTAGATCTAGCAGCGGCTATTTTTATGCACGGATGTGAATGTTTCACCACAGGCTCTGAAGTCTTTTCTTTTGTCTTTGTAAACTCCTAAATACGTACGTAGTATAGTATGTAATTGAGGCCTACGAAAGACGAGAATTTCCAGCCTGTGGTTTCACGTAGTCCTGCCAGCATTCGTTAGTAAAACATCGGATAGCTCCGCTCGACTCGGAGAGCTTCGTTCGACTTCGGTAATTGCCTTTTTCGGGAAACCGAGCATGCTTACTTGGCCTGGATGGAATCGCGCTATACAAGTGTTCATCATCATCATCAAAGTGACGGGAACTAAGTTGGAAAAAACAAGTTCGCGGACGGCACACTGTTTAAGATAGGCGGAAAATAGTCTGTCCTATGCCCGCACAATAGCCCCTCGAAAACTCTGCTGTTACAACTTCTCTCTGCGACTGATCAATTTGGCTCAGTACAGAGTTTTTAGTCGCTTGCACCCTCTAATTTAGTGCCCACATCGCTCACTGCAAAACTTGCACGGCACGTGATAATTAATCCACGCCTGCCCTCATTCCTATATAGCGGCAATCTTGGCCAATTTAGAATGCCAAAGCAACACTAGCAAAACAATACACGTGTTCTAATTACAGAATGTGCAAACTTGGCAATACACTTTAATTTATTCTCTTCCCATCACATTCCGTCCCCTGTATCAGGTATATAGACCATAGCTATGTCACAGGTTTAGAAAACCGAGTCGTGACAGGAATCGTCATGAAATTAGGGATAAGGAAAAAAAGATATCTCTTCATCCTTACTCCACTCATGTTCCCCTCCTTCAACGTAACATTATAATATTATCAAGATCTTTAACAATAATGATTTTTAGCTTAAATTATGTTAACAATGAGACTATCTATTGTACCTTTAATCAAATTAATTTTGTTAAACAGTAATTGTCCGATATATCATTCAATAACGTAATTAATTTCAAGTGTACGTCGTCTTCATTTTCTGGAAATGTTTGATTTAGAGTTTTTATTTTTGACCCTTTATTGTCTATTTTTATCGGTAAATTCTGGGCCGCCTCCCCCTGGGGAAGGCGTAGTTGCAGCCTGTGGCGCGCCCAAACCCAACCTACCTGTCACAGAAGGCTAGTTGGGACCCAGCACTAAGGCTTCAAACCTCTAAAACTTCATCCTGCTTTGGCGTTTGTATTTAAAGTTGCTGCCTAGCAGACGACAGAAGTCAGACTGTGCTATAAGCATGTGTAAGCTAACTCTTTAGTAGGTATCCCGCTGACGTATAGCCACTCCCGCAAGACGGCGCTCAGGTATCACAAGATTTCACGGGCTTTGGCTGACCACAGGGTTTAGGTAGTCATTCTTTTTCTGAACCTCACACGAGAAGGAGCAACGCTCTGACAGATCTCTCTCAGTAGACTACGCATGTGACGGGTGAAATTCAATTCATCGCAGTATAGCCACAGCCTGACATTGTCAAAAAGATAAATGATCAATCTTTTGTTTCATCGCGATGTATTGATAATATTATTGGATTATGCTTGACAAGTCTTGCCATGTTTTATCATTGTGAATGTTAGTCAAACGTTGCTTGACCACGTGGCTGACCCCGACAGGTTTTCGAAACCCCGAGGTAGCCTTTACTGTCTAACTGTAGTTTCTCCTATGTGTATTATTGCAGACCAGTGGCTGTACCTGAGAATGTATATATTGTTAATTACTTCTCCATGTGTTTAGTTTAGCCATGATCTATGTATATGTATAGAAATTATGTTGGAGATTCCAGTGGACCACAGACATAGAAGATGATCGTCTCTTGTTTGTATAAGTGGACGCTATCACTGAGGGCTGTTTCTGCCATCAGTGAGACGCTCTGCACACCCTTAGTAAACAAGGCGTTGCAGAAACTCGTCTTTTGTTTTGCAGATGAGCAGGCTTGTTGGTCAGATGCAGGATATAGACCACTGAGAGTCAACCCTGACATTCGGCCTGCAGGGGAACATCGAGCACTGAGCTCCGATAGCCCAATAGGCAACAATCCAGGAGGAGACACCATCACCACACCTCAACGAATCAGCTAAGTGCAAGAAGAAACGCACTAACTCTGATCTAGAAGGACTGTGCGGTAGTCCACTCTCTTGAAAACGACCATTAGGCCAACCCGAACAAATAGCCCAATGCTAAGACATTAGCAAATATCAAGAACAGTAGCAGGATAGACCCATCAAGGAACGAACTATTCGAAGTGAATTGGGACATTTAAGTTAATAGAGTGTTTAGAGAATTATGTATAAAGTAGAGGAAATAAATGTGTGATAGTTACTGTTAACAAGAGGCTGGACTACCTATGTTTAATAGCCGTGCGAGAGCTAGAGTCAGTGAATCTTTTCCCATTTTTTCCCTATCTCTATAACCCTATCCGCACACAGATCGGGCTAAATATAAAAATGTATTAAGATTAGTCACAGGGTGAATATACTAGCCGATCCCCGCAGAGAAAAGACGTATGGGTAATAGCATTTCATTGTGCAGAGCCCAGCCACAATAGACCCACCGTCACACTACCTAATATTAGTTGTGTTTTTGAAATTTTTGCTGGGGGAGCAAACCGTAGAACCCGGAGAAACCCCCCGAGACGTTGCCGGAGTCAAGAGTAAATAATATTCGGAGAAACATAACGCCCAGAGGCGTGATAGATCGCACCCCTGTCAGGCGCTATTGGTTTCTAGCCTGTGGACAAGGCAAATTAGTCCCGCCTTAGACCACGCGGCCACAATGCACGAGGTCTGTAAATATAATTCATATTAACACAATGAAATGTAACATGATTTAAATAATGTCTTCAGAACATGTGCATTGAACATTATTACAATATTTTGTTTTCCATGCTTTCAGCCAAAGTCTTATTTTAAAAAGTTCGATGACTTGGCTCTCCTCAAGGCACCGTTCTCTCCCCTGTTCTCTTCACACTCTACACAAACGACTGCTTTGGCTCCACCGACACCTCTTTCATCAAATACTCTGAAGACACCGCTCTACAAAATCTCTCAAATTCTCACTCCTTCTAGGTAGAAGAAGTCTCTAAGTTCACCGCATGGTGCAATGATAACTATCTCAACCTGAGTGTAAAGAAGACAAAAGAACTTATTATAGATTTCAGAAGAAACCCCGTTGCCATACCAAACTTGGAGATAGGGGGAGAAAGGGTGGAAAGAGTCAATGAGTACAAATACTTAGGCACCATTGTAGACAATAAACTCAACTTTAATTCCAACACAACAATCATACACAAGAAATGTCAATCCAGAATATATTGCCTTCAGAAGCTTCGCTCCCTCAATGTCAGTCGTCCCGTGTTAACCAACTTTTACAGATGTTTTGTTCAGTCTGTTGTGACCTTTGGCTTCCTGTGTTGGTATGGAGGGTTGAGTGAGAAACACAAGAACGTATTGAACAGCTTTGTACACGTCTGTGCGAAAGTGGCGGGTGAAAGGCAGGATGAATTGTTTGTGTTGTACGAACGTCAGGTTGAGCGAAAGGCATATCAGATTGCTAGTGACCCGAGCCATGTTCTGGCTACACACTATGAACTCAAGCCGTCAGGGCGCAGACATCGAATGCCAAAAATGTCCACAGTGAGAGCAAGAAAGAGTTTTGTGCCCAATTCCATTCATGTTACGAATATGTCGAGATCAAGATTGTAGGAATGAGTGTTCATGATCTATGTACATTTTTTTAATGCCATGTTTAAGTGATATTTGGAACGTATCCTAGTTAATAATGTTTGCTCCTAGTTACTGTGGATGTGTGTGTGTTAATGTGTGTGTGTGTATGTGCGTGTGTGTGTGTGTGTTGACAGGCAATTATTTGCACTTTTGTACAGTTCATCTGTTTAAGGATTTTATCTTCTTAAGCCTATCTTTTTTATTGTGACTTGCTGTCAACTTGTTCATTATGTTTTATGTGAGCTTTTGCGTGTGTGATGCTGAAGCATTAACCAAATGCATTCCTTGTATATTCACTTGGCAATAAAATATCTTGTATTTCGAGCTAGGAGATTTTCTTCATGTTTGGTATTCAGTGAAATTAAATATATACGTTTGAATTGAAAACATCGTGCCTACATTCCTGGCAGCATTTTCGGGAGGCGGACACGGTTATAAAATGGTTCAATTTCTTGAGTGCTTCGCACTGTCGAGATCGTCTGGACAAAATGCATTAACTGTTATATCACTGATGACCCTGACCTGTTCGGTCTGTATTGAAGAAGTGAGTAACTGCACAATGCGACCGTCTGTTCACTGTCCGTCAAATGTTGATAACAACCTGCATTGCAAACTCAACCGACATGACCGTATACTAAACAGTTAACAACATGTCAATACTGTCACGAACGCGTTTCGTACACGTTTGTGTAGGAAGACGTTATGACGTCACTGCGTTATTTACCATTGAATGATAATTTAGTTTTGTGAGCTGTTCTTAGCTGAGAGATTCCATATCAGCCGAAGTGAGCGGACGTCAGGGGCGGACGAGGGGGGGGGGGGGGGTTCCGGGGTTTCCGGATCCCCCCCCCCCCAGCCCAAGAAAAAAAAAGGAAAAAAAGAAGGAGAGAAAGAGAGAGAAAAAGAAGAAAACACGTTAACATATATATAAAATTATAAAAATTAAAATTAAAAAAAAATAATAAACATAAAATAAATAAATAAATAAATAAATAAATTATATATGTATATATATAAAATATATTTATTTATTTCTTTATTTTATTTTTATTTTATTATTTTTTTTACATTTTAATATTTTGGGTACGAGTATTTGACCTTTCCCACAATATGCAAGCCCTCGCAATCTTCTCCCTAAAAAACTTCAATCATTGCAATCATTCTAAACAATCTCCAGACGAACACCGTCTTTCGTGCTCTGTTTAACACTTGTCACAGTCTGGTAGGCCTTCTTGCTGTTGTTCTTGTTCAGACTGTTATCTATTTCTTGGCATTGAGCTTCTATCCAGTTCTCCTTTGCTGTGCGCATGCCTTTTCGGATGTCATTGTTGATTTTTCGGTAGGCATCAGCTCCCGGTCAGGTGTTCCTTTTCTTTTTCATCTCTCTTCGTTTATCACACAGGTCCAAAAGTTCAGGTGTGATCCACAGCTTCTTCTTTGACCGGTGCTTTCCAAGGATCTCCGTGGCGGCATCTGTCACAGCTAAGTTGAAGGTGGTGGTCATGGTGTTGACATCTACTTCACCAGCTCTTAAAATGAGCAGTGGTGCAAATTTCCCTCCAATTGTGGCCTGAAATATTTCTGTCACCTCCGGGTCTTGCAGTTTGTCCAGGTCGAACTTCAGTCTAGTGCACTTTGCTGTGTTTACTTTCTTCAAGTGAAGCCGGAAAGACATCATCACAAGATTGTGGTCACTTCCGAACGTATGGTTTGTTTGTTTAACGAACGTATGGTTTGTTTGTTTAACGAACGTATGGTTTGTTTGTTTTGCTCTCCTCCCATTTGTAGCGTAATATATGTTTTATGATCTTATATTGTATTTTTTGTTTACCTTGAATCAAGGATTTTGGGTAGGCTTAACAGTGTATGGATGCGTTGTGTATTTCCCGTTGGTGTGATTGGTTGCTAGCGCCTGTGGCTGACTGTGTGCGGAGATGAAGAGAGAGGGGGGGCAAACACGTTGGCCGTGTGAGTTGGCGGGCGTGTGTGTCGCAGTGTTCGAGAGATAGTTCGTGTGTTATAGATGGCATTTTAAAGTTGTATTGTATACTTGATGTATGCGCATAGAACTATATTGTATGTATGTATGATGGTTGCATTTAAGCAGAGCTTTTTATTACTCTTTATTGTTGTATTTTTGTACTCATTATTTTATGTTGTTGCATGCATGGACCATGTGCCAAAGGCAACTTTCTGTGTTTTAGCGGACAGTAAAGTTGTATTGTATTGAATTGTATTGTATTAAGGCTGATTCTAAAATTAACGCCTAACAAAACTGTGTGTAGGAGGCAGAGTTTGTTTGTTTACCCATCAATGAAGAGACGCTTACACTTCAAAACTAAAGCCATGGTCACACAGCACTCCACGTCTTAAAAAGTTCGGAAAATCTGGTGGACGTGGTCGTACGTGGTAATTTTCTGGCAATTTTGGTTTGGCCGTGCTTTGGACGGGGTATGGCCGTCGGCGGCTGTTCCACTGCTGAAGCACTGCCTAAGCACGGCTAACCACGTCCAGCCACGTGTAAGCCTAAAATAAATTTTGCACATGTTCTAAAACGAGGGGGAAAAAGGCGGCAAGTTTTACCGATCCATATCTTGTACAAAACACCTCCAGTCATTTGCAGTATGACCGGGGCTTTAGAGGTCACTTGTCACGAGCACCCATTACTATGAAGCGCCATTTGTAAATTAAATGCTTATTGTCATTATATCTAGAGAACATACATGTTACCTGTATAAAAGATATGGTATAATTATAAAATGAATTATATACCTATAAAATACATTCTATAGCAATACAACATTTTTTATAGCTATAAAGCAACATTTTTATAGCTACAGACTACATTTTACAATATACAAGAGATCATACACGAATCGTCACGCCGTTTGTAAATCGTCGGTGTCCATTCAAAACCTCGTATGTCCCAAAATACAGTTTTGAGAAAAATGAAAAAAACTGTTTTAAAAAATCAGGTGTCACCAAAACAAATGGTTTTAATATAATTTGCATTCAGTATTGAACAGGAAATTTGGCAGTAATAGTGGCAAGATTAAGAGCGCATGCTTGTTTGAGTAATAGACAAAAATGTTCACATACGAGGTTTTTACTATTTTGTATGAGCTGGAAGTTGCAAATTACGAGGTTTTGACTGTTTTGCTTGAGCTTGAAGTTGCAAGTTATAAGGATTAGTCACAATAGCAAACAACAAAGGAAACATTAATACAAAATAAAAGACCGAAAAATGCAGTTGAAAACATTGTCAATGTTGTTTTATTCAATAATGCAGACACAACCCTTGTCTTTACAAATTTGAAATAGGCTAATAGGCCATTGATAGATTAACACTGTAACACCCAGCAATCAATGAACGCGTTGTTGCATTCATCACTGACAAAATAATGTCCTTCTGACCAGTACAAGCCCTGTACCAGTACCTAAAGATGCGAGTGACGTTTTTTCAGCGTGTATTGAACTCAAGGTCAACAAGGATTTGTGTTTGAATATTTTGACAGTATATTTTCCAAGAGGTCCTATTAACAACAGTTTTGACTGGATTCAAGCTATTCCGGACACCGAAAACTGGATAATTAACGGTGATTTTAATTCACATTCGCCGATATGGGACACAGACTGTCTACATACAACAAATATGTCATTTGTTGAAACTGTTTTAAATTCCAGCCTTATCTTGCTAAATGATGGTCAAGTCACCCGTATACCTGACGTTTCTTCTCATCGACCATCAGCTATTGACTTGACATTTGTTTCATCTACTTTAGCCATTGACTGTGAGTGGGATATTCAGACTGATTCTCTGGGCAGCGATCATCTGCCTATCGTTACAACGTTGAATAATAATATTGACACTCAAACAGATGTTGATGTTATTCCAAAGTACGTTTATAATCGTGCGAACTGGGAGTTATTTCAAAGTTTATTAATGTCTTATAATACAGATTTTGTGCATGATGATGACATAAATAATATGTATTCAACTTTTATTAAAAACATTCATTTAGCTGCTAGTAGTTCTATTCCTCAAAAACGATCAGCTAAGAAAAAATCTCGCAATGGTAATGTATGGTGGAATGAGGTTTGTGAAGCAGCAGTAAAACAGAAAAAACATGCGTATAAAAATTGGTTAAAATCACGATCAGACCAACATTTTAATGATATGAAAAAAGCAAAAATAACATGTAACAAAATAATAGCTGCTGAAAAAAGACAGTTTTGGTCCACGTTTTGTTTCAATGAAATTTCTAGTTCACAAGATTCTTTTAAGACTTGGAAAAAGGTTGCTGAAATGAGAAATGGTTTTAACTTACCACAGTGTCCTATTAAATTAGTTAATAATACTTTTCCTTCTCCCAAGGAGAAAGCAGAAGAATTTGTAAATGTTTTTTCAAATGAAAGTAATTCTACAAGTTTGTCATGTAATATTTTACAAACTAGAAAAATTATGGAAATTACAAAGCAGTATGAAGATCCTTGTCCAGACAATTCTATTTTTATTAATTCAAACATATCTCTAGCAGAACTTAAAGATGCTTTATTTTCTTTTGGTTCAAAAAAGTCTGCTGTAGGACTTGACGGCATGTCGTATACGTTATTAAATCATCTTCCTGATGAATGGATTCGTATTCTGCTTATAATTATTCAAACATGCTGGAAAAGAGGAGTTTTGCCTGATATATGGAAATCTTCTCTAGTAATACCCATTTTAAAGGCTGGTAAACCTCGAGCTGAAACATCTAGCTACAGACCTATCTCTTTAACATCTCATGTAAGTAAATTAATGGAGAAGATTATATTGGATAGACTAACTTATTTTTGTTGTAAATATAATATCATCCCAAATAACCAGGCAGGATTTAAAAAAGGCAGATCAACAGTAGATCATTTAGTAAAATTAAGCACTCACATCAAGAGGCAATTTGCTAAAAGAAAAAGCATTTTGGCTACATTTTTTGATATAAAAAAAGCGTATGACAGGGTCTGGCACGCTCGTCTATTGTACAAGTTGAAACAGATAGGATTATCTGGATATATGTATAATTACATCAGAACCTTTCTTAAAGGTCGTAAAATGAGTGTGAAGGTTGGAAATTCATATTCTACTCATCGCACTATAGATATGGGAATTCCACAAGGTTCAGTAATTTCACCGCTTCTTTTTAATATCTTATTGTATGATTTACCAAGAGTTATAAGCAAACGAATATCGATTGTTCAATACGCTGACGATATTGCCCTTTGGATGAATGTATCTTTGAGACGGAAAACATCTCTTTATGAAATTAAACATGTTGCAAAATTATACCAACTAGAAATAAATAATATTACTTATTTTATGAATCAAAATGGATTGGAACTATCTAAAGAAAAAACTAGTATGATTTTGTTTACTAATGGTCATGAACCTAGACAACTGCCTAAAATTTACATTGAACATGAGGAATTAAAATATGTAAAAGAAGTTAAATTCCTAGGTGTCTATTTTACCCATAAATTACATTGGAAAAAACATATTGAATATTTAATTCAACAAGCTGTCAAAAGTTATAATTTATTAAAAATTATCCTCAAACAACCTTGGGGACAGGACCCTAAATCTCTAGTACATTTAGCATGTGCGCTTGTTAGATCTAAATTAACGTACGGCCAAGAGGCTTATTTTTCTGCCCCTATATGCTATATTAAAAAAATACAGAGTTTAGACAGTAAGGCTATCAAATTGGCTCTTGGAGTTCCTGTACACACTAACACAATGCGAGCGTATGAAACAGCTGGAGTTATGCCTTTGGACGATTGGAGAAAATTATCATGCGCTAAGTATGTTCTAAGAGCAAATGCAGTAGATAATAGTACGCATGAGGAACTATATTTAAGATCAGATATATCTTATCCTAAACATTCACAAAAAATTAAATGTTTTCAAACGATAGCAACTTATACATATAACATAATTCCGAAACATCTTGAAAAAACAGATTTTGTATGTAATCAGAACATAGTGTCACCAATACCTGTATGGGAACTTGAAAATGCTAACTTTGACATTCTTTTAACAAATGAAACTAAGTATAATAACCCAGGTTTAATGATAATTGATGTTCGTAATCATTTATATGAAAAGTATTCAGCACAACTTAAGATATACACTGACGGATCGGTCTTAGAAAATGGTAATGCGGGAGCAGGTTTTGTTATTCCTGACTTTAAAATTACAGAATCATTTTATTTAGGAAAAGGATATTCCATTTTCACTGCAGAATTGATAGCAATACTGATGTCTTTAAATAGAATTATAAATCTCCCATTACATGTTTCTAGTGTAGTCATCTGTGTTGATTCAAAATCAGTTTTAGAAGCTCTAAAATCTAATAACAGTAAAGAAAGAAAAGAAATTATTTTTGAAATTAAGAACTTGATTCATAGTATTATAATTAATGGAACAGAAGTTAACTTTTGTTGGGTTCCTTCTCATTGTGGTTTTCTCTTTAATGACTGGGCTGACCGAGCTGCAAAAACTGGTGCCGAAAATAATAATGCAGTAAAATTAAATATACCCCTGTCAGTTAAAGAGATGCATGTTTTAACTGAAAAGGAAGTTAAAACTAAATGTCATTTTAATCAACTCTTTGACCAACATATTGGCATTCCCAGAACTGTTGTGACGATGGCTTATAGAATATATCTAAATTCCATCAGAACTAAATATTGTACGAACGTCAAATGTATATGTAATGAAATGTTTTCTTTGAAACATGTTTTATTTGAATGCAATCAACTGCGTAATAGTTTGCCTAATAATGTTACGTCTTTGGGCAATATTAGTTTTGGTGTATGTATTAGTTTAGCGAAGACGTTCATTGGTTCTTCAGTTAGTAAGTTTATATGAGACTCGTTGTTATTTGATCATAATTATGTTGGTTTTTTTTTTTTTTTTTTTTTCAATTTATTTTCTTTGTATTTATTTTTATTTTTATTTTCTTTTCATTTGTTTTTGTCTTATCATTTCGGTGAAAAAGACATTAAAACAAACAACAACAACAAACAAGCCCTGTACTTAATGTAGCACGAAGTCCTTTCTCGGAAATTTCCTGTGAAATGAATTATAAGCTGTAAGCTAAGTAATACATGACACTTATGTGAAGCTTTTATTACCATAACATAACAGTCTAAATGAACTTTTATTACCATAACATAATAGTCTAAATTAACTTTTATTAACGTAATAGTCTTAATTAACTGTTATTACCGTAACAGTTTAAATGGACTTTTATTACCATAATAAATGAACGTTTACTACCATAAGTCTAAATGAACATTTATTACCATAACATAAGCCTAAATGAACCACCATCGGCACATGGAATGTTCGGACCATGTACGAATCAGGAAAGACGGCACAGGTAGCAGCTGAGATGAGGAATAATGACCTGACCGTGTTAGGCATCAGCGAGACACGATGGACCCAAGCTGGACAAAGGCGACTGATGACAGGAGAACTATTGCTGTATTCCGGGCACGAAGAAAACGATGCACCCCACACGCAGGGAGTAGGCTTTATGTTGTCCAATCAGGCACAGATGGCACTTATAGAATGGGAGGCCCATGGCCCCAGGATCATCACAGCACCCTTCCGTACCAAGATGAGGAAGATCAAGATGAACCTTGTCCAGTGCTATGCTCCACCGAACGACAGGGAAGAGGATGTTAAAGACCATTTCTACAGCAGACTACAGAAGATCCTTGAGACCTACCCAGACAAGGACATCACCATCCTCATGGGAGATGTTAATGCCAAGATTGGGTCTGACAACACCGGATACGAACCAGTCATGGGCACCAACGCCTTAGGAGTAATGAATGAGAATGGAGAGAGATTTGCGGATCTGTGTGCACTCAACAACCTTGTCATCGGAGGCAGCATCTTTCCTCACAAGCGGATCCACAAGAGTACATGGGTATCTCCAGACAATGCGACAGAGAACCAGATCGACCACATCTGCATTAGCAAGAAATTCCGAAGATCCCTGCAAGACGTTAGAGTGAGTAGAGGAGCAGACGTGGCATCCGACTATCATTTGGTGTTGGCGAAACTGAAGCTGAAGTTGAAGAAGACATTCGTCAGGCAGAAGAATGAAGTACAACATCAGTCTTCTGAAAGACCCAAAGACAAAAAAAACAGTTTAGTCTGGCGCTAAGGAACAGGTTCGAAGTGCTTCAGGAATTATTTGAAGAGGAAGAAGACGGTGTACTCAACAGGTGGCAGAAAGTGAAAGAGACACTAAGATCGTCATGCCAAGAAGTTGTGGGGCCAAAGAAACATCAACAGAAAGAGTGGATCACAGCAGAGACCTTGGTCAAGATAGAAGAAAGAAAGAAGAGGAAGGCAACCGTCAACAACAGCAGAACCAGAGCAGCTAAGGCCAAGGCCCAAGAAGACTACACAGGAGCCCATAGAGAAGTGAAAAGAAGCATCAAAAAAGATAAGAATGCCTACGTGGATGGACTGGCGGCTGAAGCGGCACAGGCAGCGTACAGCGGCAATATGAAACAGTTGTACGACACCACTAAGCGACTCTCCGGAAAGTTCAGCAAACTAGAAAGACCTGTTAGGGACAAGCAGAGAAACACCATAAACAGTATAGACCAGCAGTTGAACAGATGGGCTGAACACTTTGATGAACTTTTGAATAGACCAGCACCAACGAATTCCCCAGTCATTGAACCAGCCAATGTGGATCTTCCAATCAACTGTGAGAAACCGACCATGGAAGAGATCAAGAAGGCCATCACCCTGATGAAGAACGGAAAGGCCGCTGGACCAGACGACATCCCAGCAGAGGCTCTAAAAGCGGACTTGGAAGCATCAGTGGAGATGCTGTACCCACTCTTTGAGAGGATCTGGTAGGAAGAGGATGTTCCGGCAGACTGGAAGGAAGGTTACCTGATCAAGCTTCCCAAGAAAGGTGACCTCAGCAACAGTAACAACTACAGGGACAGGGGCATCACACTTCTATCTGTGCCTGGGAAGGTCTTCAACCGAGTCCTTTTGGAAAAAGGATGAAGGATACTGTCGACCCACAGTTACGAGACGAGCAGGCAGGCTTCCGACAGAATAGATCCTGCACGGACCAGATAGCAACGCTCCGCATTATCGTGGAGCAGTCCCTGGAATGGAACTCGCCATTGTATATCAACTTCGTCAACTATGAGAAGGCGTTTGACAGCGTGGATCGAGATACCCTCTGGAAGCTCCTTCGACACTACAGCATCCCGACCAAGATGATCAATCTGATCAGGAACTCCTATGACGGCATGTCCTGCAGAGTTATCCGTGGCGGACAGCTCACAGACAACTTCCAGGTGAAAACTGGAGTCCGACAAGGGTGCTTGTTGTCACCTTTCCTCTTCCTCATCGCCATAGATTGGGTTATGAAGATGTCCACCAGGGAAAGTAGGAACGGAATCCAATGGACTGTGGAACCAGCTCGAGGACCTGGACTTCGCTGACGACCTTGCTCTTCTTTCCCATAGCCAACAGCAGATGCTAGAGAAGACAAATGCAGTGGCGGCCACATCGTCGGAGGTCGGCCTCAACATCCACAAGGACAAGAGCAAGATCCTGAAGATCAACTCCATCAGTACCGAACCAGTCATCGTGAATGGAAGTCCCTTGGAAGAAGTGCAGTCCTTCACCAACCTGGGTAGCATCATTGATCAGCAGGGCGGCACAGATGCGGAAGGCTAGGATCGGCAAAGCAAGAGCTGTCTTCATTAAGCTCAAGAACATCTGGACCTCCAGAGAGCTGTCTTTGGCCACCAAGATACGGGTATTCAACTCCAATGTGAAGTCTGTCTTACTGTATGGAGCAGAGACATGGAGGACAACCAAGACCACCATCAAAAAAGTCCAGTCCTTCATCAACAGTTGCCTCAGAAGGATTCCCCAGATCCGCTGGCCCGACACCATCAGCAACGCCAACCTTTGGAAAGGACCCGCCAACTCCCTGCTGAAGATGAAATCAGGAAAAGGAGATGGGGCTGGATAAGGCATACCCTACGCAAACCAGCGACGAACGTCACTCGGCAAGCGCTGAAGTGGAACCCCCAGGGAAAGCAAAAGAAAGGACGTCCAAGGAACACCTGGCGACGCGACCTCAAGGCCGACACCACCAAGATGGGCTACACCTGGAGTCAGTTAGAAAGAATGGCATAGGACAGAGGACTCTGGAGAACTGTTGTTGGCGGCCCATACCCTGGCAGGGGTGACGGGCACTAAACTAAAAACTAAAAACACACAATATTATTCTGTATTTTGTAAATTATTTAGAATTATGCCACAGTATGCCTTTGACTGCACTCATTCAGTGTCAGATTTAGTCACAGAGTGTGATATAACGTGCAAGTTCGTTTATTCCTGAAGAGTAATATGGAGAAGATCTGGACAATATCAATCTAGAAGAAATCATGATTGAATAAAATGACAACATGTATCATCAGTACTCACCAAAACGTAGAAAAACTTACCAGACGCAGCTGACATTTCCACGATGACAATAACAAAAACCGCGTAAGTGACGTCAACTCAACTTCTTAGCGCGTCATTTATTTGAATGAAACCTCGTAAGTTGAGTTACAAGGTTTTAGAAATTTATTCCAAATGATAAAAACCTCGTAAGTGAGATACGAGATTTTGATACAAATCGTTTGACCTGTTGGGACATACGAGGTTTTGATATTTTGTATTACTGATGCTTTCTAACTGAGCTATGAATTCCGAGCTTGTGATAAAAAATGCGCAAAAATTCAAGGGACATAACCATGAAAAGATTGCAAAAACTACTTTTTCGGAGTTACGAGGTTTTGAATGGACACCGACGAAATATTAAACATAAAAAAACTATTTTATTTATAAACAAAACATTTTATAAGTAACCAATTCATTTTATCTATAAACAAAACATTTTATAAGTAACCAATTCATTTTACCTATAAACAAGTCATTGTATCTATAAACAAGTCATTGTATAGCAAAAACGATCTATAAAACTTCCTTTTATCTGTAAACACTTCATTTCACTTATATCTATAGAATACATTTTATAACACGTACAATGAATTGTACCTGTAGAATGCATTCGCGACAATTATTTTCCAGTCGGCGCCTTACAATAATTTTATACTAACTTTCTCATTGTATAACTGCTTCTCTCCCTTCGATTATTTTTATTTTGTAACGTTCTAAGCGACCCAAAGTTGCTATGCGGTGCGAAAAAAGGCCCCCCCCCCCCCCCCCCCATGCCCCTCCTGCACGTATGCGCTGGGCTCTCGCCTTTTCATGTGGAAGTGACGTTGCATAAGCTAAATGTAGATAGCTACGGCGCCCGCTAGGCCTATATCGACTTCCCGCGATGTCAACAATCTCCAAGGTAACAGTTACGATGGAAGCTGGTTTGCCTTCGTGCTTATCGATAGTTTTTCAAGACGACCAAAAAATAATTGGAACAGTCGTGACTGACAATGATTGTCGCTGATGTTTTATCAGCATTTCACTAGTATGGTCCTCGCCAATTTATATAGTACACTAGTATGGTCCTTGCCATTTTTGGTAGTAGACTTTAATGGTCTTTACCATGTTGAGTCGCTTAGAAGTTTACAAGTAGTCTACACGAGGATGGAGTTGCTTCCCTGGGATCAGCAATTCGAAAGTCAGTATAAAATTAATGTCATGCGCCGAATGTAAAATAATGCTCCGAATGCATTCTACAGGTAAAATGCATTGTATATATTATAACATTTATTTTATAGATATAAAAGCTCTTTGTTGTTATAAAATGAATTGTTTACCTATAAAATGAATTGTTTATGTATACAATGTAGTGTTTAGAGATAAAATGAAGTGTTTAGAGATAAAATAGTTTTTCAGAATAATATTTACAAACGGCGTGATGATCGCGTATGATTTCTCTTGTATATTGTAAAATGTAGTCTGTAGTTATAAAAATGTTGTTTTTAGCTATAAAAAGTTTTGTATTGCTATTGAATGTATTTTATAAACATAGAATTCATTTTATAAGTATACAATATCTTTTATACAGGTAAAATGTATGTTCTATAGATATAATGACAATAATGATTTAATTTACAAATGGCGCCTCATACATTACATCATCTTATAATGTTACCACAAAGGAACTTTCCCAAGCAAACGCAAAATCACAAGTAATGCTATAAAAACAACAACCCAGGGCTCTTTCATCTCGACGCAGCATGCAATGTGACCGCTCTACGGAGCGTTATCGCACCACTCTCGAGGGACATCTCACAGCTAGCTTGGGAAATGATATACAAGATCCAAGGTAGAATCCGTTATTGGACTATTAATTCATGTTAAAATATATTTCATCGTCATCATCATCATCATCATCATCATCATCATCATCATCATCATCATCATCATCATCATCATCATCCTCCTCATCATCATCATCATCATCTTCTTCTTCTTCTCCTCCTCCTCCTCCTTTTTCCGTGTATTTCTACCCTTGCTAGCATTTCAGAATGAACATTTAAGTTTAATTTCTACAGCCACTATTGGCGATATGGGAGACGGAGATTACAATCCCAGGGACTAGCGATAGGGAACTAAAGCAACACTTGACCACCAGAGGAATTAAACTGCTAAAATGGACAGGGAAAATGGCCATTTTTTATTTCGCCCACCTCGGGATTCGAACCTGGTCATCGGTGTGCCAGGCGAACGCTCTACCACTTGAGCTACGGCTGTGGGCTGGCACGTCAAGCTGACTTCCTATAATTGAAGATGAGTAACAAAGTGACAGAAGTCCCACCAACCCTGGATTGGATGATGATGTTTCCCACCTGGCTCTTGCATTATGCATGCTCCTTTATCTAGTTAGCAATGTTCCCGGGAATACTCTACTATTTCTTCCTGTTTAGACTAATAAGTTCCCCCTCCACCTCAACTCTCTCTCTCTCTTTCTCTCTCTCTCTTTCTCTCTCTCTCTCTCTCTCTCTCTCTCTCTCTCTCTCTCTCTCTCTCTCTCTCTCTCTCTCTCTCTCTCTCTCTCTCTCTCTCTCTCTCTCTCTCTCTCTCTGCTTTTTGTATAGATCTACATGTCTTTGGCGATTGTTGACCCCGGTGAGAAAAATAAAACTCTTTTTTAAATTTTGACTTTACATTTTGAGAAATACCCGGAAAGGTTTTGAGCAACAATTAACACTTTCGATAAAATAAATTTTAAAAAATAAATTGATTAATTAATTAATAAATACATAAATAAATTACGTTTCAAGTTTGGATATAAATAAAGTTTCAAGTTTGAAAACTCGAACCCCTGAGAGAGAGAAAAACACATCCAATCTTGTCTGGGTGACAGATGCGGCGATAGACAAAAATCCTGTGTTTGTTAATTATAGTTGTATTTGTTGTTCGCCGCGCTGTATTTGTTTTTGTCTTGTTGGTTTTTTGGGTCAGTTTTTGTTTGTTGCCAGTCTAGTCCCTCAGAAACCAGGCATTTTTCTATTTCCGCAACAATTGTTGCGTAGCTGATAAATTATGAAGGCCAATACATTTTAAACAAGATGGCAAGACATTCAAAGGTATTTTCAGATACTCGGTAACATAATGGTAATGGCTGGTGGGAGAGGGGGGAGGGAGGGAGAGAAAGAGGGATATGTAAAAATGGGGAAAATGATTTTCAAAATGTTCTATTATTCGTGGGCATATTCTGTCTCGGTTTAACCCACAAATGAAAACGTGGATCCATTGACCACTTCCTGAACTATGTGCGATCAAAATCGGTTCAGCCAATTTTGAGATACAGAGCAAAACGTGTTTAGAAATTAGGAACCTCATCCACCCTGATCTTTGAGAAAGTTTAATTTTATTACGTAAATTGTTGAGCAGTTGTAAAAGTATCTGCATTGTTAAAATAATCAAAATATGTGAACACTTTTAAGAAAATAATTATCGAAAACGTGTTTAAAAACAGACAAGTCAAATTCGGCCTGACTGAGCGACAGACCGACCGATTCACCGACTAACGGACCGACACTGAATGATTTGGCTTGAGCTGAAGTAACTCCATGCAGCTACTTTCGCCTTTGAAGTAGAACAAATAAGATTGCAGCCTGGCGACTGACTTCGATAATTTTTCTATGAAGTTTGGTCGGTTTCTGTTCAATGGTTCTTGAGACGTTGCGAGTAACGGCCGACAGATCCACATTTGGCTCGTTTTGGATTCGCGACTATTTCAAAGCTTTTGAGTTTTTGTGAAGATCTCATCAATAATATGGGCGCTTTTTCATCGGCACATTTACACGTTCCAGATGTATGATAGTAGCTATCTCCATTCAATGACGCGGTTTATAAATGTTATATTGTGGCAGTCTCTACACGTTCGCACGTTTTTGATGTAGATTCCTTTTCTGCAATATGTCATCTCTGCGTGCTTTTTCCACTACATCGCAGTTTTTTCTTTGGAAGCACATATTTACGGTCGCAAGCTACACACACACACACACACACACACCCACACACACACACACACACACACACACACAAACACGCCCACACACACCCACACACACCTCCCCTCCCAATCCCTCTAACCACACACACGACACACGCATCCTATATACCCACGCTCAAAACACCCACACCTTATACACTAATCACACACACATACACCTACACACACACACCCACCCACACCCACACACACACAAACATCACCTCCCCATCCCTCTCACCACACACACATCCTGCATACCCACGCTCAAAACACCCACCCCCTAAACTAATCACACACGCACACACCACACACACACACACGCACACACACACACACACACACACACACTATAGTCGCATGCATACACAGGCTCTCTCCCTCTCTCTTCTCCTCTCTTCTCTCTGCGGCACCGATCCCACCGCGACCCTCCCCCATTCCCTCTACACGTCGTTAAACATGTTTGTAGCAGCATCCCTTATTAGGTAGGTTCGACCTTTACCAGACCTTTCCAATTCCACTAACTATTTGTTATACCGATGCCTCAACGAGCATGTCCACCAACCTTACACCGAGGGATTCCAATTTGGGCACCAAATAGAAAATTCGCGTAGAGTTCCTCTCTGAAAGAGATATTGTAGACCTGTCGTTTCTGTTAGTCGTTATATTGGTTCTTTTTTGGTCTATTTTGAGCACCAGAGCCCAGGAATTGTGTACAATTCACCTCTGTTCTGTGAAAATTCTATTAATTTAGACTAATGTTTGTAGTATATTAGAGTCTTTCGTTCTATTTTAGTTGAATTTCAGCATCCGGGAAAATCCAGTTTAGAACAGTTTTGCCTAGTTCTAACTTGGCTGTGGGAATAATATACTAGTAATGTAGTTGTTAGTGTCTTTGGTCCTCTCACAAGCATAGAGTAATGTCCTGTCCTGTCAGAGATCTTTCACTGTTAAGACTGTTAATTGTTACTAGTAGTGTCTTTTTACTGTCCAGAGTAGATCTTCTATCGCTAAGTTCCCTCACAGCACCGACTGAAGAGTTCTACGGGTGATAGAATACAGTGAACAGTCAGTACGAGTACAGTTTGCTTGCCTACCGTTCAAACGACTCGGGATCTGATTGTAGATGGTGCCAGGGGAATTTTCTCACCAGAGGCCACTTTGGTCTATCAACGAAGTTCCAGTCTCCCGTGTCGCCTCAGCCGAAGTGTCACAAGAAGGCTACTACACACTGCCGAGATTGCTGGCGTTACAGATGCTGTCATTTGGCGGCTTTTGTGGTTTGTGTTGTACCTTGATCTCGGCCAGCACCTTGAATAGCTTGAATTTGTAAGTGCGCCATACAAGAACAGTTACGTCACGTGGTATTATTGGTTCTATTCACAGATAAGATTAGCGTAATCGCGTCAGACTTTACTGGAAATTGTAGACTACTGACTAACGTTAAAAGTGTTTTTGGTCAGGTCCTGTTCTTTGTCGATCTAAATTGAGCAACGACGAGGATCCAATTTTGAAGACTGTACTACATTATTTCCTTCACTCTTCTCACACTTGTAGGGTAGTATAGCATTACCGTCCATGGTTTTCTTATCGATCTCTTATTATTTATTTATTTCTTCCTTTATTATTATTTTTTTATTTGGTTCCTCCACGTGATTTTACTCTCTTGAATGAATTATTTGGTCGACGAAGTTGTGTACGTTGATAAGTTGTTGTTGTTGTTGCACCAATTTTTATTCATCAGATTAACATAAGTTGTACTGATAAGAATAAACTGACATTATCGCAAGACGACGAACAAAAAATCACAGGGAAGAGACTGAAATCAGGCGGTTGCATGGCAAATGAAAAAATGGATTATGAGATTACATTACATTACACGATTATTGCTTTAGGTCCAGCGGACCGGATTATGAGATTAGGAAGCCATGAACACAAATATTTGACTTACAAAATAACAAAAACCAAACCGACATTAACGCAAGAAAACTAACAAGAAAAAGAACCAAACCGATATTAACGCAAGAAGACTAACAAGAAAAAAAAAGAAAAGAAAACAGCAACAGGGCGAAGAGACTGAAAACAGACGTTTGTATCAAATGAGCAGAAACAAGGACAGAATCAAAGAACTAAAGATACTATTAGTGGACTTAAAATAGAAGAGAAACGAGTTGCCATTACCGCAAGAAGGACAAAGAAAAGACCCTTAAAACACAGTTAGCGAAATGACCAGATGTACTTGTGTCTAGCCAACAATATCACTAACAAAATCCTAAAAGTGGGGGTGGGATGAGAGAGAAAGAGAGATAGAAAGAGAGGAGAGAAAGAGAGAGAGAGGGATAAAGAGATATATCTTCAGATTCAGGGTCTATATTTTGTTACGAGAAGAAAAGAACTGTAGCATTAATTTGCTAATCTTACAATCAGTCTTTCTTTCGGTCGCTCACACATTTAGTTTAATCTTTCATCCGCATTCATGCATAGGCAAACATAAATTTAACATTAAATTTAAAAAAGAAGCAACCATTAAATAATTAATTTTATAAGAAGAAACCAACAATTGTTAATATGAAACCTTTAACTGGAACCATTTAATTTAATAAAGAGAGAGAGGCTTGAAGGATTTAATGGATTGGGTAGAGAATGGGGGAAATGATAAAAGAGGAAAATCAATTGAGGCATGCTATTATTTATGCTTTTCGAAATTATTAAGAAATAGGTTGTAAATCATATACTTGAATAGGTTTAATGATGTGCACTTTTTTTTAGTTCCAAAGAAAGAGTGATCCATAACAAGGGGCCTTTAAAAGAAAAGCTAGATTATAAAATGTCGTAGTTTTGGAAGTCTGTAGTGTTCAGAATGATATTGTGCAAGAAAAGACAGTAGTTGATCGCTGAAGCACGGAGGCGCTATATTATGTTTTACTTTAAACATCTGTATGGCTAAATTATACTTGAACTGTGTTTGTAGAGGCAATATTTTAGAATATTTAAATGTTTAATCTGTATTTAATTCTCGATTATCTTAGATTAATTTAACCTCATGCTCACGTCTATGCAGCTGATTAAATCTTTTTAGTTGATTTGCCGAAGCATTAGGCCATACAACAAAGGCATAGTTAATATATATGATAGACAGAGGGCTTGGAAGAAACAATTTTCTGGCATAAGATTCAATGTAAGGTTTTAGTTTAGCAAGCAGATATAAATTTTAGGATAATTTCTTACAGATATTGTTGATATGGGAATTCCAGGTAAAATATTGCTCAATAATTATACCTAATACTTTGTGCTCTGACACTTGTTCAATTTGTGAGCAATTAATATTCATATTTAATTTTAAAGGTTCATGTCGCTTTTGCCGTGATGTGATGACCATGCAGGACAGCACCAATCCGGTCCGTTGTTTCTTGTATTCTCTTCTGTACAAATGTTTGTATTATATATAGATTTATCTGAGAAATGTTAAGAACCATCATCTGCAAAAAGGTCACAACTTGTATCGTTGCTAGCAATAAGTTAAAGTCTCCTCTCTGAAAATCCTAATCGGGAAGAGAGGGGACTATAAACTGATACACATAGTAATATGGAGTGGTAGATTATTTATATCAGTGCAGAATAGTAACGGACCTAAATCTGAGCGTTGTAATATACCACATGAAACAGTACATGGAGAAGAATATTTTCCATTTGCACATACACGTTGGATTCTCTGTGATAAGTATGATTAGAAAATATTGACGACACTGGGGCTTTTGGATAGACAAAAGGGTTTTGTAAGAGGATGGAATGATAGATTAGATCATAAGCTTTTTTTGGTCCATACATATGGCTCATGTAATATTACCATAATTAATTGAGTCGAGCCATTTGTCACGTAGCCTGATCAGAGCAGTTTGGCAGGAATGATGGGTGCGAAAACTTGACTGATACCTATGAATGTGAAATGACTTTCAGAGAAAAGCAAATAGGTGTTTGTGCAAGTGTCCTTCAATGGGCTTAGATAAGACATTTAATGATATATGTCGAAAATTGTTTGGGTTTGTGTGATCTTGTGTTTTGGGAAGAGAGATTATTTTTGCAC
Source organism: Oncomelania hupensis (assembly GCA_036898135.1). Lineage (NCBI taxonomy): Eukaryota > Metazoa > Mollusca > Gastropoda > Littorinimorpha > Pomatiopsidae > Oncomelania > Oncomelania hupensis. Next base: position 72,613,977 of record CM072511.1, on the reverse strand, counting down.
ATTTTAATTCATCAGGGAATGTTTCCTTAACTATGCCTAACTTGTAAATGTAAGTTCAGGGTGCATCAATGTAAGGAAGAGCAAGTTTCTTCTCCCCCTCACCACCCCCCCCCCCCCCAAAAAAAAAAAGAGTTAATATTACCTGTACCCGAAGATTTTTTTTGTTAGGGAGGTCAGTGACGTATTTTATTGCATCTTGAACTGTCATAAAAGGCAGAGTTAATGATTTTTCTGTACCTATCCTTTCATTACAAAACATTGTTAAATTAGATTGCATCGAACAGTCACAATTTACTGAAACTGAGTCCTGTTCAAGCGACGTAGTAACAGACAATAAGTGATTGTTAAATTCATCTTCAGAACAGTTTGTGTTATTTAAAATCGGCTTTTTATTGTTTTTAGTAATTTCATTCATAACTTTCCAAATGGAAGATATGTCAAAATCATTGTGAAAAAGTTTTTCAAAGTGTGATTTTTTGCAACTCTTACCATTGTTAGAACTTTATTGCTTTGGTTTTTGAAGTCATTAAACTGTTTAGCCTTTTAAAAATACTCTCTAATTTCATTGTTGCCATAATATCTGAAGTGAGACAATTTGGAACAGAACGTTGCCGAACTTCTTTCATCCGAAGGGGCACACGAAGGTTAACAACAGACAGAAAAATTTTCATTCAAAACCTTCATGGCTATATTAGGATCATTTTGAGTATATAGATTGTCAACGCTGACGAAACTTAAATCATTAAGAAAATTATCTGTGTTGAAATGTTGAAATTACCGATATATCTTTTTTTTTTTAAATGTCCATAAGTAGCTTCTTTAGATAATTGCATAAATATGTAGGCCTACAAGTAACAATACTGGGTCACATATGCAGAGTTCAGGTCAGCCTTTACAATCCTTTGCTTAACATGTGCATATATGTGGTCTATAAGTATAAAGGTGCGTGCAGTTATTTTGGTTGGCGTATTCATTAGCTGGGAAAGACCAAAAAGATAACACGTTGAATTCCAAAATTGTTCATTTTTTAATAGTTTAATATTATAATCGCCAAGTAAGAGCACATTGGTATTTTGGGCAGTAACTTTATCCATCATTTTAATAAACTCGTCATACCAGTCTGTCAGCGACTTAGGATGTCTGTCAATAAAACCAATTATTAAAGCTTGAGCTGGAGTTGGTTTACATTCAATCCACATGAATTCCACGTTTGATAATTCATGATCATGACGTCTACCTATGTATGGTGCAAGATTATTATGAATACAAATTGCCATACCTGTTTCACGAAATTGTCAGAATGCATATCTGTTAGTCGAGTTCCGCTGATACTAAGAATATGAATGCCTGAGGAACTATTAAGAGCTAGATTTATATCATGTAGTTTATTAAATATATGGTTTATGTTTACGTGTCATATTTGTATGCAATTTGAATGTGATGCACTTAAAGAAATGGAGCTTTTGATGAGTTAATTGATGATGAGAGAGCAATGTTAGTTCTAGGGAGAATTAATGTTTTTTTCAGTATGATAAATATTTCAGTAATTGTGTGTGGGTTAGAGAAAGAGAGAAGAAAAGAGAGAAAATTAAAAAAGAAGCAATGTATACTTGTACTATAATACTGAATTACGGGATAGGATAGGATAGGACTATAATCCTATCCTATCCTATCCTATCTCGTAACTCGAAGATCGTTGGGGCACCACAGAAGATCGTTTAACCAGCGTACTCCATCTTTCTTTCTTTCTTTCATGGATTTGCTCAGTGTCCAGCCAGCCCATTTTCGAATGTTGTCTTCACACATCTTTTTCTGTCTCTCTCTTCTTCTGCCTATTTGCACCGAGCCTTGCAGAATGGTCTTTGCAAGGCCTGATGCTCTGATGACGTGGCCATACCATCAGATTTTCCGTTCCTTCACCATTGTGAGCATGTCATTGTGTTCTCCAATGGCTTGTGTGATGGTCTGTCGGACTTCGTTGTTGGTGATGTGCTGGGTATAGGAAATGCCCAGAAGTCTTCTGTAGCACCTCATCTGCATTCCTTGTATTTTTCGTTGTACATCTGCTGTGAGGGTCCATGTTTCGCAAGCGTGCGCGTTTAGGAAGATGGAGATGACAAGGGAGCGCAGCAGCCTTACTTTGAAATGTAGACTGGTCCTTTATTTCCAAATGAGCTTCAACCTTGTCAGGGCAGCAGTTGTTTGTGCGATCCTGGAGAGGACTTCATGTCGGGACCCATTGTCTGATACAACGGCTCCTAAATATTTGAAGCTATGCACTGTGCTGAGGGTGTGCCTTGGAGTTTGATTTCCGTGTTGATGCCATTGGTGTTGTGGTGTTGTTGGTCGTCATTTTTGGTCTTCTCTGCACTTATTTCCATTATTTTCATTTCCATTACCATAGGCTCTGTAGGTGGTGTCAAGCCTCTGTACCAGCTGTTTAAGTTCTTGTTCCTCTCCAGCCAATCCATCAATGTCATCCGCAAAACGGAGGTTGGAGATTGCTCTACCCCCTGTGCTGACTGTGCCTTCGTGATCTTCAAGGGCATCTGACATGATGCGCTCTAGGAAGATGTTGAAGAGTGTTGGAGAGATTAGGCATCCCTGACGCACACCGATTGTTGTTCTGAACCAGTTTTCGATGGCGCTGTAGCAAAGGACTGCACTGGCAGCCTTGTACTATAAATATAATAATAATAAAAGAGATTTGAAAGAAGGGGGTAAGGGGATGGGAGTGAGGGATTTAAAGAGAGGGGGAGGAAGTTGAAATCTACTATGACTGTGGAATGATTGTTCAACCCCATTCCCTTTCCATATAGGCAGCGCCTATACCACTCACCCGCATTCCCCATCCTACAAATGAGTGAAAACGAGACGTTCTCATGACACCAGGACTTCCGGACTGTTATATAGGCTATATATTAACAACTATGGTACACGCACTACACTCACACACAAAAAAACACTCACGCACGCACACACACCGTGCATTACACAGACACACACATACACACGCAAACGCACGAACATTTACGCACAGATCTTAAAAGTCATCAGGCTTTTATTATTATTATTATTATTATTATTATTATTATTATTATTATTATTATTATTATTATTATTATTATTATTATTATTATTATTATTATTATTATCTCTTAGTTATTTTTGAACATACTTACGTAGAGGCATAATTTCTTTATTTCTTGGAGTTCGGTTGGAAAGTATTGTTTTTGTCCGCTTGAAGAAGAGCTTGGCACCAAATTTGCATTGTGTGGTTTTTGTCTTGTATTTGCCGAAGTTAGCACTCTTTTGGCTCATGTACACTGTAGAAACAACTGTTGTTTCTCGTTGTTAAAGTAGACGGGATGTGTTTGAAAGGGTTCAAGATTGGCATAAAGCATGTCACGTTTAACACTCTAACAATGTCTGGACATTTGGCATCCCAACCAGCTTGGAAGTGTATTAGATCGAAGCCGACCTCTTTTCAAAGTCACATGTACGTCTACTTGTTGTTTAATTTAACTTAAAGTCACAGTCACTAGTTGGGGTTAGCACAAAGAGCAGTATTTGATTGAAGAGTGAATCGTTGATCGATCAGAATGAATAAACATTTATTAAAGGTCTAATTCGCGCTAACAGATAAAGGTAAAGGTAAAGGTAGTCCCATAGCCTTGTGGCCGTAGGGGAGCGTGATGTTGGAGTTCACACTTATCTTGGGATAGCGTAATGAGGGTGATGGCCATCTCTCTCCCTCGCTGCTTTACCTTCCCCACCTTTAAGAGAGTAGGTACGTAACAGTTGAGTCAACTGGGGGCGTTGTTATTTGTCGCTTCACGTTTTGCGGTCACCCATCCAAGTGCTAACCGCACTGGACGGTGCTTAACTTGCGACACAGTAGCGAGTGCTCCAACCACTGCGCTATCCGACACCTATTAATAATTATAGTCAAACACATTTTTGTTTCTGACATTTACGAAATGTAAAACTAAACGTCGTGCCGTGCGTTCATAAAGATTGTCAGCAATAATCAGTGCATGACTTAGCTTCCTTTGCAAGCTGCCATCATGGTAGTTTATTCGAGTGTACCGGCATTCATAGACACAATCGCACTAGTCTAGAGTAACCACTGACTACATAATCTCAAATCTCTCCCGCACCTTAATTAGGTTATCTAAAACAGCGGCAGTTCTTTGGCAAACTCTACCTCCATAGCGTCACTCCTGCCTTTGGTTGTTTCCGCTGTGAGTTTTGCGTAACGTCAACGACTTCCAGAAGGAAACTGCAACCTTGGTTTTCTTTAATACGCATATCGAAGGTAGATTTTAACTCATTTAAAAATAATAATAATGTATTTTATATAGCGCAAACCCAAACTTAAAGCTTGCTTTAAGCGCTCGCACGCATACACACACGCGCGCAAGGATAAATAAGTAAACAATGTGGTAACATTATGAGATAAAATAGTTAATGTCACAAATAATACGAACATCACATCTAACAAGTATACATATTTGGACAATACGGTTCAACACTATGAGATAAAACTCGTTAAACCTGGTAAGAAATAATAACAAACATCACATCTCAGTATAAAAAAGGCATGTTTTAAGAGAGACACACATACGCACACACGATCTCGAACAAAGTAGGACATCAGCATTAAGAATAAATAATGAAGCAATGATAAAAATAGCTTAAATAAAAAAAAGTACTACCATAGACCAGGAATATTTAGACCGCGCAGTGACGCCATTGGTGTGATGACACGTCAAGAGTTATGCGACTTGATTGTGGCATGTGTGAAAAGGGCTGCTTCACAGAGCGAAGATCTGATGGAGAGGGGGAAAAAAATCGCAGGAGCAGTTACGGTGACCACTGTGCAGCTTTGAACTGCACAAACGCACGGTTAAAGGCTGCATGCAAGGGGAAGAGTTTTTTCGTTTCCCAAAGGAAGAAGAACGGTAAGTTCTTGAAGAAATTGTAGATCTATTCTGACAGACAAGAATCATGATATGAATGAATTATGATGACCAAGACCGGTCAATGAATGGTTGTCAATGATACAAGACGGATTGGAACTAAGGTGATGTTTCGTGTAAGAAACGGTTTGGATTAGCCCAAGGAATTAATAAAGGTTGTGTGTTAGTACTTAGTGATAATTAACTTGAACTTAGTTCAGTATCAATAAAAAATACGCCTTCTCACTACTGTCATTGTCAGTGTCAATTGAGCCACAGTAGAACTAGAAAGGAGTGCCCTCTGGCCGTTTGCTGTCATGTGTCATCCTCTGTCTAGATCTAGATTTAAAACGATTCTGGTGCACTACAAAATCTTGGTATAAACGTGATTAATGTTATGTTTGTTAAGTAACCCAACTTGATTTGCCGCTCTAATTAGCTCACTGTTGTCATGTTCTCTGCAGTTGTTAACTCCAAGGCTACTTTTTAAAAAAATAAATAAAAGAAAAAAAAAGATTGTAAGACAGTATGAGAAAAGTAAAATTTCAGCGGCTTGTTATTTGCTGTCCACCAAACTGTGTCTGTAATTCCTCAACTTCGTATCCTGTTATAATTAAATTAGGTTGTGGCAGAATATTCTAATATAAAATACAGATGCCAACCATTTATTTTGTCAAAAGACTCACTGAATGTATTGTCAATTTGAATGAAATATATAGGGTTGATTGCAGGATGGTTTCATTTGTGATCACAGAAAGTTGCCTTGTTCACCTTTTTTTAAATACGAGAGAGAGAGAGAGAGAGAGAGAGAGAGAGAAGACTGACTGAGAGAGAGAGAGAGTATAATTATTACGTACCCTAATTATTATGTTGATATCAATCGAAGCATATTTTTGTAAATAAATGAATTTCTGTATGCACAACTAGATTTAAGTTTCGAATTAGTCAATATCTTTATTTATATTTCGATCTCCATCTCTTTCTATATCACACACACACACACACACACATACACACACACACCTACATAAATTATACACACTAAAACTGCCAATCGATCCGTATGCTGTGTGACCCCATACGGAACAAAAAATAAATTACACATGTATGACACATATTCTAGACTAGTGTTTTTTTTTTAAAAATATTATTATTATTTTTATTTTAGCTCAATTTATCTTACACATACTGTTTATTTCAAGCAACAAAACAATGCAAAAGCCACCTATATCACGGGTTACAGTTTAGGAAGCGCTGATAAAACCCTTACGGTCAAGAGGCAGCAAGTCATGAAAAAATAAACAGATGTGCATAAAAAAAATTTTTTCTCAAATTTGAAAAGCCTTATTTCAAACATTTTCAACAGCAAAAGTTGAAAATCGCCCTCTAAAACATGTTTTAAAAATATAATTAAAAACCCCCATATTATAGACAAGAGACTAAGAACCGAAAGCAAGCCCATGCCACGTTGAAGGGACGTAACTCCTCCACCGTACATCACTTCTCACAGAGGCGATATCGCTAAGTGATTTCTCTCCTTCTTCCTTTCTCTCTGGTACTACTTAGTTTCACGGCGAAAAGAAGTAATAAGACAGTAATCCTATCCTATCCTGTCCCGTAACCCGAAGGTCGTAGGGGCACCACAGATGATCGTTTAACCAGCATACTCCATCTTTCTCTGTCCTCAGCAGCCCTGATGGCTTCGCTCAGTGTCAAACCAGTCCATTCTCGAATGTTGTCCTCCCACCTCTTTTTCGGTCTCCCTCTTCTTCTACCTCCTTGCACTGTGCCTTGCAGAATAGTCTTTGCAAGGCCTGATGATCTGGTGACGTGGCCATACCACCGAAGTTTCCGTTTCTTCACCACTGTTAGCAGGTCATCGTGTTGTCCAATGGCTTGTGTGATGGTCTGTCGGACTTCGTCGTTGGTGATGTGTTGGGTATAGGAAATGCCCAGAAGTCTTCTGTAGCACCTCATCTCCATGCTTTGTATTCTTCGTTGGAGATCTGCTGTGAGGGTCCATGCTTCGCAAGCATATAGGAAGATGGAGATGACAAGGGAGCGCAGCAGTCTTACTTTGGAATGTAGACTGATGGTCCTGTCTTTCCAAATGGGCTTCAACCTTGTCAGGGCAGCAGTTGTTTGTGCGATCCTGGAGAGGACTTCCTGTCGGGACCCATTGTCTGATACAATGGCTCCTAAATATTTGAAGCTATGCACTGTGTCGAGGGATTGGCCTTGGACTTTGATGTCCGTATTGATGCCATTGGTGTTGTTGGTCATCATTTTGGTCTTCTCTGCACTTATTTCCATTCCATAGGCTTTGGAGGTGGTGTCAAGCCTCTGTACCAGCTGTTCAAGTTCTTGTTCCTCTCCAGCCAATCCATCAATGTCATCTGCAAAACGAAGATTGGAGATTGCTCTACCCCCTATGCTGACTGTGCCTTCATGGTCTGCAAGAGCATCCGACATGATGCGCTCTAGGAAGATGTTGAAGAGTGTTGGAGAGAGTAGGCATCCTTGACGCACACCGATTGTTGTTCTGAACCAATTCCCGATGGCTCTGTTGTGGAGGACTGCACTGGTAGCCTTGTCATACAGGCTTTTGATGACTTCAATAATTTTAGGGCTGATGTTGTACACTTTCATTGTTGCCCATAGAGCTGCATGCCAGACTCGGTCAAACGCCTTCTTGAAGTCTATGAACACATGATATAGATGTTGTTGGTGCTGTAGGTATTTCTCACAGATTATTCTGAGGTTGAAAATCTGCTCAGTGGTACTTCGCCCTGCCCTGAATCCTGCTTGTTCTTCAGCTATGATTTGTTCAGCTTGGGGTTTCAACCTGTTGAGTATTATTTTCAGGAGGACCTTGCTGGGATGGCTGATGAGGCTGATGGTCCGGTAATTTTCACACTCCTGAAGGTTACCTTAAGACAGTAATAAAATATCAATATTTTAAAAGCCCTAAAAAAATTATTTTATAAACCTAAGTAACATTTGACTAAAACTAATTAAAAAACCATTCCGTGTCAACCCCAATCAACAATAAAAAGATGTGTACAGGCAGTACAGCATTTAAACCATGAACATTATACAAAAACACTGATGGAACACACACACATACACTCACACACACACACACACACACACACACGCACACACATATTTTCCAATTTTTGAAGCTATCCATAACCCTTTCCCTAACCCTAACCCAAACCCTACCCTAACCCTTAACCTAACCCTAATCATAAAACAGCTCTAACTCAACGGAGAACTATTTTGACGTCAAAATAGTACGGCCTTCCAAAAAAGTCAGAAGAAACCATGCGGAGTTTCATGTGTGTTGAACGTCCGAACGTTCATCAGAACGTCGTTTCTACATGCACACACACACACACACACACACACACACACACACACACACACACACACACACACACACACACCCACACCCACACACACATGCCCACACCACTTTTCAATCACACACACTGATTAAAGGGGTTTTAACTCGTCAGAACCACTATAATCGAAACGCGTACCCTTTGTTGACACATATACATAGCAATAATCTATGCTGGATGAGTCCTAAATAGTCCACAAATGAAATTAAAAAATAATGTATCCGTCCGTCTAGTCTGTCTGTCTGTCCGCCGTCCGGACGTGCAAAACTTGATAGTGGATTCATATCTCAGAACCTATTTCAACTATCACAACCAAACTTGGTAAGATGGTTTATTTTCATGAGATCTCATAAGTTCAGTGAATGAATGTCTTCATTTCAAGGTCAAGGTCACAGGGTCAACAAATGTTAGTTAAAAAAAAACTAAAAAAAATAAAACCTAGTAAATTTCACTTTTTGTCTAAGTTATTAATATTAAACATGATTCTTAGAAGCATGACAGATATCAATGAGACAACTCCTATGCATATTTGACCAACCCTTATTCCAAGGTCAAGGTCACTGGAGCTGTTCAAAATCAGTATAGGTAGTTTGAAGTGACCTTAACCCTAAACAAAGAGAGATATAAAGTTCAAACTTGTTGCATTCAGAAATGATAGATTGATCTTTTATATTTGTTCCGTTTTTGCGTTGGTCTTGAAGGTCAATGTCATTTTAGGCTTTCAAAGACAGGTCATCGTACAGTGGAATGCCTCTATTTTACCCATAGTAGGCAACAACATTGGGTTATTTGATCAAACAAGATCATGATAGGTCACGCGAAGGTCACGGTCATCCCCAGGTCACTGAAGGTCAAGGTAATCCCAATGTCACTGGTTTTCTGGCATAATACAACTTTTGCTGTAGTTCATGTGATATTACAAGAGTGTATTTGGAGACGGAGGCCAAAGTCATCTCAAGGTCAAGTGCATAGAAAGATCAAAGTCGGTATTACATTGCATTGGTCTTGACATAAATTCTATTGCTCTTTGCAATAGCTGTGAGTGCATGCTAATACCATATCTTGTGACCAGACAAAATTCCTCATCCACAGACAGCACACATTGGACCACAACAACAAAACACTTCCCCCCACCACCACCAACAACAATAACAACAACAACAACAACAACAACAAAAACGATCGCGTGTTTGTTATTACCTTCAAGACAACGAAGCAGAGTTTATGCATCAATTGTTTGCATGATTGCATGATTCTTCACACAGAAAAGAGCGTTGTGGCCAAGTGGGCTAAGGCGGGACTAACTTGCCTTGTCCACAGGCCAGAAACCAATTAAGCCTGACAGGTGACATGTTTCTCCTAATATTATTTACTTCCGAATCGGGCAACATCGCGGGGGTTTTCTTCGGGTACTCCGGTTTGCTCCCCCAGCAAAATTTCTAAATTTCAAAAAAAAAACAAAAAACCCATCCACCTTAGGTAGGTTGGGTTTGGGCTCGCCACAGGCTGCGACTACGCCTTTCTCAGGGGAAGCGGCCCAGAATTTGCCAATAAAAAGTGACAATAAAGCGTTACAAAAACAGCAACAACAAAACAAACAAAACAGAATACTTTATCAAATAGCTAAATTCCAACCCTGGCGTTTAAGGTTTTGTTGTTGTTGCTGCTGCTGTTTTGTTGCTGTTGTTTTGTTCTAAAACAACCTAAGCATGCATGTATTTTGTAAAGCTCGTATTAATCAATCATTTTATCCACTTGGAGTAAGAATGCATGGAGTAATATCTTCGAGCTCCAAATGTCATGCATCAGGGCTTGAGCTAATGCAGCAGGCATGTGCAATTAAAGGCATTGAAAGAGTTTCGTGAAAGAGGCTTATAAACAAAAGGTGAGCACGTCGTTATATTAACTTCTGGCCACAGACTTAATGTAGGTAATTGCAGTAGTGGATAAAAATTACACACACACACACACACACACACACACACACACACGCACCCACACACACACCCACACACACACACACACATACACACACACACACCGCTACGCACTGAAACACCCACTAGAAAAATAACAATAGTGTTCACCATCAGATTTAATGTGTGGGGCAAAATAGAATTGAACCCGCTATGACTGAAAAACGAACTCGTCGCTCCACCAACTGAACTATTGCGGGAGCCGCATAATATTTGTTGTGCAACATTCAAATGTATAGCTTAGGCCATTTATTGCAGTTAATGTTGTTTTAGTAAATGACGTCGACGACGACGACGACGATGATAATGATGATGATGATGATGATGATGATGATGATGATGATGATGATGATGATGATGATGATGATGATGATGATGATGATAATGATGACTACTACGACGACGATGATGTGACGATGATGAGGAGGAGGAGAAGGAGGAGGAGGAAAAGGAGGAGGAGGAATTGGACAGGGAGAGGAGCAGGAGAGGTTAAAAAAAAAAAGGTAAAGGTAGTCCCATAGCCTTGTGGCCGTAGGGGAGCGTGATGTTGGAGATCACACTTATCTTGGGCCAGCGTAATGAGGGTGATGCCCAACTCTCTCCCTCGCTGCTTTACCTTCCCCACCCTCAAGAGAGTAGGTACTCAATCACAGTTGAGTCAACTGGGGGCGTTGTTGTTTGTCGCTTCACTAGCGGTCACCCATCCAAGTGCTAACCGCACCGGACGGTGCTTCACTTTCGACACAGTAGCGAGTGCTCCAACCACTGCACTATCCGACACCCCAGGAGAGGTTGCTGGATGTTTTTCGTTTTTCCGTTTCTTTCCAAAATTGCAAGTTTGAATATAGTAAACACAAAGAAGGGCCCAGAATTAGAAACACATGTTGCTGACTACAATCCTGTAACTGCAGTGTGCGACCTGTATGACCGGTTAGCAAAGCCTGCAAGGGCGTATTTAATAAAAAAATAAAATAAACAGTAGCAGCCATGGTGTTTTGTGTGCCGAGGTTAATTAAATAAATTAAAAAAGAGCAACAAAAACAATAAAATTAAAGGGTTAAACAAACAATAATTTTGGTTGTAAATTTCTTTAGAGGCACATTTCTTCTTTGTTTCAAATTCTTCTTTCTTTCTTTCATTGTTTCTTTTTTTTTTCAACACATTGTTCTTGTTATGATAATGTTGTGGTTGTGGTTCTTTCTGACCCTCTTTTGAACTTCCTCCTCGCTGTTCTTTAGGGTTGAAGTTTTTTCCCGCAAAGGAAAACTGGCAATAGATGGTGACAGTCAAGCTCAAAATAATTTTTGGGGGAACTGCACCCTCAACCAAACTTTTTTTGCGGCCACTTTAGTCCACACAGAACGCATCAAATCCATAATAGAGAGAGAGAGAGAGAGAGAGAGAGAGAGAGAGAGAGAGAGAGAGAGAGAGAGAGAGAGAGAGAGAGAGAGAGAGAGAGAGATCCACGGTAAATTCAATAAAACGCTTGGGGCGATGAAAACCGTCAACCAGATTAGCCGGTTTCTCATTCTCACACGCACAATCACACATTCTGGCAACGGTAACATAGATTCCCACATCCTTTCACGCGTGCACACACACTCGCACACACCTACACACACATGCACACCCACACCAGCGTGCGTGCGCACTCTTGCACGCTTGCCCACGCATTGCCCATGTATATGTAGCAACGTCGCATGAATAGATCTACACGTTCTGGCAATTCGTAACACAGATTCCCACATCCAGCTGCACGCGTGCATGCACTTACACACACACACACACACACACACACACACACACACACACACACACACACACATACTTGAACGCTTACACAGACTGAGGACTATGATTCTAGACCTCGGTTGTGGGGACTATTAGAAATAATAGGTATTTTTGAGATTCGATACTGCAAGCATTGTCTCTTGGCTCCCGAAAGCAGCGCCAGGGGTCGTACGTTTCAAAATAGTAACTACTCTTTGAGCTATTAGACTTGGTATGTTGCGTGATAAGTGAAGACTGGCGGGGGTGTATTGTGAGGACTTAATACACACATTCACAAATAGCATTCATGTTGAGGACTTCCGTACACACTTGCTTACACACTCTTAAACCGTATTAAGTTAAAACCTGATAATTACAAATATCATATGATAATTACATAATATCAATGACGCAATTTCTTTTGAAAAATTTATTAATTGAACAAACCAATAATCGATTTCAATGATAACTGTAGGGATCCCTTGAAAATTGTACTTAGTCCATAATATTCATGATATTCATGATATTTGTAATTATCAGGTTTGGGCGCTAGTAGGTCGTCATAAGATTGCAGTAAAACTTCAATATCAGGGTTCTGTCCCTAGCACTTAATTTTTTGTTTTGTTTTGGTTTGTGTTCAATGACATCATATTCAATACATTCTATATTAATTTGGAATTTGAAAAGCTTAGCGTAGTTTCACTTATCAGGCTTGGTATGACTGACATAAATCGTTTACTCTCTGGTAAACTTACGTTACTCTCCATGCATTCCTCCATCCCACAATGTTTAGGCTTGAATTAGCAAAACGCAAAAGTGACTGTTATATGTGACCTAATAATCGTTTATACTGTTTTAACAGCTTACAGAAGCAGAATTTGGAGGTTGTTTGGATTCACTATAAACACATATGGGTTTATCGCAAGGCAAGGCAAGGCAAGTTTAAACACATATGGGTTTATCGCAAGGCAAGGCAAGGCAAGTTTATTCCATTAAAAAAAATTAAAAAAACCATTAAGGGCATAGATACAATTATATAGGCCTACACAAACATGCAAAATAATTAATTATATAACATTTAAAAATTTTGTCATTAAAACTATTTATGTACACAGAGGGGGGAGGGGCGGGGAAGGGAGAGCGATTGAGAGGGGAAAAGAAGAAAAAAAGAATGAAAGAATGAATCATAACTAACAATACAATTCAATATAAACACATCAATGACAAACTACTGAAATTGTTTTTGTTACACACAACCTGTAAACATCAGAACTAGATTAATTTTGACATGGGATATAATTTCATTAGACTTACAAGCTTTAATAATACTGACTTTCTATTAGATGACAATAATTCTTGAAATTTGATGGCATTGGGATATCTATAATAATATGATTTTAATAATTCTCTTCTCAAGTTACAAAAATGTGAACACAAAAATAAATAATGAAAGTCGTCACCAAGATCGCCACTATGACATTTTTGACATACACGTTCGTGGTTAAGTGTCCTAAACTTTAGAACAGATATTGCAAGATATTGGTAGAACATGCAAATATTTTTGAAATTCAAAATGTAGCTTAAACATTCGATAATTATAGTAAAATTCATTATTGTTTATTTCCTCGACATCTTCTTGTCCAGAAACCAGAACGAGGGCGAAACCTTCGACGTTTTCGTAACTGACCTCAAGCTGAAAGCGAAATCCTGCGAGTTTGGAGAGCTGAAAGAGTCACTGATTACCAACAGAATCGTCCGAGGAGTCCTTAGCGACCACTTGAGAACAAGACCTCTCCGCCTCGCTAAGGCGGAAGGTGGACACTTCTATAAACAGTTTGTCCTAAGCGACTTGAGCAGCTGTTACAACAGATAAGTGCGCTGTGACAGAACAATTGAAATATCTAATTGAACAATCTAATTTAGCCCTACACACATACACACATACACACAATACCAAAAGTTAGCGAAACATTTTCTTTCAGAAAACATCATTCCAGATGTTGTGTTTTGAAATAAAGCTAGAGAGGAGACACAGTTGATAAAGAAATAAATATGTCAGATTTATCTTTTTCAGATTCACAGTGAGTGTTTTAAAATAAGGCCGCTATCTTCATAAAACAGAATGTAAGTTTTTTTTTTTTTTTTTTTTTTTTTTTTTTTTTTAAAGAAATATGCTATATATCAATAAGAAACACTACAAATAATGGCAATAACAAATGCTACAAAATAACGTACAAATCGTGAAAAACATAACAGAAGTACATGATGTTACATAATAAAAACTATTTTTAAAACTCACAGAACTTTGTTGATAATCAAAATAAATGCTCCAAAATGTGGCAATGGAAAGAGGATTAAAAGTTGATAAAGAAAAAATTTTGCCAGATTTTCCGACTTGGACCATACGACTCCCCACCGAGGCACTCGCACCCCTCCCTGACCCTCGTCTCAATGCTACGGGCAGCCGCAACACCCACCGACTACCGGGTGTTGCGACGTCCCGCAACACTGATCCGGGGGTCAGGGAGGTAGTACGAGTGTCCGGTTTAGGGAGTAGTGATGTGTCGCAAGCGGGAAATCTGGGGAGAGTTCGCCTGGATTACAAAAACCCTCGCCATCCCTGCCCAAGTCCTGGCCAGGGACGGCAAGGGATGCTATACAGTTCCAGGGAACACTCCATTTTGAATGCTACATTTGCTAACTTATATACCCCCGATTCGTAATCAGTGTTACATAACAGGCCTAGGTAAAGAGCATGTATCAAACAATAACAAATTATTGCTTCAGACAAAATCATAGGCATTCTTAAAAGGTCGAATAGATCCGGTACACTCTGAACAGTTTTGTGCTAAAAAAATAACAAAAAAACAAACAGTAGTACAATTATTATTTTTGATTTTGTTGTACACCTTTCAAAATAATTAGTATCCATTACATTAGCAAACCATTCCCATCAGGCAATTTTGTTTCAAGGAGTAATTTATCTTTTCCACAAAATAGCAAAGTTCAAAAATACAGGCAAACATCGTGACAGCAAGAACAGGGTAAGTGAACACTGTTTACTAGACACCAGACTCAAGCGATCAAACCATAATACAACGACATTATTATAATGTTCAGTAACTATTAAATTATAATATAAGCAGTAACTTTTATCAGTGCCTCAAGAAAAAGAATTTCCACTATCTCGTTGCCTTATGCACGTCTCTGCAACATAAAGTGTTGCGCTATACAAATTGCATGACGTGGACATTGGAGTGGATTGGATGACATAGGTGATTTGGTCTGGAATACTTTACACTAACCTGAACAGAACGACCACTACTGACAGTGACGCTAAAACAATTTCTTTTCCTGTTTTTTTTTATCTTGCACACACACACACACACACACACGTTCATACACACACATGCCTATACACACACACACGCGTGCACGCATACGCCAGCGCACGTGCGCACTCTTGCACGTGCTCCTTTCCTTACAACAATAAATACAACAATAAATGAATGATTGACTACTACTACTACTACTACTACTACTACTACTACTACTACTACTACTACTACTACTACTACTACTACTACTACTACTACTTACAAAAACTACAAAGTCTTAACAGCACCAAAGTACTGAAAATGTCATCAACTTCCAGTTTTGTGTAAGTTACAGGAGTTTATATTCTTAGAGTTGTCGATATTGTACACGTCTTTCCCGTCTCCTGTTACACTATAGTGCCATTGATATAGGCTGCGAACACAACAAAATGGCCATCCCAACCCGTTTTTTCAAACAAATAAAACCAATGGAAGCAGACGAAGGGATTAGATCCTTCAAATAATCCCATTACCCTTGGGAGGATCGCACCTATTAAGGACAATTACGTCTAAATTGCCGTCTGTCGTATACACACAGGGTTTGGACGTGAAACTTCAATGTTCATTCAAGTCCACGCTGCTTTAAAGAGGTCCAATGTGAAGGTTTATTTGTGAACAGCACGCTCAAAAATACCTCTTTCAAATCCAGTGTTTTTATATAAATCAATAAATATAATTTATTTATGTAATAGCTTGCGATATGTGGCTAACCTATAGGATCGCCGCGAACAGTTTATATGACATCACAATGCTGTTTCTATGTCAAAACGTTATAAAACGTTAACCGATAAATCATCCGTCAGGTTTGGGGCGCTTTGTAACGTTAGAAAAGTTACGTAAGAGAAAAAACTTGATTCAAAATACGCGTCGTTAAAATATATAAGCAATATAACGCTGCAGCGAAACAAACCAGCTAACCTTGTAACAGTAGGTTAGCTCGCTGGCTGGTCTCGCCTTGACGTGTTTTGTAGAGATCTATTTACTTTTCACGGAACAGAAGTAAAAATTGAACACTTTAGCAGCAAGGTTGAACAATGAGTGCTCACTATATCGTATTTTCATGTTACCACAATGCGAATTTGAGGGTAAGCTCATTTTCGCGAACAATATTAAAATCCCTCAGTTGGCCACTTTAACTTCAGACTTCTTTTGCCGAGGTTACTTAGTCCATGTATCAGGTCACAGGGGTATTAACCAAGTACAATGGATCTGCTAAGGCAAAAAGTAAGAAGATCCTTGATCGAGCAGCGGTAGATAACACACAGCCATTTGTATTATAAACAGAAAGGGTGAGATCAGACTGCATCTTTGGCGAAACGAATCGACCGCTCAAACGGCTTATTCTCAAACCGCGTACCAACGAACATGTAATCTTTCCTTAAATCAAAACGATATATGGATTATGATAAGGGAAAGTTCTGCATATAAATAATAAGGTTAACGACTGTAATTTTCGATGTAAGAGAAGATATCACAATTTCGTTGGTACGCGGTTTGGGAATAAACTGTTTGAGCGGCCGATTGGTTTGGCCAAAGACGCAGTGTGATCCCACCCTTCTGTCTATGATACATGGGCTGTGCGCTAATACTGCTACAGCTATGCTATCCCACCCTTCTGTCTATGATACATGGGCTGTGCGCTAATATTGCTACAGCTATGCTATCCCACCATTCTGTCTATGATACATGGGCTGTGCGCTAATACTGCTACAGCTATGCTATCCCACCATTCTGTCTATGATTCATGGGCTGTGCGCTAATACTGCTACAGCTATGCTATCCCACCATTCTGTCTATGATACATGGGCTGTGCGCTAATACTGCTACAGCTATGCTATCCCACCATTCTGTCTATGATACATGGGCTGTGCGCTAATACTGCTACAGCTATGCTATCCCACCATTCTGTCTATGATACATGGGCTGTGCGCTAATACTGCTACAGCAATGCTATCCCACCATTCTGTCTATGATACATGGGCTGTGCGCTAATACTGCTACAGCAATGCTATCCCACCATTCTGTCTATGATACATGGGCTGTGCGCTAATACTGCTACAGCTATGCTATCCCAACCTTCTGTCTATGATACATGGGCTGTGCGCTAATACTGCTACAGCAATGCTATCCCACCATTCTATCTATGATACATGGGCTGTGCGCTAATACTGCTACAGCTATGCTATCCCACCATTCTGTCTATGATACATGGGCTGTGCGCTAATACTGCTACAGCTATGCTATCCCACCATTCTGTCTATGATACATGGACTGTGCGCTAATACTGCTACAGCTATGCTATCCCACCATCCTGTCTATGATACATGGGCTGTGCGCTAATACTGCTACAGCTATGCTATCCCACCATTCTGTCTATGATACATGGGCTGTGCGCTAATACTGCTACAGCTATGCTATCCCACCATTCTGTCTATGATACATGGGCTGTGCGCTAATACTGCTACAGCAATGCTATCCCACCATTCTGTCTATGATACATGGACTGTGCGCTAATACTGCTACAGCTATGCTATCCCAACCTTCTGTCTATGATACATGGGCTGTGCGCTAATACTGCTACAGCTATGCTATCCCACCATTCTGTCTATGATACATGGGCTGTGCGCTAATACTGTTACAGCTATGCTATCCCACCATTCTGTCTATGATACATGGGCTGTGCGCTAATACTGCTACAGCTATGCTATCCCACCATTCTGTCTATGATACATGGGCTGTGCGCTAATACTGCTACAGCAATGCTATCCCACCATTCTGTCTATGATACATGGGCTGTGCGCTAATACTGCTACAGCTATGCTATCCCACCATTCTGTCTATGATACATGGGCTGTGCGCTAATACTGCTACAGCTATGCTATCCCACCATTCTGTCTATGATACATGGGCTGTGCGCTAATACTGCTACAGCAATGCTATCCCACCATTCTGTCTATGATGCATGGGCTGTGCGCTAATACTGCTACAGCTATGCTATCCCACCATTCTGTCTATGATACATGGGCTGTGCGCTAATACTGCTACAGCAATGCTATCCCACCATTCTGTCTATGATACATGGGCTGTGCGCTAATACTGCTACAGCTATGCTATCCCACCATTCTGTCTATGATACATGGGCTGTGCGCTAATACTGCTACAGCTATGCTATCCCACCATCCTGTCTATGATACATGGGCCATACGCGATTACTGCTACCACTATGCTATCCAACCATTCTGTCTATGATACACGAGCTATACGCTATTACTGCTACAGCTATGCTATCGAGGATCCACTTTCTTTTCCCAGTCTACGTGATTAATGTTATTGTGGTCAGGCTAGCAAGTCTTCAATCTCTATACAGTACCGTGGTAACCACGCTTTCATGTAGTAACATCTCTCTCGCCATAGCATTCGACGAATCCACCAGATTAAAAAAAATTAATAAGAATATGTCACGAAAGCCGTCCACTTATTCCGAAGAACGAGCGCAGCAATATGGTTTGACAAAGTATGTTCAAGTCCAAGATCTGGTAAGCATTAGTAAAGGCAATGAACGTTGTTTTAGCGGAGAGAAAGAATACGTAAAATGTCTGGTATGCATTAGCACAGCCAATGAATCACACGTATTGAGTCCTTATAAATAAAAAAAACGGGTTTAAATGCAATTCAGTACGAGCATTATTATTTTATTTATATTTATTCACAGCAGATAACTTCTGTTTTGTTTAAACGGATGGGCAGTAACACCACGTAGTAACACGTACAACTGTTCAGTATACTGGAGTAACAGATGTAATCATACTTATTAAAAGGCTTGAGGTTTAAGATCTTCTAAATTATATTGGAGCTTTTGTGCTCGCAAGACACGACGGATATTATATCCGTTCATTGTTTTGTTGTGTATGTCTGTAATCCCTCCGGCCACCACCACCGTCTTTCTCCCCCTACTTTTGGCTAAAGGCCTCGTTTTATGCTTGGAATTGTGTGTGGTTTTGTTAATAAAAGGTCAAAGTTCCAAAGGAAACAAAATCTGTTGACTGGTCAAACATTGTTATTTTGTTTCAGTTGCTTCGCTTGGCAAGGGGCGAGCAAACAATGAGTTTAAACAACCCGTATTAAACAAAAAGCTCAAGGTTAAGCATTTCTAAAATTTAGATTTGTTTTTAAATTACGACTATAATCCCAAAAAATTGTTTCTGACATTAGTGAATCCTTCTTGTGAGTATGAGTGGGGTTGTTCATTTTTAGGATGCGTCGATTGAAACATTCCCTCGCACGGACTTTAAAGATCCTGACGCTCGTGGCTGAGACGGGTAAGTACCGGCACAAATACACTCTACATGCACGAGGACTCACCTATCCCGTTCGCCCGGGATTGTGCTTAGTACTGTTGTCTACGCCCGATGGGCGCCTCGGGTGGTTTGAGTGAAATCCTGTATCGGCCAGCGCCTCCAGCAGCTCTTGACTTGAAAAAGCGCTAGTTAAGAACGATTAAATACATAAATAACTAGCGTGCGTTTACTAAGGTTATATAGGCAGTCGACCCGAAAGCGACGCTGATTCCAATCTATGTGTTGAGGCTGTTGAGGGCATTCTCATACACACCGCCTACGCTTGATAGTTCTCTGAAGATAGAGTCACAGTCGTCTGTTTAGTGTAGTAAACTGGCCTATTACTATATTTTTTTAAGTTACAAAGCGCAACTCGGCACTTGCAGAAAGTTCCACATCTGCATACTGTTCCAGTTAGCATTCCTCACATTGCGCCTAGTAAGTAGGTCTCCACGGAAGTTGGCAACAAACTATAGGGGATAAATGTGTACTTTGCGTGCCACGTTCTATCTGTATTAACAAACTTTTTAGTTTTGTTTTGTTTTGGTTTGGACACTTTATTGTCCCTTTTTGTCGAAAAATTCAGGGCCGCCTCCCCTGGGGAAGGCCTAGTCGCAGCCTGTGGCGCGGCCATACCCAACCTTAAGATTAGTTACGTTTTTGAATTTTTTTTGTTGGGGGAGCAAACCGGAGTACCCAGAAAACAGACATTGCCCGAGTCGAAAGTAAATAGACCTAATATTCGGAGCAACATTACGCCCAGAGGCTGGATCGGGATCGATCCCATACCTGTTAGGCGCCATTGGTTGTGGATAAGCCAAGTTAGTCCGGCCTTAGACCACGCGGCCAAAACGCTCGCAAACGTTGAGGTTTGCAGTATTGTCATACATGGGATTGTTCAAGTTATCAATCTTGTAGTGCAATTTACGTTTCTTGACAAATGTGACTGCTACACGAATCGGAATACAAAATAATTCGTATCAGACAGTCAAAACCCCGGGCGATTTATAGTTGCTGTTTAATTCTCGGTAATAAATAATGATTTGATGTTACTTTGTTGTTAAGGAAGTGGTGTGAATTTGTTTTAAACATAGAATGGACGTTTAGTTAGTTCAGTATTCACTAGAAATGTGAAGTGACTTTTAGGACATTAATTTTGTTCCTTTGTTATCCTAAAACTACATTTGTTCTGGACCAATTGGTCAAAACTGGTTTAATTTTATGGATCTTTTTTATTTATTAATTTAAGCAATAGATATGTGAACTATGTTTTTCAACAAAAAGATAGATTAATTAAAGTTCCTTCTTTTCGTTCATGTACGTTTAATATGTGAATTTATTTACTTCATTTACTTAGTCTTTGTTGGAAATCTGAGAGACAACAAGGCATATTTATAACATGAGAGTGTCCCTTTTTCTCTATTTATTGTGCATTAGTAGGAGAATATGAAAATGGACACTGTCAATTTATTTTATTGTATTAAATAATAACCTTCCCCAGTGACTTACTATCAATGCACTTATGAATATTGACAAACCACACACGCATTTTTCCTACTGCACTCAGTCCACTACACAGACGAGAAATTGAGGTGGAATTATTATGTGATATCATCTCCACCTGATGCCAATTGATTCAATTGCTGAAAAGAATTATTTTCCCCACCCGTAACAGTACAGTCTGCATGTAAAAGGCTAGGGCCAACTACTTTGTAGCACGCAGTCTAAAACAGTTTTTGGATTTTCAAAAAATACTTTGAAATAGTCGCCTAGAATCAGAATGAGCGAAATGTGGTTTGGTTGGTCAGTCCGGTCCGTCAGGCAGCGGTCGGTCCATTGGAAGCCATATCTCAAGAACTATCTAACGGATTTTCGACCAAACTTTATAGGAACAGTACCTAGGTCAGTGACCTGCCTTTCGTGTCGTCATATTTGCTCTACCGCAAAGGTCAAGGTCCTGGGGTCATTTTGTTGCTAAACATTTCTTGCTCACTATCTTAAAAAAGGAGGGTGTGTGTGGATGGGGGGGGGAGGGTTGGGGATGGCTTAAACGATGTTGTTGAGTGTTGGTTCTTCTTCTTCTTGAATAGATTAACGTCCCCGAACACATTAGCGTATAGGGGACTACAGAGAGTGTTGGTATACAGGCACTTCAAATCATGGGCCATCCGTCAGTAGCAGTCCGCTTATCGGTCAGTCTGTCAGACGGTCAGTCGTTCGCTCCGAATTTAACTTTTCTGTTTAAAGCACACTTTTTTCATTGCCTCAGGAATAGCTGAACCGAAATTCATAATTGTTACGTTGCGGATACTTTAACTACTGATAAACATGTTACAGCATTCCTATTTGTACTTTGTGGATACTTTAACTACTGTTAAACATGTTACAGCATTCCTATTTGTACTTTGTGGATACTTTAACTACTGCTAAATATGTTACAGCATTCCTATTTGTACTTTGTGGATACTTTAACTACTGATAAATATGTCACAGCATTCCTATTTGTACTTTGTGGATACTTTAACTACTGATAAATATGTCACAGCATTCCTATTTGTACTTTGTGTATACTTTAACTACTGCTAAATATGTCACAGCATTCCTATTTGTACTTTGTGGATACTTTAACTACTGCTAAATATGTTACAGCATTCCTATTTGTACTTTGTGGATACTTTAACTACTGCTAAATATGCTACAGCATTCCTATTTGTATTTTGTGGATACTTTAACTACTGCTAAATATGTTACAGCATTCCTATATGTACTTTGTGGATACTTTAACTACTGCTATACATGTTACAGCATTCCTATTTTGTACTTTGTGAATACTTTAACTACTGCTATACATGTTACAGCATTCCTATTGTTACTTTGTGGATACTTTAACTACTGCTAAATATGTTACAGCATTCCTATTTGCATTTTATCTTTTTAAAACAGAAACCAAAAACGACACCTTTCGCGCTGCACCTAACTATTAAGCCGATTTGAATAATATTTGGTTTGCAGATAAGCTTACCTCAGATCGTGGCTGATCGTTCCGTGTTTTCCTTTTGCTTCCTTAGGAATAAACAGAGTTACGACACCGCCAACAAAATTCACACTTTTGGCTATGTGTGTGAATGTCTAGGCATACATTTGGTATTTAATCAGTATGGTTTGGACGCCGAAAAAAGTGTTCTAATTTTTTTTTTAATATAGTATTTTGTACAATCCAGAATTATTGTTATATGCGCTTTAACAGCTCAAGAGCTGCTCATGGTGTCCAAATATTTTGCCCAAGGCTCCAGCTAGCTTGCTAATATATTTTTGATGAAATAGTATATTATATGTTTGTGTTTATTGGCACTGTAATCATACTAAAGTATTGTCTAGTTGAAATCCATTACTTTACATTTAATTCAGTTCCACAAATCTGTATTACCTCTTACAAGGAATTATGACAGACGTTAAACACTGCTCCAATAAATTAAAAACATTCAGATTTGCAAATCATAAGGTATACAATGTAAAAATGCATACAAACATAACACTTTTCAAATCTAACGCACTCGCATCTCCCTTACACACATTTCATTTTACCATTTAAATCTAACATTCTTTAATATAAAAGTGCAACACCTGTAAACATATATATATATATATATATATATATATATATATATATATATATATATATATATATATATATATATATATATATATATATATATATATATATATATATATATATATATCTATAGAGAGAGAGAGAGAGAGAGAGAGAAGAGAGAGATAGATAGATAGATAGATAGATAGATAGATAGATAGATAGATAGATAGATAGATAGATAGATAGATAGATAGATAGATAGATAGATAGATAGATAGATAGATAGATAGATAGCTAGATAGATAGATAGATAGATATTACAGTATAACATTTGTGTCATAAACAAAAGTGTATCTAGCACGCATCCCCTTCACTCTCACAACCGCCGGCAAACCAATATCTTAATCAGCATAGTTGATCAGGGTCACTCCAGGCGGAATGATACTTGAACGGAAGCGAACAATGCGGCACTTTAAACTACTGAAACGCCTTCCGAAAGCCAGAGTCTCAAACAGAGCTGACAGAGGACAGTGTAAGATCGTATTTGATGCTGATGGCCTTGCTTAGGGCCCTTTTCTGGATAAGTTCGTACATGGAAATCTTAGTTTTGTCAATAATTGTACTGCAAACATTGGTTACAATTTTCAGTGATTTTCTTATTTCTCTTCACCTGTCAAGATAAAACCCAAAAGATGGAATTCGATTCAAATATATTTCCAGACACTCGCACACATAGCTGAAAATCAACATTAAAAATTTTAATTTTGTGGCGATGTTGTGACTGGGTTTTATTCTAAAGAAGCACAAAGAAAGCATGGCCACTGTCTGAACTATCTGCAAGCAAAAACATTGTCATAAGACCATTTTGAGATAGATAGATAGATAGATAGATAGATAGATAGATAGATAGATAGATAGATAGATAGATAGATAGATAGATAGATAGATAGATAGATAGATAGATAGATAGATAGATAGATAGATAGATAGATAGATAGATAGATAGATAGATATTCGGTGTGTATAGGGTCCAGCGGACTGCCAACAGCCGAATCAGGACCACAATTTTGAGATAAAGCGCAAAACGTTTTTACTGAGAAGTTGACAGCGACCTTAACCATTGAGAAAAAGCAATCAACCAACCGACAGACAACAGGACAGCCATTGAATTATTGACCATTAGATTAAAAAAAATGGCGCCGCTTCCGTATGGCGACATGGTGTGGCGGTGGGTGATTGTTTGTGTGATTGCGGTGGCTGTGTTTATCGAAAGGACTGAAAGTGAATATGCATACACTCGTGAAGCTCTCCTCTACATCAAGGCAACAACAAATTGTGAGTACAGACCGCAACTTCTCTTCGACGTGAATGACTTTCTAGTGAGTGAATCTGACCCGGCAAAATGGCCTACTTCGAAGGTCAACAACCACAGGCGCCCGATTCGGAAACGGGGTCAACGCGGCGGAACGCTCGTGCGGTTTCGTCGACGCTCCCACCACCCACCCCTCCCTGCCATCATGTTGTCAAACGTTCGATCTCTCAACAACAAAGCGGACGAACTTTTCCATCTTCTGCAATTCAAGCGCGAGTTCCGAGAAACATCTCTACTGTTTCTCACTGAGACATGGCTGAAAGCAGACAAACCCGATGCACTGGTTACACCCCCTGGCTTCACTGTGTGGAGACAGGAAGTGCCAACAGCGCCTGCACTTCTTGAGGCAACTCAAGAAGTTCAGGTTGCCTGCAAAAGTCCTGACGCAGTTCTATCGCGCAGTGATCGAAAGCATCCTCTGCTTTGGCATCACTACCTGGTTTGGTGGTGCCACTGATGAGGAGAAAGTGCAACTTGAGCGCATCGTGAAACACGCGTCCAGAGTTATCGGGTGCGAACTTCCATCTGTCGCCTCGATCTACAACACGCGCTTGGTCCGTAGAGCTAGAAACATCACAGCTGACCCCTCACACCCAGCCGGCCATCTGTTCGAGCCCCTCCCGTCCGGCAGGCGCTTCAGAGCCCTCAAAACCAGAACAAACCGTTTTAGATATATTTTTTTTCCAGAGGCTGCTCTCGCTTTAAATTCCTCATAATGTCAAATTCATAATGCTGTAACTGACGTCACGTGATAATCCACTGGCACCTACTTGTTTATTTTTACTATTTGTTGTTTGCGTGTGTATGTGTGTGTTACGTTGAAACGCGAACTAAAGTATGTCGGAAACGCGCACGATAGATCTAATCGTTTCGTTTTGCAAAGTATTCAATAATGGAGTTTATTTACCTTTGATTTGAGTTTGCATTGTTGTTAGGAGAGGCTTTGTATAACGTTGATAATTTTCGTTGGTCGATATTGTCGGAGAATACTCTGGAATACCTTGTTTACCATCGATCGAAGGTTCGGGACGATTATCGAAGGTCGTGAATGTTCCCGGAAGTAGAGGAAATAGGTATGACGTAAGTCAGTGATGACGATCTTTTATTCGATTGGTGGCAGTGCGTCATTTCTACATTGTTCGAAATTCTTCCGGAAGAGAGAGAGGTTATTTTAATCGTGTGCCGAGTTGCTGTTGAGAGAGTAAAGTTGTTGATAGTGATTTGGAAAGTTGCTGTGAAAGTTGTTGAGTTGAATTGAGAATTGTATGCAGTTGTTGATGTGTGCTGAATAAAAGTGGAAAACTCATACGTCGACTTTGTGACTTGTATGCTGTTTGGACGGGCTGTGTGAATAAACGAATCTGAGTTACACAACTATCAGGAATTCAAGCATCGGGGCTGAATCAGATACTGATAGAAAACATCAACATCAAACTGAGTGTAACATTTTGGGGGTCAAGCCGCGATTCACGCCATAGCCAAGGGTTCAACTGCTACAACAAGCGAGTCAACGTTACGAGAGGCAGTCATCGAGGGTAGCCGCCAACGAGTTGCGTCGAGAGGGGCCAACATACTGGGACTACATCACCGATAGGTTCGGGTTGACTGCAAGGGCGTGTAGTCGCTGAAGAGTTGCTTCGTGAGCGAACAACAGATCGGGACTACGTAGCTGCCGTAAGACTACGTCGAGGGACAGTCTCGGAGCTACATCGCCAGTGTTACAGAGAGCGGCGAGCGGACGTCGCGTATACTTCAGCACAGGAGCGTATACATCAACACCAGCGTGGTGCAGCGTCGCATACGACGAGGACAGCGGGGCCTGCGTCAGCGAAGGCGACTAGTGACAAGCATCAGCGCTACTGCAGAAAGCGTGCTGTTCTAGAACAGTCTAGAAAGGTACAGCACAGTCAAGAACTTTCCAGAAAAAGAACTCTACAGTCAAGAACTTTCTAGAAAAAGAACTTTCCAGAAGCATCAAGATGGCTGACTTCTGGCAGAAAGGGGTTGAACTAAATCTAAAAGGCAAACAGCTGACGGAGTACGTCAAATGCCAGGAGAGAATATTGCGTGAAGAAAGAGAAGAGCAGCGTCGCCGTGAAGAACGAGAATTGGAAGAGAAGCGTCTAGAAAAAGAAATAGAATTAGAACAGAAGCGTCTAGAAATTGAACAGCAGCGGCAAGAAAAAGACAGAGAATTCGAGCTGAAGCGTCTTGAGTTCCAGCTAGAAATGGCGCGTATCCAGCAACAGCAGAATGCGCCACAAGTTATCAGTGACAACACGGCTCAAAAATTGCCAGCTTTCGCGACGGGAAGGACCAGATTGACAGTTATCTGGCGAGATTCGAAAGGTTCGCTGAAAGCTCTAATTGGCAACCTCGAGACTGGGCGATTCGACTGAGTGCACTTCTGACGGGGCAAGCTCTCGAAGTTTACACCAGACTGTCGAACGATGACGCCAAAAACTACGACGTCTTGAAAGAGGCCCTGTTGCAGTGCTACAACTTTACAGAGAAGGGCTACCGTAAACGCTTCCGTGAATGCCGGCCTAAGTCAGACGAGACGCCAAAGCAGTTTGTGGAGCGCCTGTCGTCATATCTACACAAGTGGGTGGAGTTATCAGGCGAAATGAAGTCTTACGACAGTCTCCATGACCTGATTGTGAAAGAACAATTTCTCAATGCCTGTCACAAGGACCTAGCGACCCACTTAGAAGAACAAAAGCTGCAGACGCTTAAAGATGTGACTGAGGCTGCTGAAAGATATCTTATCGCTCATGGGAAAACCCTGGGGCCACCCAGCGCGACGAAACATTTTCAGAAGACTGCAAACCATGGGAACCAGATCCAAGGGAGCCAGACGAGACAGAGACAGACGGACTCCACGCCTCCTCCCAGGGAAGGGCATTCAAGAGGCTGTTTCACCTGCAACGCTACAGACCACAGGGCGGCTAACTGTCCTCAAAACAGAAGTAGCGGACAGCGGAGCAGTACGGACAATTCAGCGGCGGGCAACCGGCAGAGGCGGTTCTCCAATCAACGGCAAACCAGTAGATCTGACCATCAAGTGTGCGGCGGGAGCGTCATTCTTCCGAGTGAGACTAAGCGCACAGCTACTCCTGCGGACGTGCAAGAGTGCATAACCGATGGCCAACTTCTCCTTGCCAACGGGAAATCCATCCCCGTCGTCGCCAGCGCAGCTATGACCGTCCAGAACATGCCTGTTTCCAAGGGACGCGTCGGAAATCATGAAGTGACTGTCCTAAGAGACTCTGGCTGCAGTGGGGTCATCGTCAGAGAAGACCTAATCTAAAGAACAGTTCACTGGCGATTCAAAATGGACACTTATGGCCGACAGCAAATGTGTGAGAGCGCCAGTTGCGAAGATTCATGTCAACACCCCTTTCTACATAGGCGAAGTCGAAGCGGTTTGCCTGAAGAAGCCGCTGTACGATTTGATGATCGGGAATATCGACGGCGCGAGACGACCCGACGACCCCGATCCAGAGTGGAGTCCTGCCTCAACCCAACACGTCGAAGTTGTGGAGGAGGATCCATTGCCGTTTCCCGATGGAGACCTTACAGAGCTGCTACGGGACAATGTGGTTACTCCGGCTCAGCCCTGCCGACCAGAGATCATCGGTGCTGTTACTACCAGGGCCCAGGCCAAGAGAGACAAGATGTCTACGCCACTGAAGGTCGCCGACAACTCCAAAGCTGCCATCGTGGACAGAGATAAGCTGATCCAGCTCCAGGAAGCTGATAGCACTTTAAACAAGTACAGGAACCGCCAAGACCACGTGACCAAAGGCAGTGGTACGGTCTATTTTGAGGTGAAGGCCAAGATCCTGTATCGAATCTTCCAGCACCCGAGGGTCAACGGAGGGAAACCACTACGTCAAGTCTTGGTACCGTTACCCCTAAGGCGCCAGGTGATGGAAGTAGCGCATGACTCAATCATGGGAGGTCACCTGGGTATCAAGAAGACGTCGGATAGAATCCAGGCGGTATTCTACTGGCCAGGACTTCATGCGGACGTCAGCCGATTCTGCCGATCATGTGACATTTGCCAGAAGACCATACCTCGAGGAAGGGTCCCGAAAGTGCCTATGCAGAGGATGCCTCTGATCGACCGACCTTTCAAGAGGGTGGCCTTAGACTTAATCGGCGAAATAAGACCTCCGAGTGAAGAAGGTCATCGGTGGGTACTGACTTTAGTGGACTATGCGACTCGGTACCCAGAAGCAGTGCCACTGAAGAAGATTGACACTGAAACTGTAGCAGAGGCACTAGTGGACATGTTCAGTAGGCTTGGAGTGCCTGAATAAATTCTGACAGACCTCGGGACGCAGTTCGTCTCTGACTGCATGAAGGAGGTCAACAGACTGCTGAGCATCCGGCATTTGACTACGACACCCTACCATCCGATGTGCAACGGGCTTGTCGAGAAGTTCAATGCTACGCTGAAGTCCACCCTGAAGAAACTGTGCAGCGAGCAGCCCAGACAATGGCATCGCTATATCAACGCCTTACTTTTCGCCTACAGAGAAGTACCGCAGGAGTCCACCGGCTTTTCTCCGTTCGAGCTGCTGTACGGAAGAACCATCCGAGGGCCGATGCACATCCTAAAAGAACTGTGGACGAAAGAAGTAGACACCCCAGAGGTGAAGAACAGCTACCAGTACGTGTTTGAGCTACGGGAGAAGCTGGAGCAGACTCTCGAGATAGCCAGAGAAAACCTGAAGAAATCCCAGGACTGTGGAAAGCACTACTATGATCGTAGGGCTGTGAACAGGAAGTTCAAACCTGGCAACAAAGTGCTGGTGCTGCTACCTACCGATCATAATAAGTTGCTGATGCAGTGGAAAGGCCCGTACGAAGTGGAGACCGTGGTGGGAATCAACGACTACAAGGTGAAGGTCGGCCAGCATTCCAAGATATACCACGCCAACCTCCTTAAGCTGTACGTGGAGAGGCCGCCAGAGACTGTACATGCAGCAACAGCAGCTGTGACCGACGACAGCTTTGACAGCGAAGAACTGTTGGAACTGGGAGACTTCCACGGCAAAGAAGGCATCGATGATGTTAAGCTAGGACCAAGCTTGACGGAAGGTCAAAAGATGGAGCTCAAGGACCTTATGGGCGAGTTTCCCCACAACTTCAGCGATGTCCCTGGCTCTACAACTTTGGTCGAACACGAAGTCCACCTCACTTCGAATATCCCTGTTCGATCCAAGCCCTTCCCGATCCCTTTCAAGGCCCGTGAATCCTTGAAGAAAGACATCGATGAGATGCTGAAGATGGGCATCATCAAGGAGTCCAGTTCCCCCTACGCGTCCCCTGTCGTGGTCGTGAAGAAGAAGGACGGGAGCAACCGAGTATGCATCGACTACAGGAAGGTTAATAAGATCACCGTCTTCGACCCTGAGCCGATGCCTACCGCAGCAGACCTCTTCCGCCAATTATCGGGGAGTAGAATCTTCTCAAAGATTGACCTCAGCAAAGGTTATTGGCAAGTCCCCGTGCGTCAACAGGACATGCCAAAGACTGCTTTTATAACCCCTGATGGGACGTACGAGTGCCTAAGGATGCCCTTTGGCATGGTCAACAGCGGAGCTACCCTGAAGAGAGGGATGAAGAAGATGCTCAAAGGGATGGACAATGTCGTGTGTTACTGGGACGACCTGCTAGTCCACACTCGCACCTGGGAAGAGCATCTGCAGACCTTGAAGGAGCTGTTTCACCGTCTCACAGAAGCCAACCTGACCGTGAGACCCAGTAAGTGCATTCTGGGGACTGACAACGTAGACTTTATCGGCCATTCGCTGAAAGAAGGACAAAAGGGGCTTCTACTAGAAAACGTCACCAAGATTCTGAACGCTCCACGTCCCCAAACCAAGAAGCAGGTGCGATCTTTCCTGGGGTTGGCTGGATACTACAGGGAGTTTGTACCAAACTACTCCGCCATCACAGCACCCTTGTCGGACCTGGTGCGGAAAGGCTGTCCAAACCAAGTGCAGTGGGGACCGTCTCAGGAGAGGGCATACCAGACTGTGCGCGACCTCCTTTCGAAGGATCCGGTGCTACGACTGCCTGACACTTCCAAAGAATTCGTCTTAAGAACAGACGCAGCGGACGAAGGCATCGGCGCCATACTGATGCAAGAACACGAAGGGAAACTATTTCCGGTCAGTTACGCCAGCAAGAAGCTGTCCAGGGCTGAGAAAAATTACTCGACCATGGAGAAAGAGTGCCTTGCCATCATATGGGGAATCCGGAAGTTCGAACTGTACCTTCAAGGAGTGAAGTTCGTGCTACAGACTGATCACAAGCCGCTAACTTACTTGAACTCTGCCAAGTTTGTGAACAGTCGGATCATGAGATGGGCTATGTACTTGCAGAACTTTAACATGCGAGTAGAATCTATCAAAGGATCGGACAATGTTGGTGCGGACTTCCTCAGCAGAGTGTGTGAGTAAAGAACATTGACTGTGTGGATGAACTGTGAACATTGACAATATCCAGATAGACTTGAAGATGAAAACCATTGACTCTGTGTAGATAAGCTGAGCGCAATTACAGTATTCAGAAAGTCTTAAATTAGTTTCAATTGTGGACTTTGTTTGTGCATTACGTTTCAACGTTGTTGAAAGAAATTGGGTAAATTTCTTCTTGAGTGGGGGGTTATGTTACGTTGAAACGCGAACGAAAGTATGTCGGAAACGCGCACGATAGATCTAATCGTTTCGTTTTGCAAAGTATTCAATAATGGAGTTTATTTACCTTTGATTTGAGTTTGCATTGTTGTTAGGAGAGGCTTTGTATAACGTTGATAATTTTCGTTGGTCGATATTGTCGGAGA
The DNA here is from genome assembly GCA_036898135.1 of Oncomelania hupensis. Taxonomy (NCBI): domain Eukaryota; kingdom Metazoa; phylum Mollusca; class Gastropoda; order Littorinimorpha; family Pomatiopsidae; genus Oncomelania; species Oncomelania hupensis. Next base: position 72,582,323 of record CM072511.1, on the reverse strand, counting down.
ATACTCTGGAATACCTTGTTTACCATCGATCGAAGGTTCGGGACGATTATCGAAGGTCGTGAATGTTCCCGGAAGTAGAGGAAATAGGTATGACGTAAGTCAGTGATGACGATCTTTTATTCGATTGGTGGCAGTGCGTCATTTCTACATTGTTCGAAATTCTTCCGGAAGAGAGAGAGGTTATTTTAATCGTGTGCCGAGTTGCTGTTGAGAGAGTAAAGTTGTTGATAGTGATTTGGAAAGTTGCTGTGAAAGTTGTTGAGTTGAATTGAGAATTGTATGCAGTTGTTGATGTGTGCTGAATAAAAGTGGAAAACTTCATACGTCGACTTTGTGACTTGTATGCTGTTTGGACGGGCTGTGTGAATAAACGAATCTGAGTTACACAACTATCAGGAATTCAAGCATCGGGGCTGAATCAGATACTGATAGAAAACATCAACATCAAACTGAGTGTAACAGTGTGCACGCTTGATCGGTATTTTATTAGCTGGTAAACGTGTGTTTGCATGTATGTTTTATGAATTTTACTGCCACATCGCAACATATTCCATGTGCATGTTTTATGTCAATTTGGCCAATAAACTTCGTTGAATCGTTGAAGTATCTCAACAAAATCGCTTCAGCCGTGTTTTTTTGTTTTTAAAGATACTGCGCCAAACGTTTATAGCAACAAATTGACCCAAACGATCTTGGCCAGCGGGGAAGGCTGGCCACTATCTTAGGCTCCTTCCTAAGACGTTTGGTCAAAATCGTTCAGTGGTTCCAATGTATCTAGAAATATCAAATCATTGCATGCATGTTTATATAATTATGCCGGTTTGTCGGAACATTTGAACATTATTTCAGCTGCAAACATAGTCTGTATCAAGTTAGCAACTATCAGTCTGTCAAGGCAGAAAGTTTGTATCACCTTCCATCACTGATTTCACTTTCAAAGTTTCTTAGTTAGATCTTTTTAACATAAGACAAAACACTAGTTTTAAGAGTAAACAATATGCATTAACTTGTAGCACCTGCCTGGGAGACGAATGTCATGTAAGCTAAAAAATTTTTTTTTTTAAATACGTGACGTTATGTCTTACATATGTTATGTCTCTCTCTCTCTCTCTCTCTCTCTCTCTCTCTCTCTCTCTCTCTCTCTCTCTGTGAGTGTGCGCTTGTGTGTAAGTATGTGTGTGTTTATGAGTGCGTAGATGCGTGTGTGTGTGTGTGTTTGGTTAGGGGTGTATGAGCTGCCTGTGTGTTAGAAGGGAGAAGGTGAGTATGAGTGATTGTAAATGTGTTTATGGGGAAGATGGAGAGGGGGGAGGAGAGACTAGAGCCCATAAAAATTGCACTTGTGAAAATGCATTAGTGTGTGTGGCTAGAATTACATGAAAATGTTCTCTCTGTCTCTCTCTCTGTCTCTCTCTGTCTCTCTGTCTCTCTGTCTCTCTCTCTCTCTCTTCTCTCTCTCTCTCTCTCTCTCTCTCTCGCTCGTTCTGAAAAAAAGATTCGTTGACTTGACTTGACTTGTCAAAGATGTATTAATTTGTCAATCCTCTTGGACACAGACGCGTTTAAGCTATATGCAAACATTTGAGAGCTGTTTTTCCCCCCCCAATACTTCCTCAACGTCTTATAGAATACTTGATGCTGTGTCTTACATATTTTACGTATTTTTATTGAAGTGCGTATGTGTGTGTGGGTGTGTGTATGTATGTGTGTGCGTGCGTGTGTGTGTGTGTGTGTGTGTGTGGGTGTGTGTGTGTGTGTGAATAACGACCTTTCAAGATGTTGCCATCTAAGGACACCTGACATTTAAAATTCAAATTGATAATCCGGTTTATCATATTCTGTATGAATGTGAGGATGTAACATGAAATTGTTGTAAAAAAAAAAAAATAAAATAAACACACAGCCTGGAATGTTTTTTGTTTTTTGTAATGCCTTTAGGGTCATCAAAAAGCTGTATGAATTTCGAAGACTTTTTATCTTGCTTCGACTTTAGCAATTCATATTATATATTAACTTTGTGTACGCAATGTCATTCCATCATACTTTGAAAAGTGTTCGTGGTACATTCCATTTTCGCCTCCCCTCTTCTTCCCGCCCCCTCCTTAAACCCCTTCTCAACCCATTTGGGCGAAGAACCTCATTAGACCATTGCAATATTGTTCGTTCAGAATTGAAATCACAAAGCTCCAAAATATAGACCATGCTTGGAAATGCGAGAGGATACAACATTGGCAGGCTTGGCCGCATGTTGTGCCCAGAGTTGTCTAACGTTAGGTGGACATACTTTGCAAACGAACAGTTTTTGGCCTATAATTTCTGCTCTGTTCTCCATCAAATCTTCTAAATCAACCGAAAGGTTGATTTCAGCTGCAATCCCTTTCTAGCTCCGCTATGTAGGCCTTACCCCTCCCCCCTCCTCACAACCCCCTCTTTTCCCAAAGAAAAGCTTTTTATTTTTTTTATTTTTTTTTATTTTTTAAATCAGTTTATGGTCCCTTCTCTTCCCGATAAGGATTTTCAGAGAGGAGCTTGCAGCTCGGGTTAGCTTTCATAGTGTTCTGAGACGAGATGTCCGCCCGGATAACTCTAGGTAACTAAAAATAAAATAAAAAGACAAGTTACCTCCCATTTTCTACTAAGACCTATGACCTAATTAAGGATTATAGTGGCGTTTGCTTTTGTTTGATGACATTGCACATCCCATCTCTTTTTTCTTTGTTGATAGGAGTCAAATAATCGATCGCATAAAATGCCTCGTTTTCCAGCGCCTTAAGCTGTAAAAGGGTTACATAAGAACAACGAATACACTTAGAAAGAATATTGTGAACAAAGGCTTATTAAAGAAACCTGTGTGATGTATAAGTACTGAAAACAATTACACAATGCCATGTTTTGTTGGTGTTATATATTATGAATGAAGTTAAGTTTTTTAGTCATGTTACACTATCCTTACAATCCTCGCTCCATCCCATACCCACCAACTCGCCCATTATATTACACTTTAGGTCAAATATATATATAATAAAGTTGTCGTATCTTATCACGTAAGCTTATATAAAACGTGAAGAGAACAGTTAGATATTTCGGTATTTTACTACGTTCTGTGGAAGCTTCCACATTGTTTGTACCTGAGACCACCAGCTTATCATCATGTTAACATCAAGTTTGAGTCGAAAATAAGAGTCAGTGAGCTACAGACTTACAAGATACAAGATACAAACTTATCACTACATCCACGAAATTATTTAGAACTGCCATTGTATCCCAGAATCTGTGAACCTCAATCTCGGCTAGGCATCATTCCTATAACCAAAGACTAAAAAGGGAAATAAAATATAATAATACTTACGCGCCTCATTCGTAAATGAAAGAAATGAAGACCTGTAACCGACATACACGCTCACATGTTCCACACACTCCTACACAAACAACAAATGCTCATTCATCCTTCAAACATGTGATGTAAAGGCAACTCGCTATAGGAGATAAAAAGGAACTTGGAATGTTTATTTTCGAAATTTTTAGATTGATTGATTTAAGGGATGGAGGAAACGGAGAAAACCCTCCGTGACCTGAAAAGCATCGTACCTAAGTTACATAAGTGTGCCCCCTGCGAGGTTCCAACCCGCGATCTTCGGAAACCAGCGCCTCACCAATTGCGCTATCAATCCAGCCACTGTATAGTATCCGTAGGCCTACAACTTAACCTACAGAATACGGAACATTTTATGTCGTGAGGAGGGGTGGGTGTAATAAAACTAAGAAAAGGGAAATGTGTAGGAATGGGTGATGATGATGATGATGATGATGATGATGATGATGATGATGATGATGATGATGATGATGACCACTTGTATGGCGCACATATCTATACTGGCAGCATGCTCAGGGCGCAGGGGGTGGGGGAAAGAGGGTGAAAAAAACCTGCTCTATGTACACACTCAAAAGAGTAAAAAAAAAGAAGATACGTCTTCAGACGCCTCTTGAAAGAGTCAAGTGTCTCTACGACTCTCAAGTCCTGTGGGAGAGCGTTCCACAACGCTGGGCCACAGTGGGAGAAGGAGCGGTGACCCAAGCGCCTCTTCCTGTGACCAACCACGTTTGGAACGGACAACGTAGACTGGGAAGAGGAGCGAAGGCGCCTTGAGGGTTTGTGGGTAGGGACAATGTCTCTCAAGTATTGGGGAGAGGTGGAGTCATGGACACACTTGTAGCACAGGGAGAGGACTTTGTGGTCGACTCTCTTCTTGACTGGCAGCCAGTGGAGTTGTCGGAGAACCAGAGTGATATGGTCGGTCTTCTTGCTGCGGGTGACAATCCTGGCGGCCGTGTTCTGAACACACTGGAGACGGTCAAGCTGATGGTCAGGAAGGTCCCACAGACAACTGTTTGCATAGTCTATCCTGGATATCACCAAGGCGACGGCAATGGTGGTAGCAGTCCTGTTTGTGACAAACACCTCGCGGAGATGGAAGTAGCATCCCTTAACCACAGCACCAACGTGATCCTCCATTGTGAAGTTGGCATCGATCATGATGCCGAGGTCTCTGACAGTGGACGCGAGGGTGATCACAGACTGCCCAACACTGATGGAGGTCAGGGATGCAGAGTCTTTTTTGCTCTTATGTCCATACATGATGGCCTCAGTCTTGTCCTCGTTCAGCTTCAACATGTTGTGCGTCATTCACACATTGATGTCAGAGCAACATAGCTCAATCTTCTTAGCAGACTCCACTGCAGCGGCATCATCAGGAGGAAAAGAGTCGTAGAGACCAGAGTCATCGGCAAAAAGCTGCATCCCTAGACCGTGTCTCTAGATGATACGGCCCAACTCAGAGGTATTAAGCGAAAAGAGTGTAGGTCTCAAAACGGACCCCCTGAGGAATCCCACATGTCAGTCTTGTAGCATCAGCTGCAGCGGTGTTCACACTGAAATACTGGAACCTATCCTCAAGATACGACTGGAACCAATGATGGACGCAGCCCTCGAATCCAAACTCCAGATGAAGTCTCTGCAGGAGCAGTTGGCGGTCGATGAGATCAAACGCCGCGCTGAGGTCGAGCATTACCAGCAAGGAGAGGTTACCACTGTCGGCAGCACAAAGAATGTCGTTCAGGACCCGCAGTACAGCAGTCTCTGTGGAATGGCCTGGCCTGTAGGCTGACTGGAAATTGTCCAACAGCTGATGGCGAGACACATGCTCCGCAAGATGGTCGGCAATAACACGCTCAAGCAGCTTAGAAACATAAGGTAGATTTTTAAACCGGGCGATAGTTCTTCTCAACACCAGAATCCAAGGTTTTCTTGAGAAGCGGCCGTATAGGCAGTCTTAAAGGGGGCGGGGAACATAACCCGCTGTAAGGCTGGCATTGATAATGTGAACCAGGACTGGCAGCAAAATGTCAAGGTTGTCTAACACTAGCTTGGTGGGAACAGGGTCAATATTGGAGAAAGTCGGCTTTGACCTGGCAATCACTTTACGCAGTTGATCCCCCGAGACCGGTGTAAAGGAAGCGAACGCTTCACCACCAAACCTAGTGCACTCCTCACTAACACCACCCAAGTTTACACTGCACTTTTTAAGTGTTAGCTGATCTCTGAATCTTCTCATTAAAGAACTGTGACAGGGTCTTCGGGTCTTCGCAGCAGCCTCAGCACCAAGGGTAGGAAGAACAGGATGAGAGGCCTCCGTCCCTTGGAGTTTGTTCACTATGCTAAACACTTTCTTGGGGTCCGAGGCAGCAGACTCAAGTTCACTCTGAACACTCTCAGACTTGGCCTGACTAACAACTTGGGAGCAGTGGTTCCGCGCCTTGCGGAACAAGTCCTTGTGAACATGAAGACCTGACTTGCGGAACAACACTTCTGCACGCCGTCGTGCAGTCTTGGCTTCCATCACCTGAAGGGTGATCCACGATGAGTCAGGACGCGCCGGTACACGCTTTACTCCCTGTGGTGCATATTTGTCTAACAGGGCGATGAGGGTGTCATTGTACAATCCAACACACTCAGCGACATCAGGTGGTGGGGATTCGACGAGTGGTGAGTCTTTAAGTTCCTGACGGAAAGCATCAACATTCATGCCTTTGATCTTTCTACACTTAATTTCTGTCAATGGTATCACAGGTATCACAGGTTTTTCCAGTCTCAGAGAGAAAGCCACAAGATAGTGATCTGACAACTGCAAGTCCTCTACACATACAGAGTTAAGGAAGCTAGGTGAGAGAGAAGCTGGAACCACAATCCAGTCCAAGATATGACCCCGGATGTGAGTTGGCGCATACACCAACTGAGAGCACTATAGGCTGTCTAACAGCCAAATGAATTGTTTGGTGCCACGGTTATCCCTAACATCCCAGTGAATATTGAAATCCCCGAGGATGACCAATTTCTGCAATGCTAGTGATGAAAGGTGAGAACTCTTCACGAAAATCTGCATTTGCGTGCTTATTCACTGGAGATGGAGGAGGGTGGTACACACACAAATCTAACAGCCAGAGATTTCAGTGACACAGTAAAGTCAACGTTTTCAAAAGAAATAAAACTACTAATGAATACAATCTCAGAACTAGAGAAGTCTTGTGAATCATAGCTAGACCCACTCCACCTCTCTCGCTACGTGGTCTATTTATAAATGGGGTTAAGGCTGCCACAGTCACTTCATCCCCACTCTCCTTCAGCCAAGTCTCTGTTAAAACGAGAATATCCAGATTCTTTTCTATAATACAGTCATGAATGTCATTGCTCTTGTTTTCACTTGATTGAACATTCCAAATTCCACCACGTAGGCATCTATAACATGCCCTTTTCTTGCCACCTTTAACCCCTCTATTTGTTTTCTTCTTTATTAGTCCAAGATCTCTACACACAGACAGAACATCATTGCCTAGGACACTTCTACTAGTTAGACCTACTTGCCTCAATCCCTCAGAGGAGTATTGGAGTACAGCCATAATACACTGAGTGAGAACTCACGAGATCAGTTGATTATAACACCACTGGCTGAGTTCAGTCAATCATAACACACCCTATGTCACCGTCCCCTCGCCACACACAAAACACATGGATAGAATACAAAAACCAATGGTAAAAATCTAAATTTGTAAAGTTTCCACTAAAAGTTATATATCCACAAAGAGGAATCCTTGTAGAAAAACTGTGCACCAAATTAAGTCAGCAAGAACTTAATAAACTATAGAAAAACACTGAAAAGGTCCCGAGGAGATGATCTGCTGCCTCCTCAGCGCATGAACAGTTCTGAGTGGCTGTCGGTGAAGGGCGAGGGGGGGGGGGTATAATAAAAAAAAATAACGAAAAATGAAAAGATCGGTTAGGAGGGACAATAACTGATCACGTGTGCGGTTAGTTGACCCCACCTCCAGAGCCTATGGAATGGAAATAAATGCAGAGAATACCAAAATGATGACCAACAACACCAATGGCATCAACACGGACATCAAAGTCCAAGGCCAATCCCCCAACATGGTGCACAGGTTCAAATATTTAGGAACAATTGTATCGGACAATGGGTCCCGACAGAAAGTCCTCTTCAAGATAGCACAGCACAAACAACTGCTGCCCTAAAAAGGTTTAAACCCAGTTGGAAAGACAAAACTATCAGTCTACACTCCAAGGTAAGGCTGCTGCGCTCCCTGGTTATCTCCATCTTCCTATACTCTTGTAAAACAATGACCCTCCCAGCAGACCTACAACGAAGAATACAAAGCTAAGAGATGAGTTGCTATATGAAACTTCGGGGCATTTCTTATACCCAACACATTACCAACAATGAAGTCCGACAGAGTGACCATCACACAAGCCATTAGACAACACGGTGACTTGCTCACAGTGGTGAAAAAACGGAAACTCTGATGGTATGGCCATATCGCCAGAGCATCAGGCCTTGCGAAGACCATCATGAAAGGAACGGAGTATGGAGGCAGAAGAAGAGGGAGACAGAAAAAGAGGTGGGAATACAACATTCGAGAATGGACTGGCTTGATACTGAGTGAAACCATGAGGACAGCTGAGGACAGAAAAAGATGGAATAAGCTGGTTAAACGATCATCTGTGGTGCTCCAACGACTTTTGGGTAATGGATAGGCGTTTGTGGGCGAGGGCTGAGGATGGTAACAGATCAATCAATGAACAATTCATTGAGTTTAATTCGAAAACAACATAATGCCATTGACCTATTTCGTTGGTGATACATTAATCTTTTTGCAGAGGCCAATTCGAAGTGTGTGGAAACGGTGGTGGAGTGATGGAAATGGTAGTAGTAGTAGTAGTAGTAGTAGTAGTAGTAGTAGTAGTAGTAGTAGTAGTAGTAGTAGTAGTCTTAGAAAGGGAGAGAGAGAGAAAGAGAGGGAGAGAGAGGGAGAGTCAATTGTTTACAGACGGTTTGCGGACCTTATGAGGAAAGAATAGTAGTATAAATGCATGGGATACATAACTATGATAAATCATTAAAAGGAAAGTTAGTATAGTATAGGCCCCCCCAAAAAAGGTAAAGGTAGTCCCTTAGCCTTGTGGCCGTAGGGGAGCGTGATGTTGGAGATCACACTTATCTTGGGCCAGCGTAATGAGGGTGATGCCCATCTCTCTCCCTCGCTGCTTTACCTTCCCCACCCTTAAAAGATTGTACAATCAATAAGTCTCCTCTCTGAAAATCCTTATCGGGAAGAGAGGGGACTATAAACTGATACACACACACCTTAAAAGAGTAGGTACTCAGTCACAGTTGAGTCAACTGGGGGCGTTGTTATTTGTCGCTTCACGTTTTGCGGTCACCCATCCAAGTGCTAACCGCACTGGACGGTGCTTAACTTGCGACACAGTAGCGAGTGCTCCAACCACTGCGCTATCCGACACCCCATGTATAGGCTAGGAAAACAAAAAGGAGTGGAACTGAAGCATTCGTTACAAAGTAAATGTACATGATTTTTGCTTATAGGGGACACTAGATGAAGCTGCAAACAAGACAAAGTTACGTGAATATACATTGTCATTGTAAATGTGGCAGAAAAGAACATGATTATAGGCTATTACAGCGCATTATTTGGACATAATTATAAAGGGAAGTTTTGTTTGCATATCGATGTAAAACTAAGTGTCATAAATTAGTGTATAGTTGTTGAAACTTCCTCCCCTTTTCTTCTCTCATTAATGGAAAGAATAAATTAAACATTCGAAGGGTCTCGCTTTTTTCTCGTTTTTAACTTCGCGTTTCCTCTCAGTAACAATAGCATAGTCACAAAGAGCAAAACCAACTGACGGCAAACTTAAGAAGTTAAACATTGCTTTTTCAGAAAGCCAACTGCGACTATTAGTCCAGTCCAGTCTGTGTTCGCCAAATCCTTTCTTACTCACAAAGAATGCAAACTTGGCACCTCACGAAACGCTCGTAGGTAGATAGATGTACAGGTATATTACACAAAACTTTTTTTTATTCCACAGATACACACACACGCACACGCACACACATACACACACTCGACGCCTAACATTTCATTAGTTCGTTTCTACGTGGGTTTCACCTAACCTGGCCAGAATGAACAGAGAAGAAACAGTGTAGGTTGCTCAGTATTTAAGAGAGGTGGCAAAATATGTTTAAATATTATATAATTAATGTATATATTTGTTTACGTTTAATCGTTCTTATATAGCACTTTTTCAGCTCGAAAGCTGCTCAAGGCGCAGGTCAATACAGGATCCAACTCAAGCCGCCTGAGGCGCCCAACTGCCACTTTTGGGCGCATAGTCACTGAGCACAATCCTGTGCGGCCGGGTATGGGGAGAAGGGACCTAGTGTTGCTGGGTGTATTTGTGTAGACGACACTTCCCCGTCTAGGGCATGAGCGTCTGGATCTTTAAAGTCCATGTGATGGACTGCGTGTGTATACAGGCTAGACCTCAATTTATACTCTCACCCGACATTCGAGTAGACTGCTTACACCACCGGGCAAACTGCTGATAACCTTATCTTTAAATATAAAAAAATGAGACTGGAGATTAAAAGTATGATCTTGTTTTCATTAACTGTAGAATCTTGAAACTGGAGGTGGACGTTATAAGCTCGCATTTTCTTAATTACCTGGGGAAAAGGAAGCTTATATTTCAAAGTTCTTGGTATTTTAAAACTAGTCCTGGTTATATGAAAAGTTTTTATCAATAAACGAAAAAAGACAAATTTTCTTCTGTTTTTTCTGTTGTGTATATAATCTGACACACCAGCCAGAATGGATTTATTAATGGCAACGAAAAATGAATAAGGTTTTAAAGATTAAAGATTATTTTTCATGTATTCGGCTATCTCATGTTGCTTTGAATAAAATTGCTTCTGCAATCTCAGAAAACTATAGGAGATGTGTTTTATACGTGATTAATTTACGGTCCTATCCTATCCTATCCCGTAATTCGAAAGTCGTTGGGGCACCACGGGTGATCGTTTAACCAGCGTACTCCATCTTTCTCTGTCCTCAGCAACCCTCATAGCTTCGCTCAGTGTCAAGCCAGTCCATTCTCGAATGTTGTCCTCCCACCTCTTTTCCTGTCTCCCTCTTCTTCTGCCTCCTTGCACCGTGCCTTGCGGGATGGTTTTTGCAAGGCCTGATGCTCTGATGACCTGGCCATACCATCGGAGTTTTCGTTTCTTCACCACTGTGAGCTCCGTGTTGTCCAATGGTTTGTGTGATGGTCTTTCGGACTTCGTCATTGGTGATGTGCTGGGTATAGGAAATGCCCAGAATTCATCTGTAGCACCTAATCTCTATGCTTTGTATTCTGTAGATCTGCTGTGAGGGTCCATGTTTCGCAAGCGTATAGGAAGATGGCGATGACAAGAGAGCACAGCAGCCTAACCTTGTAGTGTAGACTTATGGCACTGTCTTTCCAAATGGGCTTCAACCTTGTGCAATCCTGGAGAGGACTTCCTTTCGGAACGCATTGTCTAATACAATGGCTCCTAAATATTTGAAGTTGTGCACCAAGTTGAGGGACTGACTTTTGAGGTTGATGTTGGTGTTGATGCCATTGGTGTTGTTGGTCATCACTTTGAGGTTCTCTGCACTTATTTCCATCCAAAGGCTCTGGAGGTGGTGTCAAGCCTCTGTACCAGCTGTTCAAGTTCGTGTTCCTCTCTATCCAATCCATCAATGTCATCCGCAAAACGGAGGTTGGAGATTGCGTTACCCCCTATGCTGACTGTGCCTTCATGATCTGCAAGAGCATCTCACATGATGCGCGCTATGAAGATGTTGGAGAGTGTTGGAGAGAGTAATCATCCTTGACGCACGCCGATTGTTGTTCTGAACAGTTCCCGCGGACTGCAATGGTAGCATTGTCATACAGGCTTTTGATGACTTCAAGAATTCTAGGCCTGATGTTGTTAACTCTCATGGTTGCCCACAGAGCTGCATGCCAGACTCGGTCAAACGTTTTCTTGAAGTCTACAAACACATTATTTAGATGTTGGTGCTGTAGGTATTTTTCGCAGATTATTCTGAGGTTGAAATCTGCTCAGTGGTACCGCCCTGCCCTGAATCCTGCTTGTTCTTCAGCTATGATTTGTTCAGCTTGTGGTTTCAGCCTGTTGAGTATTATTTTCAGGAGGACCTTGAGGGTACGTTCTATTTTAGAGGCTGATAGTGCGGTAATTTTCACACTCCTGAAGGTTACCCTTTTTGGGAAGAGTGATGACAAGCGACTGGGTCCATGGTTTAGGCAACTTCCCGCTCTGCCAGATCTTGGTACAGATAATGGTGAGGGCGTCAATAATCGCTTCTCCTCCTGCTTGAAGCAATTCTGCGGGAATGTTGTCCACTCCCGCTGACTTCCCTTTCTTCAACGATCGCACTGCTGCCTCAACTTCTCGGAAAATTGGGGGATTTCTTCTTCTCTGTTTTTGGCGTATGCTAGAACTGATGGGTCTCCGTTTGGTGTGTGGTTGTAAAGGTCAGAGCAATACTCTGTCCATCTATTAAAGACTTTTTGTTCTTCTGTAAGGCACATGCCAGACATGCTTTGCATCTTGGAGACTTTGGGCTTTTTAACACTTGTCAGCCGCTTTACAGTCTGTGGTAGGCATTGTTGCTGTTATTCTTGTTCAGACTGTTCTCTATTTTCTGATATTGATCCCGTTCTCCTTTGCTATGCGCATGCCTTTTCGGATCTCACTGTTGATTTTTCGGTAGGCATCACCTCCATGTGAGAATTTACGGTAGTGTTTTCTTGTTAATTCCCGAACTTATCAAGGAATATTTTATTTTTCGCCAGAAACAGAGTATGTCCGTCGGTCTGTCTTTCGTTTATATTAATGGCCATGCCTCATTATTAGGGACATTACATCTAGCCTCCATCGCATTCTCTCTATCCCAAAGGTCATGATCCATGAAGTATTTGCAAACAGGTCTTGCGCGACATCTTAAAAACGTCTACATCGATTTTTAATTTGATGATTTCGGTATATTTACTTCAGTGAGTGACCTATATGTATGTGCATGTTGCAATCGGTTCCGCCTGTCTGTTGGTCGGTCGTTTTACAGTTTGGTTTCATTGTTTAAAACATTATTTTTCCTTAACTTTCGCCATTGACTGTGGATTATCCAGGACCTAGAGACACTAAAAATCAATGATTTTTCTTAAACTAATGAACAGAAATAAAGGATCTTCGAGATACGTGTCAATCTTTTAGGCACCAGTATACAAAAGTGCTTTAATTTAATCAAAAAGGTTTTTAATTACTTACTGCATTAATTTGATTATAACACTACCGACATATGGGTCGTGGAGGACCCATATATAATATCTATATATATATATATAAATTGCTCAGCCGGAAGTCCTTCTTCGCCTCTACTGTAAAGTTTGTCCGGTATGTAATATATAAAAGAGTGTCCTATGTGATTATTCCTTAACCAATGACACGGGTCGTACAAGACCCATGTTGCTCAATGAGGCAAATATTTGCTTATTCTTCTCCCGATGACACGGGTCTTCAGACCCACACTTTTTATAGATAACTATAGGCATTGCTATACAAAGGGATAATTTAGTTTGCAGATTGACCTCCCCTGACCTTATATTATCAAGGCACAGTCCCATCCGGAGTGCCCCTATAGTAGCAAACTTTAGCTAAGAGATCTTCGCTGCTGCTTTCACTGGGGAATTCCAGTGGAGTGGCTGAGGTCAAGGGGTCAGTCTTGCACCCAAACAAAAGGAAGGATTTAGAGTGCAGCTGCACAGCAGTGTAAGCGAGTCATGTGCATTTGCTTTAGGGGCTTATTGTTATACTAGTAGTAATGACTTTGAAGATCAGATTGCTACCACCCTTCCAACGGCTTCTTTCGTTTTGCGGATGACATTGATGGATTGGCTGGAGAGGAACAAGAACTTGAACAGCTGGTACAGATGCTTGACACTAGAGACTATGGAATTGAAAATAAGTGCAGAGAAGACCAAAATGATGACAACAGCACCAATGGCATCAACACGGACATCAAAGTCCAAGGCCAATCTCTCAACACAGTGCATAGCTTCACACAAGCCATTGGACAACATGATGACATGCTCACAGTGGTGAAAAAACGGAAACTCCGATGGAATGGCCACGTCACCAGAGCATCAGGACTTGCAAAGACCATCCTGCAAGGCACGGTGCAAGGAGGCAGAAAAGAGGTAGACAGAAAAAGAGTAGGGAGGACAACATGACACTTAGTACGCTGGTTAATCGATCATCTGTGGTGCCCCTACGACCTTCGAGTTACGGGATAGGATAGGATAGGATTGTGAAATTTTCTTTTCCAAATACCTCTCTCTCACACACACTCACCCCCACCCACCCCCACCCCCACACACACACAATCTTCGAGGCGTGCAGAGTGCGGTGGAAGTAGTATGCCCAAATTTGTGCACTTCTGTGTGTGTGTGTGTGTTTGTGTGTGTGTGCGTGAATCACAGTATCGTTGATTCTTTGTTCTACTCTTAGGCTTGAATACCGCACAGGCTGGGCCAACTCCTCTTTCACCAATGCACCTCCAGGAAGGAGGCGTACAGTTCTCTGTGGGGGGGGGGGGGGGGGACCTTATAATAGGTTTTCTACCGTCTTTCTTCCTCTGTACGCATCTCATAAACGTGTTCTTTGTCACATGTTATTGTCAGTCATACACACACACAAAGCATTCACCGTATTTTCATTTTGTGCGTTTGTGTGACTGAAAATAGTATGATACAGAGAACACGTTTATGAGAGGTGCATACATGTAGAGGAGGCATCTCCAACCTAGAAGTAGAACAAAGAATCAACGATATTGTGAGCTTCAATTTTTCTAGTAAATGATAAGCTATAACAAATTCTCTCTCCCTCGCTCTTTTATCCTCTCTCTCTCTCACACACACGCACACACACATATCCACACACCAGAAGTGCACGTATTTGGGCATACTACTTCCTCCGCACTCTGCACACATCGAAGATTGAGTGTGTACTTGTCTGCGTCTGCTTAGCCCGCATCCTAATGGCAGTGCATACACTTTTACAACTAAGCACGGAGTATAAAAAGATTATAAACATACACAAGAAAGCGAACTGCATTAAAAACGCGAATTGAATACGAATTCATTTCCATATCCCTTTCGCTAAAACGATAGCAACCAAAAGCAAAATAAAAAGTAAACTCTACAAAAGCAAATAAATTAAGTTAAGTTGAATTTATAAAACTCGAAAATAATTGCATCAACTTAACATTGTACACCTTCCACATTTGCAGCCGTGGGGTGATTTGTTCAGCTTGGGGTTTCAATCCGTTTCAGGAGGACCTTGCTGGGATAGCTGATGAGGCTGATATTGCGGTCAATTTCACAATCCTGAAGGTTACCTTTTTTGGATGAATGATGACAAGCGACTGGGTCCATGGTGAAGGCCACTCCCAACTCTGCCAGATCTTATTACAGATAATTATGAGGGCGTCAATCATCGCTTCTCCTCCCGCTTGAAGCAGTTCCGCGGGTATGTTGTCCACTCCCGCTGACTTCCCTTTCTTCAGCGATTGCACTGCTGCCTCAACTTCTCAAAGAATTGGGAGGATTTCTTCTTCTTATCTGTTCTCGGGACATGCTAGAACTGATGGGTCTCCGTTTGGTCTGTGGTTGTAAAGGTCAGATCAGTACTCGGTCCATCTGTCCAAGACTTCTGTTCTTGTGCCAGACTTGCTTTGGATCGTGGAGACCTTGAGCTGTTTAACACTTGTTAGCCGCTTCACAGTCTGCAAGGCCTTCTTGCAATTGTTCTTGTTCAGACTGTTCTCTATTTCCTGGCATTGATCTTCTATTCAGTTCTACTTTGCTGTGCGCATGCCTTTCCGGATTTCATTGTTGATTGTTCGGTAGGCATCAGCTCCATGTGAGGTGTCCTTTTTCTTTTTCATCTTTCTTCGTTTATCACACAGATCCAAATGTTCTGGTGGTGTCCACGGCTTCTTCTTTGGCCGGTGCTTGCCAAGGATCTCAATAGCGGCATCTGCCACAACCGAGTTTAAGGTGGTGGTCGTGGTGTTGACATCTATTTCACCAGCTTCCAAAATGAGCAGTGGTGCAAATTTCCCTCCAATTGTGGACTGAAATATTTCTGCCACCTCCGGGTCTTACAGTTTGTCCAGGTCGAACTTCAGTCTGGTGCACTTTGCTGTGTTTACTCTCTTCAAGTGGAACCGGAAGACATCATCACGAGATCGTGGTCACCTCCGATGTCTGCTCTTGGAAAAGTGCGCGTCCTGCCAATGTTGATGCTTGATCTGAAGCGTGGCTTGACCATAAAGTAGTCAATCTGGTTGTGATGCTCCCCGCTGGGACTGGGACAGGTCCATCGTCTGGATTTTTTGTGGAGACCAAGCGTGTTTGCCAGTATCAGATTGTTGTAACTGGCAAACTCCAAGACTCTCAGACCCCTGTCATTTGTCTCGTTGTGGCAGTGGGGTCCACATATGTCTCTCCAGTTGTGGTGCGCATCTTGGCCAACCTTGGCATTCCAGTCGCCTTCCACTATGACTATGTCCTTCTTCGGCACTTGGTCAAGGACAGCCTGTAGATGTTCATAGAAATCTTTCACTTCGCTGTCGTCATAGTCTGATGTTGGGGCATAGGCCTGGATGATGGTGATGTTAAAAGGGGCTGCTCTCAGACGGATGGTGATGAGTCTACTGGAGACTGGGCGGCAACCCATGACAGTGGTTAGAATGTTCTTGTGGACCAAGAATCCAACGCCGTGTTCGTTCCTGTCAAATCTATCGCTGAAATAAAGCCTGTGGCCTTTGTCGGTCGTTGCTTCACCTAGACCTTTTCAGCGCTGTTCGCTGATACCTAAAACGTCCCATCGATATTGGTCCAGCTCGTGGACCAGTTCTTCTAATTTTTCTTCCGCAGTTAGGATCTTGACATTCCAGGTTCCTATGACGATGTTGTTTATCGTGCGGATCTCGCTAAGTTGTCCATCAGTAGCATATTTATTACCTCCGTTCTGGTGGCCAACGGAAGGCGCGGTCCTTGGCGACCCGGGCGACGACCGATCCGTTATGGAGTGAATGGTTCCTTTCATAATGCAGTGTATCTTGGGCAAGAAAGACCTGGCAGGGCCCAATCCTCTCCAGGCTGTTGGCCACAGGCGAAATCCACGAATACAGTGTAGCTCGCCTTGGCCCCGAGCACGTGGTCGTTGAACCTGTAGTAACATGAGGTTCCTCCGTCCTGGCCGGTGACTTCTGTGTAGAAGACTTTCGCCCAGTGATGCCGTGCTGACATCACCCCTGCTAGTCGCCTCTTACGACACGCCGGGAAAGGTTGGGTCTATTCTATTCAGTGCCCGAACCCACAGGGCCACAACGATCTACTAGACGACATATTTAGCGTTTTATTAATAGGCACGAAAAGTACGGATTTTATTGATTTTAAAACATACCTACTTTTGAAAGAGTTTTTGTTAAAGTTTCAAACTAACTGTTTTCCGTGAGTGCAACATTCCTTGTGAATGTTAAACGGCTCTGTCTAGAGAGGGTAGAGAGAGGGGGTGGTGATCAAAGTGAGTCCTTTAAAATCTTAGCCTCCTGGACATTTTTCAAGGCTGCTCCGGAAATAACAAGCTGAAAAATGACCTGCAAAGACCATAAACAGAGTTATTAAATGTTAAAAAAAAAGAAAAGGTAAAGGTGGTCCCATAGCCTGGTGGCCGTAGGGGAGCGTGATGTTGGAGATCACTTATATTGGGCCAGCGTAATGAGGGTGATGCCCACCTCTCTCCCTCGCTGCTTTACCTTCCCCGCCCTTAAGAGAGTAGGTACTCAGTCACAGTTGAGTCAACTGGGGGCGTTGTTATTTGTCGCTTCACGTTTTGCGGTCAACCATCCAAGTGCTAACCGCACTGGACGGTGCTTAACTTGCGACACAGTAGCGAGTGCTCCAACCACTGCGCTATCTGACACCCCATTAAATGTTCAATTACAGGTATTTATTTTCTCAGATCGTTGTAGAAGAGATTCTAGAACAACACAAGGTGAATTGTTATTTTCTGGAAAGTAAATTTAAAGACTAGCCTGTTGTTGGTTGTGTTGTTGTTATTGTTACTAATGTATTGTTGTTGTGTTGTTGCAGTTGTTCTTCTCCTGTTTTACTTCCTAGATCTTTTGTTCTTCTCCTGTCGATCTTGTTGTGTACCCATCCGCTACATTCATTTTGTAATTTCGTATCAAATTTGACAACTTGGTAAGATTATAAAATAAAAGCAAAACCCTACAGCAAGAAATAAACCAGGGCTTGTAATGGTCTAAAGATTAAAAAAAATTAAAGAGGAAATTGGCCTGGAGTTAAAAAAGAGGAAATTGGCCGGTGTCCAGGGGCCGCTTAGGCGCTGGTAGAGGGTGCAGGGGAATTCCCCACGCCCCTTCCCCATAACTCTCGCGGAATACGAATTGTTGCATTTTAATCATGCATTTTTGATGACATAACATAGTGCACGTGAAGGAAGGACTTGCTTACTTACACACAGCTAAACTCTTGATGTTGTCTGTCCTTATTGATGCATAGCTTACAGTTATTATTCGCCAACAAAGTCCAACAGCAAATATAAGTTTTAACAAACACACACTGGTGACCAACTGACAGTCCCTATTCATCAATAAAGTTCAAATGTAATTTAAACATTTTCATACATTCTGCTGCACAACCTAAATCTTGAAACAGTATTTTCACTGGCAATGGTTTAGTAAGTATGTTTGAAGAATTTGGAGAGATTGGTTTGTTTGTGACTGCATTTTATCTAAACAGGTTTGGGAGGTGCTTTAGCCCCTCCCCCACTCTCCCCACCCACCCATCCCAAACAAAGATAGGTAGATATATATTCAGTGCTTATGGAAAAAAAACTGTCTGTTTAAGGTAACATAGGATAAAAGAATCGGTTGGTAGTTTTTTTTTTATATATCTTTTTCACTCATGATGTTTCACCGAGTTCATTTCTTGGCGTTAACAAAAATTAAGACAATCCCCCAAAAAGGTTTAGGGTCGGGCCAAAAAATTAGGGTCGGCCGCAATACCGTAAACAGACTTTTATTTGCCTTACCAACACTGACTGAATGCTGGGTGCAGCACATTGGCTTCACAGTTCGTGCCTCAGTAACACAGACTGGATTTGGCTCGGTAGGGTCCGCTGGACCTAAAGCAATAACCATGTAATGTAACACTGACTGAAGGTTGAAAGATGCACACTGACTTCACAGATTGTGCATCAGTAACACTGACTGAAGGTTGAAAGATGCACACTGACTTCACAGATTGTGCATCAGTAACACTGACTGAAGGTTGAAAGATGCACACTGACTTCACAGATTGTGCATCAGTAACACTGACTGAAGGTTGAAAGATGCACACTGACTTCACAGATTGTGCATCAGTAACACTGGCTGACACACAAACCTAAAAGCTTTGGTTGAGTCAGTGTGCTTTCCGAATGCTAAATTTATGTTCAAAACGCTTTTTACGGGGGGTGGGGGGTGGGGGGAGGAGAGGGGAAGAAGGGAGAGGTTGCCTTATTTCAAGAATAACTGAACCGATTTTTTATCCTGTGCAGGTACATTATCTACTGTTATGAATTTTAAATACTAATATTTTCATATTTTCAAAGGTCAAGTCGCTGTTGTTTTTAAAATTAGTCTTTTGTTTAAAATCATTATCTAAACACGAGTTGCGCCGTATCTCAAAATTACCTGCAACGATTTTTTTAACGTAGATAGTTCAGACAGTGGCGGCCATCATTCCATTTTTATTTTTATTCAGGAGGATAAAGGCGACTCACAACAATGCCTCGCAACAAAATAAACAGTTTTGAAAAAAAAACAACTTATTTTTGAGTGTGTTTATGTGTGTGTGTTTGTTTGTGTGTGTATGTGTGTGTTTGCGTGTGTGTGTATGTGTGTGTGTTTGTTTGTTTGTGTATGTGTGTGTTTGCGTGTGTGGGTGTGTGTGTATGTGTATGTGTGTGTCGAAATATATTTTAATAATGGTACAGGATGCAGTCAGTATAAAAATTTCAAAAATAAAAACTCGATTTTCTTCCGTCTTCTAATAGCAATCTCCCTGCCTTTACACCACCTGTTTGAGTGATGTATGTGTATTTGGTGTGGGGTAAATGAGACAGGTGAGCGTGTATGTTGGTATAGATCGCCGCGCTTTGAGCCTTGGGGAAAGGCGCGTACATAGCATCCTGTATTATTTATTATTATATTTTAGTGTTTTTTTCCATCTTGTTACTTTTATATATCCCAATCTTGTTATTTGCTTTCTTTCCTGATTTGGCTCGGAAGAGTCCGCTGGACCTAAAGCAATAATCTTGTATTTGTATTTGTATCCCAACCAGTAACAAAAACGCTTGAAAAGATATTAAAGCCAAGTTTTGTTTATGTAAAAGAATAAAATTTTCATTTATTATTTTCTTTTCATTCTTTTTTTCTGTGTTCTTACCTCGTCCTCTCATTCCCATAAATTT
Organism: Oncomelania hupensis; assembly: GCA_036898135.1. Classification (NCBI taxonomy): domain Eukaryota; kingdom Metazoa; phylum Mollusca; class Gastropoda; order Littorinimorpha; family Pomatiopsidae; genus Oncomelania; species Oncomelania hupensis. The sequence goes on along the minus strand of CM072511.1, from coordinate 72,562,299 downwards.
GCATAGAACGAAAATGATGGTGGTTTTCTCTCTTAGACCCGAGTTGAGAATTACAGCAGAGTCTTTGAACTCACTCTTTAAGGGGTTTTCGTTTTTTTCTTTATATAATGTGACAGGTATTGGAAGTAAAGTAATTTATTAAGTTATTAGTGTGAAATATAGCTGTGATGAATGAACTTAAAAGAAGGTAGTGGAGAGAGAGGCAGATGCATATATAGATAGATAGATAGATAGATAGATAGATAGATAGATAGATAGATAGATAGATAGATAGATAGATAGATAGATAGATAGATAGATAGATAGATAGATAGATAGATAGATAGATAGATAGATAGATAGATAGATAGATAGATAGATAGATAGATAGATAGATAGATAGATAGATAGATAGATAGATAGATAGATAGATGATAGATAGATAGATAGATAGATAGATAGATAGATAGATAGATAGATAGATAGATAGATAGATAGATAGATAGATAGATAGATAGATAGATAGATAGATAGATAGATAGATAGATAGATAGATAGATAGATAGATAGATAGATAGATAGATAGATAGATAGATAGATAGATAGATAGATAGATAGATAGATAGATAGATAGATAGATAGATAGATAGATAGATAGATAGATAGATAGATAGATAGATAGATAGATAGATAGATAGATAGATAGATAGATAGATAGATAGATAGATAGATAGATAGATAGATAGATAGATAGATAGATAGATAGATAGATAGATAGATAGATAGATAGATAGATAGATAGATAGATAGATAGATAGATAGATAGATAGATAGATAGATAGATAGATAGATAGATAGATAGATAGATAGATAGATAGATAGATAGATAGATAGATAGATAGATAGATAGATAGACAGACAGACAGACAGATAAGGACAAAAACAGAAATGAAGAACAAATAAAAATAACAGGAGATAAAAATAAAAACAGATTTGTTGCTGTATATTATTTTTATTCAACAGATTATCTTATTTCGTAACTGTTAAGAAAGAAATCTCAAAGAAATATAAATAAGACATACAGACAGGCAGACAAAAGGAAAGAAAGAAAGGACGAATAACGCCAACAATGGTAAGGATACAAGAGCTAAGAAAGCAATTAATAATAAGCGAAGATTTTTTGTTTAAAAACCACATTAATGATTTATTTAAGAATAAACAGATAACGTGTTATGGGGGCAAAGTTGTACCGCAGAACTTGAAGACCAGACCGAGATATTTAAATCGTTAAGAACAGAGAGAAAGTAAAATAAAGAAAGACTGACAACGAAAATAGTTAGACACAGAAGCTGAAACAGACAGCTTGAACAAAAGAAAAATAAAGAAAGAAACAAAGAAGTACACACAAAAGAAAAAAAAACATAGAAACAATTAAAGTTGTTTTCATTTTCCAAAAAAAGAAAAGAAAGGTATATTAGAACTTGTTTACAAATGAAAAAAGACAAACAACCAAATAAGATCTATGAAAAGAAAGAAGAAAATAAATAAAGAAAAATATGAAGAAAGAAATTCATAAAGAATGAATTAACAGAGAGAAATTAAGAAAGAAAGAAATTATGAAAGAAAGAAAGAAAGTAATGAAGAAAGAAAGGAAAAAAGAAAAAAAGAAATGAAGAAAGAAAGGGAAAAAAAGAAAAGAAAGAAAGACAGAAGAAAATAAAACTGAAAAAAAGAAAATGAAGAAAGAAAGAAAGAAAGAAATGAAGAAAGAAAGAAATAGAAAAAGAAATAAAGTAACAAACAAGCATTTATTTTTAAAAAATCGCCTAAAAATTTAAACCTCATAAAGCGTACCTTCTGGAATAGCAGCAGTAGAAATGAGATCTCTTTTCTCTTGACGTTAGGCGTCTTGGACGTCTTGCGGGGCTGTCGACCTTGCTGTCTGATGGTCAATTCGAGAGACGCCTCGAAGCTTCGCACCTTTTAAAACACAAGCTCTCTCGTACGCCGAACTTGTGCCAGAAAGTCTGGAAGTCTGCAGGCCGCTGCGAGCGCCAACTATGTGGACCACAGAAGCAAGAGGCAACACCACAAGATGCGGAAGGAACATGTGTTGCAGATAGTTATAAGAAAAGAAAGGGAGGAAAGTGGAGGGGAAGAGGATTTATTGTTATTATTATTATTATTATTATTATTATTATTATTATTATTATTATTATTATTATTATTATTATTATTATTATTATTATTATTATTATTATTATTATTGTAACCACACCCCTCATTTTCTTTGCAAGGCCTAGCCTACTGTTCTGATATGACTGTTCTGGTTTTCTCCAGTTTCCTCCCTCCCTTTAATAAGAATATTGGATGCAATCATTCTAAACATTAACAAATAAATAAACATTCGATTTCCCTTCCATCGTTTACTAACCTTTATACCACATGTTTGAGGGATAGATGTGAATCTGTTGTGGGTGAAACATGTGAGCGTGTACAGATCGCAGCGCTTTGAGCCTGAGTGGTGATTTGGGGAACAGCAAGTAGTCTATTATGATGATGATGATGATGATGATGATGATGATGATGATGATGATGATGATGATGATGATGGTGGTGGTGGTTCTTCTTCTTCTTCTTCTTCTTCTTCTTCTTCTTAGTATTATTATTATTATTATTATTATTATTATTATTATTATTATTATTATTATTATTATTATTATTATTATTATTATTATTATTATTATTATTATTATTATTATTGCTTGGCAGCAGTGCAGTGTTTAAAGTCTGAAATGGCTGAGACATACTGTATATATATTGGCTGGTTTTGATTTCATTCAACTTTTTTTTTCATTGTTTTTATTGCATCATGTTTTCAATGTTGTAGTGTTTCTTTGTGCACCGTAGGAAAACATCTTTCCTGTGTAAATGCATTTGGCTAGATAAAATATTGCATCTTGAAAGAAAGAAAGAAAGAAAGAAAGAAGAAGAAGAAGAAGAAGAAGAAGAAGAAGAAGAAGAAGAAGAAGAAGAAGATGAAGATGATGATGAAGATGAAGATGATGATGATGATGATGATGATGATGATGATGATGATGATGATGATGATGATGATGATGATGATGATGATGATGATGATGATGATGATTATCACGACAAAGAAGAAGAAGAAGAAGAAAAAGAAGAAGAAGAAGAAGAAGAAGAAGAAGAAGAAGAAGAAGAAGAAGAAGAAGAAGAAGAAGAAGAAGAAATGTTAACACTAATTATATTTCGAAATGTTATCTAATTTATCCTATATTTGCAATACTGCGAAAGAAAATGCATTAGACTGGCTTTGATGCAGATTCCTTCTTGTCTGTTTTAATACTCCCAAAGACCAATGTCAAGGCATAGGATAGACTTCGATGTCATTTTCATTTTTACAGACTTAAAGAACGTAATACTGGATGTACAATATCATTTTATCTGTCACAATCTGATTGTATTATTGTTATTTTTGATGGTGGTGGCGGTGGTGGTGGAAGAAGCGGATGTTGTATTTACTCTTGCAGTCTGTAATACAAACCCTGCAGCTTACACATGTTGCCTGTAACGTTTTAGGATAGAAGCATTTATTATTTTGTCATAGGTTTGACTCTATTATCCGTTGGATCTAGCACTTAAATTCTATGTACAAGGTATTTTATCCTTTGAACACTACAATATACATTTTAGTTGCCCAGTTTTTTTTAAAGTTTTGTCCTACAGAACTATGCTTAATGTCAGTACCAAGTCTCATCCATTATAAAACCCAGTAGTGACCCAGTTTCTCCTTTCATGGCTACAGAGTAGCGACGGTGGTTCATTTCACAAAAAAAACACTTATATGTACTCATTTGAAACAGGTCTTTCTTGGGTCCTGCTGTATGTAAACATTAATATGCATTATGAGAACTTGCAGTCGCTTTGCACTGAATATGAAATATACCCAGACCTTGAACGACTCGTGTGTCCCGTTATGTATTTAGAACACTGCGACTAGGTTGGAAGTGAGTGTGACGTCATTACTGGTCCTGCAATTCATTTTGTCACGGCCACGCTTTAACTACTATTCCAATAAATCTCATATAATTTCTGTGTGTGAGTGTGTGCGTGTGTGTGTGCGTGTGTGTGTGTGTGCGTGTGTGCATGTGTGTGTGTGTGTGTGTGTGTGTGAGGTCTGTGTAGGTGGGTGTGTGTATTGCTGTGTATTAGATTGTTGGGTGCGTGATTACTGATATTGTTTTGTTTGTAAGTGCTTCTCAGTAAATATGTTTATTATTTTTATTTCCAGGAGCGACATTTACGTCTTTTATGGTTTTTGTACCGTTGTGTTGATGATGTGTCCGCCGCACACAGATTTTCTTATGTTTTATGAGGACAATAAAGATTCTGATTCTGATTAATATTTCGTGAAGAAGAAGATATTGTAACAATAATAATATTTCTAAATTTTATTTCATTTATCCTATATTTGCAAAACTGCAAAGAAAATGCATGAGACTGGCTTTGATGCAGATTCCTTCTTGTCTGTTTTAATCCTCCCAAAGACCAATGCCAAGGCATAGGATAGACTTCGAAGCCGTTTTCATTTTTACAGACTTAATGTTTCGTGAATATTTTAACAATGCTGGCTTATCGTGCGTATTCTCTCACCACCCACACCCCCTTCCTAAGCCGGAGTTTAAATGGTGCACATTATCAAAATAGTTCTCCGGTCGACTTTAAAAACAAGGAAAACCATCGGCATAAAGCATCAGAGAGTTTTAATTTCAGCTGGGGGTATTCACGTCATGGTTTGAAGTTTAGTTTATTAAGCGTGGACATCCTGGTCAATCCAGCACACAAATGCGCGCGCGCACCAGCACGTGTCGCTCGCGGTCATACGCACATAGAGACACATACATGCACACTCTCTTTCGGCACGTACAACACACAAACACGTGCGTGTGGGCACACTTACGCAGTATTATCTGGACAAATCAGTGAACATCTACATAACTTGTTTTGACATGCCTACTTGTTTTGACATCAGAACAATGATCCGTTGGGGTTAGGGCTGGGTTAGGGTTAGGGTTAGGGTTCGAACACGTAAAAGTACTTAAAAAATGGGGACAAAATATGACCCATTGTCAGCACAACGTATGTGGCGTTTCAAGAAAGTCATGATAATACTGTGTACCCCAGGTTGTGTACACACACACACACACACACACACACACACACACACATAGTTGTAAACGGGCTTATTTGGGGTCTTTGTTATGAGGCACTGTATCTGGGTACCACATTTTCTAATTATACGACAACATCAATAACATTATTTTTCGATAGAAGAGAGAAAAAAAACATTGTGCTCATGCATTCTGAGCAAATTTGTATTAATAATATATAGGAGGTTATCTTTTTAATAAAAGGGGTCTTTTCGAGTAAGTGAGGCCCAACGGGAGACAACCAAACCACTTTTTGCCACTTCCGCTGTACTTTCTGTTTTATATATATATATATATATATATATATATATATATATATATATATATATATATATATATATATATATATATATATATATATATATATATATATATATATATATATATATATATATATATATATATATATATATATATATATATATATATATATATATATATAATGTCGCCGAAGACGGAAAATATCAGCATTGCTCTTTGTGGAGCACAAAAGACGGTGTTCATCTGGAGATTGTTTAGAATGATTGTTATGATTGAAGTTTATTAGGGAGAAGATTGTGAGGGCTTGCAAATCGTGGGAGAGGTCAAATACTCGTACCCCCCCAAAAAATTTAAAAAATTAAAATAAAATAAAGAAAGAAAGAAAGAAAGAAAATAATTTAAAAAAAAATATATATATATATATATATATATATATATATATATATATATATATATATATATATATATATATATATATATATATATATATATATATATATATATATATATATATATATATATATATATATATATATATATATATATATATATATATATATATATATATAATGTTTTTATTTATTTATTTTTAATTTTTATAATTTTATATATTTATTTTATGTTGTTTTTTTTTAATTTTTATTTTTATAATTTTATATAATATTTATATATAATATCTCTCTCTCTTTCTCTCTCTCCTTCTCCTTCTTTTTCTTCCTTTTTTTTTTTGGGCTGGGGGGGGGGTTCCGGAAACCCCGGAACCCCCCCCCCCTCCCTCGTCCGCCCCTGTGCTAGACCTATAACACACAACCGAGAGAGAGAGAGAGAGAGAGAGAGAGAGAGAGAGAGAGAGAGACTACATACACACACAATTGATATGATACACACAGTAGACACATACACACAAACTGAATGTAAATACACAATCAAACAAAGAGTAAATACAGTCAAGTTTAAAAGGACTTCACAAAACAAAGCAACAAACAAATGAGACATTTAAGCAAATTTCAAAGTACAACAATTTGCAAGACTAGGGGAAAATAACACGTAATGAAATGTTATGTGTTTGTGTTGTTGTTTTTTTTCTTCTATGGAGACATGCATTCACTTGTGAGAGAGAGAGAGAGAGAGAGAGAGAGAGAGAGAGAGAGAGAGAGAGAGAGAGAGAGAGAGAGAGAGAAAGAGAGAGATTAAATATTTAATAACATATAGCCTAAGTCATCATATCCATATACAGTGCATGCAGAATGTGTATTGTGTTTTGCGATAATCTAGTGCGTGTAAATAAAAGTCACAGGAAGTCTATACAGAAAATGAGCAATGGAACTTAACACCATGCAAAAAAAATTAATGTTACTCACCAAAATACTGCAATTTACAATGAAAAAACACACATGAGAAAGCATCGCATAGCTAGAGTATGCATGTATGGAAAAGTCGGGTAATATTAAATGGAGTGTATTAGGAAACGATCGAGACCTTCCAGGGAAACCTTATTTCACACACACACACACCCACACACCCACACCCACACACACACGCGCGCGCGCGCACACACACACGCACACAAACACACACACACACACACACACACGAATCGTATTGCATTGCAACGGTTTCAACTTTCAAAGAATATCGAACGAGAAAGAATGTTTATAATAGGCTATTTGATAAACTAGAACTGACAAAACACCATTCTATCCTTTGTTTTTTCTCTCATGAAGTCAATGTAGATTCTGATTCGAATAGCAATGTTCTCTTTTTGTGTGACCCAATCATTTTTACGATACACTGACTGTGTCGTATTACAATAATTATCTTGTGGTTATTATGCAGTTTCATTGACAACTTTCACGTCAACCGCCCCTGACCATGACACATTCCCATCCGCTGTCTCCAGATCATATGTCTCGTTAACTGAAGCTAAAGACAATCTAGAACTGAAGTAAGGTATTAATTAAAATTAATATCTGCGAACCTAGTGACAGTATGTCTACTGCAATCTGAGTTCATCATCATCATCATCATCATCATCATCATCATCATCATCATCATCAGCAGCAGCAGCAGCAGCAGCAGCAGCAGCATTATCATCAATCATAATCAATCATCATCATCATCTTCTTCTTTCCTCTTCTTTTTCTTCTTCTTCCTCTTCTTTTGTAAAAATCAATACTATGATTCTTTAGCACCTTATCCCAAAGTGCAAACAGTAATAAGATGAAGTTGTATTTGTTTTGTCAGTTAGGGACGATTTCCCTGTGTCACTGGGGGTAAGGGACATAGTGCTTCTACTCACAGGGCAAAATCGTTTTGTTGTTGTTTTTTTTCATCCAAAATAGGCGTACCCGGGTTTTGAGACCTTTTTTTCGTATGCGATGTGATATGTAGAATCTAAAATGGTCTGCGGCAGCATTCATACATGCAAATCACAGGGTTGTTTGTTTTGTTCTTATTTTGTTTCTCTGTTGATTTTGAGTGCCACTTTTCTACTAATGTGCAAAATGGTTTTGAAATTATGTTTCAATTGTTTTATTAGTTTTCTGACCTCTTGGGGCGTCGTCAATCGTCACAGGGCCGGCGAAATGCAGACACTTCGGCCATCGCAAGTTCAATAGAAGACAAAACGTTAATAAAGCTGTAATAATTTATTTGTTTTTAGAATTGTTGATTACAGTTTGCCACGTTGTATCTCAGTAAAGGATGTTAGGCTAGACGTTTAGAAAATATGTGTCTGTATTTATATGCACTCCATTTTAACTTAGAGAAGGTCTAATTTCCTACGTCTTGACATTTTGTTTGTTCTTTCAGTCACGTTTCTTATTACAACATCAACCAATGGAAGAATGATAATGATTTCTTCCAAGTCCATAGTTACGACAATGATTCTTTGCAAGACAATCGGACATTTTTTACTACTGGTCTGAACTAATAAAAGGCCAATGTAATAGGATCTCCTGTTTCTTTTCATGTTTCTGTTTTATTGCATCCGACCATCTTCTTCTGATCTACTTTTAGATTGCATTGTTCCGATTTTAGATCGCATATCATCTTTGCCTTACTAACAAAAATATGACCATTATCCTTAGCGACGAAAGGACTGATTTCTAATAATAATAAATAAAAATAATAATAATAAGGATATTTATATAGCGCTTTTTTCCCAATGAACAATACCAGTTCAAAGCGCAGTACTCACGCATTCATTCTAAAAATCCGGCTATATACAAAATAAAATCAGACACTTGCTAACGAATAAGAGACGATGGAGGGAGGGAAGAGGGGAGAGCTAGGGATGGGTGATGGGGTGGGTGGTGGCGGTGGTCTAAATCAAAACAAAAAACAAAACAAAACAAATGGATGAATGACGACGACGACGGGAGGCAAGGTCAGACACATTTAAGAAACAGATTAGTTTTCAAGTTGGATTTGATAGTGTGATCAATGTGGGGGTGGGTTTGTTGTGGTTGTCGTGTCCGGTGATGGTGGTATGTGTAATAGGACTATAACTCTGTTTGACCATTGTCCGGAGTCACAACACATAATTTACAAATAATTATGTTCACAAACATAAATAAAACACGCAGGCTGGAAGGTGTGCGTTTAGCAACTTTACTGAACACAGACAGAAAATATTCTTGCAAGTAGCGTGGACAGTGTTCACACATCTATATTTCACTCTACAGTTCACAAAATCTATATTCCGAATACATTGTCCTACATTGGTTCCTAATTCCCTATCGTCTCTGTTCCCGTTCTAACTAACTCTAACTCCATATCTTTTCTGACTATCATTTCTGACAATCTCTTCTGACTCTCATTTCTGACGATCTTTTCTGACTCTTTTCTCTGACTATCCCTCTCCGACTATTATTTCTTTCTAACGTCTCTGACTTTCTTGTCTGACTATCTTTTCTGACTATCCCGAATACCTGTCCGGCACTCGTCTTTATTCTTCTCCTTCTAGGGGCAGTTGGGTCCTAACCTTCGCTTTCCCCCCTTTATGTCAATCAATCCGTGATTGTACTTAGATTCGCTTAGCGTCCCGTTAAGCTATAGTCATAAATTAGGTCACCACCAGACAATGGACGCCTTCTGGCACGCATTTAAACAAACAATAATCATTACGATCTGCATGGACGTTTGGCGTCTTCTTTGAAGATGATCATGGACATCAACCAGTAGACATAACTCTGCGCTCCCTTAATGACCCTCATGAACGCCTGTCCTGATAACGGTACCTGCGTCGGGTATAACCCTTTGTTTGACCCAAAGTTCAAACCAACATTTCACACTATTAATCTTAGTTCGTCCATCTCTCCGTTGTAGCTGTTAATCTTCTAACGGGCTTAATCTTTTGGTGCTGACAGGCAAACGACCTGCTGGAGCTCTGTAGTCATTGTCCCCCCTGCCTGCTAGCACACAGTATCGTTAGTCCATTATCGTTAGTCCGTTATCGCCTCCTAACAAGAGCGTCAGGACGCTCTGTTCATGGTAATATTATCTCTTTCCCCTCTCTAGTAAACTTTGAATCGCACATTAAATTAGCGTTTCTTTAGATGCAGCGTGTCTCCAGGAATAGCTTAAATGACAGATCAAACCTGTTTATTATTCAAGGCTCTGCCACTTGATTACATCAGCTATTTTTGGAGAGCTGCGAAGAGAGAGGGGAAGAAAGTTCCAAGTTGAAGGGCCAAGCACTAAGAAAGATCGACGGCCAGCAGAGGAGAGTTTGTAGCCGGGGTATGTAAAGTATGAGGGTGTCAGAGGAAGAACTAAGATTTCTAGAAGCTTATAGAATTGAATGTTCTGGGTGAGGTAAGACGGGGCTAAGCCATGGACGCACTTGTAACAGAAAATAGCGATTTTGTAGATAATTCTATGAGACACTGGAAGCCAGTGGAGTGAATGTAGAAGGGGAGTGATATGATCAGATTTTTTTTCTTTTTGAGAACCAGACGTGCAGCTGTGTTATGAACACGTTGGAGCAGATAAATAGAAGAAGAAGGAAGTCCAGCCAGCTAGGAGAGAGTTACAGTAGTCTACGCATGACAAAACAAGAGAGGAAATGAGTGTGACAGTAGCTCAGTTGTCAGATGTTTGCGGACAAAGCCTATTCTAAGGAGATGAAAGTTGCATGTTTGACAGGTTTTGCGTATGAATTCTGACATGGAGAGGGTGTTATCAAGAACGACACCAAGGTTTTTGACAGAAGATGACATAGCAAGAGTGGTCTGGCCAAGAGTGACAGTATCTACAGAGGAAGAAGGCAGGTTGTGTTTGGTACCTGTGAGCATGACTTCAGTTTTGTTTGCATTGAGTTGGAGCTTGTTGACAGTCATCCAGTTAGAAATGTCTTTAAAGCATTCAGAAGTTTTGGTCAGAATGGATGGAAGATTTTGAGGAGTGTGACTGTTTTTTTTTAGCTGTGCATCATCTGCGTAGAAATGGTGGAAAGTGTCATGGTTTTGGTTGATGTGAGACAGGAGATGTGTAAAGGGTGAAAAGAACAGGGCCTAGAACTGACCCCTGAAGAACACCGAAGACAAGTATGGACGGTTCAGAGAGGTGGTTGTTGATGCAGACAGATTGGAAGCGATCAGTTAGGTAAGAGCGGAACCAGCTGAGGGCAGTGTCTTTTATTCCAAAAGAATTCTGGAGACGCTGAAGGAGGATGGAGTGATCGATAGTGTCAAAAGCGGCTGAGAGATCAACAAAGAGATTTTACCAGAGTCAGTGGCAGAGAGGAGGTCATTCACGATGTGAAGAAGAGCTGATTCAGTGGAGTGGTAAGGACGATAGGCAGACTGGAGCGGGCAGAACATTACATTACATTATTATTGCTTTAGGTCCAGCGGACTCTTCCGAGCCAAATCAGGACCGGACAACCCCCGATCCGCATAAAAGATCTGCTGAAACAACCCTAGTGGTAAAACCGAAAGCTCTCCACCAGCCAGTCACTTTACAATAAAGACATCCCACGCAGGGGACGGCTGAGACTTCACCCCAACTTATCGAACCCCCGTTTACAAAAACAAAATAGAATACAAACATCATTATAAATTATCAACAAAACACATACATATAAAATGTCTACATTGCTAAATAATAACATCATAGGAAGCCCTAGTGACCACCTGGCAGAAAGCGTCCAATATTCCCAAGCTGATCCAACAGACCTCATACACAAATAAGGAGTCGTGTCCTGGAAGAGTGTTCAAGAAAAAAGGTAGGAGACTGGTCTAACGAAGAAGACGATAGTATAGCAGATTGATAGAACAGAGCAGGAATGAGAAAGAGCAAATGAGAAAGACAGCGACAGTGGGAATTTAAAGCACTAAATTTCCAGAAAGTGGGGATACTATTTATACTGAAACCCCCGGCACCCCAACGGGGGTGCGGGCAGAACAAGTTGTTGGAAGACAGATGATGGTTGAGGCAAGTTGTTTGAAGACAGATGATGGTTGAGCTGTTTCAGGACAACCTTCTCAAGAAGTTTGGATAGGAAAGGAAGATTAGAGACAGGGCGGTAGTTTTTCAAATCTTCTGGGTCGAGGTTTGATTTTTTCAGTAGTGGCCGCACGATTGCGGACTTGAAACAGGCGAGAACAGAACCGGATTGCAAAGAGGAATTGACTATGTTCGTGATGGCAGGAAGGAGGTCGGTGATACAATCTTTGAAAAAGGAGGTAGGGATGGGATCAAGCTTGCACGTCTTGATCGACATGGTGCTGAGGATCTCAGCAACCTCGGGCTCAGAGACAGATTGAAAAGAGAGGAATGATACGCCAGTGAAATGTGGATCAGGAGGACAAGGCTGACAGGGAGTGTCGTCTAGAATTTTGCGAATGGTTGAGATTTTTGAAGTACAGAAGTCTGAAAAGAAAGAGGGCAGTTCTGGTAGTGGAATTTCGGATGGAAAGGGGGAAGTGTGGGTGTTCCCCAGAAGTTCGTTCATAGTGGAAAACAGTTCTTTGGAGGAAGCAGATGTTTCTATCTTATTGTTATAGTAGCGTATATTGGCTGCAGAGATAGCTTTGCGTACGTCATGCTTATGCTTCTGATTGGTCTGTTTGTGGACTGTGAGTTTGGAAGACCGTCATCTGCGTTCGGCCCTACGCCGCTCCCGTTTGGCCATGCAGATCTCGGGAGAAAACCACGGCGCAGATGGACGGTCATAGATGAGACGAGATGAAGCAGGAGCGTGTTTGTTAAGAAGATGGCTGAGAATAGCGTTAAAGTAAGAAGCAAGTTCAGAATCAGGAGGTGCAGAAGAAAGGAGGAGAAGAGGAGAAGTTTTTCTTGTCAATTGCTTTTAGGTTACGGAGTGTGACTGAGCGTTTTTTTTTCTTTTGAGGAGGAGAGAAGCAGCGAGAGCAGAGGACAGCGCAGTGGTCAGATTCAAGATCTTGTGAAACAATGACTTTAGAAAGAATGTTGTCGGATTGTCTAGCGATTACCCAGTCGATGATGTGATCGGAGCGAGGGAAAGTGGGGTCGATAACAAATTGTGAAAGGCTATAGATATGCAAGTTCTGACAAATGCGCTTTGTTTGTTTGTATGGACCATTCAGTATAATATAATTATGAAATAAAACAAAGTACTCCTTCCAATGACAGTATAAACTGAGGTCTAGTCTGTGCATGCACGCACTCCTTCGCGTAAGATTTAAAGATCCCGACGCTCATGTCCTAGACGGGTGAATGCCGGTTACACAAATACACCCAGCAAGCACTATGTCCCTTCTCCCCCTTCCCCGGTGGCCCAGGATAGTGCTCAGTGGTCTGGGCCTCAGACTATGCGTCCAAAACGCTGCAAGTTTTTTGCCTCGAATTAGATCCTGTATTGGCCAGCGCCTTGGGCAGATTTGACCTGGAAATGCGCTATATAAGGACGATTAAATAGATAAATAAATAAATAAATAAATAAAACATCGTCCATCAACACCTTATTCCACATCGGCTGACACCTGTGTTTCTGTCCTAAACCCCCACGCTTCTGCTTAAAAATAAGTCCAGCAAAGGATACTCCTGTGACGCGCAAAAGACATAATAACTCGGTGAATACTGTTGTGTGTTTTTCACCAACGTTGAACTATAGATGCTGCCTAAGCCTAAAGATACGGTTTGGTGCGTAGTGGTAGGATGCTCCCTTTGCCGTGCCGGAGAACCTGTTCTCACAAATTGATGGTGACGGAAGATGTGTTTCGCAGGTGTCGACTTTTTGTAGTAATTGTTTAATCGCTGGTTCATTTCTATCGTATCGTCGCGAAAGAGCAGTTGAAAGGCGAAAACTGATACGCATTTGTTCAGATTGAAGATGTTGGCTCAGTTGTCCGAGGCGTTTGTCCGAGGAAATGCTGTAAGTTGCAAATGCAGGGAATTGTTGTAAATAGAATGGTTAAAGTTGTATTCGACTGTGGGCCAACGCCTTGGGCAGTTCTTTGAGCTGGTAGGTGGGTTATAGAACAATATTTCCTTTTAATCATGCAGTCACTGGTTAACCATGGTAACCATTCACATGACAGTCATCACGACAATTATTGTCTGTCAGCTAATGTAGTTTTTCCCCACATAATTTGGAAGTTAGAAACCAGGGTCTTTGTACATTAAGACCCTCTAACTACCTCTGGCATTTAAACAAGGGTTTTTCATATCCGGTGCACCGTTTGAAGTTGGCGAATCGACATTGTCTCTTGAAAGGTCGGTGTTATAAATCAAGGATATTAAGGATGGCGCAATGTGTTCAATTGATTTTTCTGTTTCAGTCTCTGTTTCCCACCCCCCTTCTCGCCTCCATCCTTACCCCAACACACACACACACACACACACACACCCACACACACACACACACACACACACACACACTGCTTATATATGTCTCTTTTGACCATAAGCGAACAGTAACGGTGTACATAATGATACATGTACGTTCCTACAAACTGAATATTCTTCAGGGAGGAGGGGGGAGGGGGGGGGGGGGAAGGCAACACAAACAAACAAACAAAAACCCTCAACAATAACAACAACATCCCCATCAATCAGCATGCATATTCTACATAAGCTGCAACAACATCAACAACAGTTGAATACACTGACGAGCTGAGAACACGGCGAAATGGCCAGCTGTATCTATGACACACATCCACAAATGCAAACCATTGGCATAAGAGAAGGGGAGAATAAATCTTTCCTATCAGTATATTTCACGGAGAATATCTAATAACAATTATATCTAAGATGCTATATCAGACTGCAGTCCCATCTCGGAATGCCAGACACCTGTATCATTTGTTTTCTACACAACCGTTTTGTCTCCCTTCAACTTCAACAACAAACTGCATTGGTCTTGGTTACCTTTTTAAACTGCATTTGGTTCATTGATGTACATAAACGCCCATGCAAGCTATAGGTTGTGAAAGACGGTATCATTTTGCCCCTCAGCGATCCATTAAGGGACGAGTCTCTCACGACGTAGCGATAAACTGCAGACCCCCCCCCCCCCTCACCCCCCTCCCCCTAAGGAAAGCTTGCAGATGTGGAACGTTGCTTCATGATGGACCCTCGCCAGGAAACTCTCGCACGAGAAGTAAGAAAGTAATACTCTGATCCTGTATCAAGTGTCCATAATACCCAAGTACAGGCGCAGACGACGACAGGGAAAGAGCTGGACAAACGATGTTAAAACATGGACGGCGTTGAACATGTCACATCTAGCTCTTGACAATGTCGGGATAGATCGAAGTGACGAAAAAAAACCTCGTCTCCCCCAACGACCTGAGGGATAATTGATGATGATGATGATGATGATGATGATGATGATGATGATGATGATGATGATGATGATGATGAAGATGAAGGTGATGATGATGATGACTATGATGACTTCTCACTCACTGTCTTGAAGATTATAGATCTAATTCAGTCTGCTGTTGAACAACCCTTCTTCCTATTAAATCGTATATAAGTAGGATAATTGATTAAAATCTATTATTTGATTGTTACTCGACTAGAATTATATCGATAACGGCGTCCGACAATGTACTGGTACTTTCACAAATCCAGGGAATGATAATACGGGTAGACAACATTTACAATTTCAGGTTTTTCCCGCTTGGACATTATTTTAAATAAAAATTGGGTTCTGTTTTATGAAGGATTCGAGTAGGCAGTACAATAAATAAATAAATATATGTATAAAATCTAAAAAGCATTTTCCAAAATATAATACAATTATTTAAAAAAATTAACTAAAAAATATCATTTAAAAAAATAAGTCAATTTTATTTATCTCATTTGCCCGAATGTAGAGCTCTCTCTCTCTCTCTCTCTCTCTCTCTCTCTCTCTCTCTCTCTCTCTCTCTCTCTCTCTCTCTCTCTCTCTCTCTCTCTCTCTGTATATCTTGTACTGATTGTCGGATGTTCTTTTCTGTGACCTAATTATACCGACTTTTATTGCATACAAGTCGTGCACGCACTACCGAGAAAAGTAATGGACTCTATACTGGGAGAGCAGAGACGGGAAGGTAGACAATGGGAAAAGCAGAGATTTCTGAGCAACAAGCCGAGCGAGACAGGAAAGTCATTGTCTTCTGCCGATGTGGCACGAATGATAATGCCTTGTTTGGAGTGGTCGGGTCAATCACAAGCCACTTTGGGAAACAGTAATGAGCTACGATAAGGTTCTTTAACAACGTCTTCTGATTTCTAAGTCGCTATAATAGACCTTTAAAGAAACGCCGTCTGATTTCTTACGACTGTATCTTGCAATTTAAAAAAGCTAACTTGGCTTTCCCGTAAAAGTAACCTTTGTTCGGCCGTAGAAGAGAAGACCAGCTTTGTAATCTGTCTGTCTCTCTCTCTCTCTCTCTCTCTCTCTCTCTCTCTCTCTCTCTCTCTCTCTCTCTCTCTCTCTCTCTCTCTCTCTAATCGAAATCGTGTGCAGTAAACGTTACGCTGTCCTATCACCCTGTACATCTTGGAGAGACATCATTTTGTGAATTGAACAGGTCTTATATAGCACTTTATCAACTGAAAGTGCTGCTTGAGGCGCCGGCCAAAACCATGATCTAGCTCAAACCGCCCAATAGAAGAAAGCGTCTATCGGGTGCCTTCATGACTTAGTGTACAACGAACACAATTGATTTTATCCATCACCTGCTCATTGAACTCTTGACCTCCACGTCAAAGTTATTTAGTCATTGCTTATAGGGTCCAGCGGACTGCAAAGAGCCCTCCACGTCAAACGGGCAGGAAACTAATGATGTACGTTATTAACATATTGCTCATCCAATGGTTTGTCTCTTTGGATTGTCTGAAGATAAACGTATGTGAGTATATATGTACTTCAATAGACCATGCTCGGACATACGACGGGAAACAACTTTGGCCTGGCACCCGCATGTTGCGCCAGAATTGTTTAAGATAGAGGCGTACATCCTTTGCAAACGAACACAGTTTATCGCCTACAATTTCTGCTCTGTCCTCCATCAAACCTTCTGGATCAATCGAAAGGTTGATTTTACTTGCAGTCCTAGCTAGTTCGGCGTTGCACTACCAGGAATCCATCACTCCCCACTTTCCGGTCCGCACGGATAACTCTAGGTAACTAAAAACAAAACAAAAAGACAAGTTACCTCCCATTTCTGAAACATCGCCAGACCCGGTGTAGCATCCCATAAGTACTCCATCCTAAAACGTACTCCCCAGAATAACCCAGAAGTACCCCCAGGGAGTAAATCCAGACTGACTTACCTCCCCCCCCCCCTTTTTTTTTCTCCAGAAGTAAAAAGGTTATTTTTTGTTTTTAAAAAAAACACGTTAAAAACAAGCCAGGCACATCAGTTCAAAGAAATGCACAGGGGAGTACTTTTGCGATATATCCAGAAATACTCCAGGGGAGTACTTCTGGTATGACCTAGATTTACTCCCTGGAGTAGCTATATCTTATCCCAGAAATACTCCCCAGCCTAGGAGGGGGAGTACTTCTGGTTCAGCCTGGCTGTCCCGGAACTACTCCCCGGGAGTACTCATGGGACATTGGGAGAGTACTTTTGGGATATCTTATACGTACTCCCCACACCATTTTTTTTCTTCTTTAGTGGTGTGTGTACTTGTGAGATATCTCAAAGTACTCACCACGCTAATTATTTTCTTCTTCTTCTCGCAATGATGGGGCGTGGTAAGGGAGTGTGGGGGGGAGAGTAAGCTTACATGTTTATTGCACAGCTTACAATAATAAACAATGTACACAACAAAAAAATTAAAGCCAACGAAAATGTGTATTTAAAGTAAGAACTCACAAACAAATTATACATAGCGTTGTTTTGCAATTAGGGGGCGGTGTATAGCATCGAAGTGGCTTCACTCGCCTAGTAGAGAAAATGACGTCACGCCCTCCAATTATATTCAAACTCCTTGGGTCTGACACCTATCCTATCCCGTAACTCGAAAGTCGTTGGGGCATCACGGATGATCGTTTAACCAGTGTACTCCATCTTCCTCTGTCCTCAGCAACCCTCATGGCTTTGCTCAGTATCAGGCCAGTCCATTCTCGAATGTTGTCATCTCACTTTTTCTGTCTCCCTCTTCTTCTGCCTCATTGCACCGTGCCTTGCAGGATGGTCTTTGCAAGGCCTGATACTCTGGTGATGTGGCCATACAATCGGGGTTTCCGTTTTTTCACCGCTGTGAGCCTGTCATCGTGCTGTCCTATGGCTTGTGTGATTCTCTGTCGGACTTCATCGTTGGTGATGTGCTGGGTATAGGAAATGCCCAGAAGTCTTCTGTAGCATCTCATCTCCATGCTGTTGGAGCTTCGTTGTAGGTCTGCTGTGAGGGCCCATGTTTCGCAAGCGTATAGGAAGATGGAGATGACTAGAGAGCGCAGCAGCCTTATCTTGGAGTGTAGACTGATGGTCCTGTCTTTTCCAAATGGGCTTCAACCTTGTTAGGGCAGCAGTTGTTTGTGCTAATGCTATCGTGGAAAGGACTTTCTGTCGGGACCCATTGTCTGATCTGATACAATGGCTCCTAAATATTTGAAACCATGCACCGTATTGAGGGATTGGCCTTGGACTTTGATGTTCGTGTTGATGCCATTGGTAGTGTCAGTCATCAGTTTGGTCTTATCTGCACTTATTTCCATTTCATGGCGACTGAAAGGTGAAAGATGACAGCAGTGTATGTACAGAACATTCAGTAAATGCGTTTATGTGTTTAAGGTAGCATGGCCCCCAAATTAGGATAGGTTAAGGTTAAGAAGCTAAGATGGATAGTTTGGACAATCTGTTTTGGTTGTTTATTTTGTGTTCCTGTTGTTTGTTCTATCTATATGTGGAAGTGTACAAGTGTTAAAAAGATTTGAACACGAAATGAAGCAAACGTACAGAGAGAGAGAGAGAGAGAGAGAGAGAGAGAGAGAGAGAGAGAGAGAGAGAGAGAGAGAGAGAGAGA
Source organism: Oncomelania hupensis (assembly GCA_036898135.1). Lineage (NCBI taxonomy): Eukaryota > Metazoa > Mollusca > Gastropoda > Littorinimorpha > Pomatiopsidae > Oncomelania > Oncomelania hupensis. The sequence goes on along the minus strand of CM072511.1, from coordinate 72,543,370 downwards.
GAGAGAGAGAGAGAGAGAGAGAGAGAGAGAGAATTATGAAGAATCAAGAACGGGAGAAGAAGAAGAAGAAGAAGAAGAAGAAGAAGAAGAAGAAGAAGAAGAAGAAGAAGAAGAAGAAGAAGAAGAAGAAGAATGGATGCTCTATACCCGCTTTTCCCAAATCACCAGTCTCAAAGCGGGGCGATCTGTACCAACATACACGCTCACATGTATCACCCACTCTCACACACACAACAAACACATCTATCACTCAAAACATGTGGTTTAAAGGCAGCGAGATCGCTATTAGAAGACGGAAAGGAAATCGAATTTGTTAGTTTTGAAATTTTTATGACTGCATCCAATACCATTATTGAATGAGGGAGGAAACCGGGGTACCCCGAGAAAACCTCTGTGACCTCAATAGCCTCGTACTAAGTAACATATGTTCGCCCCTTGCGGGAATCCAACCCGCGACCTTCGGCATGCAGAAAGATGTTAGAAGGGGGTAGGGATGGGGGTAAAAACACGGGACCATACATAAATAAACATTTCATTGGGTAGGGGGAGGGGATGGCTTCTGGGAAAAGGGGGTGGGGGAGAGTAGTTCTGGGATATCCGAAGGGAAGGGGGGAGAGAGTGGGTCGGGAGGAGAGGGAGTACTTCTGAAACGCTACACCGGCACCGAACAGTTGGTTATTTGTAATGAGGTTTTGGATGCAGTGCACTAAGTTCTCATTACAAATAACCAACTGTTCGGCGACTACTTTTTAAAAACTGGGAAGTGTATCAGAGTAGGATATTATCAACTCTCCAGATCCCACTAATCTATGTTTTAGATAATGCTTCTTTGACTTCTAATATAACGGACTAGGGGTGTTCGGTTTTACCGGTTTTCCGGTTAAAATCGGTTCGACATTCTCACGGTTCGGTAAACCGGTTTGGCCTTAAAAAACCGGAAAACCGCGGTTTTTCTAAGGGACATCACTCGTCCCGTAAAGCACTAGCAAAATGGCAGAAACAGATAAATTCGTAGCGAACACGCGTGGGAAAGCTGACATTTGGAGATTCTTTTTCCTGCGAGAGACAGAAGCAGGAAAGGTTGACCATAATACCGGTTACTGTAAAGAGTGTAAGGCAAGTATTAAACTTGGCGGTGGCACTTCAAATCTGAATGCACACATTCGCCGACACCACCATTTGCTGCTACTGCTGAAGCCAGCCAAGCCTGCGGGCCCTGCACCCAATAGATCTAAACCACAAGTCCTACATGCTAGATCTAGTCCGTGTACCAGCAGCGCTGACGCTGACGTGAGCATTGTGACTGAAGGAGGTGCCAGTACAAGTAAAGGCGACACAAAACAAATGACAATCAGTGAAGCACTCAAAAAGAAGCAGGTATATCCAGCTAACTCCAAGAAAGCATCCGAAATCAACGAAAATGTAACTTCTATCCGGTTAACCGGTTTTAAACCGCGGTTTTCTATTGGAAAAACCGGTTACAAACCGGTTTGAAAAATCGTACCGGTTCCACCCTCTATAACGGACGAGGGAGTCTTAAAAGCGATCAGCAATTTAAAAAAAAATAAAGCTTGTGGTTTTGATTTCATTTTGAAAGAGGTTTTAAAAGCATCATCCCCAAAGTTGTTTAATATTTTAACTATGCTTTTTCAACCTGGTTCTGAGCAGCGTTAGAATCCCAGATCAGTTTGTGTAAAGTGTCCAATATACAGAGGTAAAGGTGATATGTTAAATGTTATAGCTATAGAGGTATTACTACATTAAGCTGTTTAGGAAAGTTATTTACAAGCATTATTAATGATAGGATCCAGGCATTTTTAGATGATAACAATTCGTTAGGTAATGAACAAGCTGGGTTTAGATAATGGAATTCAACCACTGATCATGTTTTTACTCTATGCTGTTTAATTTATATTTGATTTTTTTTTGCCTTTGATTTTTGACACTATATTGTTCTCTTTTTTTTTAAAAAGATATTTATTTGCAACAAAGGAAAATGTTATTTTATACATTTGTAGACTAGCCAAAAAAAGCATTTAATAATGTACAAAGAAATGTACTTTTGGGATAAATTATTAAATGGCGGTATCTCAGGAAAAGTTGTTATTGTAATAAAAGACATGTACCAAAAAGCTGCCTTGGGTTAGAACTCAAAATGGGCTGTCTGCCTTTTTAAAAATGTAATGCCCGAGTAAGATAAGGAGAAAATTTATCGCCTGTATTATTTTGTCCGTTTTTGAATGACTTGACATTTTTTTGGGCACGGCACGTTGATAGTTTACTGCCGCTGAACTTGACAAGTTTTGAATGCTCTTATACCGAGCACTATTTTCATTTGCTTTTTTTTATTATATGCTGATGACACTGTCATTCAGGCAAAGACAAATAAAGATATGCAAAAAGCATTGGATGCTTTAAATTTATTTTGTGTGGTCTTTCCATAAATATTAAAAAAACAAAAGTAATGATTTTTTTCTCATGACAAAATTAGACGATTGCCAGTTTTCAAGTTTAATGGTGATATAATTGAGATTGTCTGGGAATATAAGTATTTAGGCACACTTTTCAAGTATAACAATAGTGTAAAAGCAATGAAAGCCCAGAGCTTGTCAGCTGAGCGAGCAATGTATGCACTTCTAAAGAAGTGTAGAAAGTTTGATTTACCCTTTGATGTTCAACTTGACCTCTTTGATAAATGTATAATCTTTATGTTAATCTTTATGCTAATCTAATGAATAAGAATTGATGATGATGAAAAAATAATGTATAAAGCCCATTTTGTTGTATTATTGTGAAGCATGGGCGTATGGTGGGTTGGAAATTTGTGACTAGTTACATCTGAAGTTTTGAAAATTATTTTGAATAAAAAGACTCGTACGATACGTGTACATTAACATTTATGGTGCTAGGCGAAGTGGGTACTTTTCCTGTTTCTGTTGATGCAAAATGTAGATTATATTGCTTTTGGTATAAGTTATGTATAGATTACAGTAATAACTCTAGTAAGGTATCTGTGCTTATGTTTTGATTATGCTCCTTTTTTAATTTTCACCTATATAAATTGTAGTATAAATTGTCATGGTTAAATGCTGTACATTCCGTACAGAACGATCTTGGTTTGTCATTTATATGGACTCATGCCTGTAGCTATTTTGTATTCTCTGCAACTTTGGTCTTGTAAAACAAGAACATATATTTTATTTAAAATTAAATCTTTAATACAATATATTAGACCTAAAGATATTGGAGTTACCTTTTGCTGGCTTCCTTCTCATTCCGGCATTTATTGGAATGTTTATCAACTGCATCATTCCGTCTTTGATTATCAACTACATCATTCCGTCATTAGCAAAACAAGGAGCAATGAAACCTATAATTCTATCACATATAATAATATAAAGCATTCGTGAATCATTATCGTTATTAGAAATTATATATATTCTAAAGTACCTTATAATAAGAAGGTTGAGAATTTTTCTTGTCCAAGACATTTATGTAGGCTTATTAATAAACTAACAGTAAATTCATGGAACACTAGGTTTTCAAAAAATATTGTTTGTAAATCTAAGAACTAAAAGTTGAACCATAAGCCATAAAAAGTAACATTACTACACAAATTTACTAACTGCGGACATTTAAAGTATACGGGCAATGTCTACTATCGCGGGACTATGCAATAACATTTCAACGGATTCTTCAATATTGGTGTTCTTTTCTTTTTAAAGTGGAATTAAAATAGGGACATTCATATAAAAATGTGTAATAGATATTGGATGTAAACAAGTTCTTTTATGTTTGTTTATCCATGTGTGAAAAAAGAGTGCATGGTCTAAAATCACATACATGTAAAAAGACGTTCATATCCTATCCTATCCAGTAACTCGGAGGTCGTAGGGGCACCACAGATGATCGTTTAACCAGCGTACTCCATCTTTCTCTGTCCTCAGCAACCCTCATGGCTTCTCTCAGTGTCAAACCAGTCCATTCTCGAATGTTGTCCTCCCACCTCTTTTTCGGTCTTCCTCTTCTTCTACCTCCTTGCACTGTGCCTTGCAGGGTGGTCTTTGCAAGGCCTGATGATCTGGTGACATGGCATAAATCATTGATTTGAATTGAACTGAAATGATTTGGTTGTAGCTATCTTCTTATTTATGTTAAAATCCTTGTTCAGCAACGCCTGTGGGATGAATTCTTGCGATCTTGGCAGCAAAGTGTATATGATCACAATGGCTGCATTACTTATAGAATTTTTAAAGACCAATTTTGTTTTGAAACTATTTGCTTTGTTTGTCATCTTTGTTAAGAAGAAAGTTATTGAGATTGCCTGTTCAGTCTCAGAGATACAGTAATGTACCTAGAGAAAAACGATTGTGTACACTGTGTGACTTAGATGAAATTGGTGACGGGTTTCGTTATCTATTTACATGTACAAATTCTGTGCTGACAGAAAACAGGACCTCTCTGTTACCTAAATACTTTTGGACTCATCAAATTTAACCAGCTGATGAACACTAGATCAAAGAGCAGGTTGCTAATTTAAGCCGTTTTGTTGGCGTTGTGATGTCACTATTTAAATAATGTGCATTCCCTTATTTCTTCTTCTGTGAAAAAGAAAGGAAAGGAAGAGATTTCTCTTATATAGCGCACTTAAAAGCTCAGAGAGCTTCTCAAATTTACTAACTGCGGACATTTAAAGTATACAGGCAATGTCTACTTTCGCGGGACTATGCAATAACATTTCAACGGATTCTTCGATATCGATGTTATTTTCTTTTTAAAGTGGAATTAAAATAGGGACATTCATATAAAATATGTTTAATAGATATTGGATGTAAACAAATACTTTTATGTTTGTTTATCCATGCGTGAAAAAAGAGTGTATGGCCTAAAATCACATACATGTAAAAAGAGTGAACTGACTTATTATTTCAAAACTGTGGTGCATACATGTTTGAGTTATTTTTTCCACTTTCCCGATAAAAAGGAACAATAAAGTGTCAAAAACAAAATTGTACTATATTTGTTGATTGTTAATACACACATTCCTTTCCATACTGAGCCAGTGTAAACTTTAAAACGGGTGTTTGACGTTTCGGATATTTGTCTTGCGATGCCTCTAGAGCAGTCTCTTTGTGCCGTTCATTGTTTTTTTTTTTTGTTGTTGTTGTTGTTTAAATATGTCTATGATTCCCCCCCCCCCCCCCTTTCCCCCGCCCCCGCCCCCACCTCTTTCTTTTGGTTAAAACGCCCTTTGGTATATGAACCTTGTTTTGTGCTTGGAATTGTGTGTGGTTTTGTTAATAAAGTACAAAGTTCCAAAAATGTAGTTATGACATTGGGTTATGATTGTGCCTTAACCCTCTAGAATCATTTGTATAAGATATCATACATGCGTTTTTGATGCCGTTTGATGAACACCACTATTGTTTTGGAGAACCAAACACATAACTAACTAAATCAATAGAGTAGTCTACTGTTCCTAACCACCATGCCACCTCTGAGATTTGGCGCCAGACTTACAGATCTAACTTTTTCCGGCATGACTAGAACCAGTAAAACACAGCGACAATTTAATAATTAATCGTTGTTTAAAGGATCCAGGGGACTACTGAAAATTAGATTCAGTTTTTGAACAGCAAAACTACTGAAATAAAAACGTTGCTATTGTTTGTATCATTAAATATTTGTTCATTGTATTTAAAATGAACTGATTACTAAAATATGTTAAAATTATTTTATTATTTTCAGATCTAAATCAAAGGCCAAAATCGATGTATCATATGATTCGGTCTGAGGGGAACACTAAAAGGAAAATCTCGGTTTGTTTACAATTGTCAAAATAGGCCTATTACTATTAGACTTCAAATATTCTAAACGAAGGTCTAAATGGGCATAGTGTAGTTTTACAAACCAGTATCAGTACAACTTATGTTAATCTGATGCATAAAAAATTGATGCAACAGTCTTACAAACCTCTTATCATTTTCATTTCCACGTAAATGGTACATATATTTAGATTTAGTCGGTAATTTTACAGTCGATGTTAGTAGATTTGATGGCGACATGTAAACAAGGTATATTTTTATTTGTTGAAACGTGTGGTTGAAATAGCATAAGAACAACTTCAGAAGTTATAAGCACCTCGTCTTATTTATCAAAGAAGATATTTCTCATGAAATGAACCAGTAGTATGGAAAACAACGCAACGATACTATAGGTGTCCTTGTAACTTTTAGTCTTTGGGGAGAAAGACGCTCGATACCTCTCTTTTCGCTGGACCATCTTGATGAGAGCGGTGTCCATCTCCTCTCCCTTGCTGCATTACCTTCCCCCATTTCTTAATGGAGTCAGGTGCCCATTTACAGCTAGGTGGACTGGGATGTGTAGTACATTGTCTACCCCTAAAACATGCATTTCAAGCTTCGTAATATTAGACTTTTGAGGTTTCCTCTTATTAGGTCGCGATATTTATATCCAACTGAACATCAAGGAAACACTTTTGTTGTTGCTATTCACGTTGGTACATCTACTTTATTTAGTTTTATTAATTTAGAGGTCCAGAAGCATTTCCAGTATTCAAAATCCAAGTTGCAAACTATTTAGTCCACGAAGTCAAACATAATATGTTTGACTTCGTGGACTATATACCATTAAAATAATGAATACATAAAATAGGCTGATAATCAGCAGCTGACTAATTATGTATAAAAACAAAGGCCAGTGATGGAAAGTACAAAGTATTAAGTTTGCGCTTTTTGTGTTCATAAAAGTTATTTTTTTTAAAAAAGGAAATGTATCAAAGACCGAATGTATCATATATAATACATTGCAAAACTTTTGAAGTTGAAAGAATGTTTTCATAAAACCAGTAGTATGTTACTTCTGAAGTTGACCTTATGTCATTTCAACAAAGAAAGAAAGCTGTATTCAAGTTTTTTCTAGGTTCCGGTTTTAGAGGGTTTAAATAAACCTGTCATGATGCTACCACTACCAACACCACCACTACTAGCATTATTGTTACAATTGCCACTCCCTTCACAACAGCAACAACATCGGCAGGATATGCCACCACTGTCAACACCAACACTGCCACCATCAACACAGTAACAAAGGGGAAGGAAGGAAAGCGAGTTGCAGAAGAAGGGGAGGAAGACAATGTTAAGGAATAGTGCTGCAAGGGTGTTCCGCTTAGGCTACTTTCTCTTCATCCTCCTTCTCTCTCTCTCCCCCTCTCCCCTCCCTTTCGCTCTCATTTCTGTCTGCGGATCACGTTCCAGGTAACGACATTCAATGAAGCAGAAGTCAGGATAATTCATGGCCCACAGCAGTTTCGGTCGTCTGGTTTTCTTCAAATGACCGAGAAAAATGTTTATAATAGTTCTAGTTACACATCAAAGAGTCATGAAACCCCATCACCTTCTGCGTTAACCGAATACTGGCCATACCAACAATAGTAGCAGGTCCAACATTAGCAGCCTTGTTGTTATCATCATCATCACCATCATCATCATATCGGCAGGCTTAGCATATGAAATTCTGCTCAAACATTAGCTGCGCTTAAATAAACAAACAAAACAGACTTTTAAAAAATAATAAAAAATAAATGTATGTGCAAACAATAATTATTTAGACCAACGGGCATTTATGATTGGAATTCTAAGACTACACCAAATGAAGCTAAGAAAAAAAATATCTAGGACCTTTTATATATAACTTAGGGAAATTGTAATAATGAGATTTAAATGGATATTTACACTAAAAGAATGCTAATTTGGACAAAAACTAATTTTCTAGCTAAGCTCTTCATCAAGTAGACGTAACAGCAGAATAAAACAATACTTCCTGAAAGGAACAAAAATGAATAAAATGAAGTTATGATAAACGCACGAGTCAAAAGTCGTAGTCTAAAAATCACGAAACGCTGATAGTGTTACAAAGAGTGGTTACGGCTTAGGCAGAGATGAACAAGCAAACAAACAAAAAACAACACAAAACCAAAAAAGCCTGATGAAGGAAGAGCAATGGAATTCAATTTGGTAGGAAGCGATTAGGAAGGAGGTGACGTGCAGGAAGATGCGCGTGCCACTACAATAAACGCAAATGGCCAAAACACGGATGCAGCTTTTTGTAGAGACCCTACTTTTTCAGGCGAGGAAATAGCAGGCTCCGACCGCAAACACGAGAAAATGACCCCTCTGGGGCAGGCAAAGTCGTGAAGAAAGCAAAGAAAGGGGGCAGGGATGTGGAGAAGGGAATTTAAAGAGGGAAGAATTGGGATTAGGGTTTGGGGGATGAAGGTGGTGTACTAAAAAAATAATCTTCTGGTGGATGGAATTTGCCGACACAAATTATTAAAAATACTACTTGTGAGTTTCGCCCTAGTTTGGTATGTGTTTGTTTGCTGTTGTTGTTTGTTGCAATCGATATAGTGACATATGGGAGTGGGGTGGAGTGAGAGGAAAGTGAGGGCGGGACGTCCATCGGTGTGTGGTTGGTTGGTCTGTCACAATTAAAGCAGAACAAAAACTACCGGGGAAATTTAAGCCATAGACAGAATACACCTTGATGGCAACAAGTGTTTCGATGTGGAGCCGATTTAAAAGGTGATGAATGATGGTATTGCTTGTTGTGAGGAGATGGATGCAGTGGCGGAGATTTGTTCCGAGAAAATATCCAACTTTTTTAAAAAGTTAAAACAACCATCTATCATGCTGTCACAATACATGCTAGCCATCCCGAGAGAAAAACAAAGCATTGAAACATTATATATTTATCACTGCTAGTGTGGCCATGATTGACGAAGAAAATTGCTGTTGTATTTTAAATACTAAAAACAATTGCGTTTCTTAGAAGTGATACTCGCTTCTTCATGAACCCACTTGCTTGTATTGTTATTTTATAGTGATAACTGTGTTGTCATATCCTGCTTTTAGCGTTTAGTGTAAATAGGCGCAAGCCTCCTGCACCTTAAATGGAATAAAACAAACAACCCTCTGTGAATTCGATTAAATTCAATTTTATTGTCTCTTAACGAACCTGTGACTTTAGACAAAATAATTCTCACATACAATCAAATCTAACATTTGAAAGTTAAACTGCACCCATTCCACACAAAAAGCATTACTTCAAATGTTTGCCACCGCGGAAAGGTAAATATGCAATAAAATGTCAATGGATTCTTGAAACATAGACATTATCTTAGACAAGAATAATTTTCAATATTTATTTATTTATTTATGTATTTATTTATTTATTTATTTATTTATTTATTTATTTATTTATTTATTTATTCATATGTATTCTAAATCTTTAGAAGTGTGATAGGCAAGTTCAGCATCATGATTTGAATTACGGTCTAAAAATGTGGGCGAAGAGGACTTTTGGTCCACGAAGGTTTATTTTAATGGGGAAGGGGGGATAGAGGAGGTGATCGTGCTATGCAGACTAACAAACCGGTCGCACCATTGTTATGCGCCGTTTCACCAACAACAGCATTTGACCTTCCGGTCTTTCCCCAAACGGTAAAGCATGCTGTTAGTTGTCGGTGGCGTCATCATCAACGTTCCCTGCTATGATTGCTACCACGGAGTTTGTCAGCCAGCTTGGGGGCATAGGCAAACTGAAGAAAAGCTTCCTCTCGCCGGAGCGGCTCCTTTCTCCGACCTCAATTTGTCTCTACGTAACGAGGTGTTTTCGCGTATGATTGATGACGCGGTAGGTGATGACGTCACTCTCAGGTTGGAGTGTCGGCAAGTGCGATAACTCACTCCGCCGCAATCGGACTGTACCGAAAATTTGATCCGCGCTTTTCTCCACTGGTCCCAAGCGGAAGCGTGGCACACGTCCACGCATAACCATTACCAAATTGAACTGAATTACGTCACGCCGGAGGGAACAAGTTGACCCTAAGGACTGCAAAAATCCGGTCAGATTTGTGCTGAACCGAAATATAATTATTAGAACTGGGAAATGTTGACCACAATTGATTCACAAGTGTTTCTAAAAACAACTCATAACCCTTTTCTGTTACAGAAAATTGTTTTTTCTGCTTCCTGTGCATCTGCATGACTTTTGTCTCTCTCTCTCTCTCTCTCTCTCTCTCTCTCTCTCTCTCTCTCTCTCTCTCTCTCTCTCTCTCCCTCTATCTCGCTCTCTTTAAACTCCCGCTAAGCGTCTAGGAATCTGTTCATTATTCATGTAGTATGTAAATACGTTATATGTAATTGCAAAAGGTGTGTAGCCTAAAGCAATAAACAAATCAGTCAGTCAGTCAGTCAATCAATCTCTTTCTCTCTCTCTCTCTCTCTCTCTCTCTCTCTCTCTCTCTCTCTCTCTCTCTTAATGATTTTAATAGTTGGTTAAAAATAAGAATATTTTTAAAATTCTTGACTGGAGCTATCGTAGTCTATATTGAAAGCTGGTTAAAAATAAGAAGAATGTTTTTACATTCTTAAGCGATTTCGACTGTATCTATCGTAGGCTATAGGCCTACATAGTTTAGTTGTTTTGTTTTTTTTGTTTTTTTTTTAACTCAAGAGATGGTCGGTGGTTCTTCCGGTTGTTTATCCCATAATGACAGGAATAAAACGCCAATGGTTTCCTACACTCTACCGAAATCGTTTATAATTCTACTTTTAAACCCGTTCATCTGATCACTGCTTCACTTAAATCTCCGTGACTCGATCCACCACTGTAGCTTCAGACTGGAGGAAGACGTAAAGATGTACATGAAAGACTAATACAAAGGTGCGTGGTAGGGAACCTGACTATGACTCACCGACTATATGTCACATTTTATGCAACAAAACTATATTGTCTTTGATTATATGAAAGCAGTTAGGCTACCTTAGGTGATCGCAAGTGATATATAATTCATGTGAACAAATATTGCCTTTCACGCACCACTAAAACAGTGTGTGTGTGTGTGTGTGTGTGTGGGTGTATGTGTATGTGTATGTGTGCGCTTGTATGTATGTATATATGTATGAATGCTCGCATGTATGAATGCGTGCATGATATGTATGAGTGAGTGAGAGAGAGCGTGTGTGTGTGTGCGTGTGTGTGTGGAGAGAGAGAGACAGAGAGACAGACAGACAGATAGACAAACAGAGAGAGTTGTATTGTTTTATTCCCAAAAATAACTCAAAATAGTGAAGGTCAGTGCTGGCCAACATATCTGCATTGTAAATGGAATAAAACAGAACTGCTAGCATTTAAAATGTACAACCAGAAACAAATGTGTAGATAATTCAAAAAAATGCTAATGTATACAGAAACAAGACAAACGACACGATGCAAATGTTATAGATAAGGCGGACAAAAACAGGGAAAAGAACAACTTGACTTCTGTTGGGAAGTATTGTTTTGTTCTCTTTTGTGAGGAACAGCTTACCTCGACATTTTGCATTGTGTCGTTTATCTCGGTTTTTTGTTATTGTCTAAATTAGCAGTCGTGTTGGTTTGTGTATATATTTGTTTCTCAAAACGTCTACTTTGAAATCAAAACAATAAAGCATTTTAGTACTTTTGGTTACCAACAGTGGACAACGATTCAAACTTTCCCCTTCTCGATCTCTTCCTCCTCCTCCTCCTCATCAGCAGCAGCTTCTTATTCTTCCTTCCCCCTGTTATGGAACACTCTTTCTTTAGAACTAAAACAATGCACATCGTTAAACAGCTTCAAGTACAAGATTTACAACATATTTCTTAATAATTTCAAAAATCATACATTCTAGCATGCATCAATTGATTTTCCTCTTTCATCCCCCCCCCCCTTCTCTTCCCCCTCAGTCCGTCAAGCCTCTCTCTCTCTCTCTTTCTTAAATTAAATGGTTCCAGTTAAATGTGTTATATTTAGTACTGTTAGTTTCCTTGTTACGAAGTTAGCTTGTTTATTCATTTAATTTAAAATCAATGTTTGTCTTTGCATGAATGCGGATAAATGATTAAAGTAAATGTGTGAGTGATTGAAAGAAGGACTGATTGTAAGATTAGCAAATTAATGCTAAAATCATTTTCTTCTTGTAATAAACTATTGAATCTGAATCTGAATCCTTCTTCTGTTTTTAAATATTGTGAACTCTGAATAAAACAATTTAAAGCGAGTATATATTGTCAAAAAAGGTAGGCATACATATATATGACAATAACAACAGTGTGTAAACACTAAAAAGATAGTAAAACCGAAAAACAAAATGGACGCACAGCCGATAATAAACTATTTAAACTTTTCTTTCACTTCTACTTTCCATCAGTTCTGTCCTTCACGTACTTCTTTTTTATTAAGTCTACCTCCACTTTGCGTTTGTTTTCTGCACTACATCAAAGCGTCTCTGCAATAAACTTTAAAAGGCAAGAAAGGCGTATTAATGTATAGTCGTCTTATTTTGTACTTATTCCTCTTTTCTTCGTTGCTCATTTTTGTATTTACAAAGTCGTTGACTGTTTGTAATGCTTGAGGGTTCTAGCAGAGGGGTCTTTGGCGCTGGACCAACGAGGCATCCAGAAGTATGGGATCCATTGAGCCTTGTTGGGGTACTTGTCTTCGAACAACTTGCGGTAGTACAATGCTTCTTTCGTCTCCGGCGTATTGTGAGTGTATTTCGTCTTCGCTTCTTTCAGTTCCCTGCCGCTCAGCTGTGGAATAGTTAGTAAAATAATTATATAACAAATATTTGAATACTGTTAAGTGTTGATTGAATACGACAAGTACAAAAGCTGATGAATGAACAGTAATTCTATTAGTCAAACGATTCAAAATAATATTGCAGGAATAATGTTCTTGCTTGGGCAACTGCATAGGTATGGTTAAATCGGGAAGCGCCCTCTTTTGGGACCGTCCATCGGATCCTTTTGTCACCGACGAGCGAGGCCCATTATTTTATTTAAATTATTTTATCACTTTTATATAGCAATTTTCCAGCTCAAGAGCTGTTCCAGGCGATGGTAGGATCTAACTCAAGCCGCCCCAGCCGCCCAACTGCAGCCTTTTGTACAGTCTGACGACTGACCACAATCCTGGGCGACCGGAGATGGGAAGAAGGGACCTAGTGCGTGCTGGTTGCATTGGTGTAGCCGGCCCTCACACGTCTAGAATATGAGCGTCAGGATATTTAAAGTCCAACCGTTGGAATGCGTGCGTGCGTGCACAGACTAGGCCTCGGTTTATTCATCCAAAGAAGTAAATATTACCCGATCTGTCTCATTAACAGAGATAATCACTACGGTACAACTCAAATGCTTATTCAATTTATAGTTTAAATCCGACTTTTCCCTTATTAAAAAAAAGATGTTGGATGACACAGTTGTATCTCACTTCAAATGTCCGAACACACAAAGGCTTAGGCCCACACAAACCTACACACAGACCAGACCGCAGCGAGACATTGTAACTGTACACTCTAGTATATTTCCAACTGTATAGGTAATGTCCCCAGAACAAAGAAGAAGAAGAAGAAATCCTCCCAATTCTCCGAGAAGAAGTTGCGGCAGCAGGGCAATCGCTGAAGAAAGTTAAGTGGACAAAATACCCGCAGAATTGCTTCAAGCAGGAGGAGAAGCGATGATTGACGCACTCACCTTTATCTGTAACAAGATCTGGCAGAGTGGGGAGTCTGTGGTTTACACCATGGACCCAGTCGCTTCTCATCACTCTTCCTAAATAAGGTGACCTTCCTGAGTGTGAAAATTACCGCACCATCAGCCTCATCAGCCATCCCAACAAGGGCCTCCTATAAATAATACTCGACAGGTTAAAACCCCAAGATAAACAAATCATACATGGAGAACAAGCATGATTTGGGGCAGGACGAAGTACCATTGAACAGATTTTCAACCTCAGAATAACCTGCGATAAATATCTACAGCACCAACAACATCTATATTGTGTGTTTGTAGATTTCAAGAAAGCGTTTGACCGAGTCTGGCATGCAGCTCTGTGGGCAATCACAAGACTGTACAATATCAGCACTAAAATTATTCAAGTCATCAAAAGCCTGTATGACAAGGCTACCAGTGCAGTCCTCCACAATAGCTTCATCGGGAACTGGTTCAGAACAACAATCGGTGTGCGTCAAGGAGGCCTAATCTCTCCAACACTCTTCAAGATCTTCCTGGAGCGCATCATGTCAGATGTCCTTGAAGATCACGAAAGCACAGTCAGCATAGGGAATAGAGCAATCTCCAACCTCCGTTTTGCGGATGACATTGATGGATTGGCTGGAGAGGAACAAGAACTTGAACAGCTGGTACAGAGGCTTGACACAACCTCCAGAGCCTATGGAATGGAAATAAGTGCCAAGAAGAACAAAATGATGACCAACAAGACCAATGGCTTCAACGCGGACATCAAAGTCCAAGGCCCATCCCTCAACAGAGTGCATAGCTTTAAATATTTAGGAACCATTGTATCAGACAATGGGTCCCGACAGAAAGTCCTCTCCAGGATCGCACAAACAACTGCTGCCCTGACAAGGTTGAAGCCCATTTGGAAAGACATGACCATCAATCTACATTCCAAGGTAAGACTGCTGCGTTCCCTTGTCATCTCCATCTTTGTATACACTTGCGAAACATGGACTCTCACAGCAGATCTCCAACGAAGAATACAAACCATGGAGATGAGGTGCTACAGAAGACTTCTGGGCATTTCCTATTATCACCAACGACGAAGTCAGAGAGACCATCACACAAGCCATTGGACAACACGATGACATGCTCACAGTAGTGGTATGGCCACGTCACCAGAGCATCAGGCCTGGCAAAGCCCAACCTGCAAGGCACGGTGCAAAGAGGTGGAAGAAGAGGGAGACCGAAAAAGAGGTGGGAGGACAACATTCGAGAATGGACTGGCTTAACACTGAGCGATGCCATGAGGGTTTCTGAGGACAGAGAAAGATTAAGTACGCTGGTACGATCATCTGTGGTGCCCCAACGACCTTCGAGTTACGGGATAGGATATGAAAGGATAGGATAGTTAATGCAGGTATACACACCCAATGGAAAGTCATCTCCTGGTCTTGGGGCTCGAAGTTCTCTGTTTATCCGATTTGTCGTTAGTACTTCCGGTTGACCTAAACTAAAACCGACGCTCATGACCAACCTTGCACCTTAGCGGAACAGTATTACGATTGCAACTCGTACTAATATGTGCTGTAGTCGTGTTGCTGAATGTCAGTTATAGAAAACATAGAAACAAAAAGTTGAAAGGGGGAGGATGGCCGGGCAAGGGTCTAGTGGGCAAAGCAGTCTGTTTCACCGGACTGGTGCTTTCATCAAACACGTTCCTGTTAGAAGACATTTCTTCAGAGGCTGTTCGGATTTTTAATGTTGATGTTAAATGTTGTGTGTGTAGACTCAATGACCGTCCTGGAGGCATTGCAATCAAACAAGTCTAAGGAAAGAAAAGAAATTGTTATTGAAATAAAGCATAAAATCAACAATTTAATTGTTAACGGAACAGATGTAAGTTTCTGTTGGATACCATCACATAGTGGGTTTCTCTATAATGACTGGGCAGATAGTGGGGCAAAACAGGGTGCCTCAAATTTGAACTCCAAAGTTATTGCATTGAAGAAATCCCCTATAGAAATACATCATATTGAACAATTTTTACTTCGAAAAATTATATTTGACACACATTTTGAAGAGCAGAGTAAAGTCTCAAGAGCTATTTCCTCAATGGCAAATCGAATATGGCTCAATGCAATAAGACCAAAATATTGTAAAAATGTTTTATGTGCCTGTGACAGACCTTTGTCTTTAGAACACATGTTGTTTGCATGCTCTACTATTGCCCCTATTTTACCGCGGGAGATGAACGACAAAACTTCCTTAAAAGAACTTAATTATCCTTTGTGTATTACCTTAGCGAAAATACTCTTTGATTCACCTGTTGCAAGATTAATATAATCGTTTATTTTTATTTTTATTTATTTATTTATTTTTATTATTATTTTTTTAAATTTTTTATTTTTTTTATTTTTTTTATTTTTTGGTTTTATCATCTTGATGAATTAAGACAATAAAAATCAACGACAACAACAAATGTTCGGATTTCACAGGGTCAAATATCCATCCAATCACATTAAAAGTCAACAACTGGGAAATTACATTCTACGGCTTCTAAGAACAGACTTGGCTAGTTTATTGCTAGACACCCAGGAAATTGTATAGAGTTATGTTTCCCATTAGTTCTCTATTTATTACAGATGAGTTTACACATCTAAAGTACTGGAAGCTCGACTCCTTTTCTGCGCAAACGATTTTTCAATTAGTTTTTCGCCGTGTTAACAAAAGTACGCATTCACCTGAGGTTACCGGGTGGTAAAGCTTTGACCTTGGCCTACCACCTCAATAATTCAGCAAGCGTTGAAATAATGAGCATTGCTTATGACGACAGACTATGATACCATATGCCTTCCGTATTGCTGCAAAGCCAATTTGTTGTTTTTACCTGTTAGCACTCTTTATGACTGACACTGATTGTATTTCCGATCAGTTCTCCATCACCCCCATTTCAGTTGGTACTTGGGGGTGTCGGATAGGCGGTGGTTGGAGCACTCGCTACTGTGTCGCAAGTTAAGCACCGTCCAGTGCGGTTAGCACTTGGATGGGTGACAGCAAAACGTGAAGGGACAAATAACAACGCCCCCAGTTGACTCAACTGTGACTGAATACCTACTCTCTTAACAGATAACAGATAACAGAACTTTATTTCGCCAGGTGACAAGCACGAGGAATACACTTTTGTGTTGGCACACATATTTATACTAAACACAATAACAAAGCCAACCACACCTTCGCGCAACCATCCACTTGCTGACACACTCATACAAGACTAGGAATAATACTGACTGGAATATAGTAGAAACAGAATGATCAAATCCAATAGACACACACATCCACACACACGTGCTCGCTCTTCTCCGTTATCTCTCGCTCTCTCAATTCTCTTCTCTTATCTTACACACTCTACATGCATTTATAAATTCTCTCTCTATCACTTCATCTACTCTCTCTCTCTCTCTCTGTCTCTCTTCCTCTCTTTCTTTCTGTCTTTCTTTCACTCACTTCCCCCCCTTCTCCCTCCCTCTCTCTTATGCATAAGTCACTGAGATAGTCCGGGATCATCGGGTGCCAGACAAGGAGTTGAGGTTTGTGACTGCTGTGGAAAACAAAAACTGTTCTTGAAGCGGCAGGTCCGGGTCTTCATAGTTCTGAGCCTTTTGCCAGATGGAAACAGCTCGAAGAGGTGGTATCCGGGGTGGGAGGCATCATCCACTATTTTTCTGGCTCTGCTCAACAGGCGTTTGGTATAGATGGAGGCCAGAGAGGGGAGGTAAGTGTCAATGATCCTGCTGGCAGCGGAGACAATATGGTCTAGTTCTAAGGGTAGAGAAGGTAAAGCAGCGAGGGAGGGAGATGGTCACTTTTATCCTCATTGTCATTATGATTGTTGTTATTATTATTGTGATGTTTATTCCTTGTTGATTGTAATTGTACACCACAATGTAATTTCTTGTAAAAGATAATAAAGTTGTCTTATCTTATCTTATCTTATCTTATCTTATCTATTACGCTGGCCCAAGATAAGTGTGAACTCCAACATCACGCTCATTAGGGCCACAAGGTTATGGGACCACCTTTACCTTTTTTACCACCTACTTGAACAGTATTCGATGACGACGACGAAAGAGAAGAAGAAGATGAAGATGAATGATGATGATGATGATGATGATGATGATGATGATGATGATGATGATGATGATGATGATGATGATGATGATAATGATGATGATAATGATGGGAGCGCTGTTAGCTCAGTGGTGTACGTCGTGTACTCTAATGTCAGGCGATAACATCGCAGCCTGTACAGAGGGGTTCACACGGCGGTAACGGCGTGGGAAAATAAAACTAAGCCACTACGCTTTTACTCCTTTAGATGAGAGTTGAGTATTGTCATGAACTGGCTAGTTTTAACTCTGCCTATTACTATTCAGCCTTGTGTAGTAATTGTAACAGTAGAGAGTCAGTAAGCTACACAGCAGCAATTAAGATTACACAGCAGGCCACACACGGCGAGCGAGCCACCCACGCTGCGCAGTGAGTCAGCACTTGAGCTTTGAATCGGACCGTTGTAACCAATCAGAAGCAGGCTAAGCGGGTAGAGCAGTTTTGACTGTGTCAAAACCTACACAGTTTGAATCAGTCGTGTGTGAGACGAGGTAGAGTCAACATCTCCACAGCTAGAGAAATCTCTTCACTCATAGACCAGGAAGCAGGACTTAGGAATCTTAGAATTCTCTCAAGTCATCACGGGCCTGAACTTGTCAGACAGGTAAATGAACACCCTTCTGTTTCATCGTGATATATTTATATTATTGTTGAAATTATGTTTGTGGAATTTGCTATGCATAAATGTGAATTGTTAATCCGAATTTGCGTGACCATGTGGAAAAGCCGAACACGTGGTGAAACACGACCGGTTGCGCCGCCATGTTGCATGCTGTACGGAACCACTGTTGTTTAACTTATATGTATGTTTGCAGACCAGTGGCTGTACCACTGAATGTTTATATTATTATTAATTCTGTATGTGTATAGTTAGACACGATTGATATTTATGTATGTATAGGAATTTAGAGTGAGATTCCAGTGGACCCTGGAAGTAGCAGAATGTTCGTCGCTTATGTATAGAGATGTGGAGCTATCACTGAGGGCTACTTTGGCTTTCAGTGAGACGCTCTGCACAAACCGATTATTCAGGGTTGTGCAGAATTTCGTCTCTTATATTACAGACGAGCAGGCGAGCTATCCTGTGCACCCCACTCCACAGAAACGACGAGTTGGTTGAGGAGCCTCTACCGCACAAGTCGGACAGAGCTACCCGGAAAAACACCCTGTCAGACCCCACAGCGTGGCAAGGGAACCCAACTACACAACGACACAGGTGGACCAGAAGCTACCTCACAGAAGGACTTCGCACGCACCATCTAGCAGTTAAGTGTAAACCCAAAGGTGCACTTAAACTGATCGAAACAGGACCACAGAAGTCCACTCTTCAGAAACTGTAAAACGGACCACAGTAGTCCAAATCTACATGAGATATAATAGCAAGTGCCCGAGGAAGAAATAACAGCTGCCTAGACTATCAGCGATCGAACTATTAGCAGTGACTGAGACTTTTTAAGTTAGATTAGTACTTAGAGAATCTTGTATAGAGTAGAAGAAATAAATGTGTGATTTTAACTGTTATCAAGTGGCTGGACTACATATGATTCATAGCCGTGTGAAAGCTAGTGTGACAGTAATCTTTTACCATTTTTCTATCTATTTCTGTACCCCAACCTTAACACAGAACGAGCTAAACAAATAAATTTATTAAAGTAATTCATAGGGTGACTTACTAGCAGTTCCCACCGAATAAACGTGAGGGTCCATAATTCCATTGTGCAGAGCCCATAAACCCCACGTGACAAGTATAAACCGAGGTTTCTCTCAACATAACAAGACAACATCGCCAAAGGAACCTGGAATGTCAGGACCCTAACTGCGGATGGAAAATTAAAAGAACTAGCCCACGAGCTGGATTACTATTTATGGAACATTATAAGTATCAGCGATCTGCGCTGGAAAGGCCTAGCCTTGCCCCAACATCAGACTATGACGACAGCGAAGTCAAGGATTCTATGAACATCTGCAGGCTGTCCTTGATCAAGTGCCGAGGAAGGAAATAGTCATAGTGCAAGGCGACTGGAATGCCAAGGTTGGCCAAGATACGAACAACAACAGGAAAAACACATGTGGACCCTATTACAAAAAGGAGACAAATGACAGAGGTCTGAGACTCTTGGAGCTTGACAGATACATTAATCTAATTCAGGCAAACATGCTTGCTTTCCACAAAAAAAATCAAGACGATGGACCTGGCACAGTCCCAGAGGGGAGCATCACAACCATATTGACTACATCATGGTGATGAAACGCTTCAAATCAAGCACCAACATTGGCAGGACACGCACTTTTCCAGGAGCAGACATGGGAAGTGACCACGATCTCGTGATGATGTCTTTCTGGTTCCACTTGAATAGAGTAAACACAGCAAAGAGCACCAGACTGAGTGACATAAATATTTCAGGCCACAATTAGAGGGAAATGTGCGCCACTGCTCATTTTGAGAGCTGGTGAAGTAGAGATATCAACACCACGATCACCACCTTCAACTCAGTTGTGACAGATGCCGACACTGAGATCCTTGGCAAGCATCAGCCGAAGAAGAAGCCGTGGACACCACCAGAACATTTGGATCTGTGTGATACACAAAGAGAGATGAAAAAAAAAGAACACCTCACAGGGAGTTGATGCCTACCGAAAATCAAGACGATGCACCTGGCACAGTCCAAGAGGGGAACATCACAACCAGATTGATTACATCATGGTAAAGAAATGCTTCAGGTCAAGCATCAACATTGGCAGGACATGCACTTTTCCAGGAGCAGACATCGGAAGTGACCACGATCTCGTGATAATGTCTTTCCGCCTCAATTTGAAGAGAGTAAACACAGCGGAGTGCATCAGACTGAAGTTCGACCTGGACAAACTGAAAGACCTGGAGATGGCAGAAATATTCCAAGCCACAATTGGAGAGAAATGTGCACCACTGCTCATTTTGGGAGCTGGGGAAGAAGATGTCAACAATACTACTCATTGAATGTTGACAGATGACCAAGATACCGAAAAAAAGAAAGATCAAACCTGAACTTTTGGACGTTGAGAAGTTGGTGAGATGATTGGCAGAATTATTCTTTTATGTGAAATTGTATTGTAATGGCTATTATGTATTTATCTTTTAATTGACATTATTGTTGTGTAGTTTTAATGTGTATTCTCTAAAAATGTTTTATAGGCAAGAGATGTTTTAAAAAGGAATTGTATATATTTTGAGAACAAAGGAGGAGGGAAAGGGATGTTGGATTTTGTTATTTATGCAATAGATTTTTAAAGATATTGGAATTATGTTTGATTGTAATGGGAGTTGTTTGTTTGGTTTTTTTTGGGTTTTTGCTATTGTTTTAAATTATTTGTTGATGAAGAAGTTAAGCATAAATGTTTATTTTAATAAGAGTGAAATGAAGAGCAGACCTACAACGAAAAATAAAAGATGAACAGTGATAGGGAAAAGGGAAAAAAAAAGAAGAGGGAGACAACATTCGAGGAATGGACTGGCTCGAAACTGAGTGAAGCCATGTGAGTTTTGAGGGGAGAAAGGTGGAGTACGCTGATTAAACGATCATATATGGTGCCTCAACAACTTTCGAGTTATGGATAGGATAGGATAGGATAGGATAAACCGAGGTCTAGTCTATGAACGCATACCATCGCATGGACTTTACAGGACCTGACGTTTATGTCCAAGACGGGTGAGTGCCGCTACCCAAGAACTTCCTCCCCCCTCTCCTCCCACTTCCGGTCGCACAGGATAGTGCTCAGTCGTCTGGGCGTCAGACTATGCGTCCAAAAAGCTGCAAGTGGGCGCTTCAGGCGGCTGGAGATAGATTCTTTATCGCCCGCGCACTGAGCATTCGTCAATGGATGAAGACATGCGCGTTATAAATGGACACGATGATGATGATGATGATGATGATGATGATGATGATGATGATGATGATGATGAGATGATGATGATGATGATTTTACAAAATATTTAAGCATTTAAATTGTACCTGCTCATCACAAAACTCCTGGATGACCTGGAACCAGGATTTTGTGGAGGAAGAGACACCATCGCTGAAGGCTTCTTTGGGCCTCCAAAGGATGTCTCGAGGTAGTAGGCCAGTTCCGTCGAAGGCCGACCTCAGCAAGTATTTTTCCACACCATCCTTGGGCTGTCGAAGCTCAGCAGGGAGGGACAAGTAGTAACTGGTGAACCGGTGATCCAAAAACGGCACTCGAATCTCCAAGCTGGAAGTGGAACATTTAGTGTAATTGATAAAAACCCATATGACTACATTATAACATGCCCCTTAGGAACGATTTCACAATATTGTAATTAGAACGAATGTCCAGAGTATAGATAAAGTTTAATATATTAAACAAAATAACACTGTACGAAACTGCGACATTAAAACACAACGTAATATTGATTTTGGTGTTAAAATGAACTTGACACAAGAAATAAGATATTTTAAAAATCTGCTTCAAATAACCAATTTATGAGACTTTGTCATGCGCCTCCCGGTGTAGCATCCCATAAATACTCCACCCTAAAAAGAACTCCCCTGGAAAGTATTTCTGGGATAATCCAGAAGTATTTCCCGGGGATTAAATCCAGACTGACCTTCACCCTCACCTTCCTGTACCCCACTTTCCCAGAAGTATTCCCCTGTGAAAAAGTGCATTAATAAAAATAAAAAAAGAACTTTACAACCAAGCAAGAAATGCCAGTTTTGTAAAGAAATGCAGAGGGGAATATTTTTGGTGCATCCCAGAATTACTCCCCCCTTGGTCCATAAATACTCCCGGAGAGTGAATGACCTAGGTTTACTGCCTGAGGTAGTTCTGGCTCATCCCAGAAGTACTCCCCTTTCTGGTTCAGCCTGGCTGTTCCAGCTCTCTGAAAGTCCTCATGGGACATTGTTGGAGTACTTTTTGGATATCCCATATGTACTCCCCGCACAATTTTTTAAAAATTCTTCTCTAATGGTGCGTGCGCTTGTGAGATGTCTCAAAGTATTCGCCACACTAATGTTGCGGATGGGGAGGGGGAGAGGGAGAGAGAGTACATGTTTATTGCACTGAGGTACAATAAACACTGTAAAATTTATTTTTTTTAACAAACAAATTAAATGATGATAAGAGAAAAATTCTGTTTTGCAATTAAGGGGCGTGGCTACAACGCGCATCGAAGAGGCTTCATTCGCCTAGTAGAAAATGACAGTTATATTCAAGCTCCTTGGGTATGACACAGCGAAATCTTGTTGGCTTGTGTAAAAAACAAACAAACAAACAAACAAAACTTGTGTTTACGGTAGCATGGCCCCCAAATTAGGATGGGTAAACTGTCCCATGTGTAGCCTTTTCTGCGTGTGTGTGAAAGAAAGAGGGAACTTTTATTCATTAGGCTCGAGCTAAGTAGTCTCGATATATCAAGTATGACTAGATAAACCCATGACTAGTTAATGTGTGGTCAAACAAATCGAAACTAAATAGTAAAACGTTAAAGGCGTTTTGAAAAAAGGAAACGAAGTTATACCACTTTCTCTTGATCGGAAAACACTGTCAACTCATAACAAGTGTACCCTAGAATGGTTCGAGTCATAGACACAATACTGGCGAAAGGTGGGTGGTGGTGGTGGGGCAGGAAGACAATGTGGTAAAGAATGTGGTGTTGAGTGCA
The DNA here is from genome assembly GCA_036898135.1 of Oncomelania hupensis. Classification (NCBI taxonomy): domain Eukaryota; kingdom Metazoa; phylum Mollusca; class Gastropoda; order Littorinimorpha; family Pomatiopsidae; genus Oncomelania; species Oncomelania hupensis. The sequence goes on along the minus strand of CM072511.1, from coordinate 72,519,975 downwards.
GGAGGTAGTATGATTATGGTGTTGATGATAATCAGATAAAAGAGCGGTAATTTGTATATAATTGAGATAAATAAAATTGAGTACTGAAAAAGGGTGTTTTAAGTCCTCATAAAGCGCGCCCACTAAAAATGACTCTCTGCATGCGCAGACCCAATAATGCACGTACACAGAAGCAAACGCACAGAGAGAGACGATCCTATCCTATCCTATCCCGTAATTCGAAGGTCGTGGGGGCACCACAGATGATTGTGTAACCACAATATTCCATCTTTCCCTGTCCTCAGCAACCCTGATTGTTTCGCTCAGTGTCAAACCAGTCCATTCTCGAATGTTGTCCTCTCACCTCTTTTTCGGTTTCCATCTTCTTCTACCTCCTTGCACTTTGCCTTGCAGGATGGTCTTTGCAAGATCTGATGATCTGGTGACGTGGCCATACCATCGGAATTTCCGTTTTTCACCACTGTGAGCAGGTCATCGTGTTGTCCAATGGCTTGTGTGATGGTCTGTCGGACTTCGTCGTTGGTGATGTGCTGGATATAGGAAATGCCCAGAAGTCGTCTGTAGCACCTCATCTCCATGCTTTGTATTCTTCGTTGTAGATCTGATGTGAGGGTCCATGTTTCGCAAACGTGTAGGAAGATGGAGATGACAAGGGAGCGCAGCAGTCTTATCTTGGAATGTAGACTGATGGCCCTGTCTTTCCAAATTGTCTTCAACCTCGCCAGGGCAGCAGTTGTTTGTGCGATCCTAGAGAGGACTTCCTGTCGGGACCCATTGTCTGATACAATGGCTCCTAAATATTTGAAGCTATGCACTTTGATGTCCGTGTTGATGCCATTGGTGTTGTTGATCATCATTTTGGTCTTCTCTGCACTTATTTCCATTCCATAGGCTCTGGAGGTGGTGTCAAGCCTCGGTACCAGAGAGAGACGAAGAATAAAGAATTAAGAAGAATCAAAAAAGGGCTAAAAGGTAGACAAATGTGAGAAGGGGTTTGGGTTGGAGGAGGGCGTGGGTGTGTTACGATTGAGACGCTCACGATAGTTTCGATCGTGTAAACTTGCAAAGCATGAAATGATAGTGTGTATAAACCTTTAATTTGATTTTGCGCTGTTGCTAGAAGAATCTTTGTATAATGTTGATAATTTTCGTCGATCAATTTGGTTGTAGTATCGTGGAAGAATTTTCTGGAATTACTTGTTTATTATCGATCGAAGTTTACAGACGTTTCTCGTAATAGCTAAACAATTCGTCTAACCTAAAGAATGTTCTATGATGTAAGACAGTGCGTAGTTCCGGAGACGAGTTTTATTTTGATTGGAAGTTTTTGCGTCATGCTGAAATGTTCGAATTTTTTTCTCGATTGCAGAGAGGCTTTATAAGTAATGCACTGTCTGCTTGAAAACTGATCTTTGTAGTGATTTTCGGCAAGCGATCTTGTAAGCAGTTGTGGATGAATGTTTGATGAATAAAGTTGGAAAACTTAATACCACGACTCCTGCCTTATTGCTGAGTGAACAGGCTGTGCTGATAAACGAATTCCAGTTACATATATCAAGATTCAAGCATCGGGGCTGAATCAACCATTCATAAATACCGTGTAACATTTTGGAGGTCAAGCCGCAATCTACGCCATAGCCAAGGGTTCAACTGCGACAGCAAGCGAGTCGGCGTTACGAGAGACAGTCATCGAGGGTAGCCGCCAACGAATTGCGTCGGGAGGGAACAACATACTGGGACTACCTACAAAGCGGAGACCGTGGTAGCGATCAACGACTACAAGGTGAAGGTCGGCCAGCATTCAAAGATAGACCACCCCAATCTCCTTAAGCTGTACGTGGAAAGGCCACCAGAAACTGTACACGCAACAACAGCAGCTGAGATTGACGACAGCTTTAACTGCGAACAACTGTTGGAACTTGAAGACTTCCACAGCAAAGAAGGCATCGATGATGTTAAGTTAGGACGAAGCCTGACGGAGGGTCAAAAGATGGAGCTCAAGGACCTTATGGACGAGTTTCCCAATAGTTTCAATGATGTCCCAGGCTCTATGACTTTGGTCGAACAGGAAGTCCACCTTACTTCAGACATTCTCGTTCAATCCAAACCCTTCCCGATCCCTTTCAAGGCCAACGAATCCTTGAAGAAAGACATCGAAGAGATGCTGAAGATGGACATCATTAGAAAGTCCAGTTCCCCCTAAGTGTCCCCTGTCGTGGTCGTGAAGAACAAGGACGGGAGCAACACAGTTTGCATCGACTACAGAAAGGTTAACAATATCACCGTCTTCGACCCTGAACTTACTGCAGTAGACCTGTTTCCTCAATTATCGGGGAGCAAATTCTTCTGAAAGATTTACAAAGGTAAATTACTTTACTTCGCAAAGGTTATAGGCAAGTCCCCGTGCGTAAACAGGACATACCAAAGACTGCTTTTATAACTCTGATGTGAGGTACGAGAGCCTGAGGATGCCCTTTGGCATGGTCAACAGCGGTGATATCCTGAAGAGAGGAAATGAGGAAAATGCTCAAAGGGGTGGACAACGTCGCGTGTTACTGGGACGACCTGCTAGTCCACACTCAGACCTGAAAGGAGCATCTGAAAACCTTGAGGGAGCTGTTTCACCGTCTAACAGAAACCAACTTGACCGTGAGACCCAGCAAATGCATTCTGGGAACTGACAACATCGACATCATCGGTTATTCGATAAAAGAAAGAAGCAATAGAGGGTGCACTGACTCCAGGAAAGTCTACGAGATTGCTGTGACCTGTCTTTGACCCTGGGTAGATGACAACCGTAACGGACAAGGGCATCGGTTCCGTGTTGAGTGAAGAACATTGACAGTTACGGTACCCAGACTGAAATACGTTTCTGGACTTTGTGCATTGCGCCTCAATGTTTTTGACAGAAAATAAGTAAATTTCTTCTTGTGTAATGGGTAATGTTATGATTGAGACGAGCATGATAGTTAATTGTTTTGCAAAGCATGCAATGATAATGTGTATTTACTTTTGATTTGATTTTGCGTTGTTGCTAGAAGAATCTATGTATAATGTTGATAATTTTCGTCGATCGATATGGTTATTGTGTAGCCCAGCGGAATATTTGACTCCCGCCTCTTGGCCACGACCTTGAGAACACGGCCCAACCCGAACTATTATTTTCATTTATTCCTCGTAAGAGAGACATAAAAGTTGTTAATATACCTCAAAGTTTCTCTACCCAGCACATCACCAACAACGAAGTCAGACAGACCATCATACAAGCCATTGGACAACACGATGACAGGCTCACAGTGGTGAAGAAACGGAAACTCCGATGGTATGGCACCTCACCAGAGCATCAGGCCTTGCAAAGACCATCCTGCAAGTCACAGTGCAAGGAGGCAGAAGAAGAGGGAGACCGAAAAAGAGGTGGGAGGACAACATTCGAGAATGGACTGGCTTGACACTGAGCGAAGCCATGAGGGTTGCTGAGGATAGAGAAGATAGAGAATAGAGAAGTTGGTTAAACGAAAATAAATTAAAATAAAGCAAGGTGGGGAAGCGTGTTGACAGAAAACCAGATTGCCGGCTACTAGTGCCACGACACTTTGCAGGTCACTGCCACTAACCTGCATAAAATGCCTGCCGACAACGTGTTCCTGCTCACCACCAAAAGCAAAAGACGAATGGCCATGAGGGGAGAACATATGTCGTATCGCCTTGTCCTGCATAACCCCAATGACCACACCAAAGGATTCTGCACAGCAGGAGCCAAGCAATGCTAGACTAACAAATGGAAGGTAGACAAGCGTGAACAGTCATCTCCCATTCCGCCACAAATCCTACAGCTCAAATCGAACCATGTCCTCATGGTTTCCCAATTCAAAACAGGTATATCTGGAACCGCCACTGACTACGCCCAGCCAATCTCCATTAACTGACTTAACAGTGAATAACTGCCTTCAACAGTTAGCACGATCCAGCATCATTCTGTTCCTGGTCGTTGTTCATCACTTGTAACAGAGTAGAGTATTTGACTCCCGCTTCTCGGTCACGCCCTTGAGAACACGGCCCAACACGAACTGTTATTTTCATGTATCCCTCGTTAGAGAGTCAGAGACATAAAAATTGTTGCCTTGCAAGGCGGTAAAGCATGTTGATAGTAAACCGGATTGCCGGCTAATAGTGCCACGACACTCTCTGCAGGTCACTGCCATTAACCTGCTTAAAATGTCTGCCGACAATGTAGTCCTGTTCACCACCAAAAGCAGAAACCGAATGGTCAGGCGGGGAGAACATGTCTTGTCCTGTGGCCACACCAAAGGATTCTGCCCAGCAGTAGCCACCCAAGGCTAGATTAACCAACAAATGGAAGTTAGACAAACTCTCCCAAGAGTGAACAGTCACCTGCCATTACGCCACAGTTGTAACGTGGAGAACTTTCTGGAATTGTTTATTATCGATCGAGGCTTTTAGATGTGTCTCATAATAGGTAAAGAATTCTTCTAACCTAAAGTATGTACTATGACGTAAGACAGTGCGTAGTTCCGGTGACGAGTTTATTTTGATTAGTTTTATTGCGTCGAGCTGGAAAGTTCGAATTTTGTCTCGATTGCACAGAGGCTATATAAGTAATGCACCGTCAGCTTGAAAAGGAATCTTTGTAGTGATTTTCGGAAAGCGATCTTGTATGCCATTTGTTGATGTTTAATGAATAAAGTTGTAAAACTTTATATTACGACTCCTGCATTGTAGCTGCGTGAACAGGCTGCGTGGCAAAACGAATTCGAGTTTCACATCTCAAGATTCAAGCATCGAGGCTGAATCTACCATTTATAAATACCGTGTAACAGGGTTGGGGGTGTAGGTTATATGATAGAAATGCCCCCTTAAGCGAGAAAAAAGTGGGGGAAGTAGAGTACATCTGGGGAGGAAAGGGATGGAGTGGAAAGAGTACGTTACTTCTGGGAAATAGGGGAGGAGGGGAGTAGGTCTAGGATATCCCAAAATTACTCCCTGGGGTAGTAATTTTAGTGAAGGATTGGGAGGAGTATTTCTGAAATGCTACACCGGAATAATAAAACAATTTAATATCCATGAGTTAATTAATTCGCTGATAATGTTGGAGATCTCATGGCTGTGCACCATCCAGTTTTCCTATTCCTATTCTATCCCGTAACTCGAAGATCTTAGATGATCGTTTAACCAACTTCTCTATCCTCGGCAACCCTCATGGCTTCGCTCAGTGTCAAGCCAGTCCATTCTCGAATGTTGTCCTCCCACCTCTTTTTCGGTCTCCCTCTTCTTCTGCCTCCTTGCACTGTGACTTGCAGGATGGTCTTTGCAAGGCCTGATGCTCTGGTGAGGTGCCATACCATCGGAGTTTCCGTTTCTTCACCACTGTGAGCCTGTCATCGTGTTGTCCAATGGCTTGTATGATGGTCTGTCTGACTTCGTTGTTGGTGATGTGCAGGGTAAAGAAAATGCCCAGATGTCTTCTGTAGCACCTCATCTCCATGATTGTATTCTTCGTTGTAGATCTCACTATCATCCTACCGAGTTTAAAAGATAGGTTCCGAGCACAGACAGTTTGGGGGACATACATATTTTTTATATCATTTAATTTTAATACTCGCCTCACTCAGATTTATAAAAGCATGACAAAATTTGATTTTTGGGCGAGTCCACAGACTCACACTGCTGCACGCATGCGCGTCAAAAAAGTCAGCCTTCAATAGGCTAAATTGATGAACGATAAGCAACAGGTCAGCTCATTACTTCGTTACATAAACTAACTAGAAGGGAAAAGCCCATATGACTCACAATCTTTTTAGGGACTCAATTCACAACATTCTACACGAGATTATAAGTGATGAAATTATACAGATGGAGTTTTAAAAAGTGAAAGGAAAATGTTGCACTAAAACGCAAAAATGTTGACTTTGACCTAATGAATTCCACTTGGGGGTAAACATTCACGAATGGTCACAAAAACTTACGGTTGTAATAATTTGGAAACTTGACCTTGATATAACTGTGGCCTTCATCCAACCTTTGATGCTCACACATGTTCAAATAAACCAATGCCGATACATAATGTGGGTCGAGGACACAGACATTCCACCATAGATGCCAGAGCTTACTTTTCCCCCTTTCGAAACCTTCCCATAGTTCTTTCCTGTCAGCACCGGGAACATGAATAATGCCCATACCACACCATCCACCATCAACCCCATCCCTCTATCTCTCCCTCACTATCATCCTCCTTTGTCTCTCCTCTCTTTAAACCTCACCCCCAAGCAGCCGTCGTTCTGTCTCCTCTCAGCACGTCGTACATGTAGAGGTCATCCAAAAGGCGGCGCGACTCTGCGTCAGCTTCTTGACTGTTGGGCGCCTGGTGGAAGTAGATGTATCCCTGAGCCAGCTCGTCTGACCCTTCGCCGGACATGATTACTGTCGTGTCCGTCTTTTTACTGATATAACGGCTCAGCATGAACATGCCTGCGTCAAAACCATCCAGCGACAATGAACCAACTGAATATAATCGATTGTAGAATACAGAAGGTTTTCTAGAACTTCAACAGAAGCAACAGAATCTTTGTTAGAAGTTTCATGAAGTGCCTTCGAGTACATTTCAGTGCTTTCTATTTTTTGAAAGTCTCATGAAGTGCATGAGACATCCGACGACAATGAATCAACAGAACATAAGCAAAACCTAGCAAGGGCGGATCACGGTCAGAGCAAGGGGGGATGTGTGTGTGCGTGTGTGCACCAACACTTTTTATACGCTAATTTCCGGTTTCTGGGATGGTCAAACTACTTAGCTTTAACATGCAGCGGCCGTCAAAGAATTGTCAAAAGCTGTAATTGCACTATTTATTTTTGTGTGGAGGTGGTGTAGGAAGGGGGAGGAGGAACACGTGCACTACCCCCACCTCCTTGTCGGCCCCTGCCTAGAGGTGGTACGCCCCCTCTTCTCCCCACTCCACCCCCATATAAAAATAAATAATGCAATTACAGCTTTTGACAATTCTATAACGGCTCTACCCCCCTCCTCGTCCTCCCATGCCTGTTGTGTACCCTAGATTAATTGAAAGTCTTTATGCCTGCATCACAAAACGCCCACCGCCATGACATTTTAGCGCGCAAAAGTAATGTACTACGAAGGTCAAAAGCTTTGTCTTGAAAGATATTTATGATATTATTTACAATGTTCTTACCGACAGACGCCCTGACAGTGGTGATATCATAACTCTCTAGGTGCTTGATGACGTCAGGAATGCTGTCAATTCCCTCTTCCGCCGTGAAGATGACTTCATGATGCTCGGTGCCTAGAAAATCAGCCATCTGGAACAGCAGAGCACGAAGGTTTCTACACTAAAACAAATGCAAACTGTGCTAGACCATAAGGTATTGAAGTCTTCTGACTGATTCATCAAGGAGAAAATATATCCTTCAACTGGAAATTTCATGAATATAATAAATAAATTAATGTTCAACTTACTCCATACTTAAAAAATCTCTTACTCTCTAGTTCTGGTTTTCATATGGCTCGGAAGAGTCCGCTGGAACTAAAGCAATAATCAAGTAGTGTAATGTAATGTACTCTCTAGTTAATAAGATCATAGATGAGTGCATTTGATTACATAATAGATATTACACACCAATATATAAGATCTATGATTAAATGAAAACATGTATGACATTATAATTGTTCGTCAGGTAAAGACTGCTAACAGGAACTTACAATTCTTGCGGCCTTGAGATCAGGACTGCCTTCCATTCCAATAGCAAAACTTTGGATGGGGTAAGCAATTCCCATCTCCTTGCATAACTTCACCAAGATTGCCGCCACAAGACTCGAGTCCAGACCACCTGCACAGTGGGTCTATAGTTTAAATGCAGAAGAAGTCTGAAGAGGGGGAAGGGTGCTTAAAATGTATAGCTAACAAGCGCGCGAACACAATTAATCGTGATACTTGATAGCAGGAAAATCACTCACCACAAATCTCAATATCGATTGGAGAAAGACAACTCTTTACACACGCAGACACATCGAAACAGAAACTGTTATGTCCCTTTCGGGGTAATGGACGGAAAACAGAAATGGCAGCATACAAACACTGAATTAAATTAACGCTCTTACCAGACAGCAGACAGCCGATTCTTCTATCAGACATCAATCTCTTCTTGACGGAGGCTTCAAACAAACTTCGGATGTTTTCTTTTATATCCGAGGCTGTAATTAAAAAAATTGTATATAAAATAAATACTCGTCAATATGTACAAATGTTTAATGGATTTTTTTCCTCTTTTTTCGGAGGGAAGGGAGGGGGGGGGGGAGGGTTATGGGGGAATTTACAAACATACATACAGTACGAGTAAAAAAAAAACGTATGTGGTGTTTAAATGTCATATAACGTGTAATAAATTAAAGTTTTACTTTTTATACCTTATGTTTTTAAAAGTCTACATTTCTTTTATTTATTTGTGCAATGTTTAAAGCCTGTCATAACTCCTTTTAAGAGGTAATACAGCTTTGTTGAATTGAATTTAATAAAGCTTTGGGCCGAGCAGCTGAGTGTAACATTGAACATTTTCAGCAGCAGAAGGCATTCCAAACAACAACTTTCACAGTGTCACACTCCTACATTAATATGAATTCTCTAACACTTCTAGATATTTAGCATCCACTGATCCCATCAACATCATTATCATTCAAACAAGTAGTAAAACCAGAAGATTCAAAAACATTTTCGTTTTTCATCATCATCATCATCATCATCATCATCATCATCATCATCATCATCATCATCATCATCATCATCATCATCACCATCATCATCATCATCATCATCATCATCAAAATATTACCAGTCTTGCAATGATCTATTCCAATGATCAACATTTGAACGCCACGGGATATAATTCTTTAAAATGTTGACGCTAATGTGGCGAGCTCCATCGGAGGATGTAAACAAGGGTGAAGAGACATAACCGCAACTCTTTTGACCAATATTGAGCCACAATTGGACAGGATATAATTCTGTGAAAGTTACACCTTATGTAGCAGGCGCCACCATGTGGGATAACCTACTGCAGAAAAGTTGACCATTTACACACGTAGAAGCCTAGTATAAGCGTAAGCTACTTACAGTCGGGAGATGCTAGCGTTTTGTAGACTGGGGGCTGCCCAGGTCTGTTAAAGGTGGTTGTGGATTTAAGAAAAGCTTTGCCTTGTTGGTCAAGGTCGTACACTTGCACGTGACCAGGAGGAAACGGTTGGATGTTGGCCTCGTTGTCCGAAAGGGAGTGAGACAGTCCGAACAGTCCTGTTTGTGGAAAAAAAAAAGTAGCCAGTAAAATGTCTTTTTAGGGAAGAATAACAGCCATGCAGTAATAATAATAATAATAATAATAATAATAATAATAATAATAATAATAATAATAATAATAATAATAATAATAATAATAATAATAATAATAATACAGGATGCTATCACTCGCTTTTTCTTCAATCAAACTCAAAGTGTGGCAGAAGAGAAATCAATTTTAATTTTTGAAATTTAGATGGACTGCAACCAAAACCACTATTGAAGAGAGCGAGGAAACTGGAGTACCCAGAGAAAACCCTTGGTGTTCTGAACAGTAACTGTTTCGTACCTAAATCATGTGTTCGTCCCATGCGGGGCTCGAACCTGCAGACCAGCATAGTAAACCAGCACAAGTACAAGCGATTACTTCTTAATTCAATTATTAAAAATCGGCTAATATGGAGGGGGGGGGAGGGGAGTGGGGAGAGGGTAGGAAATACCAAGAAAGTAGTAAGAACATAATTTTTGATCGGTGCCTGAGCGCGACTTCACTCCTGGAGTCAATTTTGTTTCTGACGGCCAACCGCGTTGTGTTGGTATCGATGTTGTTCTACAGTCTGGGCGAGTCCCATATTTTAGAAGTTGACTCAGTATTTACCCCATTAAATATTTGTTGTTTCCTTCATTAATAATAATAATAATAATAATAATAATAATAATAATAATATGATTGATTGATTGATTTATTGTTGCTTTAGGTCCAGCGGACTCTTCCGAGCCAAATCAGGACCGGACAACCCCCGATCCGCATAAAAGATCTGCTGAAACAACCCCAGTGGGAAAATTGAATGCCCTCCACCGGCCAGTCACTTTACAATAAAGACATCCCACGCGGGGGACGGCTGAGGGTTGACCTCAACTACGCGAACACCCCGGTTACAAAAACAAAATAGAATACAAACATCATTATAAATCATTAACCAAACACATACATATAAAATGCCTATAGTGCTAAATAGTACAATCATAGGAAGCCCGAGTGACCACCCGGCAGAAAGCGTCCAACACTCCCAAGCTGATCCAACAGACCTCATACACAAACAAGGAGTCTTGTCCATGAAGAGTTTTCAAGAAAAAAGGTAGGTCATTGATCTAGCGAAGAAGAAGATAGTATAGCAGAGTGAAGGACAGAGCAGGAATAGGAAAGAGTAAATGAGGAAGACAGCGACAGTGGGAATTTAAAGCACTAAATTTCCATAAAGTGTGGATACTATTTATACTGAAAACCCCCGGCACTCCAACGGGGGTACTGTTGCCGCAGTGAATCTGTCTTGCCTATAAAGGAAAGACAGGTTTTCAACTGTGGCTTTCACTGTTCCCTTTATAGGTTTGAACAATCTACAGTGGCAAGATTGCTCATGACCCCAAGGGGTAATAATAATAATAATAATAATAATAATAATAATAATAATAATAATAATAATAATGTATATTTGATATAGCGCGTTTTCATACAAATGCTCAAGGCGCTTTACAATTACATCCAGTTACACATACATGCAACACATAAAAAGCACTCATAAAAACGAGAAGAAATTATTTAATAATTTAAAGAAATAGATTAAAGGATTTAACAGGGAATCGTATCTTGAAAATAGTGGTGACAACCTACTCGCTCCACAGTGGGTTAATATGCCGAAGACAACGAAATAGTCACACCATTCAAAATTACTCATGAAAGACGTTAAGAGATATAGATTTTGACTGGTCTGCGCCATCTTTATCAAAGTTATTATATTTATGTTTCATAAAATTTTTATAGATTTCTTCCATAAAAAAAAAAAACAATCCAGAGGGTCATACAGATAGTTCTGCACGTACTGAATACAACACAACACAATATAACACGACTTTATTCATTTACACAGGGAGCAAGTACAATGGCAGCACTAATCGGAGGTCCGATTTTGGTTTACTCGAAAGCTCGTGTACAAAGACCTGGGGCTGCTGCTTTTAACCAACAAGGTTCTCACCTTTAGCCTCAGAGCAGACGGCAAGAAAACCGCCGTCAGTTTGGAGAGTGAAGAGGGGTCTAACTCCATAAGTGTCTCTGCCCAGGATCACTTTTCGGTTGGCTAGTGAATAAAACGACAGCATGATAACATTACTATTTGCTTCCACCAAGAGTGTCTTTTATTCCTACCAAGCTACATCAAACAAAACATACTGCTGATTGATGACAAAACAAAGCATTTTTAAATGAGTTTTTTTAAATCCACAGAGAACACGATTAAATACTTCTGTATTATCCTGAATGTCAGATGCCCTTAAATTGCGAGGTCTAATAACTTTAAAGTCATCAAACGACACACAAAGAAGGTCATCAAGACGCAACGTCGATTTTCTCAAAATTAGATTCGCTGGAATTGCTTTATTTTTCATCACAATTCAGCAAAGTTCACACACTTTAAAGGGCCTCAAGTCCAAGGCTTTGTTTACTTTTGGCAAAAGCGGATTAACCCTCAAATTTGCAATTGTCATTACATTAAACAATGATAAAGTGGGTTTTCATTCCTTAAATCAACAGCCAAAGTTTGAATTTTCCATTTATGTTCTGACAGGGAGTGAATTCCCCTCTTTAATTGTGCACCAATACCTTATCCCTGTGACCTTTGACCCTATTTTTGAATGAACCACGCGGCTTTGAGAGTGCGTCTTTGGTGTGTGGGGTAGGATCTATTGTATCAACCAAAAACGAAAACCCTTACTGAACAACCTTTTTATAGGTTCTGCTGTTTTTAGCGCAACAGTTATTCATTGCTTACATGGTCCAGTGGACTGCAAAGAGCCGAATCAGGACCACTTTAGCGCAACAGCAATTGAAAGAGGTTGATACTGATAGACACAAAAACTACGGAAGTTCTTGATTTTAAAAAACAAAAACTGTAGCCTACTTTGGAAAGAGCTATTTTTGGTTGTAAGCTAATTTTTTCCGTGGGGCAACTCAACTGTGAATGTTAAAAGGATCTGTCGAGGGGGCGTGGTTAACGTGGGTCCATTTAAACAACAATGAGGACCGATGATGACGGAAGCACAGTGATGATGATGATGATGATGATGATGATGATGATGATGATGATGATGATGATGATGATGATGATGATGATGATGTCTTTATTTTACCAGTGTCAAGGATGCAGAAAGCGAAGACTCCATCCAGCTGCGCTGCCATGTCGACAGGACCCAGACGGTGGTAGAGATGGATGAGCGGTTCTCCATCACAGTCTGTGCTCACCTGAAGTTGGTGAGTCTGGTCCAGCTGCGCGGACACAGGTGACAATAAAATGATTAGGTAACGGTCTCTTTCTCCCAGAAGAAAAATATAAGAAAAAAAAAAGTCTATGCCGATTACATTGCATTAGTTAAAATGCAATTTACGTAGAAAATTGGCAATCGCTTTTGTTGATTAAAGGATTATTAAACTTGTTACATTGGGCTAAAAGGCGCATTACATTAGGTATACATACTCGTGTCCAACTATTGGACTGCGTGGTAGCAGCAAAAACGCGCTCCACATTGATAATAACGCTGACTCTGTTGATTAAGAGTCGTCAGGGGTTTAAGGCCCACTTGGAGATGAATAAATATATGAATTGAATGATGTCATAATAATTTGCCAGCATGGTAGCAATAAAATTAAAATAAAAACAATTGTATGTTTCATTAGAAAATAATTGTTGCTATTGCATGCAATACAGAAATTATAATGATACGAAAAACAGCATGATTGTGTTACTGATCTCAGTCAGCGAAATCATGCATAGATATTGGTATAGAATAAGACTGAATTGAAGAAAGGAAACAAGAATCTTGCTTTAGATAGTGTTCAGATAAGCAAAAAGGTGAAGACACGTTTCATCACTTGGACGGCAAGCAATAATTATGTTTAGACAATAACAACAACGACTAAAAGGATAACAATAGGGACTTTTTGCAGGAAATCCACGAAAATATTTTGGGTAGTGATTTCCTGGTTTACTTTTAAAACGATCGCGTCTGCTCCTGCGCGAAATAAGTTCCCGTTTACTTTTTCGGTCGAAATCCAAATTTTCTTTCGCCAGAGTCCATGATTTGAAGAAGAAAAAAAAATAGCAAGCTTTCGGCGAATGTTTGAACTTATTTTTCGTAAAATCGTGAAGCTGTGAATATGTCTGGTACAGGTACAATTCAGTAATGCATCGTCAGGTGCATTTCTTAGGTGTATTTATGCGTTGGAGTGAAATCTAAAGAAAAATCTCCAGTGCACGTGGTGACACGTTTGTTTCCTACACGATTCAGTTTTGAACTATGACCGTGAAAGGGTAGCTCAGAGCCCTAGTTACAAAATGCCTAAAATAGACATTCTTCTTTGCCTGCAACGTGACGTCACGTGATAGGATATCACGGGGTTTTCCCGTGCAGCTATCGAAGAAGAAAAATATTTTCGCAAGTCGCAAAAACTCTCTTATCGAAACACTGGCGTCACGCATCACCGCTACCGCCATTACCATACTGGAACAAGAATTTTACCAGTTTATGGTTGTAGATTTCGCCGTTGTAGATAAGCCATATATGGGGGAGTGTATACAGTCTCATAGGCTGCATTCCCCTCATATCGTCCACGATAGACAAGCGATGAAAACCCAGGCAGCAGTTCTGCACGACATATTACCAATACTTAAACAGGCACATGACATGAGTAAAGCTTTTATGCCTACTGATCTTAATTAGACAGATACATGATGAGAGAAAGAAAAAGAGAGAGAAGGAGAGAGGGAGAGAGAGAGAGAGAGAGAGAGAGAGAGAGAGAGAGAGAGAGAGAGAGAGAGAGAGAGAGAGAGAGAGAGAGAGAGAAAGAACCCCACCCACACTATTGCCTATCAACCTACTAAATCATCAATCTAAAAATATTTAAAGCGCTAAAAAATTAAATCTCAGTTATCCTATCCCGTAACTCGGAGGTCGTAGGGGCACCACAGATGATCTCAGAATCAGACTATACTTAAAACACCTCTCTCTCTCTCTCTCTCTCTCTCTCTCTCTCTCTCTCTCTCTCTCTCTCTCTCTCTCTCTCTCTCTCTCGCTCTGGTTCTGATTCGGCTCTTAGCAGTCCGCTTGACCCTACAAACATTGCATATATAATCTAATCTAATATATACAGTGATGTCGTTTTCGTCGGCAAATCGGCCATTCACCAATAAAATTCCAAAATGTCCCAAAGAGTCAAGTTCTGATCGGCCCGCTGTCCTAAGGTTTTACGCCTCAATCGGCCAACCTTTGTCCGTTTTTTTTGTTTGCTTGTCTCATGTGTGTTTCGTTGTTATTGCTTCTGGCCATATTAATTTCCTATCGGATAAATAAAGGTGTTATGAGTTATTGTTGAACATCGCGTATCGGAAGCGCCAAGCAGGCGACACATGCACCAGCAGAGAGAGTTAGAGTAACGTCCCTTGTTGCGAACGGCGTGCTTCCGGCAGTAAAACTTTTCGTTTTCGAAATGACGCCGAAAAAGAAACCGAAACTTATCAGTGGCCTCTCGTTTGGTGTTGGAAAGAAGTCAAAATGATGGCCGAAAGATTTTCAAAATGTGCTAAAGGTTTGTGACTAAATCGGCCAAATGGCCTATGCTGAAAATTTCTAGCAACATTACTGTATATGTTATATATATATATATATATATATATATATATATATATATATATATATATATATATATATATATATATATATATATATATATATATACATATATATAATCTTTCATAAAAGGCATTCACTTCCAGATGAGTTTTACAACTCTTAAAACTGCACAAATAATCAAATGCTGTAAAATAGAACCCCTATTTCCTTTTCTAGCTATGAGTGTTAAACAATGCCAGAAGGGATGATTGTTCATTATGACTTATGGTAGATAGGCCTAATGGTGCAGATCTGGAAAATGCAGCTTCTAGAGAAAACCTAACATGTTATTTATTTGTCTTTGGCGAATCACTACCAAGATTATTACCACTACTGTTGTTATCACTATCATCGTCATCCCCACCATCACATCTGCAATAATATAGTGGTCGTCACCCCTTGTCTTTGTCGTCGTCACCCTTGGATTTATCGTTGCCATTATCATCACAACTACGTCCACCGCCACCCTCGCAATCATCATCATTATCATCACCACCACCACTTCCACCTCCACCATAATCAACCACATGACTACCAATCTTATTCAGATCACCAAGACGACCACGACCCCCAACAACACCAAGATTAGACCACATCTCCCTCACTGTCTTTACCACCAGCATCAGCACCAGTATCAATATCATCATCATCGTCATCATCATCCTCACGATCATCATCACCATTAGCATCACCTGAGTATTGGTCACAGATCTATCAGTCTACTTGGGTGCAAGCTGTTGTACTCCGTGCAATCTTGTTATTGCCTACCTGAAAGTGGTTGATGTTTTCAATTCTGAAAGCGTCGGGCCCCCTGTGGCCAATAGTATGAACAGCATGGCACTGAACAGATACGTCCTCATCACTACCAAAAACTGCCCAGATTCCGCACATTTTTACTCAGAGTGCTCCTCCCTGAAAACATAAGATTATTCACTAAACTATGTAAACATTATCAATAGCAGTCAGAAGTCAACTACTCAAACTGCTTAAAATGCTATTTAAACTACAAATAATACTTAAACAACTTAACAGACTTCAATAATGAACAAACAACACAGTAGGCCCTAATTTAAAAAAGTAAAATGAAGAGATAAACAATTCCGTACCACACCACCATGCATATATCAGCAGTCTGCACAAGAACAAGACGCAAAGCGTTAAATCGTGTTCCGTCGTCACGAAAATTGTTACAAAAACATTATTACTCTGGAAAGATATACGACTAAGGAGCGTAGCCAAAGCTTTTAACATAGGCATACACCGTACTTAACGGTCCACAACTGTATAAGGCGCTACCTTTTTCCTTAACTTCGACCTTATACGGTTCCCCCGTTGGGGTACCGGGGGTTTCAGTATAAATTTTAGTATCCCCACTTTCTGGAAATTTAGAGCTTTAAATTCCCACTGTCACTGTCTTTCTCATTCCTGCTCTGTTCTATCAATCTGCTATACTATCTTCTTCTTCGCTAGACCAGTCACCTACCTTTTTTCTTGAAAACTCTTCCGATACAAGACTCCTTATTTGTGTATGAGGTCTGTTGGATCAGCTTGGGAATATTGGACGCTTTCTGCCAGGTGGTCACTAGGGCTTCCTATGATGTTATTATTTAGCAATGTAGGCATTTTATATGTATGTGTTTTGTTGATAATTTATAATGATGTTTGTATTATATTTGGTTTTTGTAAACAGGGTTCGATAAATTAGAGTACAGCATCAGCGTCCCCTGCGTGGTGTGTCTTTATTGTAAAGTGACTGGCTGGTGGAGAGCTTTCAGTTTTTCCACTAGGGTTGTTTCAGCAGATCTTTTATGCTGATCAGGGGTTGTACGGTCCTGATTTGGCTCAGAAGAGTCCGCTGGACCTAAAGCAATACTCATGTAATGTAATGTAACCTTATTGTTACACTCCGTTTGATGTTGGTGTTTTCTATCAGTATTTGATTCAGCCCCAATGCTGAATTCCTGATAAGGTGTAACTCAGATTCGTGTATCCACGCAGCCTGCTCACTCAGCATACAAGACACGGAGTCGACGTATGAAGTTTTCCACTTTTATTCAGCACACATCAACAACTGCATACAATCGCTCAATCGCCTTTCCACTCTCAAATTTACTTTCCAACTTCACTATCAACAACTACTCTCTACCCACACACAGGGCATCCATTTTATAATCTTTTCTCTCATTCGAGATGACGACAGGTCGTTCTAGAAATGACGCATTACAACCAACCAATCAGAATTAAAGATCGTCATCACTGACTTACGTCATACATCTCTCTTCCTGTCAAAAGAATGTTCTCCATTATCTACGTCCATCAAGAAACTTCGATCGATGGTAAACAAACGGATCCAAAAAATTCTCCAACAATATCGACTAACGAAAATTATCAACGTTATACAAAGCCTCTCCTAACAACAATGCAAACTCAAATCAAAGGTAAATAAACTCCATTATTGAATACTTTGCAAAACGAAACGATTCGATCTATCGTGCGCGTTTTAGACATACTTTCGTTCGTTTCAACGTAACACTTATACGGTGCGCCTAGTACATGGCTAACATCTGCCCGAACGAACTCAAAGATTCATAATAGTTAAAACAACTCACGAACAATCCACATTCAAGCAACTCAGATCACCGACTGTGCGTCTTTATATGCGTCATTTTTTTGAGCGTCTCATAATATGCAATCGAATTTTGTTAGGTGGGTGCTGCTTATAATCACATGCATAGCTGATACTCCACGAGAGATTCCGCGAATCAGCTACGCAATGTGGTAGCCTTGTAGTCCGTAAAGTACGGTGTGACATCGTCAAAGTGCCGGGTATCACCAGCGGACTGGGAGCATTCTGAGTGGTCGAAATTTAAAACGCATTACAAAATTCGACGCATGCGCACAGGTCTGTCGTAGGTCTTTAGTAAGGATTAGGATTAGGGTTTAGGGTTAGGGTTACGACGCCTAAGAACATCGTGAAAAAGCCGGCCGACTTGACCTGGCGCATGCGCAAAGGCGCCAGGCCGGGCTACGACACTCGGTCAAGCTGCGATGTTACAACGGTAGGCAACAGTCACCGATGCTCAAGCTGAAGCAGTCACTCTACGCAAATGCCAAATCATTCTTTGCTTGTACCCCCGATGAGGCCTATTCACTCTAGCAAATACTTTGCAATAGCTTCGTAAGCGGAATAAAATAAATGTTCGAGGAACAAAAATAAGTTTATAATGGTTAGTCAAAAAGGTTTCCGTACCTTACACATAAACTTTTGTAAGAACGCACGAACTTGTTTCATTTTAAATGAATGGGCATTTTCGCAGGCAATGCATCATTACTAAATTAATAAATAGAGCACACATTATACTTACCGTAAACTGTTGCTCTTGTTCCTTGAAATAATGTTTATATTGAGTGTTGATTTTTAAAATAAACCCTCGACTTTGACGAAACTCCTCTTATGTTGCAAAGCTTCTTGATCATTCGAACAAACGGTACATAACAATGTGAGGTTAACAATTGTCGTCTGCTCGGCTTTATGTGTCGGTTGGCGATGACGTAACCAAGGGAAACAACTCGAGGATTTTCCCGTCTCCGTCCCTATAGTTGATGCAACTAATAGAAACTAGTCCAGTCATGGCCGTGGCTATGAGAAGACATAGCATGGCAATTCGGCTCCGCAGGATTTCATCATTATTTGCATTGGTTGTTATACACGGAAATGGTAAACTGTGCTGAGTGTGGCGTTTTGCCAAACGTGAGTGTAACATAGGCACATGCTAGGCGTTTTGCCTTTCAACATGAATTAAGATAGACGTCAATAAATTAGAGAGCAGCCAACTTTTCATGCACAGGGTAAAATCTTTATTGCATTTAAAAATAAAACACATTAAATAAACTCATTCGTTCACAAGCATACTTAGTTGAAAATTAATTTCGAAATCTCCCTTCACAATTTCCCTTCAAATAAATTTATTGCCAATCATTGTCTGTCCTACTGTAATGCAAGGCAAATTATCGTGTTTGAATGCACGCAGTATTATCTCACTAGCCTTACTGAACATCACAGTTATTCCTATTGTCCTAGACTCGAGGAGAAGGAAAGGGAAGTCATGGTTAACATGAGCGCGCCCCATAAAAAACATATATCCAAAAAAGCTGGATAGAGTTGGAGTTACGATTAGGATAAACGTTAGGGTTTAAGGTTAGCATACCCAAACATTAACCCTAACGCCGAGTACATTTTTTTACACGGGCATACATTTTATGTGGATAAGTATGAGGCGCTGATCAAACAATTCCGGAAAATCTAATGATTGATTTGGTAAGTTAACGTCCCCGGACACATAAAGCGTATGAAAATCTAAAGCACACCGACACTCTTTTCATTTTCCTCCGGTTGTGGGCCTGTACTTTGAAACTGATATGTTAATGTGTCTGTTCAATGAATGTGACAGCTGTTTCACTCCTCTCCACACTCCGCTATCACCTAGACTATCCCCCAATCCCCTTTCGTGGCCCAGTTACTATTGTTCTGGGCACAGGCGCTCGTATCTGGATACGATAGCGTCCTCTCTATAGGACTTTTATTAAGGTCTCAAATTCCTCTCGGAAAATCGCAGGTCGCCACATTTTTCAAATCTATATGAATGGACTACAAGATTTCTCTCGCAAGGCGACTCAACAGTGTTTCCTTGGTCTTACCGCACCTGTAACTTCCGGTAGCAACCGGTTTCAATGTAACAGCAATGGTGCGCTTTGCTATAGTAACGAAACCGTAAGTTCCCTTGAATAAGCCTATTAGTCCATTTGTCTCCACAACTGTAATAATTGTCGTCATATTTCACTATACATTCGTTAAGTTTTTAGTTCCCGAGCTTTAAGCTTTTTGGCTTTGGCTAGGCTGAGCTTAAAGCTCGGGAGCTATTGTTTTTGGCTTTGTCCGGCCGTCCCAGTGTCCGCTTTTCTCTGAAACTAATAAATGAATTTGATTAAAACTTGGTATTTCGTTAGGAAATAGTGAACCCTATACCAGAGGACAAAACAGTATGGATATCGGGTGACGTCATCAAGGTGACGCCAATTTTTCTTTTTATAATCATATTTTCTCTCAAACTACTAGAGGGATTTGGTTCAAGTTTAGTATGTATTTAAACTTTACTTAATTGTGCTTACAAGGTAAAACCAAACTTGTGCAAATCGAGTGACGTGCGTAATCATCGTGACGTAATTTTTAAAAGACAATTTAAAAATATTTCAAATTCCTATATAATTAATGTACGATGTCTTGAAGCTTAAACGAAACTATGGTATATTGAGTGACGTCATCGTGGTGACGTCATAATTGTTGATTTTTTTTTCTACTTCTTCTTTCTCCCAAACAACTGGAGGGATCCCCCCTTGTGGGTGACTATAAATAGCATCACCACTTTCTGGAAATTTAATGCTTTAAATTTCCACTGTCGCTGTATCTCTCCTTTGTTATTTCTCATTCCAACTCTGTTCTACATGTATCAATCTACTATACTATCTTCTTCTCCGCTAGACCAGTCACTTACCTTTTCTCTTGAAAACTCTTCCAAAACTCCTATGCATTCTTACGCCCATCGTGTCAAATCGTCGTAACTGGCACACATGCACCTCTAGGGACATGAGCGTAAGTATATTTAAAATCCAGGAATAGCATATTCATAATCTTCCTCTTCTTCCTTCTCCTCCAACTTCTTCCTTACGTCCTCCTTCTTATTTATTATCTGGGTGTTTTGTTTTTTTTTTGTTTTTTTTGTTTTTTACAATTTTGCATAAATTGACCGGGTTTGAAAATATACTGCACATGTTAATTATACTGGACGTTTGCATGAACCACTGCTTTTTCGATTGAATCTGCTTGTTCGTTTATGTAAGTAGGTAGGTAGGTGGCGCTATCCGACACCCCTGTTCGTTTATGTAGATTTGAAAAATGCGACGACCCGCGATTTTCGCTCACAGGTGTTTGAGACATTGATATAAAAGTACTGAATGAACATTGAGGTTTAACGTCTACACCCACCATTGGCGATATGGCAGACGGGGATAACCATCCCATGGAAAGAGGGGTAGGGACCTGATTCAGGTCCCATAAAAGTACTCAGAAGGTGGCCGTGTATAGAGAGAACGCTATCATATCCAGATATGAGCGCCTGTGATTCTGGGGTTCGTGGTTAAAAGCTGCTTTGGTGGACATAGTGGAGTAGGCCTGTGTATAGTATCCAAGTCGTCCTACTTTGGGGTTATTGACTTCTAATGCCGGTTTACCGCTAAAGCTAAAGAATAGTAACCTTCTACTGAATCAGTACTATTACGCACACACAAAATGTACAAGCCAACGGTCGTTTGAACACAAATCTCGGTTCATGACAGACGCGCGTTACTAGCACAACCTATTCTGTTGGTTTTCACCACTTTTGGATAAAATAATAGTATTTGAAGACTACTCTTCAGCACCGCTTATTAGAATATGCCTAGAAGGTTATAACTGTAATTTAAGAGAATATTTAAACAGTAACAATGTTACAATAATACAATGCAAATCTGTCTCATATAATTATGCTAAGGGCTGAAAGATAACATTTTGCCACCTGAGACTGGTAGGTGTCTAGAAGGTGTCAAATGTTATTTAAGAAAATATGAAATAGTACAAAACGATGAAAGATCATAAGTAGACTGTTGCATGTAGTTGGTGAGTGGAGGAGGGGAGGATAGTGGGTACAGAAAAGCTTGAAAGTAAACGAGGGGTGGCCCGTAAACTCGTTTCTTTTCTGACAGCAACACATAACAGCCTACACCTGCACGCGCTCGCAGCGTGAACAAGGATGGCGCTATTTACTAACTGATGGTGATGTTACTTGTGTAAAAAGGAAGCAGTAGGTTTGCAATGGCTAAATCAAGGGAATTCCTGGTCGTTTAACACTGAATACCACTGCCCACATAGTCTGCAACAATCACAACTTCGAGCACAGGCCATTGTACATCATTGCGCTGATACGATATTGATGTTTTATAATGCTGTATACGCTCATGCACGTGAATAAGAAAATTCATCCACGTTTGGTAACTGAAAATGAGGAGAAAAGGTTACGGTCTATGGTGTATTTGCTTTACGTCAGTCATAAGGGGAATAATTATACATGTTATCATTTTATACTTACGTCAGAATAAAAATAGCATAATTAACATAATTACCCCACATTCGTCATCAAATAAACTTACCCTTAAACTAGCGGTACAGCGTAATGCTCGTAAAATGTCAGAAAATTTCGCTTGGTATAATTACTACATGTATTTCGTTTCAAAACAACGAGTTACCTAAAAAGTACTATCGAATGCGCTGATAATAATTCATAATAACATAAGATAGACACCTAAATTATTCTACTACATTGCTCAGCAAATGAAAAAAAAAAAAAAAAAAAAAAAAAAAAAAGAACACCTGCTACATTACAGATGTTGAAGGTTTTTATAATGAGATTCGCATGGATTGAAGTTTAACAAGTGCCTCACACAATGCTGACCCGAAGATTTTGTAGCCCTTTTAAAATGTGAAAATGTACGGTCGAAAAATACCTAAAAATCCTATGTTATGGGGGTAATTAAAGTTTTTGTTTTGCACTGCTATCTTTCAAAGACAACACTTCCAACTATTTATTTTTCTCCTCCCTTTGCTCTTGATCATAACAATATATGAAATACTGCGATTTAAAGTGTTATATAAGTTCGAGTTCTGGATTTTAATGTATCAGTTTGTACATCAGAGGCGCCTGAAAATAATTGTGTTTGTGTGTGTGTGTGAGTGAGTGTGTGGGTGTGCGTGTGGGTGTGAGTGAGTGTGTGTGTGTGTGTGCGTGCGTGTGGGTGTGAGTGTGTGGGTGTGCGTTGGTGTGTGTGTGTGTGTGGGTGTGTGTGGGTGTGTGTGAGTGTGTGTGATTGTTCTGTATACTCTGTGGTATACTATACCGAAAGCGGTTGTACTCAAAGCCTAAAGCCGAAATAACGGTACTGCTGTAACTACAATTTACCGATAATCAGAATTCCAGTCCTGTCAGTCTCGATTATTTTCTAGCAAAATAAGTGATTATTTTTCTCCATTCGGGTTATTGAGCTTCAGGTCAACCTTTCGTTACTTGATCATTATTTCTATTTCCCACGGCCACTTGTTTTGTGGTTGCTGATGTAGTTCACACAAATGTCAAAAGTTATAATTATTGCTTCAGTCACTGCATGCTCAGTGTTGCGGTTACTCTTTCTGTCAACTGGTCTCAATAATAATGTCATTCCAGCCGCGTTGTTATGTTGCTATTGTAGTGGCGTACTGCTGAAAGTCCCGTTACTGTTGATGTGGAAACTGAAGCTGTGTTTGTTGCTGGTGCATCGGGTGAAGCGCGATCTGAAATAAAAACAACACCACATTCAAATTTAATTTTGAAACTAGAAGGACAAAGCCCATATGACACATGCTCCTTATGGAACATAAATATTTAACATGAAAATGAATGCCCTGAAAAAAACTAAAATGAAACGGTGGCACTAAAATGCAAAAAACAACAACAAAAAAACAGTGACCTTAGGTCAGTATGATCTTGACCTTCAATGACCTTGAGCTTTGGATGACTTTGACCTTCACATGACCTCTGATGCTCGTGTATGATCAAAAAACCCAACGTTGTTGCATACTATGCGTTAATTATACAGCCATTCCACTATACGATGACGTATTGCTTTTGGTATGTTTTTGCAAGGCCTAAATTGACCTTGACCTTCAAGATCAACGCAAAAACGTAACATATATGAAAGATCAATATATCATATCTAAACACAACAAGTTTGGACTTTATATTTCGCATAGTTTAGGTAACTTTAAAGTACCTATACGAACCGACTTTGGACAGCTCCAGTGACCTTGACCTTGGAGTGAGGTTGACCAAATGTGCATGGTATGTGTGTCTCATTGATATCTATCATGCATTCAAAGAATCATAAGTTCAATATTACTAACTTAAAAACAATTTTTGTGAAAAATTGTAATTTTTTGACTAACATTTGTTGACCCTGTGACCTTGACCTTGAAGTTAAGTCATTCATTCACTGATCATTTATGAGGTTTCATGGTTATACACTATACAAGTTTGGTTCTGATACTTGAAATAGGTTCTGAGATATTAATCCACTTGTAAGTTTTGCACAGACAGAAGGAGGACAGATAAACGGACGGATGTCTTTTTTGTTAGATTTCATTTTTGGACTATTTAGGACTCATCTTGAAAAAAATCTTTAAAAAATATTTTGGGGGGTAAGTACACACTCATATTGCTATGCATGCGAGTACCCCTTGGGGTCATGAGCAATCTTGTCACTGTAGATTGTTCTAACCTATAAAGGGAACAGTGAAAGCCCCAGTTGAAAACCTGTCTTGCCTTTGTAGGCATGACTAATTCACTGCGGCAACAGTTCCCCCCCGTTGGAGTGCCGGGGGTTTCAGTATAAATAGTATCCCCACTTTCTGGAAATTTAGTGCTTTAAATTCCCACTGTCGCTGTCTTCATCATTTGCTCTTTCCCATTCCTGATCTGTCCTATCACTCTGCTATACTTTCTTCTTCTTCGCTAGATCAATGACCTACCTTTTTTCTTGAAAACTCTTCCTGGACAAGACTCCTTGTTTGTGTATGAGGTCTGTTGGATCAGCTTGGGAGTGTTGGACGCTTTCTGCCGGGTGGTCACTAGGGCTTCCTATGATTGTATTATTTCGCACTATAGGCATTTTGTATGTATGTGTTTGGTTGATGATTTATAATGATGGTTGTATTCTATTTTGTTTTTGTAATCGGGGTGTTCGCGTAGTTGAGGTCAACCCTCAGCCGTCCCCCGCGTGGGATGTCTTTATTGTAAAGTGACTGGCCGGTGGAGGGCATTCAATTTTCCCACTAGGGTTGTTTCGGCAGATCTTTTATGCGGATCGGGGGTTGTCCGGTCCTGATTTGGCTCGGAAGAGTCCGCTGGACCCAAAGCAACAATAAATCAATCAATCAATCAATCAATGCATGCGAGTCAAAAAGTTAAATTTTGTTAAACATTGTCATTTTGGGGCTAATATTGTGTGACCTTGACCTTGAAATAAAGTCATTCATTCACTAATAATTTTTGAGGTCTCGTAGATATTCACAATCTTATCAAGATTGGTTGTGATATTTCAAATAGTTTCTGAGATATTAAGCCACTTGCAAACTTTGCATAGATTATTTAGGATTCATCTTGAAAAGATTTGCAAAAGTCATGAAACTTTTTTTATGTGTGTGAGAGGGGAGGGGGAAGGGGCGGGTGAGTACATAGACTCACATTGATATGCGATTCAAAAAACTAAAAGATGACTTCTCTCGATGTGCGTAAGTTCGATATTATATTGAAAGCATATCTGTAGTTTAAGTACATAGTACATGTTAAAACCAAATCCCTCCAGTTGTGTGGAATAGCTTGTCCAGAATTGTCAATGTCTGTTCAAAGATCATCGGTGTCAGGCAGAGAGACCTGGGTTCTTTCTGCGATCGGCAAATCATCAAGAAGGCGAACGGAATTATTTGTAGACCAGAGCATGTTCTGGCGGGCGAGTTCTCAGTGCTACCATCCGCGCGCCGTTTTGCCTTACCGGCCTGTAAGGGTAATCGCCGCTCCCACAGTTTTATTCCTTGCGCAATTCGACTGCTAAATTTGATGCGATCATCTCCGCTTTAACATTTTCCCCGCCGCCCTAATGCAAACTTATTTATTTATTTATTTATTTATTTAAAAAAATAAACGCTCGTCGATGGCCCGATTCAGGGATTGATTGACTGTTTATCGACCGATTGATTTGATGATTCATTGATGATATTCTTACCTTATTTTCTTACCTTCATGTTTTTATTTGATTTAACTGTTTAACTGTCGGCTGTGAGTGTTCATGATGTGCGTGGTGTGTGTGTGTGTGTGCGTGTGTGTTTGGTTTATGTTTGTATGGTAGGACATGTGATTATGAAATCGTGTGATAAACTTTTAAATTTCACAGCTTTTTTTTTTTAAAACTTCTTTATGTATTTATTTATTTTAATAATATGAGCTGCTTCTAAATCTTGTAATTGCCCTATGTGGATAAATAAAGTTGTATTGAATTGAATTGAATTGAATTGAATTGGTAGAAAATGATGACGTGACTATGATGACCCAATATACATAAATTTATGTCAGCTGGCAGGCATCGTTACGTTTCAGCTACGTACCAAATTTCAAAGAAATCTGTCCATTAGCTTTAGAGAAAATAGCGCACGGATGAACGGACAGACGGTCACACAGAGCCAAAAGCAATAGTTGCCCAACTTCGCTCGGGAGCTAATAAACGAGAGGATACTTTTCAAATTATTGGTCCTTCCATACCTGAGAAGGCAAATGCTGGCCCAGTAAGGTAATATACTGCGGCGTCTGCTGGTTTCCATTGCACATGTTGACATTACGAGCCCCATCTTGTCGGTTTCTCACTAACTGTGGGGAACCTTCATCTCTGCGCCCAAAACCCCCTCCAGATACAGTCTCTGTGTGGCCCTGCTGTCTCTGAAAACCGGCATTAGATGGTGACAACGACGCTGGTGATGATAATGATAATGATGATGATGATGATGATGATGATGATGATGATGATGATGATGATGATGGTGATGATGATAATGATAATGATGATGATGGTGATGATGATGATGATGATGATGATGATGATGATGATGATGATGATGATGATGATGATGACGACAATATTGATGTTGTGGACAACGTATACGATAGTGTGTCGTTGTGCGCAAATCTTGTAGCTGGTTACATCTCCTGTCGTAGTTTTTTAGCCGTTACCACTGTTTGCACATACCGCGTTTTTGTGCCTTAAGCAGGAAGATGCATTATATTAGAACTATACTTCTGGTAAAAGTCACCATAAAGCCAAAATCATATTATTCTCACCTGTTGTTGTTGCTGTTGAAAAACATGTTGCTGTTGTTGCGGTTGCTGCTGATGCTGTTGTGGGACCGCCGGTAGATTCAGCATACCAGATGGACGAAAGTTAGCATCTTTGGGCAGCTGAAGCTGAAGCTGCTGCTGCAGTTGACTGTCCAGCAAGCTTACATTTTCATTCTGCAAGAAAAATTATAAGTCTATAATTATTAAGTAAACAACTCATAAATAAGAACCCAATTATATATGCCCTCGCAAAATGTCTTATGTTTGTACATCGTTTATCGCGATTTGTGTGCGGTAACATGTAATTGACTCCACCGATTCCATTTCCTAGATGACTTGTACCTACCCTAACCATTCTGGAATATAATTATTTAGTAATTCTTCATAAAGGATATGGAGATGTGTGTGTGAGTGTGTGAGTAAAATGTTGCAAAGATAAAAATGGGAAACTGAACCTATCAATCATTGCAAGCCAAAAAAGTGCTGACCTTTACAATAGCACACACTGATTACCGTTTGCCATTTCAACATTGCTTCTCATCTATTAAGGGCAACCGTTTAAGACAGACAAAAAATAATGCATCGATTTCAACATGTCTTCTTTTCTCATTAACCAAGTAGCGTTGTTCTAAAATTGTTACTCCACGGTATTTGACCAGTCACAGATGACGTAACAAAGTCTAACAAAGTCGTAAGAATACAGGACCTAAAACCCGTTTACGAATCGCAGTCTGTTCTTCCTTTTCTGTTAATGGTTGAAAAACCAGTCTTATTGTAATTTCTAAAACAGCGAGGTTTTATTCAGAAACCGTCTCCAATTCACAAAAAACTGCAGCACAAATTATCTCAAGGATAGGAGAGTCAAACGAGTAAAAACGAGTAGTAACGAGTAACTGACTCAGCGAATGAAACTGAGATTGTTTTCATTGGCTGCCAAAGCTATCCTATCCTATCCTATTCTATCCTATTCCATCCAGTAACTAGAAAGCCGTTGGGTCACCATAGATGATGGTTTAACAAGGGTATTCCAACTTTCTCTGTCCTCAGCAACCCTCATGGCTTCGCTCAGTGTCAGGCCATTCTCGAATTTTGTCCTCCCACCTCTTTTTCTGTCTCCCTCTTCTTCTGCCTCCTTGCACCGTACCACTTAGGATTGCCTTTGCAAACCCGATGCTTTGGTGGCGTGGCCATACCATCGGAGTATCCGTTTTTTCACCATTGTAAGCCTGTCATCGTGTTGCCCAATGGCTTGTGTGATGGTCTGTAGGACTTCGTCGTTGGTGATGTGTTGGTTATAGGAAATGCCCAGAAGTCTTCTGTAGCACCTCATCTCCATGCTCCGATTCTTCGTTGTAGGTCTGCTATAAGGGTCCATGTTTCGCAAGAGTATAGGAAGATGGAGATGACAAGGGAGCCAGCCACATTACTTCGGAGTGTAGACCGATGGCCCTGTCTTTCCAAATAGGCTTCAACATTGTCAGGGCAGCAGTTGTTTGTGCTATCCTGAAGAGGAGAACTTCCTGTCGGGACCCTTTGTCTGATACAATTGCTCCTAAATATTTGAAGCTAATTTGTCTATATTTTTTAGCAAATTGATACGAATTAATGAATGCAAATGGCATTGCTTTTCACTGGGCAAGATTGGTCGAAGACACCTGTCTTGGGTCACGTTAGGCTGTTCATTTCTCTTTAATCTGTGCGCGTGCATTAATTATGTTTGTATTTGCATAACATTGTTCGCAATCAATGTGTAAAGTAGTCGCTCACACCCATCTTTCTCCTCTAATCTAATTTCTACTCATCGTTTTGTGTTTCCAGATCTATATGGAAATACTTTGAAATAGTCGGGAATCAGAACGAGCAAAACTGTCGATCTATCGGTTGGTCCGTTTGGAAGCCCTCTCTCAAGAACAACTGAATGGATTTTGACCAAACTTCATAGAAACATCACCTAGTTTAGTGGTCTTTCCTCCGTGCCATCAAATTTGCTCTAACGAAAAGGTCAAGGTCACTGGAGTCTTTTTTTTTTTTTTTTTTTTTTTTTGATAAACACGCTTTGCTCAATATCTGAAAAACGTCTAAAGGAATTACGTTGAATTTTGGTAAATAGGTACTGAAAATCAAAGGCCATTCTTCAGTCGCAGTCCGGTTGTCAGGCAGTAGTTCAGTCAGTCGGTCCATTGCTCTGAATTTAATTATTTTTTTCTTCAAAACACACTTTTGCCTTATGTTAAAAATAACTGAACCGAAATTAATCATTTTTACTTACTTTGCGGATACTTTAACTACTATTAAGCATGTTGGATCATCCCTAATTGTACTTTATCAAAGGTAAAGGTCATTGTGATTCACCATTTTTTAAACACGTTGTGCGCTGTATGAAAAAACAGTCACATCGAGATCGGATTTTTCATTTTGATATTTTCCATATTCCACGCCAAGATGCGAATAAAAAAAATATATATATTACTCTATTGCTTCACTTTGCAATCTCAGCATTTTTTGTCAACCAGATAGGCCACCGTTTAGGCCCGACACAAAGCAGTAATCCGTTGCTTCATTCCCATGAGATCATTTACCATGCCTATCCGCATGAACTGCTGGTTAAGGCGCTGCAACCTGCTGAGAAGGTCCTGGTTGCGCATTTTCTCCTCCTGATGCTGCTTGTGGATGGCTTCCAGTTCAGCCAGCAGAGCCTGCTTCTCCCTCTCCAACACAGGCAGGGCCAGTTGCACACGACTCAGCACTACGTTGGCTTCTTGGTCCGTCTTTTTCAGTCGGGACACTGAGAGAAAAACAGAAATTGAAGTTAGCACTTGAGGAGAGTTTGAATTTTGGCCTACTTCGCAACCTCCAAAGAAAAGCGTTTCCACGTATGCTGTATATAAGTATATATTATAGCCTTTTTTGTATTAGACACTTACAACTTGACGAGTACCAGTACAGTTACTACCGCTAAATTAACATGAATTATCCTCCCACTCATTCCCACCCATCTCTCTCTCTCTCTCTCTCTCTCTCTCTCTCTCTCTCTCTCTCTCTCTCTCTCTCTCTCCCTCTCTCTCTCTCTCTCTCTCTCTCCCTCCTCCCATCATTTATTTTATGCTTTCAGACTCAATAAATCGTGTTTGCTCTACAAACTTACTTTCAGTTTTGCACCTGCGTCGGATGACCAGGAACTTTCTGTACATCCTCTTCATAGCCTGACGGCTGCTCTGCCTCTCCAGTACTTCAGTAGTCTGCACCATCTGATCCACGCTGCCCAGCTCGCCGTTTTCTGCATTCTTCTTATCTGTCGTCTGCTCTGTGGAAGCAGCAACAGTGTCACCAATGGTCTTGGCTTTGGTCAGAGTGCAGTCTTCACCGCATGCACCTTCTCTCTCGTATGCACCGAAAGGCAGCTCATCCACAGACGATTCTTTGATATGATGGGTTTCCAACTGCTCGCGTGATTGTCTATCTGCAACTGCAGCAAGCGCTGTAACTTCTTGGGACACACGCTTTTCTGCGCTCTGGATGGCTGTCAGTACACTCTGGTTGGCTAATTGTGTGCTCTGGAGGTTGGCTGTTAGTGCGCTCTGGGAGTTGGTTGTCAGTGCGTTCCGGTTGGCAGCCAGTGGGCTCTGGTGGTTGGCTGTCAGTGCGCTCTGGTGGTTGACTGTCGGCGCGCTCTGGTGGTTGGCTGTCAGTGCGCTCTGGTGGTTGACTGTCGGTGCGCTCTGGTGGTTGGCTGTCAGTGCGCTCTGGTGGTTGGCTGTCAGTGGGTTCTGGTGGTTGACTGTCGGTGCCCTCTGGTGGTTGGCTGTCAGTGCGTTCTGCTGGTTAGCTGTCGGTGCGCTCTCATTGCCTGTCGTCCCTTGTGATCGTCTGTTGGACGGCGCCATTTCTCGCAACTGCGACCTTTCGGAGATTCGGTTGGACAGTGGTTTCTTCAGAGCATCCTGACTTGTTGGCGTGAGTCCCCGATGACTGGCGAAGTGGGCAGGTTGGTCTACTTCTGAGTCCGGTATAGGGGTTGGAATATAGTCTACCGTTGTTCCAATCTCTGCTTCTTCTGAGGAATGGAAACAAGATGGCAAGCATTTAGGAGCGTTCCAATCGCCATGGAAAATATATACGAAAACGTTATTTCTCATTGAAAGGTAATTATAGACTGAACTATGTATATTGTGCAACATTTTAAAATGAAAAGTATATAAAAATGAGAAGAAGGTCAGCAATAAATTGAGGAGCAGTGGAGTTGGGAAAACTGAAGCACTAGATAACGCTGCTCGAGCGCTCAACAGGAAACCAGTGAAGGGGCAGGGAAGTGACATGGTCAGATTTACTTGAGTGAAAGACTGTGCAGCCAGCATGGTTTTGAACTTTCTGAATGCGATAGAGGATGGAATTACAGTATTCAATTCTATGAAGAATAAATGCGAACAATAGAGTTTTTTGTTGCTTCTCAAGAAAGGGTATGGAAAAAAATTCATTAGAAACATTATTCTAAAAAGACTGGTCAAAAGTGACACCAAAGTTGCACCCTAAAGTTGTTCCAATATTTCATTCTGGAACACACAAACGAGGGGGAGAGTGGGGGAAGGAGGAAAAGGGGGTGGGGGTTACACACGGTCAATGATGTTAGATGACAGCATCAACACTTAGAATACTTGGTAGGATCATACAGACTCGAAGAAGAGACAAGCTGAAATTGAAACGAGATACAGATACAAGCGCATGTGGACCAGAGACAAGCTGAAATGGAAACGATTTGATCTCGCCAGACTGACATTTAACAGCACGTGAAGAAGAGAAATGGATTGGATAACTACCACCACCGCGTCCTCATCATCTACAATTTTTATGGTACCAAATGGCTAACTTATTAGACTGTAATCGTCGGAGAATACATGTAAGTAAGCTTACCCATTTCGTCACAGCTATTCATAGGAGTCAGACCCATATTCCTCACGTGCTGACATATAGCATCGACATCCGTCCCACTGTCACTCAGCGAGCACTCCAAGTTTATTATTCTGCCAGCAGTGACGTCAGACATGTGTGGCGTCACAGATGACGTGGGTTCCTCTTCAAAAGTCGCGGTCTCTGTAATTTGATTCGTGGGGTTACTGTTCACCGTCGTTTGCGTTTCATCTGCGGCAAGTTCAAGGTGTAATGCCATGGCAACCCAGCGGCGGATTTGATCGTATGAAAAGTACGCTGCAAATTGAATGAAAAGATTACTTACATTAAAAAAAAATATACGATTGGATAATTTTAAATATCGTCACAGTTCTCGTCATAGTTTCACATCAACAGACATCTGATCTTAAAAGAATTGCGCAAAATCGATACTTCTTTTATTTTAAACAGCTGTTAATACAAAACATGGTGATGAGTTGCTACAGAAGACTTCTGGGCATTTCCTATACAGGGCTAGAAATTAACTTTTTTCTTTGAGGGCCACTGGGCCCCTTGATTGAAAAATTTGAGGGCCCACAAAAACAAAAGAAGTATTGACAATATAATAAGTAGAAAGTACAATTTGTCTGATAATCTAAAATAAAAACAATTGAATTTCCACGGCACACAGAATAACACTTCTTGGCCGTCCTCGTTCACTTCAAGGCCATGCCATGGAAATCTTTTTTTTCCACCCTTCATTGTACTTCCTTGATCTTTTTTCCTCTTCATACTTCTTTTTTCTCTCTTTTTCTTGTTCTTTCCTTTCGTCGACGTTTTCTTCTGGCGTCTTTCCCTTCCCAAAAATTGGAAAATACGCCATCGCCGATTGTTTTAGCAACTGTATGGCGACGATATGTAGCCATACTTTCGTACTTGCAAAGATGGACATTTTGCGCTTATGTTGTGCCATAGCCTTTTGTTTATTATATTAAAAAGATATTGAAGTGTAAACTTTTGAGTGCAAAATTAAAGGGTTTTCGCTTCTTTTCTCTGTTTTTTTTTTGTTTCTGTCCAAATTTAGGGCACCGGTGTGGGTTGCTTCCCTTGGCTCAAATACGAAACTGCCGAGTAGAGCTAGCTGTAGCAGACGAATTATTTTGCGGGCCAAGCGGGCCCTTCGTTTTTCAACTTTCCGAGCCCGAAATCAACTTTGCGGGTTTTTGGCCCTGGGCCCCCGCTAATTTCGAGCCCTGCTATACCTAGTACATCACCAACGACGAAGTCCGACAGACCATCACACAAGCCATTGGGCAACACGATAACATGCTCACAGTGGTGAAAAAACGGAAACCCTGATAGTAGGGCCACGTCACCAGAGCATTAGGCATTGCAAAGAACATCCTGCAATGCACGGTGAAAGGAGGCAGAAGAAGAAGGAGACAAAAAAAGAAGTGGGAGGACAACATTCGAGAATGGACTGGCTTGATACTGAGCGAAGCCATGAGGGTTGCTGAGGACAGAGAAAGATGGAGTTTAAACGATCATCTGTGGTTCCACAACGACCTTCGAGTTACGGGATAGAAAAGGATAGGATAGGATGATGATCAACATCGAATGAGAAGACATGTCATCATCGTCATATGCATCGTCGTCGTCATCATCATCACCTTCTTCTTCTTCATCATCATCATCATCACTTCCACCCCCACCCACCTCCCACCGCCACCACCATCATCTTACTGTTGTATCACTCACACTGCATGCAGATGATCAGGAGACAAGTAGTGACTGCCATGGCAATCCCTTGCAGCAACATTTTCTGGATTCAAACACACCTCACAATGTCAGTGTCATACATCATTAATCGGTGTCATTTCAACTTTTGGAATCCTGAAGGTTTTGTTCATTTTTTTCTGACTCTATAAAGCTGACCGGCTAAATTCTGAATAAAAAGATATGTGAATTCCTCATTAGATCTACTGACTGGTCAAACACAGTGTTGCGCATCCACATGCAGTTTAATGTTTCTGTCCGATTTGTATGCGTCTTTACTGGATACAGTGCGTTATTGCAAACACCTATAAACATGCTATTACAGCGGTTAATCCATTCCGCGTATGTGCCACCCGACTATCCGTACAACACTTGTTCAAGTGAGTCCGAGGTCGAGGTGAAAATTGCTTACAGTTACAAACTAATACCATGTCTAATTCACGCTAAGAGATGACAATTTGCTTATACATGTTTGTGTCTAATATTTGCGAAATTTGAATCTAAACCAAGCATTGAAAATGTCGTCTGTTTTATCTCCTTCAGAATAGAGGCACGGGGGCCCATTATATTAACGCAGCGGAGCGTCACGAACGTGCTCCAAGGCGTTGTTGCAAATTAACCAAGCGGGGTGGTATTAAGTTAATTAACATACTTCTATCAATTATCCGATTGTATTTTGTCTGTATATCGCCATCAAGAAAGTAGACCAGCTATCCTTTTTATTACCCATACGATGTGAAGAATTCCCCAGGAGTCGCGTGGCGAGTCTGACCACCAGCTGACCAGGTTGGAACACAGCAGGACAATGACGACGAAGAAGATGGTTAGCAGGTCAGACACTGTCAGGCGTCGCCCAAGCGGAATGTCATCATCCGATCTGCTTAGAGAAGACAGTAATTTGGTTTAGTGAAGCGTTCAGCTTTAATGATTCAGTGCATCTACTAACACGTCTAAACAGGACAACCAATTCGTTTCGTTTGGTAGATTAACGTCCCCGGACACACTTGAAACCAATATGATCCGCGAATGCCTATATACCGAGACGCGTCATAGACATAGGCGCTCGCGTGTCCAGATACAAGCGCCTGTGGACCAGAACGACCAACAGGTCGAACCGTTTATTACAAGTGTTAAGGAAGAGTGGTTAGTATGCAAGGATCATCATTTTAGTAATTCAGTATGGGGTTCGGGGAGAGTGAGGGAGGAAGGATGGAAGGGAGGGAGAGAAAGTGGGGGTGGGGGTGGGGAAGAGACAGACAGAGAGAGAGAGAGAGAGAGAGAGAGAGAGAGAGAGAGATAGAGAGACAGAGGGAGACAGAGGGAGAGAGGGAGAGGGAGAGAGAGAGATTTTACAAGCAATCTGAATCATTATGATACATACATGTACTTAACCGAAGTATTATAATAATGCAAATGTCATTATGTGAAAAGTAAGTTAAATGGCATTTTGCTATTGTGGACACAAAGATTTCCCTCCTAAGCTCCAATAGGGTTTTCAAACACCCAGCAAGCTCCAATAGGGTGGTCAAACACCCAGCAAGCTCCAATAGGGTGGTCAAACACCCAGCAAGCTCCAATAGGGTGGTCAAACACGCAGCAAACTCCAATAGGGTGGTCAAACACCCAGCAAGCTCCAATAGGGTGGTCAAACACCCAGCAAGCTCCAATAGGGTGGTCAAACACGCAGCAAACTCCAATAGGGTGGTCAAACACCCAGCAAGCTCCAATAGGGTGGTCAAACACCCAGCAAACTCCAATAGGGTGGTCAAACACCCAGCAAGCTCCAATAGGGTGGTCAAACACCCAGCAAGCTCCAATAGGGTGGTCAAACACGCAGCAAACTCCAATAGGGTGGTCAAACACCCAGCAAGCTCCAATAGGGTGGTCAAACACCCAGCAAGCTCCAATAGGGTGGTCAAACACCCAGCAAGCTCCAATAGGGTGGTCAAACACCCAGCAAGCTCCAATAGGGTGGTCAAACACCCAGCAAGCTTCAATAGGGTGGTCAAACACCCAGCAAGCTCCAATAGGGTGGTCAAACACCCAGCAAGCTCCAATAGGGTGGTCAAACACCCAGCAAGCTTCAATAGGGTGGTCAAACACCCAGCAAGCTTCAATAGGGTGGTCAAACACCCAGCAAGCTTCAATAGGGTTTTCAAACACCCAGCAAGCTCCAATAGGGTTTTCAAACACCCAGCAAGCTTCAATAGGATGGTCAAACACCCAGCAAGCTTCAATAGGGTGGTCAAACACCCAGCAAGCTTCAATAGGGTGGTCAAACACCCAGCAAGCTTCAATAGGGTGGTCAAACACCCAGCAAGCTCCAATAGGGTTTTCAAACACCCAGCAAGCTCCAATAGGGTGGTCAAACACCCAGCAAGCTCCAATAGGGTGGTCAACCACACCCAGCAAGCTCCAATAGGGTGGTCAAACACCCAGCAAGCTTCAATAGGGTGGTCAAACACCCAGCAAGCTCCAATAGGATGGTCAAACACCCAGCAAGCTCCAATAGGGTTTTCAAACACCCAGCAAGCTCCAATAGGGTTTTCAAACACCCAGCAAGCTTCAATAGGGTTTTCAAACACCCAGCAAGCTCCAATAGGGTTTTCAAACACCCAGCAAGCTCCAATAGGGTTTTCAAACACCCAGCAAGCTCCAATAGGGTTTTCAAACACCCAGCAAGCTCCAATAGGGTGGTCAAACACCCAGCAAGCTCCAATAGGGTTTTCAAACACCCAGCAAGCTCCAATAGGGTTTTCAAACACCCAGCAAGCTCCAATAGGATGGTCAAACACCCAGCAAGCTCCAATAGGGTGGTCAAACACCCAGCAAGCTCCAATAGGGTGGTCAAACACCCAGCAAGCTCCAATAGGGTGGTCAAACACCCAGCAAGCTCCAATAGGGTGGTCAAACACCCAGCAAGCTCCAATAGGGTGGTCAAACACGCAGCAAGCTCCAATAGGGTGGTCAAACACCCAGCAAGCTTCAATAGGATGGTCAAACACCCAGCAAGCTCCAATAGGGTGGTCAAACACCCAGCAAGCTCCAATAGGGTGGTCAAACACCCAGCAAGCTTCAATAGGATGGTCAAACACCCAGCAAGCTCCAATAGGGTGGTCAAACACCCAGCAAGCTCCAATAGGGTGGTCAAACACCCAGCAAGCTTCAATAGGATGGTCAAACACGCAGCAAGCTCCAATAGGGTGGTCAAACACCCAGCAAGCTCCAATAGGGTGGTCAAACACCCAGCAAGCTTCAATAGGGTGGTCAAACACCCAGCAAGCTCCAATAGGGTTTTCAAACACCCAGCAAGCTCCAATAGGGTGGTCAAACACCCAGCAAGCTCCAATAGGGTGGTCAAACACCCAGCAAGCTCCAATAGGGTGGTCAAACACCCAGCAAGCTCCAATAGGGTGGTCAAACACCCAGCAAGCTCCAATAGGGTGGTCAAACACCCAGCAAGCTCCAATAGGGTGGTCAAACACGCAGCAAGCTCCAATAGGGTGGTCAAACACCCAGCAAGCTCCAATAGGGTGGTCAAACACCCAGCAAGCTTCAATAGGGTGGTCAAACACCCAGCAAGCTCCAATAGGGTGGTCAAACACCCAGCAAGCTTCAATAGGGTGGTCAAACACCCAGCAAGCTCCAATAGGGTGGTCAAACACCCAGCAAGCTCCAATAGGGTGGTCAAACACCCAGCAAGCTTCAATAGGGTGGTCAAACACCCAGCAAGCTCCAATAGGGTGGTCAAACACCCAGCAAGCTCCAATAGGGTGGTCAAACACCCAGCAAGCTCCAATAGGGTTGTCAAACACCCAGCAAGCTCCAATAGGGTGGTCAAACACCCAGCAAGCTCCAATAGGGTGGTCAAACACCCAGCAAGCTCCAATAGGGTGGTCAAACACCCAGCAAGCTTCAATAGGGTGGTCAAACACCCAGCAAGCTCCAATAGGGTGGTCAAACACCCAGCAAACTCCAATAGGGTGGTCAAACACCCAGCAAGCTCCAATAGGGTTGTCAAACACCCAGCAAGCTCCAATAGGGTGGTCAAACACCCAGCAAGCTCCAATAGGGTGGTCAAACACCCAGCAAGCTCCAATAGGGTGGTCAAACACCCAGCAAGCTCCAATAGGGTGGTCAAACACCCAGCAAGCTCCAATAGGGTGGTCAAACACCCAGCAAGCTCCAATAGGGTGGTCAAACACCCAGCAAGCTTCAATAGGGTGGTCAAACACGCAGCAAGCTCCAATAGGGTGGTCAAACACCCAGCAAGCTTCAATAGGGTGGTCAAACACCCAGCAAGCTCCAATAGGGTGGTCAAACACCCAGCAAGCTCCAATAGGGTGGTCAAACACCCAGCAAACTCTAGGTCACTTCTCTCCCAATCGCCTAGGATTGCGCTCAGTTGTCTATGCATCAGTCCAAAGGCTGCAAGTGGGCATCTCGGGCAACTTGAGTTGGATCCTGTATCGGCCTGGGCCTTGAGGAGCTGTAAAAGCGCTCTAGGAACGATTGAATAAATAAATTGCAATCTTTAGCAAAATACTTGAACATTTATTTACAAAAATAAAATAGGTTTGTTGCTAATGTTGCATTTCATTTCGCTTAGGGCATACCTGTTAGTAGGATT
The DNA here is from genome assembly GCA_036898135.1 of Oncomelania hupensis. Taxonomy (NCBI): domain Eukaryota; kingdom Metazoa; phylum Mollusca; class Gastropoda; order Littorinimorpha; family Pomatiopsidae; genus Oncomelania; species Oncomelania hupensis. The sequence continues at coordinate 72,481,663 of CM072511.1, read as the reverse complement.
AACGGACTGACTATCGTGACCAGTTTTTGTTGTCTTTTTAGTCACTCGGGGTGTAGCGTTAGTGTTAGAGTCCAAAGAATCTCCAAACGTTTCAGGCAGGCGGGAAGTCGTGGGGGAAAATGTATCGTTGGCGTGCTCTTCAGCCATGTCAGATTTTGGTATGTCTGGAATAGGCACAAAGAAACGGGTCAGCCTGAATGTTGATACCGAATCTCTATAATAATATTTAACAAACATCACAAGTTCTCCTCCATCCTTTTCCCCTTCTTAGGCTTCTACAAAACGGTCTTTGACGTCACCCTAAAGAAAGTCATCAATGCGGGTTCGAATCCAAATCGAACGTTTAATGTGAATGCGTGCATATCGACAGTACAAAAATAACGGCCCAAAACAGTCATTATGCTGGTTCAACCATAATCGGCTCACCTGATCCACAGTCTCCTTTGTTGAGAGACTCGTTTTCTGACAAACGTGGCGTCTTTTCAGGGTATTCCTGGGAAGGCTCTTTTGGGGTTGCTGGTGAATCCCGACAACGCCATCTTCCACGGACCTGCTCGTCTACAAATTGTTCGTCTCCGTCTGTTTTACTCTCTAATAGTTTGGCCATTCTCAATCACACGACTGAAAAGATCCAAAAACCTATGAAATAACTTCAGCACTCATGCTATGCTATCGAGTGCTGAACTTTGACGTCATCGCATTTTTTTTTTTCCCCTTGGAACTTCGTCACTAATGGCGTACACATGGCGCGTTTTTTTTTTCTTGTTGTTTCCCCCCACCCCCACTTCCCATCCCCTCCCCACCCCCAAATGACGCCAACGCCTACAATTACGCACTAGAGTCATTTCGTGACCGTCTGTGAATCTGAAGATTTCATTTGTGAGTAAACAATCAATCGTGATTGCATGCAGTGCGGTGTACAGCTTCTGAAAGAAACTCAAACTAAGAGAAAGCAAAGAGTAAAGCAGGAATTTCATGTTTGAAGAAATACAAATGAATTCATTGTGTGGGAGAAAGGTACGTCCCATTGCATATTTTATTTCACATCGGTTATTTAAAATCGGCCTGCTCGACTGATTTTTATGGATCAATAATGATGACTATGATGGCACTCAGAAGAACGACGATGATGAAGAGATGATGATGAGGAGGAAGAAGTAAAAGACGACGAGGAGAGTTTGTTGCTGTGATGATGTTAGATAGCAATGTAATCGAGATCGTCATTGCAGTCTTTCATAACATAACTCATAAGTATTGGAATTTTAAAATAGAGTTTTGCTTTTCAGTATCATTTATCAATATGTTTCAGATTGTTGCAGCATAAAGAGCTAATTCCCAAGAACAGTCTTAAGTCATCTGACGTCCGCAGTGACAAATATCTCGAGTTCAAGTTTCCATTTTAGTACACTGAGCCTGAGCTGTTCTGTTGTAAACATGTCAAACTATCCGCGACCACAGCATCTCACAAACGTTCAATACTCATTTGATATGAAGGAGCCGCGATCCGGCATTCCTTTGGAAGCAATAGGCGCTTCAGGCTGTACATCGCCTTCTGCGGCTCTTTCGTCTAACAGACGATCTTCCACTGGCGGCGTTTGGCCTGGACTTCAGCCGACACTAAAACTACAAAACTCGTCTGTTTTCTCAGCAGCTTCGGGTCATTATCCAGTCTCCCTTTCACTTTCTACGCCGGGAATTTGGAGAGCAGACGTGCCACCTCTAGTTTCTTCAATTCAGCGAAGGGGGTCTGCATCGACAGGATGTCCTTCTTCTCATGTGTCCAACCAAGTTCCTGTGTACCGACCGATGAACAGCAGAATTCCTCATAGGTCTCCAACGGCTTCGCCTCGATCACCTATCTTCACAGTTGCAGCTCGTTCAGACGTCCAAGGCCCAAAACCTATGATCTCTTGTGCAGATAAAGAAGGGGCCAGTCTTACAATGATGACACCCGCCCAAACAGACCACATAGAGTCCCCTAGGTTTCTTCAAAGGACAAAGGACAAGCTACGCCAAGCTCAAGCCATCCTCAAGAGGTACCAAGTGAAAGGTATAGCTAAAATATAATACAAATTGTGATTTGGGTTGCCACAATCGTTTATTCTGTTGCCTCTTACTTTGTATCGTTGTGGCCGCGTGGTCTAAGGCTGGACTAACTTGCCTTGTCCACAGGCCAGAAACCAATGGCGCCAGACAGGTGTGGGATCGATTCTGCCTCTGGGCGTTATGTTTCTCCGAACATTATTTACTTTCGACTCGGAAAACGTCTCGGGGGTTTTCTCCGGGTACTCTGGTTTGCTCCCACAGCAAAAATTTCAAAAATAATACTAATATTAGATAGATTGGGTTTGGGCGCGCCACAGGCTGCGATTACGCCTTCCCCAAGGGAGGGCGGCACAGAATTTCCAAAAAAAAGAGAGACAACAAATATAATTTTTTCAAAATAAAATTTAAAATATAATACAACAAAATTCTATGCAGTGTTCCCTCCACACACAAAAAATGAGAGTCCTTGGGACTCCCAGGTATAAAATTTTAAGAGTCCTTGTGCAAATTGTGAGAGTCCCCAAATCGGTGGATGAACGGGTTTTGGGCCCAGTCAACCAAGTCATAAGTGACATGATCGTGTATGATAGAATCAAAGAATGGATTCACGAAGATTTCTTCTGTTCAGTGAATGTATTGCTTGGAGGAAGTTTACAATGCGCGCGCATGCGATTTTTAAGGACGACAACTCCCGAAACAATCTTTAATCGTCTGCAATGGCAGTCTCAGTTGGGTTCTGATTCTGATTATGCCGTGAATTAGTTCTCCACTCGTTGGTCGTATTTTTGACTTCAGCGATCCGAAAAAAATGTGTGCGTCAACAGGACGCACACATGCAAATTTTTCTGCGTCATTTTTTATATTTTGTGCGTAATTGACGCACTACTGTGCGTAATCGGGAACACTGCTATGGATGCTACATAGTTTTGTTGCTGCAAATCAATATAATTTGCTGCAAATCAAGGTATGTTGCAGTATGATAACGATATCGATAATTTCACTCCGAACTAAATATGTTTTCTGTTTCACAGCTGAAGAATTGAATCACACCACAGAAAGCAAGCACAAAATGATAGGTGCTCTGCGCGTGCGTCGTGACCTGTTAAACTGCGACATCGCAACTATCGTGCAGCTAGTGCAGACGTCCCGTCAGCAGCTGGACCAGCAACGGCTAGCCAACAAGACCCTGCAAAGATACATTGAGCAGCTGACCGCGGAGGATGGATCCAAAGGAAATACGTCCAACGACGGAGGTACAGGAGATACAGGGTCAAGCCCCGCAGACAAAACCTTCCGTCGTCAGGCAGACAAAAGCAGCAACAACAATTCGTACAGCGGTGACCATCATCTCTTTCAAAACGGCCAGGCAAAAGGCGACAGACACACGCCTAAAGCAGAGGCCTCAAGAGGAAAAGAAAACAACAGCACCGGCAGACAACCTAGTCCCAGCGTCAACAACCATGATCAGAACAGTAGGTACCGAAACCGCGACCATGCAATTTCCTTCGGCAGCCCCAAGCAGTACAAAACAAGATACGGGACAGAAGGTTTTGTTTACGATCCTAGCAAAGCCAGAACAGAGTGGAGCAGAATGCACACAGGATGTTATTATCGAAATTCATCTTACGGAAGTCCTATTGCTAGGAGCTACAACTATCAGCAAGAAGTCCATATGGGGAACCATCCAGATGACCGCACTGAAAAGATAAAACACACACCAGAAAAGGCATTTGGAACTGATTGGGGTAAGGATGCCTTAGAGACAAAGCAGCTATACAAAAACATATCAAATAATGACGAGAGAGAAAATGACCCGCCCAAAACCGCAACATCTGCAGGGAATGCTGCACGAGACAACGGGGCTGAAGCTAGCACGTACACGCACACCAATGTGTATAGCAGCACCGACAGTTCTGAGACGATGAAATTCATCATCGACATCAGCAGGGACAGCACCGACACTGATTTAGATGACAGTGTCGACACCAGTCAGGACAACATTGATTGCAGTGATGACAATTTCGACACCAACGAGAATGTCGAAGAAAATGACAATCCCGATGGAACACGGGATAAACCCGGAACATTGTCAGACAGCATCAAAATCAGCTGTAAAGAAAATAACAACGATAACAAGGAGAAAAGAGTCAACCAAAGTGACAAAGACTTAACTGGGAATAATGAACCAACCAAGGGCGTTGATCAGACAAATGAGGAAACTATAGGTGATGAAATTAAAGGCAAGAAAATTATCGACAGCAATGACGAAACTAAAGAACAAGCAAAGCCAGCAGAAACGCCTGAAGACATTATGATGAAGAAGAATACAGATGAAGACAGTAGGGACGCGACCGCAGACATGGTAAAGGTCAAAGAAACACAAACCATACTTCGAGGAAATATGGAGATCAAAGACCCAACTGAAAACAACACAGCTATTCAGAATACAATTGACGAAGGCTTATTAACCAAGCGCCGAACTGAAAATGTGATGAACGAAGACTCGAGTGAAATTATTAGGGAGCCCAAATACACAACTGGAACTATAATGGTGTCCAGAGATCCAGCGGAAAATACTACAAAGTCTAATGACACAATTGAAAACACCATAAAGATTGAGGACCCAACTGAAACGAACATAATTAATCAAAACATAATTGATGAAAGTTTTGTGAACAAGGACGAAGATGAAAATACTACAGTGACTAAGACCACAATTCAAAATACTATGCCGACCAAGACCCCAGATGACAATGCTATGAAGATCAAGCGCACAGCTAAAGATACTATGCTTATGGAAACCAAAGCCATAAATGAACATCCTATAGTTACTGAGGACACAAAAGAAAATACTGTGGGTACCAAGGCCGCAACTGAAGATACTTTAAAGAAAGGCACAACTGAAGACTACACAGCCAACAAGAAAACTGCTGAAAATACTATAGCGGTCAAGGACACATCTGAAGGTACGACGACCAACTACATGACTGAAGACTCATTACTTTACGTTACGGTGACCAAAGACCCAACTCGCAACACTTTAGAAACTAACGACACAAACGACACATCTAAAAATACCACTGTGAACAAGAACCCAACTGGAAATACTAGGGTGAAGAATGACTCAACTGAAAATAATATGGCGACCATAAACCCATTTGAAAATACTATGGTGACTATAAACGCAACTGAAAATACTATGGCGATCATAAACGCAACTGAAAATACTATGGTGACCATGAACGCAATAGAAAATACTATGGCGACCATAAAAACAAATGAAAATAATATGGCAACCATAAACCCAACTGAAAATACTATGGCGACTAAAAACGCAACTGAAAATACTATGGTGACCATGAACGCAACTGAAAAAACTGCGGCGACCAAGAACGCAACTAAAAATGCCATTGAGCTTAAAGATGCCCCTGAGTGTACCATATTAACTAAAGCCCCTACGGAATACACAATGATGACACACAACACCACCGAAGTCACTATGGTGACTATAAACGCAACTGAAAATACTATGGTGACCATGAACGCAATAGAAAATACTATGGCGACCATAAAAACAAATGAAAATAATATGGCAACCATAAACCCAACTGAAAATACTATGGCGACTAAAAACGCAACTGAAAATACTATGGTGACCATGAACGCAACTGAAAAAACTGCGGCCACCAAGAACGCAACTAAAAATGCCATTGAGCTTAAAGATGCCCCTGAGTGTACCATATTAACTAAGGCCCCTACGGAATACACAATGATGACACACAACACCACCGAAGTCACTACGTTGCCCACGGACACAACTGAAATTACCATGGTGAAAAATTACCCCATTGAAAATGCGATGTTGACCAAGGACAAAATTGATAACACTATGTTGAACAAAAATACAACGCAAGGAAGCATGAAGACCAAAGACACAAATGAAAACACGGTTATTAATGATACAAGAGGAGACACGATGTTAATGAAACACACAGATGGCAGCATTGATACCCAAGACACAGCACGTGATAAAACAGAAACGAAAGACACATGTGACAACCACTCTGTCATCAGTGGCACAACTGATGACAACATATCCAAGAAGGACACTACAGAAAATATAATAGTCGACAAGATCCCAGCTGGTGATATTATGGGCATCAAGGACACATCTGACGATTACCCAGTCACTATACGGAAAACAGATAACATAGTCGTCAATGACACAAGGACGACAAAATATCTACCAAGAACACCCTTGGAGACAACATAATAATGGAAGACACAATATATAACAAATCAGTCAACAAATACACGAATGAAGACAATGCAACATCTGAAAATAGCATTATTATCAAGAACAAAACTGAAGATAACACAATTATCAAAGATACAATTGGATACAGCACAGGCACCAAAGACAGAACTAACAACAGAGACAGCGAAGACACTACACAAGAATATACAAAGACCAACGATACATCTGAAAACAACACAATAACAAATTCAACACCTGACGAAGAGAACAGAGTCACCAGCGACACAGTCATAAAAAACACAGCTGGAAACGATACAGTCGCTGTTGTCACATCTGAAGATAGCGTGGTCAATAAAGATACAACTGACGACAACACATTCGCAAAGACCACAACTAAAGATAGCATAATCACCAAGGACACAACTGAAGACAACATAGTTACCAGCGACAAAACTGATGACAAAATAGCTACCGATACAACTAAAAACAAAATAGCCAAGAATGACACAACTGATGACAAAATAGCTACCAACGATACCAATGAAAACTAAATAGCCAAGGACACAACTGAAGACAACATAATCTACAAAGACACAGTCATCAAGAACAAACCTGAAGATTACACAGTGACCGAGGATGAATATGCAGACAAAACGGCCACATCTGACAAATACAATATCAAGGGTACAACTGAAGACGACACAGTCACCAAGGAAGCCCATGCTAACTGCAACAGAGATAAACTTGATGGCAATGATATACCAAACGCTGCGGCTGGACATGCAAAGATCAAAAGTGAGACCCTTGCAGACTCGATAAAGAAAATTGCTGACTCCACTTTAGGTAACGACGCTGGCGAAACCAAACCCCGAACACATACCTTTGAAATAGAGAGCGTTGCCGACCACGTTGACTTTGCTGGGGAATCAGGAACTGCAACAGCTCACTCCATTGTAGAGGACACTAAACGCTCATCTGCAACAGCACCCTTGCATGGCTATACCGTTGCTAATACAACTGACATCATTAAAATTAGTGTTATCATTGACAATAATGTAGGTGCACAGGCGGCGGAAGCAGGGGGGGCAGGGGGGCCATGCCCCCCCCCCCCCCCTAGAAAAATGTTGGAGGGGGCAGCCTTATATATTGCCCCCTCCAATAATGAGTAGTGTTTTTTTTTTTGTTTTTTGGGGGGGTGTTTTTTGCCAGGGCATCAAAGGATTTTTTTTCTTCAAATGGAATCAAGCAATACAAGTGTTTATCATCATAATCATCATCATCACCCTCTGATCAGTGAGAGAAGTTCGTCCCTTCGTCATCATTTCCTGTCGACGCGTCATAATCGTTAGCCTTAGCGTAGATCAAAGTGACCGACAGTTTTCGACATCGTGCACGTCACAGTCGGGTTTTTAATTTGCTGTCAGTTTTTACAGTCAACCGTTTTCAATATCAGCAATTTTCTCGACTACAAGTGAAGAAGTCAGCAAAAATGGCAAATGCTTTGACAGCTGGTGTTATTGTTCCTCGTCAAGCATCCCGACAGACTCTCCGTGACAACCAACCTGCGGCCACTCCAGAAGAATATTTCAAGATTAGCATTGCCATTCCTTTCTTGGAACACCTGTCAACCGAATTGGACTCGAGGTTCAAAAATGCTGGTCTAGCAGTTGATGGTCTATGTCTGGTGCCAAGCACTTTAATAGACAACCAGGATGGTTTCATGCAGGTTCCAGAAGAGGGTGATGCTGGCAATGTTGTGGGAGTCTGACCTACCAGACAACGCTACCCTTGATGCAGAATACCAACGGTGGGTTTTGCAAATGGCGAAGTGCTGCTGAGAATGCGACAGCTATCATCCCATCCACGGCATCAGAAGCACTGAAACATTGTGACAGGGATTTTTTTATCCCAACCTGTTTATCATGCTTTAGAACCTTTGCACCCTACCTGTCACTACTGCCGAGTGTGAGCGTTCAAACAGTCAGTTGCGCAACCTGAAAAACTACCTGCGCTCTACAATGGGGCAACAGAGACTAAATGGACTTGCTTTACTGAAAGTGCACAGGGATGTTGATATTGACTTCAAAGAGGCAGTGAACTGTTTTGCCAGAAGATACAATTCACAAATGGTACTAATGCCGAGGAACCTAGTGCAGCAAGACTGAATTAAGTGAAAGCAGGGCGGTGATGTTCATAAACTACAAGGTAAAGCTTTATACCGTTAACGATCAACAAAAAGTAGTGAATAATAATAGTATACAAAACATCTCTGCTGATAAATAAATGTGTGTGTGTGTTTTGGTTTTTTTAAGGGAGGGGCAGAGGATTATTTTTGTACCCCTGAGTTTGTCAGTTCAATTGTTCAAAAAGCTCAAAGTCCCAGACCATCACAGATGGCTTTTTCAAGGTTCAGATTGCACCAGATTGCACCATTTTGCATCCTTGAAAAAAAAATTTCCGGGGGAGCATGCCCCCGGACCCCCCTAGAAGGCTCGGCGCTTCGCTGAATCTGTAACCCCCACCCCCACCCTCGACGTTTCCCAGGTCTGGCCCTGATGTCAGTGAAAATAATGTGTGTGTGGCCCCCACCCCCCCCCCCCCCCCCCCCGCCCCAATTCTGAGCAGCGTCCGCCGCCTGTGAGGTGACAACATCACCAACGATCCAAAAAACAAAATTATGCCAGTACCACTACACAGTGATACTGATCCTGCTATTGGTAATACTAATAATGGTGCCATGAAAGAACACGGTACCATGGGTGACATCAAAGAAAACTCAGAGCAACCAACCGAGAAAGCATCTTGTAGCAGCAGAGCAACTGTTCAAGGCTGTTCAGGTCAGTACTCAGGAAATCACACTCAGAACCTTCTGGGATATCGAGGATCCAGAACGACACCACCAAAGAAGAATTACTAAACATGCTGAATGCTGGACATTCTCTCCTTTTACTTGCATCGTATAGAGCGTCTAAGTCCATCAGTATTAGTTCTTTTACGAATTCTAGCTTACCGTATTTGGCATATCTCTATAATTAGGTCCTAGATCTAGATCTGTGATCGTTGGCTGGTACGTCACAGGAGCCACGAACTTTCAGGAAATCAAACTCAGAACCTATTGCAATATCCGGGATCCAGAAAAACACTACCAAAGAAAAATCACTAATGATTGGGCATTCTCTTTCTAATAGTCTACGTCTACTTGTATCATAGTCAATCAGTATTAATTATTTTACTAATGCTGAGCGTACTTTATTTGGCATAACTGACTGAATGATGGAGGGTACGTCACAGGAGCCATGGGTCATCATATCTTAGTGTGCTTTAAAAATAATAACAGCTGTATTCCCTCACATAAATACTTAATATGAAACTATTGTACATTTCAGATTATAAACAGAGTTAAAATATTTTTTTCAGGTATATAATCTCATTTTCATATATTTTGACATGATTGTCTTTTTTTCTTTCTTTTTTTTTTTTTAAAATAACCTGAGACAGAGAAAACAGTTAATTTATCAGTTAAAGTAGTAGTAATTATAAAACACTTAGACAGAATTTTTGTAAAATTGAAATCAACAAAACGAAGAGAAGAAATCAACAAAACGAAGAGAAGAAATCAACAAAACGAAGAGAAGAAATCATAGTGAGTCATTGTTTATAGCTTCCAGCGGACTGCAAAGAGCCGAATCAGGACCACAATTTGGTTGAAAGAGGACTCGCCCCCGATCCATATAAAAGATCTGCTGAAACAACCTTAATTGTAACACTGAAGGCACTCCACCAGCCAATCACCTTACAATAAAGGCATCCCATGCAGGGGACGTTGAGATCCTATCCTATCCCGTAACTCGGAGGTCGTTGGGGCACCAAAGATGATTGTTTAACCAGCATACTCCATCTTTCTCTGTTCTCAGCAACCCTCGATCATGGCTTCGCTCAGTGTCAAACCAGTCCATTCTCGAATGTTATCCTCCCACCTTTTTCGGTCTCCCTCTTCTTCTACCTCCTTGCACGGTGCCTTGCAGGATGGTCTTTGCAAGAGCTGATGATCTGGTGACGTGGCCATATCATCGAAGTTTCCGTTTCTTCATCACTGTGAGCAGGTCATCGTGTTGTCCAATGGCTTGTGTGATGGTCTGTCAGACTTCGTCGTTGGTGATGTGTTGGGTATAGGAAATGCCCAGAAGTCTTCTGTAGCACCTCATATCCATGCTTTGTATTCTTCGTTGTAGATCTGCTGTGAGGGTCCATGTTTCGCAAACCTTTAGGAAGATGGAGATGACAAGGGAGCGCTGCAGCCTTACCTTAGAACGTAGACTGATGGTCTTGTCTTTCCAAATGGGCTTCAACCTGGCCAGGGCAGCAGTTATTGATAGAATTAGGAAAGAGAAAGAACAAATTAGATTGACAGAAACAGCGGTAATTTAAAGCACTACATTTCCACAAAGTGGGAAAACTATTTATATAGAAAACCCTGGCACCCCAACAGGGTGTGGAGAGGTCGAACTGACAAAAAGTGCAATATGATCTAATCAGAAACTGACATTTTTGTAACTTCATCATTAGCTGGTGTCAATAAATGGCAAAATAATTCATACAACAGTGAATGAATTTGTTTCTCCTTGTTTATTTGTACAAATTGTTTTAATCTGTACCAACTTACACATTTATATATTCAAATCTGCAAACACATGTTGTATAATCGTTATTCAAACTTATTGCACATGCACACATACTTCTGCAACATCTTCATCAACATCATAAAACTCAATTCAAACTCAAACATTATACAATACATTGATCAAGTCTACATCGTAGACAAATATTTATAAATTATGTGCTTAAGTAAAAAAACAACAACATTTAATTTAAATTAGTATAAGGCATATGAAGAAACATTTGCTAAAAATATGAACTAGCTTGGCAAAGCCCATAATACTCACATGCTCCTTATAGAACTTGCAATATTTAATATGAAAATGTGTGCTCAGAAAAAAAATGAAACTATGTCTTTAAAATGCAAAGCAATACCAACTTTGATCTTTCTATGCTCTTTGACCTTGAGATGACCTTGACTTCCAGCTCCAAATGCACATGTTCTATCAAATAAACTACAGTAAAAGTTGTATTATGCCAAAAAGTGATCTTGGGATGACCTTGACCTTCAGTGACCTTGACACTTACATGCTCTCTCATAATCATTTATTATCATTACATTACATTATTGCTTTAGGTCCTGCGGACTCTTCCGAGCCAAATCAGGACCAGTATAGCCGAATCAGGACCACAAAATCAAGACCACAACTTTGCTGAAAGAGGACTTGCCCCTCATCGGCATAAAAGATCTGCCAAAACAACCCTAGTGGTAACACTGAAGGCACTCCACCAGCCAGTCACTTTACAATAAAGACATCCCACGCAGGGGACGCTGAGGCTATACTCTAATTTATCGAACCTCTGTTTACAAAAACAAAATAGACTATAAACATCATTATAAAATAACAAAACACATACATATAAAATGCCTACATGTAAAATAATAACATCATAGGAAGCCCCAGTGACCACCTGGCAAAAAGCGTCCAATAATATTGAACGCTTTCTGCCAGGTGGTCACTGGGGCTTCCTATGATGTTATTATTTGACAATGGAGGCATTTTATATGTGTTTTGTTGATATTTTATAATGATGTTTATATTCTATTTTGTTTTTGTATTTTTGTTATTTCCAAGCTGATCCAACAGACCTCACACACAAATGAGGAGCTTTGTCCCGGAAGAGTTTTCAAGAAAAAAGTTAGGTGACTGGTCTAGCAAAGAAGAAGATAGTATATTAGATTGATAGAACAGAGTAGGAATGAGAAAGAACAAAGTAGAAAGACAGCGACAGTGGGAATGTAAAGCACTAAATTTCCTGAAAGTGGGGATATTATTTATACCGGCACCCCACGGGGGTATCATTTATTATGAAAACATATTTTGCACACTATGGGTTAAATAGACCCATTCTACTGTAAATGACCTTTGTTTGTATGATTTTGCAATGCCTAAAATTACATTGATCTTCAAAATCTACGCAAAAACTGAACATATGTGAAAAAAACAAACTATCATCTCTAAATACAAGTAGTTTGGACTTTATATGTCTCATAGTTTAGGGTCAAGGTCACTTTTGACTTTAAGCAACTCCAGTGACCTTTACCTTGGAGTGAGGTTGACCAAATTTCCATGTGTCTCATTAATACCTATCACACATCAAAGAATCATAAGATTAATATTAATAACTTAGAAAATAAATGTTGTTAAAAATTGTCATGTTATGACTAACCTTTGTTGATCCTGTGACCTTGACCTTAAAGTGAATTCATTCATTCACTGATCATTTATCATTATGAGGTCTCACCATCTTACCAAGTTTGGATAGAACAGTTAATATAGGTTCTGAGATATTAATCCACTTGCAAACAAACTGCCTGCCCAAATTTTATTCTTTAAATGTAATTTGTTGGGCTATTTAGGACTCATCTCGCAAAGATTTGCAAAACCAGATGTTTTCTTTAACATAGACTCATAAGGATACTCATGTGAGTAAAACACGAAGCAGGAAAGTTCGTATGTGTGCCTGAGACTGTAGTGTACACATTTCTCCCGAATAGCTGAAGTCTAATTTATAACAAATGAGTGGCCAACTAATTCACGGCAAACTCCCAAAGTAGATTTTCATAGCAGTTCCATTGTTTGCTGCTACCTTGGAGTTGTGCGCGTAACAAGTCAACATCATCAAATTCATGTCGTGAGTTTGTCCTCTTTTATAATCGCATGAGCTGCACTCGTAATGTATATTCCTCTATGCAATCATATCGCTGCTAACATGGTTGTCTGGGCCTTACACCCGTTCAACTTCAACAACATCGAGTACTGGCTCTGTCATTGTTGAAAGTGGTCCTTCAGTTGATGTGTGCAGTACCACAGTAGGCAAGTTCAATTGATGTGTACAGTACCACAGAAGGAAATTTCTTTTTTCTTGCCCTGACAAACCAGATTAGGGACTCTCTAAATTTATAAAAGGACTCTCACAGTTTCATTTAATTAATTGAGATTATTTTATTTTTCTTTTCTTTTTGTTGGGAGGGGAGTGAGAAGGTGTCACTTTCAAAGTTACTGGTGTATTATTCAGATGTGCGTGTGGGTGTGTGTGTGTGTGTGTGTGGTAGCATTCAGACATTTTGGAAAAATAAATAACACAGAATTCCAGTCAATGCAAAAAAAGTAAGTCATCCATATTTTTATCGAAAAATGTAACATCTGTCTATTTATGTACACTGACATTGTCTTAGAATACAAAATTGGTCAGATAAATTACTTTACAAATGATACATTTACATCATTCAGAAAAATAATCTTACATATAAATATTTGTATTATTATTATTATTATTATTTGGTTTTTTTCTTATATAACACTTTACCAGCTCAAGACACTGATCAAAACAAGATCTAACTCAAGGCGCCAATGCTGCTTTATGCTTATCAACTAATGCCCCTGAGAACTACGCAATCCCGGTCGAATTGGGGAAGAGGGGAGAGAAGGGAGGTAAGGGATGGGGGTGGAGGTGAATGGGAGAAGGAACCAAATGTGTGCTGCGAGTTTTTTTTTTTTAAACTTATTTTTTAAATGTAATTGGCACTCATCCATTACAAACTTGAGAGCCAGGATCAAAGTCCATGTAATGGAATGCATGCAAGCACAGACTAAACCTCAGTTTATATTCTCGCTCAAAGTACAACTTTATTACGTTTTTTGAACTTTATTGTTCCTAAAATATTACAGTGGTAAACAGTAAAGTGATCATTACCAAAGTCATTATAAATACAATGTTACAGACAAACAGACTAGTTTAAAAACAAGCACACAAGTTTCAAAATTTGCAATAAGTCTGTTGAAAGCACTATGAATCAATCAGCTTGCAGTTCAGCAGGAAAAAATATTGGTAACTGGTAACAGTTATTCACTACTTATACAGATATTTCCAATCCACTCGATCATCAATAGACCATTTGCAGCTACCAGGCTGCATTGGGATGCTGCTAGCATATAGAGTTTAGTGGAAAATGGCCAGTTCAAGGTTATTAGTAAGCTGATGAATGTCAGACTAGAAAAAGAGTAAATCCAATTCTTTGAACATTTTGTTTAGGGCGAAAATGAGTCAAAATTGTGAACCAGTTAGCACTAATGTAGTAACAGCATGTAAATCTAAAACACTTGCAGATTTTAATGAAAGGGAAAACTGTAGTGTCAATCTTCAGCATGCGCTAACCGCAGTGCTAAGAATCAACTAGCTGTAGCTGCAGGGAAGAGACTTGGGAACCAGTAGAGACGTTCTGCACCTGCTTGATCATCCACCCATGCCATGCTTTCCTTCACCAAAAACTCCTGCACATCCATCAAACAGGTAAACAATCAACAAATCAAACAAGTTCAAGAGACATTTTAAGAACTAATCCATTCTGAAATTAACAAATTTCCACATCACTGCATGTGATTAGTTAGCATCCAAGCAATTTCTCCAGTAAGAATAGTATGTGTGGCCACGTGGTCTAAGGCGGGACTAACTTTTTCTTCTCCACAGGCTAGAAATCAATGGCGCCTGAAAGATGTAGGATCAATCCTGCCTCTGGGCACTATGTTTCTCTGAATATTATTTATTTTCGGCTTGGGCAACATCTTGGGGGGTTCTCTCCGGATACTCCGGTTTGCTCCATCAACAAAATTTCAAAAACACAATATTAGGTAGGTTTTGTTTGGGCGTGCCACAGGCTGCAACTATGCCTTCCCCAGGGGAGGCAGCCAAGAATTTCCCCATAAAAATAGACAATAAAGTGTCAAAAATAAAAAAATAAAAAAACAATAAAAATACAATGGAAAAATAATTAGGCTTTGTGTGGTTCACACTCTGTTTAATTTCTTCACTCACCACAGCCAGAAAATTAGCGTTTATAAACATTCAAATTTTTTTCAATCTTGGTAAGTATTCATCGCTGATTTCTAATTTATTAAATTTCACCACTAAATTATAAGTCTTATTCTCGATTTCTAATTTATCAAACTTTAACTGCCCAGTAGTAAGTATTGGTTTCCAATTAAAAAAAAAGCTCTCAGCCTTACCAAAGCTCTGTGCGCTCTTTCAGATTCCCATTTCAGTTCTTCTATAAGACGCTTCCTGCTCACATTGCCGGATTTCTGAAAAGAGAAGCCACTTCAATCAGATAGTAATTTCAATGCAAACTATTTCATGAAATGCTAAATTGCACAAACAAACGCCTTTAACTTTACCCAATTTGACCCCCAAACTGAAAAAACATGTATTTACTACAAAAATTAATGTCCAACAGTCACCGTCAACAACGGACTAAAATGATTTTTGACTCCCACACGTGTGCAATGTGAGTCTATGTAATCACCCACAAGGTTTGCCCAGATTTTTGCAAATTTGCACAAAAAGAGTCTTAAATAGTCCAAAAATTACAAATGTCTAGTCTATGACAGCTGCATTAACATGTTGTAGTAGCACGTATCCACTTGCATACACATACATATCAACATTTGCAGCATACATGGTTATCAATCCTTATATATTTGAAGAGATAACAGTATATGGTGTTACCTGTGCTAACTGCAGAACGTTGGTGTGGTCCATAGTCAGTTCACCAGGCACTGACTGAACAATTTGCATGTTGCCGACATTCAGCACTGTAAACCCATTGCCCAGGATTCGCAGTTTCTTGATTGCTCTCAGTAAATCATCCCTGATACAATGCAATAAATGCAAACAAAACATCAAAAACATAATCCTGATGACGTTGGTTGATAGTATTTAATGTATATTAAACAAAACAAGATGGCAAGCCATTCAAATGTATTTAAAGACGCTCACACACTTTGCAGAAAATTCAAAACTAATTTCCAAAAGTGTTAATTTTCCTGGCAGTGTTGTGACTCGGATTTATCCTAACGAAGTAAAATGAAAACATGTAATGATAGGCCACTGGCTGCAAGCAACAAAAATTATCTATGTTAGATACATCACAAAACGGGTTTAGAAAATGGTGAAGCACAATGACCTTGACCTTTAAGAAAGTACAATTATACGAATTATCGAACAGTATTCTTCCTCTTCGTCAGTCGTCTTAGTCATCGTCGTCATCATGGTCCTTGTATGCTTGACTGCTAGAGTCTCTGTGCAGATGTTGTGGTGTGGCGTCTTTAGTGGTGGTTGTATCAGCTCCATGGCGTTATAATGTAACTGCACCTTCTGTCTCTGTGTGGATTGCATTAAACTTATGGAGACTGACGATTTAATAGTGCTTTGTATTTTTAGTTGTATTTTATTGTATTGTATTCTACTAAATAAGTATGTATTTTTATTTATTGTTATGATGCCTTTACTAGGTGTAGATGTGTGTGTGTGTGTGTAGGTGTATTTGTGCGTGTCTATGTATGAGACAGAAAGCCAAAAAGAGAAAGAGAGTTTGACTATGTTTTAATATTGTGGTGTTTGATTCTTTAATACATTTTGTTCCTAGAGTGTGCATTGTTATTGCTGTTGTTTTCTTTCTGGCTGTAACTCCGCTTTGAGCTTCTCCTGAAGGAAATGCGTAGATTTTTTTACAAATCAAATAACTTATTATTATTATTATTAACTTGCTTAATAGTAGTAAAAGTATCCACAAAGTGAAAATGATCAATTTCAATCCATTATTCTCAAGTCATGACAAAAAGTGTTTTGAACAAAAAAGTTATATTCAGAGTGATGAACCGATTGATTGACTGACAACAGGACTGATCCTGAAGGATGGTACATGATCTGAAGTACCTGTACCCAAAATCTTAAAAAAATCGCTTTAGGAGTTTTTTTTAAATATTCAGCAAAATGTTTTATCAACACAAAATGACTGAAGTGACCTTTGCAGTAGAGCAAATATGAAAGTATGAGACCACTAACATAGGTAATGTTTCTATGAAGTTTGGTCAAAATCCATTCTTGAGATATGTCTTCCAAATGACTGTCAGATCGACTGACAGACCAACATTTTTGTTCGTTCTAACTCCAGACTATTTCAAAGTATTTCCAGGCAAGTCTGGAAATGCACAAATCTGAAATATTACACTTTGTCTCTCACAAGGACTTGCTATTTTCCCTGGAACTGTGCAACTTCAGGTCACACACAAATAATTATGTACAGTGAAAATAAAAATAAGTGAAAAATAACTATAAAAGTTAAAAATACACCCTCAATTTACATGATTATTACCTCCCTTAGAAATTCCAGTTCACAAACATAAATTCGTGCCTCCCGTGTGAATGAGTTTACAATTACTGCCAGAGATCTGTAAATCACTGAGCAAATGCACTTTCAAAAGTCATTATAATTAAATTATATTAAAAAAAATATATTGCCAATGCCTGTAATTAATATAAATAATTAGCGAGTGCAACAACATTCAAAACTGCTGTTTCACTCACATGCTGATGTCCTGTGACGTTCTACCTCGAGACGCTACCACTCTGTCCCTCAATTCATCCAAGCTTATCAGCCCTGAAACAAAGACCATTAGCAAGTATTATTGCAAGTTTTAATATATTAATATTACTAGTATTAGTGTTTAAAATGTGGTTTGACAAACAACTACTTTTACACTGTTTAAAAAATATATTAAAAATGTAATGAGTATATAGAAAAGTTTACTCTATTAAATTAAAATTAATATAACACTAACAGATTCAATGAGCATAAAGAAAACAGACTGCCTGGATATATTCTGGCATACAAAATTTAACTTGGGATTAATTATATATGGGGAAGATTCTGAAATAGCGTCGGACCCGATTTTCGCCGGTACCGTTACTTTGCGAGGAAGCCTAATTGCACATCCTCATTTGAAACAAAATAAAATGAGAATCTGGCAGAAAAAAGGTCGTTCTTCATTTTGACATCAAGGACGGATTGATAAACCACGTCAAAGAATAGAAAATTAACGATGAATGACGTGACGATCTGCGGTTTCCATTACACCTTTTGTGACAACGTAAAGAGTGCATTCGGTATTTGACAACCGGCACAAAAATTCTTCAGAGAATAACCAAAAAATATTTCATTTCTGGAAGTTAAAATTTATAAAGAGTAAGAAAAATGGTTACATTTGAAAATTGGTTCGTATTTTTTTTAAATATGCCTCGAAATCGGTGACTCTGAAGTACGTCACATGTTTTCATAATTCAGCATCAGGACATATATTAATCAGCGCTAGTGTTGTAATTCACTTTATTTCTTATGCTAATAAATTATCAATCATGAGTCTAAAACTTAATATAGGCAATACAATAATCTGAATAATGATATAATTAATCGAACGAATAATATAAACAAACAAATTGCTGTCAACTTTTGTGTCATGAAAACAAAATGTGATGTACTCTTTATTTGATGCTCCACATTTTCTGAATAATGCGGTTAGCATCAATTCTAACGCACATAACAATCAGCCTTTGTTAACATTCAATGTGCAATGGAGGAAGAAGCAAGAAGTGAGATGGATTCGTTCAAAAATGAAGGTAAGTCGTGTGTCATGAATGTTTCACCTAAGTTATGAACTCGTATTTTTGGTGGCTTGGTCAATGTTTTTCGACTTTTCTGTCAACATTAATGGAGTAAATCTCATGCTTTAATGATACAAATTTATGTTTATTTGAAGTCAACAGTCTCACTACAAAAATGTCTGAGTACACGTTCTTGTTTGTAGATAATATGCATTATTTTTGTGCCCGTGTTAGATAATTTGTCATGAAGCAACCTACACAATTTTTTAAATAGCATTGTAAATCAATGTAAATGTTTATATTTTTAAACAGATTATATTTTTGTTTCGGACAAATACACCATGAGCCATATAAATTCAAGTTTTGTTAGTCTAATTCGTTTGTGTGTGTAACTTCACAATCCAAAACATGTTGTCTTATAGGCGTTTTGTTATTTTGTTGAAATGATCACATATTTCGTTTCAATGACTAATAATTATGCATCACATATGTTTTCATAACATTATATTTGATTTCTTTCTGGTTGTTATCACTATAGATTTTATTTTTTGTGATACTGACCACATGCATAACGTCACACCGCTAATGAACAATTCTGCACACTGAAAGTTGTGTAAAGTGACGAACTCAACCATCCTTGAAAGAAACTAGAGTAATCTAGTTTTTCCCAGTGTAGGATTATTCTGAAGCTCAACATGTGAAAATGTTTCCCACTTATTCGATTCTTCTATTTATTATGAGACCATTTCTATTAGTACATAACTTCACTACTAACTTACAAAACCTGATAGTAAGTAGATTTTGTGAAATGATAAACAAAATTCGCTTTTTTATTTTATTTTAAAATTTGAAGTGATACTTTGTCTTTTAAAAGATACATACATTCTTTACACTCAAAAGATGAATTAAAAATATCAACACCGCACACCAATAAACATTACTTTGTTCCACTGCTTGTGCATAATTTCACATTCTTTGTCAAAGCAAGCCTGCATTCTAAATGGTAAAGTTACATACACTATTATTTTTTCAACCAGAGCTCTTCAATTAATGTATTTCACATTATAATAATTTAATGAATCAAGTTTTGTTCCACACACCTGATTGTTAACTACAAGGCTTTATTCTGATTTATTTTGCCATTCCTATGTTGACTGTACATAACATCACGACCAGACCCATTGCATAGCATTGCATAAAATTATGAACACACATTTCAAGCCCCTAAGCTTTGAAATTGTGGCAAGGCATCTATTTAATGCAGTTTAAATTGATTCTTTATTTTAAAAGTAGCTATATTTAGTCAATTGTTCTTTCAGGTAAAATGCCCTTTTAGTTCCACTCTTTGTGCATAACTTCACGTTGTCTCTGTCACAGCTAGCTTACCTCAAAATGGTGAAGTTACATACACCTTTCCTTTTCAACCACAGCTCTTCAATCATTGTATTTGACAATTAAATCAGTTTATTTTTCTTGTCAGTTCACAATTTTTATTTGAGATTGATCACTGCTGGGTATTAGCTTGTAATTTTTCCTGTCATGTGGCTGTACATAACGTCACGACCATCTCTATCATGGAAGCATTGCATACAGTTTTTTGTCATAAAGGGGATATTTGGCAAAGCATGTATTTAATGCAGATTAGAATTCTTCTTTACTTTCAGGGCAGTTCCTATTGGTCAATGAGGAATGGAATAAAGGAAGAACCTCTCAATTTGTAGCACAGGTAAGTGATTGTTAGTTGTGAGGCATTTTCAAGTTGTTGTGAAGCTGAGCAGTATTACTAGAGATGGCCAATTATTTTCCCCACTGCTGCATGCAGTTTCAATAACCATCATGTAAATTAAGAAGAAAAAGAACCATTACCATAATCTTAAATGGTAGCATGGGAGATTTTTTCTGATTCATCATAATTTGCTGTTTACAGGTCACAAGAGTAACCGACGAGGGTGGTTGGGGCTGATACTTGGAAAAGTACGGAGAAGGCTAGAAGTGGCCAGAGAGTGGTCAGGAATCAGACGTCGTCGAAGTGCTGGCCGAGCATACTACGCGCCAGGATTGAATGTTGTACTTCATATTTGGGGTGTAAATTGCTCGGAAATGAACTTTTGTATTTTGACCAGTCGATACTTAAAGACTGCTTTCTGTTAGTTGTATGCTTTACTCTTGTTTTGACTTAGAAATGTATCCCATTTTTAAAAGATCTCTTCATCTGTGTATATAGTGACGTTGTGAAGTTATGTAATGCCCTTGTAATATGCTTTTAAAAAAATTTTAAAGTCACTTCTCAGGTGCTAGATTCATGATTTCAGGAGTACATATATTCCTTGTTTTTACTTCTGCATTTCTACACCACTATTCTTGGTTTCATTATCAGTTTGTTTCTTTACCGAAAAATCAGGCCATGTCACAGCATGAAGTTATGAACTCTTAGCATTTAGCAGTGCTTTTTAATTTTGCTTGTTGTTTTTACCAGCACTGTGTTTTTCCAACTGTGTTGAATAGGTCAATGTTAACCAGTTACAACCTTTTTTTCTTCTTTATATTCCTTGTTTTTATTTCTGCATTTCTACACCACTATTCTTGGTTTCATTATCAGTTTGTTTCTTTACCGAAAAATCAGGCCATGTCACAGCATGAAGTTATGAACTCTTAGCATTTAGCAGTGCTTTTTGCTTGTTGTTTTTATCAGCACTGTGTTTTTCCAACTGTGTTGAATAGGTCAATGTTAACCAGTTACGACCTTTTTTTCTTCTTTTTTTCACATTTTGGATAGTGGATCCTTGTATTTTGAACAAAATTCATTCCCTCTTTACCCCGCTTGCATTTTGAATTCAGGTCTCAGTTGTGAAGTCGGACAACTTTTCATTTAATTTTACTCTGTATTACTTTCATTTATGTGTACTTGTATAAATCAATGCAATTTCTACTTTACATAAGCTTTCTTGGACTGCTGGTCTTCTCTTAAGGAATAACAGTGTGAGGTTATTTACACAATTATTTGGCCTATCAACCGTTCTATGGATGACAGGTTGCACATTGACAATTGTAGTTCACGTTATGTCAACTGTTAACGTCTTGGATAGTTTGGGGCAGGGTAACTAATTTTATTAAATGAAAACTGTCACTTAACAACATTCACCACTACATTCGTGTAATGAAGTTATGTACTCCACCAATAAAATGTTTATATTTAAAACCATGTAACACCATGGTTGATTCGAATTTGTTAGAGGGTCTAGCTTTGTTAGCTTTGTTAATCCAACAAGTCAGGTACTGTTTTTCATAAATGATAATGTTTTTATCCACACAAAAATGCATTGTCACGGCATGAAGTTATGACCTCTTGCATCCTTGACAAGGATGGTATGCTTTGTAATGTTTGTTTTTTTAATCTTGTTGTATTTATCCGACAACAAATGAACTTAAATTATTGCATCTAAATGAATTGTTTCATTTCTGTATAAATAATGTTTGTTATGGCTGTGTGTTTACTTTGTTATTTTTAAAAGTTTCACTAGTCTCAAAGTTAACTGCAAAATATTTAAGTACCTGTAAAATAAATGTGATGTTTTCATGTCAGAAACTTCCATCAAAAACTGTAAAAGTTGTTTGTTGCATTTCAAGTTAAATGTTTGGTGACTTGACTGACAAGATGTAACGCAAACGTCCAGTTCTGATGTGTAATGTTATGTACACGTTTTTCTTCCAGCTCTTCTAATAAACTGATTTTAAATGCAAATTTGCTTCCAAATGTTTTGTAGATTGCTAACAGGACTTGCTTTATTGTTTCCATGCATTCAGGTTTTAAATTTCAATATTCATGCTGTTATGGCAGTTGATTTAGTTTGTGACATGAGGTGATGTTATGCACACAAGCTCAGATCTACTTAACAAAATTTTGGTGCATTAAAAATGTCTTGTTCGCTCAAATACCCTTTGTGCTGTTGTGTTTATGTGTTATTTTCATACTCTGCATTCTGTTTTATTTAGACCAAGTCTTTTTATATGTGTCACAATTTCTTAACTCCTTTTCTGAACCTTGCCTATATACAGGAGTATGAATCACTTCTTTACATAAAATGAAAAAGTACCTACAGTATTTATACAAGTCATAGGGAAAGTAGCAGCCAACAAAACCAAACAAAAATTATAATTAAAGTCCAAAGCATCCATTTTTCCATTATTGCTGATAGTGATATTAAAAACATTTGTCACAGTAGTAATAATTATTGCTAAAACTGCTAATAATGCTATGACAGTATGAGGCAAGATGTACATAAATAAATGCCCTGTGTCTGTGATGTTTATCCCCGTATGCCAAATCGCCAATAGTGGGTGTAGACGTTAAACCTCAAAGGTTTTTCATAAATAAATAAATTAACATAAGTTTTAAACTCTGGTCACTACAAACATTTTATATGTCTGTTTAGACATACCTTTTAATTTAACTTCTTACCCCCATTCCTATGACTGGTTGCTAAACAAACTTCCACAATCTGAACTCCCAATTCATAATAGAAGTCTCCCACTCCAAGCATCTCAGCCCAGAAACCTTTGCTTGCTGTAAAAGAAAATTAAAAGTAACAAAATTCAAATAGTAAACTTTCACAACCTGTTTAAAATAATAAATAGACATATTGCATAAATTTAATCACAATCCTACAGCAAAAAAAAAAGAAAACCTGAAATCAGCATTTCCGAACGAGTCCAATTTATTCATTCTGTACATGAAAACCCTTAATGATAATTACATTTTACTAACACACTTCTTGTAAAACAAAAACATGCAATATTAACATCTGGAAATATTTACTGTCTTGACTCATTATTGAGTCACTTTAGGAGAACAGGTGAACAAAATGCTCTGCACATACGCAGTAGCTACCAAAATCACAGGCTCATCAGGGCTCGAAATTAGCGGGGGCCCGGGGCCAAAAACCCGCAAAGTTGATTTCGGGCTCGGAAAGTTGAAAAACGAAGGGCCCGCTTGGCCCGCAAAATAATTCGTCTGCTACAGCTAGCTCTACTCGGCAGTTTCGTATTTGGGCCAAGGGAAGCAACCCACACCGGTGCCCTAAATTTGGACAGAAACAAAAAAAACGGATAAAAGAAGCGAAAACCCTTTAATTTTGCACTCAAAAGTTTAATATACACTTCAATATCTTTTTAATATAATAAACAAAAGGCTATGGCACAACATAAGCGCAAAATGTCCATCTTTGCAAGTACGAAAGTATGGCTATATATCGTCGCCATACAGTTGCTAAAACAATCGGCGATGGCGTATTTTCCAATTTTTGGGAAGCGAAAGACGCCAGAAGAAAACGTCGACGAAAGGAAAGAACAAGAAAAAGAGAGAAAAAAGAAGTATGAAGAGGAAAAAAATCAAGGAACTACAATGAAGGGTGGAAAAAAAGATTTCCATGGGGCCTTGAAGTGAACGAGGACGGCCAAGATTCTGTGTGCCGTGTCGGGCGCAGGCTGAAAAAAGAAAGTCTCCAATCGGCAAACTTTGACAGTGAAAGAAAGGCAAATAAAAATGACATCACTCAGAAAAATTGGAAATTCGATTGTTTTTATTTTAGATTATCAGACAAATTGTACTTTCTACTTATTATATTGTCAATAATTCTTTTGTTTTTTTGTTTGCATTATTTTTCAAGTTGGGCCCCGAAAGTTGCTTGTGGGCCCTCAAATTTTTCAATCAAGGGGCCCGGTGGCCCCCAAAGAAAAAAGTTAATTTCTAGCCCTGCTCATCCTAGTGACTTTTCATTGAAAAAAATGTAGATTCCTGCTTACAAGCTAGAGGATCAACACCAATGGATGCACACATTTCTTGAAACTGCAAACGGAACTGTGGATCTTTGCGGATGTCATCTTTGTGTTTGCTTGCAAATTCTTCCAGATTCTTCTTGAACACGTCCATCTGCTTAGTCATCTAGTAAAAGAAATGGTAGTTCCTCAAATAAGTAAACAAATGTTAATTTATCATTATACTACTGATTATTTCTTTACAGACCAAAAAAACTACAAACAAATAAATCACCATGTCTTTATTTCCATGCAAGTGCTGTGCGCTCTCTCTCTCTCACACACACACACACACGCGTGCATGCACACTCTGTTGAAAACGCACCACTAAGTATTAAGCTAAGTCATGAACACTCTGTCATCAGCATATCTACAAAATGGGTAGTGTGTAAAAGAGAAATGATTTCTGCTTGTGCCTGAGTCAACTACAACCCAAAATGAACAAACATAAGTTGAGAAAATTAATTCGTTTTCATGTTTTGTTTTTAATATAATTGTTGTTCATATTTTGTGACATTATAAACAGTGTTTGTCATCGATTAAACAGTACTCTCTTATTACTGAAATAAATCATATATTTTGGAGCGTGATTAATGCAAAACTGATAGCTCTAAGCTCTCCTTTTTGGAAAACAGAACTTCAGTCATGAATCAGTGATGTAGATAATATAATTATATATATATATATTATTATATATATATATTTATATGTCATACAAACACAGTGGTATGTAACCAAATGGCATAAATTTTACCTCCAGAGCAATAATTGCGGGGTAATTTTAACAAAGGTAAAATAAAGAAAGTAAAAATTTCTGATAATCGCAACCATTAATGTAGAATCGCCTGCAAATTTCAAATGATCAATTTCATGATTATAACATGCGCAATCTGCCACAAAAGTAGTTTTTGCTTTTTAGCCTGAAAAGCAGCTTTATTTAAGTACTATTTATTTATTATGGATTGACACGAGAAACACGCCAGTAGCGGTTTTATTTGGGCAGGCAATCTGCTCACTGAATGTGTGCCAAGGATTATTACGAATGGCAGTTAAAGACAACGAAAATAAAGATAAGTTTTGACATAAACGTTTATCCAGTTATACGTACATAAGATTTTATTTGTTTTTAATTGTTTATATTATTCATTTTTAATCTGTTCATTTCAACATTTGTGCACTGTAATAAACGTTAAAATCTAAAGGATTATGTTTTCTCTTTCTATAAGTATAACAGAATTTGTTGACTTTTCTAAACAGTATTTTTGTTGATTTTTTTAAATTTTTTGGGTACCCAAGAGTCTTATTGTCATGATGGTTATGTACACCTATGACTTAAAATTTTATCAGTTTGAAATTGAAAAGAATAACCATATTTTGGCTCAAATAAAAGAAGTTTGAAAAGTCACTGAATATTTGTATTTGATGGAAGGTTATTTGTGTCCTATATATTTCCAAATGGCAAATGACAATGAGCCCATGCATACATCTTTTTTTCCCTGAAAAATGTTATATTATTCTGTATGTTATCGTAATGTTATGTACCTCAGAAGATTTTGCTTCATTTCAGCAAGTCAAAATTGACCAGCAAGTAAACTGAAGGTGATTCATCACAGATATTTGGTTGATCCTCTTTTAACTGGCAAATATATTATCATTCTCTGCCTTAAATAAGGGGTATTGCATGATTTAATGTTGTGACTGCTGTGAAGTTCAAGTTACGTCCACAAAATACCTTTATTATTCATTTGTTCTGCTTTCTATATATGTACAATATTTTACTTTTGATAACATGCATCAGTCAGTTGGCTTTATGAATTCTTAAGCTAACTTGTGATACAAATATGAATATTTTATTTGTATGCATATTATTTGTTGAAATTTGGATAGAATTTCCAGTGGAAGACACATGGTTTACAACATGTCATGCAAAAACCGTTTCCTTAGTCAAGTGCTTCTAATATTTATGTTATTATCCCTCTTTACTTTACAATTTTCCACAGCTGAACAGGCCTGTTTTATTCTCACTGTCCAATCAAAGTAATTTGTGGTTTGAAAACCTGTTGTGAAGTTATGACTTATGTAGGAAATCTGTTTCTTTCATTTTAGTCTATTTCAATTATTTGGTTACACCTATCTGTTTCTATGTACCTTCTGGACACGTTCTTACTGTGTATACAGTTTTGAAACAAACAGGTTTGTTTTCCTCTCATTTTGTGTGAAATAACTGATTGGTCAGTTTGCAAGTGGTTTCATTTGTTATGGTTTTTACTCTGCTTTTTTCAAGTGCACATTATTTCCCTAGTATAATTTATAAACTGATGTTTCAAATAATGTCTTTCTTTATGTCACACTTTTTTGACACTGTAGAGCTCTATGGCCACCACATATATCCCACTCCTCAGGAGCTTAATAAAAAAATAATTTACATGAGTGGGCCGCTCAGACAGCTTGAGTTATATCCTTTATCGGCCATCACACTGAGCATTCGACAATGGATGAAGACACGCGCTTTATAATTGGACATCATCATAAATGTTTCTCTCATTCTGTGTGAACAAAGTTTTAGTTTGTGATATTTTGTGAAGCTATGATGTATGGAAGATGTCTAACTTTTACTACATTTATTTGCCAATAAAAAGAGAATGGACATCATCAAAGCAACAATGATAAATACTGGTTGCTGATACACACCACTAACACTACATCAAACCTGTGAAAATTGATCCTCTGCAATTTCCGTTCCCTTGTCTTTGTACCGAGCCTGAAAAACACAACACCGAAATTATAGATCTATTAAAATCGAGTGTGTCAGCATAAATAACTAATAATAATAAATTTAAAGTGAGTCAGTGACATTAACACTACAGCATCCCACAAATCCGCCTGTGTGAATTTGATAACGACTTTTAGTGGTAAAGAGCACACAAGCTGCTACTGTCTGTAGTCTGTACTGTAGATTTCAAGTAACAGGCAACTTAAACGTAACAATAACAAAAATCAGTCTGTTGGTCCGGTGTGTCTATTGGAAGAAGAAGTGGAGTCAGTTCCTCGAAATTGGGGTATACCCACTACTACTAGTAGTACTACTACTACTACTACTACTACTACTAGTACTACTACTACTACTACTACTACTACTACTACTACTACAACAACAACAACAACAACAACAACAACAACAACAACAACAACTACTACTACTACTACTACTACTACTACTACTATTAGGCCTACGAACAAAAAACAACTGTAACTTAGTGTAAACACAAGAAGAAAGTAACTGCTTTTTAGTTTTAGTATGGCAATCTGGAACAAATTCTCACCTGTGCCAAATTCTTATTTTTTATGGCACCTACGCCAGCTCCTCGTCTCATGATGGTTTAGTCGGTGCTACAATTCTGTTACTAATATGTATAAATACACTATATTTTTGCTGCAATTCAATTACTTCCTTGCTCAAACACAAACAGACGAAAGTTCCCCGGAAGTGGATTCAAGGGAACATACTCGTCAGAACTAATTTAGAAATCAATGGTGGCCTCCCTCTACTCTAAGCGCATTTTTTTTTCTCTCTTCATATTTTAAATAACTTCATTTTTAAAATGTATATTATGCATTATTATTATTCTTGGTGTATATTTTACAGCTTAGTGGTAGTGATTGATGCTTAAAAAAAAGTATTTATTATATAGCGCTTTTACAACTCAAGAGCTGCTCAAGGCACTTGCCGATACAGACTATCTCTAAAGCTGCCAAAGGTGTCCACTTCCTCCTACCTTAGGTGCATCGTTCGACACCCAGACAACTGAGCACAATCATGGTTGTTCGGGACAGGGGAGGAGAGAGCTAGTGCTTGCTAGATGTATTAGTGTCGCCAGCACGTCTAAAACAGGAGCGTCAGGATCTTTAAAGTCCAAACAATGCGTGCGTGGACAGACTATGAGACTAGACCTCTGTTTACACTCTCATCCCAAAGAGTAGGGCAGTGCTTCAGGGCCGTTATTTATTTCGTTTTATTAATTTAATGTTTTATTGTATTGTCGACACCTCAGGCACTAAACCTACTTCGAACTCCTGTTCCAGCCGTGTTTCAGTTGTTCTCCCGCTGATAACATCCGCCACTTTAGCTAACTGTATCTGAAGTTATGTTATTGTTGTTGTTGTTGTTGTTTCTGCACCCCAGGCCGTCAATTGGTTTTAAAGCAAAATATACGGGCTGCAAAATGTTCGCCGTTGCCGCATACACCAATGAGCCAACTGTTTTTATTTATGTCTTATCAGAACTATTTATCCTTGAGAGTAGGTACACCTGTGTGTAAATGCTTGGTTAATTGGTTATTTTATTAACGTCTTCTTTATCGAAATAATAAGACACACGCAAGCACACATTCTCAACCCCTCCCCCACATTCTCAACCCCTCCCCCACCTTCTCCCACGCCTTCTCTTCCTCCCTCCCCCCAACACAAGAACAAAAAGAAACAAAAAGCAAAACAACGGAAGTTAATCAATAAACGATTTTGCTAACCTAACGCTCCCATCAAAACTTACGTTATCAGTATAACTCATAGTTTGTAAATCAGTGGGCTAAAAAGGACGAATATGACTACATTCAGGTATACATGCTTCAAAGATACAGTTTCGTTGCGTATGCAAATGGTATTTAAATGCGCGCTAACTCTTAAAGCAGACTTTTACTTTCCCTTTGCGTTTTACAAAATAAATTATTGTTATAATACAAAACTCACTCTCAAAGCTTCCATCAAAGACCTTCATCACAAAGCTGCGTATTCAAAACCGATGAGGAGTAGATTGTGACGACCACAGTGTTGATGATGCAAAGCTGCTGCAACTGCTGCAGCATGTGCATTTGCTGCTGCTGTCGCTGCTACTGCTGATGCTAATGATGAGGATGATGAGCATGAGGATGTAATGAAATCAGCACCTGATCATTCCATTCCTTTAATAATTGGTTTATGACGCCAGCAAAATATAAATATTTGCTCAGCACAATCGGGCCAGTTTTACTGCTCAGTAAACATGTGGCCTAGATATTCATTGACGAAATGAGTATTTCATAGACGTTGCATTGCAAATATAAGCAACGTTCGATATGTCCTTTAGAACCGTGTGTTTAGAGTAAGTAACTGCTGCAGGGGTTGAACCCTTTATTAGTATACATCATTTGAGTCCTTCTGCTGAAACGATATCTTGTGTTGATATCTCGAATACATGTATAGTTACATTTATTATCGATCTAACAATACAGATGCTATCGCTGTCAACACGGGATTTCATGAAATATAATGGACCTATGTGGTCAGATTGCCAGCGTATTGTGTGTCACTTGCAAGCTATGGTATCCTAAGGATATTATTATCATCAGCAGCAGGAAAAGTGGTCAAACTGCTGCTTTTAAGGAGATAATTAGTGAATTTCATTGTCACAATTCAGCTTACCATTGTCGTCTTGTAACTTGTGATACTTCGTGCTTTTCGTATAACACCGTCTTCATATCTCTCTGTGTTGCTCTGTCTCTGTCTGTCCATTTGTCAACACTGTGGTCATCACGGCCTACTCCTCATCTGCTTTGAACCCATTTTGACATATTCGGCTGAAGTTGGAGGAAAGTGGGTCTCAGAAAAAGTACATAAGCTACCTTAGCTATGAACAGATTTGTAAATGTTCCTCTGCCTGCCTCCAACAAAATGCTATATGTTGAAACAGACCGGCATCATTTGTACATAAGAACCTATATGAAGTGTTAAATACTGGATGATAGTTCTTAAACTGCCAAAATTAAGGCAGGCCCATAAAATGATTCTTGCACAGCACGAAAAAGGTCGTTTGAATTGGGTTTATACAATCAAACAAATTTTATGTGAAAATTGCATATTGGCTTGATATTGTCTGGATCTCTCAAACAATGGTCATGAAGTATGTTTAATATCAGAATTTTCTGACAGACTAATTGCCTGTTTTAGACAAAACTAGCACGCACAAATTTCAAGTTCAAATAAATACGGTTGGTGTTATTCTTTCTAGAGTTTCTGTGAAGCTTAAAGGTAGGCTTAACATAAATTTTATTATAAACAAATGGTACTGCGATTCTCTGATTCAGGGTCAGAGCAACTGGCCTCAGATGTTGCAAATTGTGGTTCATGATCTGTCGATACTGGATGTTCTCTTTGTAGTCACGCATTAGAAGATGAATATCACTTTTTGTTTGTTTGCTCTGCATTATTTTGAATATATACCAGAAATTCCATACTTATATCAAATATTTTACAGTTTAATACGTCACAGTAGCAGGTAACTAAACTGTTTGAATGTATGGATGAAAATAAAATAAAGAATTTATCTAAATTTGTGGCAGAAGCCTTAATTAGTATACAGCTCACATATCAGAGATGTAGAGAAAAGCATATATATATGTGTGTTGTGTGGTTTTTATAATAGAGTTATAATAGAGTTGTATTCATGTTCACTTAGTATATATGTGTGTTTTATGAATTATAGTCATGAATTATAGTAATAGGGAAAACGCTTGTACATTTTCACACTGACATTGTAATGCCCTGAAGAAGGTTATTAAAACCGAAAATTTGGCAATTCAAATTGAGTGGATAACATGTTGTCGTTTTAAAAGTGTTTTATGTTATGTACTATTCTTCTTTTATTAGAAGACAAACATACGACTTTGTGGTGGTGTGGTGCAAGCAGCTGGGTTGATAATATACTAATTTATATATATATATATATATATATATATATATATATATATATATATATATATATATATATATATATATATATATATATATATATATATATATATATATATATATATATATTTATTTATTTATTTATTTATATATATAATGAGAAAATTAGAGATTGGTCATCTTGTCCCGTTTGTGATAGAAGAATAAATTGAGAGTTTTGTTCATGCATATTGAAAATAGTGTAATATGTTGCATGTTAAAACTAAATTTTAGTTATATATTGCATGCATAAATAGTACATTCATATTTATTATTTTTTTAAAATTAACATTAGCTAAGTATTATAAATGTTGGAATGTTTTTAAAATGTTTGGTAAATGATTTTAAACCTTGTCTGAGGGTTGTCTTGCTAAGACATTAAAGAATCAAATTGTTAAACTCTCTCTCTCTCTCTCTCTCTCTCTCTCTCTCTCTCTCTCTCTCTCTCTCTCTCTCCCACCCCCAAACAATCGATATTCTATCAGTGTCTGCGTGTGTCTGTCTGTAATATGTCTGTATGTCTATGCCTTTGTCTATCTTTCGCTGTCTGTCTGACTCTCTGTCTCTCTCTTTCTCTTTCTCTCCCCCGCCCTCCCCATCTCCCCCATCTCAACAACTGAGATTCTATCAATGCGTGTCTGTGTATGTAGTATGTCCGTGTGTCTCTGTCTTTATTTCTCTATGCCTCTCTCTCTCTCTCTCTCTCTCTCTCTCTCTCTCTCTCATGATATAGTAGTAGTAGTAGTAGTAGTAGTAGTAGTAGTAGTAGTAGTAGTAGTAGTAGTAGTAGTAGTAGTAGTAATAGTAGTAGTAGGTCTTGTTGTCAATGGTGTTCTTTCTCCTCTTCTACTCCCGGTGTTCTTCTACTGCGACTGAATTCTCCACCTCCTCCTTCCTCCCTCACTTTTATTCACCTCCTACTTCTTTATTCTAATACTCCTCCTTCGTTTTCTTCTTCTCCTCCTTCTCCTCTTCCTCCTTCTTTGTCTTCACTTCGTCCTTCCTCCTTCATGCTCCTCTTCTCCTTCCTTTTCCTCCCCACTCCTTCGCCCTATTAAGGCCTTCTGGATGCTGAATCTTTCAATAGGAGATCGTTAAAACAAAGCTGATGCTAAACTGCCACGTTTGTGCCCTTCTTGGACAGGAATCTGAGACTTTCAAAGTGGAAACTTCAAACCCTTAATTTCCAAATTACAGCGCTATTCCGGTATTGATGTGTTTTGGACATTCTGGCAGGGAAACAAATGCGTTGTCATGTGTTGGAATGGATAAACCTCCATAAGAAGAAGAGAATGTGAAGATTGAGGACATGTAGACTGTGACAAGAGGGCATGATTAGTCGAGATACGCGTAGACTATAAGCCCTCGGACTTGGAGGGTCTTTCAGCTGGGATGAAATGGGATAAGTTACGGTGATCAGCCTCTTCTAATGCTGTTGAATGGAATGTGTCAATATAGAACGCGGAAAGCGCGACACGAGTCAACATTCAAGTGGCTGCTAACCACATCTTCCCGTCTGATCGTTGATTTCCTATATTTCGGCCCTATCCTATCTTATCCTATCCCGTAACTCGAAGGTCGTTAGGACACCACAGATGATCGTTTAACCAGCGTACACCATCTTTCTCTGTCCTCAGCAACCTTCATGGCTTCGCTCAGTGTCAAGCCAGTCCATTCTCGAATGTTGCCCTCCCACCTCTTTTTCTGTCTCCCTTTTCTTATGCCTCCTTTCACCGTGCCTTGCAGGATGGTCTTTGCAAGGCCTGATGCTCTGGTGACGTGGCCATACCATCGGAGTTTTTGTTTCTTCACCACTGTGAGCATGTCATAATGTTGTTCAATGGCTTGTGTGATGGTCTGTTGGTCATGTGCTGGATATAGGAAATGCCCAGAAGTCTTCTGTATCACCTCATCGCCATGTTTTGCATTCTTCGTTGTAAGTCTGCTGTGAGGGTCCACGTTTCGCAAGCGTATAGGAAGATGGAGATGACAAGGGAGCGCAGCAGCTTTACCTTACAATGTAGACTGATGGTCCCTAAAAGCACATTTTCAACATGTTTTTACTCGGGCGTTGAAGTTCCTATGTCAACGCAGTAGCGTTGTAGCATTACAAACTTCCATTAATGTCGTGCGCTTGAAAGCCAATAAGCTACCTGACTGCAGTAGCTGTACATTATCCCTGAAGAAGAGCAGAGTAATGTGTTTGATTCCAACTTCTCAACAATTTTTGGTCTGTTACTGTGTTGCTAGTTTTTAAAGCCATGAATACCCTAATGAATCCATGTAGACTTCACACACATACACACACACATTAACACACACACATTAACACACACACACACGCATGCACATACACACACAAACACACGCATGCACATACACATACACCCAAACAAACGTATGCACATACACATACATACAAACACACGTATGCACACGCACACACACAAACACACGCATGCACATACACACAGAGCGAGACAGACAAACAGAAAGAGAGAGAGAGAGAGAGAGAGAGAGGGAGGGAGGAGAGAGAGAGAGAGAGAGAGAGAGAGAGAGAGAGAGAGAGACTTTAGACTTTAAACGTTTATTACAATTACAACATGTTACAAGGATAATAATTTTAACCTTACAGCTTATTCTTACAATTAGTCCTTGTTTCAGGCAACCATTCAAACATAATCAGAAGAAGAAGAAGAAGAGAGAGAGAGAGAGAGAGAGAGAGGGAGAGAGAGAGGGGAGAGAGAGAGAGAGAGAGAGAGAGAGAGAGAGAGAGAGAGAGAGGGGCACAGACAGACGTTGTAAACCAGCAACTCACACAACAAATATAATCGAATTCCACATTTATTTATATATAATATTGATATAATTTCCACACACTCTATCAATGAAAATGTTTAGCTCTGTGTTGATGCAGTAACAAGGCTAATAACAGCAGGTGCGTGTCCACATGACTTATCTCAGTTGGTAGATGGAACTAACAATGGAGTGGCCTGGTAGAGCAATTGGTTAGAGCGCGGCTGGTAACCTACGCTGAAGTCAGCGGGTTCCAACCTCGCAGGGGAGCGAATTTATGTGATTAAGCTAAAAGACTAGGTCATCGAGGTTTTACTCTGGGTAGGCTACTGCGGCCACTCCCCCCTCCCCTCAAACTCCAACCCACCCCCACCCTCCAAAAACGGTATTGGATGCAGCCAATGTAACCAAATAATCATAAATAAAATGTGAGTTCCTTTCCGTCTTCTAACAGCGACTTGTCTTTAGTTGACACCATATATTTGAGAAAGGGTGTGTAAGTGTGTGTCTAGCATGTGAGTGTAGATGTTGGCTACAGACCGCAACACTGTCTGATTTAGGAATAAGGCGCGTATAACATCCATTATTATTTTTATTGTTGTTGTTGTTGTTGTTGCTGTTGTTGTTGTTGTTGGTAGTAGTAGTAGTAGTAGTAGTAGTAGTAGTAGTAGTAGTAGTAGTAGTAGTAGTAGTAGTAGTACTATTATTATTGTTGTTGTTGTAGTTGTTGTTGTTGTTGTAGCTTATGCGTCCTCAACACCCTTACCTTACGCCACTGTCAAGACTAAAGTTACAACACAAGCAAGCAAAGAGCACGCTCAAGTCACAAACAATGAGACAAAACTTTGTGTGCTGACTGACCTATTGAACAATAAATACAGTTTTTGTAATTGCAAATGAATAACCAACGTGTGTGCTATAATCATAGACAATGCAATCCAAAATGTCGTCGACACCATTCTTTTTAAGTTTATTCTGCGACATTGCAATTTCATGAGTATATTGCGCACAGATCTTATGTAAAATGGACGAAATCAAATTGTTAGAGAGTTC
This sequence comes from Oncomelania hupensis, assembly GCA_036898135.1. Classification (NCBI taxonomy): domain Eukaryota; kingdom Metazoa; phylum Mollusca; class Gastropoda; order Littorinimorpha; family Pomatiopsidae; genus Oncomelania; species Oncomelania hupensis. The sequence continues at coordinate 72,446,337 of CM072511.1, read as the reverse complement.
CATAGGTTTCAATCTAATAAACAAAAGCAAAAAGAATAGAAAATATCCGCTATGTAAAACAATGCATGAAGTCCAAATATTTAAATATTTCGCGTATATTGAAACTATTTCCAGCTGTGGTCCAAAGCTATGAAACCCATATATGTGTGCATGCAAACAACTATTTCAGCTGTGAGAACGGAATGTAAAAAAAATATTCTAACGTTAGTGGGCATGAATGGTCAAAAGTAATAAAATAGAGTCCAGCAACTCATTTTCACTGGCTCCTGAGACTGCATAAGATGGGATCTGACGATCTACGAATTTTAATATTCGACGTTCCATGTATTTTGAGATTTGGCGATCCATGCTTTTAGAAATGTGCTTGCTTGTGCGGGAAACACAGATCTTCTAGCAGAGATGTTAAGAAACCAGATAAAAGTTTGAGATCAGAATAAGAGACTTGGGCACACTGATTTATTTCTTTATTTATTTATGCATTTATATCAACGTCTAATAACAATTATCATATTAAACACATTTATGCACGTCCTATTCCTGTTTGGTCTTCTTGTGATTTGAAAGTGTGGTTGATGTCACGTTTGAAAATAACCGTTAAAAATTATGTCACGAAAGAAAGGCTACGTTCTCTGCAGTAGTAAATTAGTCCCCGGACACATTGAGCGTATAGGGGAATTCTCTGCATAAAATGATGTTACCTTGAGAAACACAGCATCAACCATTCAAATTGATCAAAAATCTTAAATTTTAATGTCAATACTGTTCATCTGAATATTCGGGTGTTATTTTTGAATAAAAAGTGTTACGTTGTTATTTTTAGTATTAAAAAAAATGCCTTAGTAATGCAAGAACCAGGCCAACAGTTCTAATCTTCTCTTCTCATTGTGAAAATTAAGTGCATTTGTTATTGAATTCAAAGATAATAAAAATCAAGGGCGGCAACTGCTGTTCGAATTTATCAATTTGTTCCCCTTGTGTTGAAGCATTTCTTCATGTTCTTATAATATTCTTATATAGCTCATGTCAGTTAGAAGATCTGTGATGGATGTGCAACAAACATATCAATTCGGCATAATATTGAATCTATGGCTCTGCCTTTGCGTCATGGAAATAATGTTGTCGCAATACGATGGTCAAGTCAGAGTTTACAGTGTTGTAGGCCTACGATTCAGAGTTTACGATGCTGTAAGCTTATAACGGCTCAAAGTTGACATTTGTTCGAGGTCGGTCAAATTTTACACTGTTGTACGATGTGAGTCAGATTCTACAATGTCGTATGATGTCTGAGAGTTTTTCGATGTTGTAAGCTTATAACGTCTCAAGGTTGATACTTTTGTTCGACGTCGGTCAAATTTTACACTGTTGTAGGCCTACGATATGAGTCAGATTCTACAATATTGTACGATGTCTCAGAGTTTACGATGCTAAAAGCTTATAACATCTCAAGGTTGACACTTTTGTTCGATGCGAGTTACTACAATGTTGTAGGCCATCTCAGGTTTACACCGTTGTACGCTGCAGCTGCTTCAGTGCTAAAATGTGGAATTTGAAAGTTATCTTCTCTTTCGCTCTCTCTCGCGCATTTGTTCTGTTTAAAGGTCCGCCAGCTTCCACTGCTGCCGTGTGACGTTGTTAGCGACCACCTAGTGACAAAATAAAACAAAACGAATCAGGAAAGTCAGTTATTTTAACACAAACACAAACTTAGTCTTTGAACAACACATTTTGTTACTAATAGATTAAAGCGACTGAACAGAAAACATTGTCATTAAACAGAAAATAGCTTCTTTTTCTCAAAGGAACAAAACCCCCAAAATTGTAATTTTTCCACTTTTTTTAAAAATTGGTCATTGAACAGAAATTAGTCTTCAACAGCCATTGTATCAGTTTTAAGCGCAATGCTTTTATCCTTCGCCTCTTCGTCCTCCTCCTCTTCATCATCATCACCATCATCATCATCATCATCATCATCATCATCATCATCATCATCATCATCATCATCATCATCATCAGTCTATTATTATAATTATTTTAAAAAAATACGTTGCTTAGGTGGTTTTTATGAGTTAAAAAATATCTTTATCAAAATGATAAGACCAATATTGTAGTTCGTCTATTTGTTCCAATAGGTTAATCTTCACTGGTACACTTGACCAGATTATCAAATCGCAACATGAAATTTCCTCACGGGGAAGAGACAACTACATAAAAAAGGACTTTTTTCTTTGGCCCTTTTGCGGCAATTATTCAAAGTGAATCGTTTCAATAATGGAATCAGAGCGTTTTGGCGCTTGGAAAAACAGGAGAGCCCATTAGAAATATCGCCACGCCGCGCTACAAAATATTTACTTGTTATTTCACATCTATTCTATTACAATTTTAGTAAGAAATCATATTGTCAGAAACATCGGGCAAAGCTGTGAATCGTCCCCTACGGTTGAACAATAACAACTGATGACAATTCATGCAATGAAAAACATTTTATCCTTGAGATATATATTTTAAAGAAAAGCATTAAATTCATGAAAATAGCCAAAAGTAAAATAAGAAATAAAAAAGCACACGCAAAAAAAGCACGATTTACGGCTACTGAAAAGCAAAGATTATATAATAAAGCGAATTTCAAAGTTCGTATAAAACAAAATGTTTATTCTGTTTGTTTCTTCTTCAACAATTAAACTGTTTAAACCAGAAAGTAATTTAAAACCACAACACTAAAGTTATTGTACTTGTTTATTTTTTTAAACAATTTTTAAAAACGGGAAAACTGATGCGAAAATAGCCAGCTTAGCTGTAAACTAGTCCAAAACAATACATTAAAATATGGGATCGGACACTTTTAGTGCCGATCTAAAATATTAATGTTAGCTTTAGATAGTCACAATTTTCAGGCTCTGGAACGGTTTGAAAAAATAAAGAGAAAGAAAACCAAGACGATACGAAATTCAAATGTATTTTTAGACACTCACATTTGCAAATCTCTGAAAAAAATTAATTTGTGTTGTGTTGTGTTCTGTTTTGATCACATATGCGCGAAATAATAGAAAAACCCTGAAAACTAGCATTTAGCAAAGACTGTTCATTTTTGTAGAGCGGTTAATTTTTGTAGACCGGTTAATTTTTGTGGACCTGGTGTGTCTCGGTTTTATCCTAAGAAAGTAAAATGTCAATATGGAAATATTGGACACTTTTCTGCAAGCTAAAAACACACAAAAATATCAAATATTATGAGCAAATTATAAAGTATAGCGCAAAACGTGTTTAGAAAACGATGGGTCTTAGCGATCTTGACCTTTAAGAAAATGCAAATATGAATGACATAACCAAAAAAAATCTGAACCACGAAGTTCTTTTTGAGATAATAAAAAAAAACAATGCTTTTGAAGAGAAATATGAAATTCGGACCGACGGAACGATCTATCGATTGACCGACCCTCGGACTGCCACTTAATAGCTGGCCTTGTTGAATTCCTGTTACCTGAAAACCAAATATCACCGAAATCAGTTCAACCGTTTTGAGATTCAGAGCAACACGTGTTTAGAGACGATTTGGCCCCAGCGACAATGACCTTTGAGGTAGAGCAAATGTAGGCACGGGAAGCTGGGTGCAAATAACCCTGGAAATGTTCCTATGAAGTTTAAACACGATCTGTAAAGTTGTTTAGATTTGACATGCGACGGTACGACCGACCGACGGACGGACATACCGACATTTGGTTCGTTTGGAGCTCGACCATTTCAAAGTATTTGCATATATGTCTGGAAATATATTTTAAAAATTAGTCTCTCAGGCTAAATTCTAAAGTAAATCTAAAGTATACTCTAAATTTAATGCAGAGGAAGAAGAAGAAGAAGAAGAAGAAGAAGAAGAAGAAGAAGAAGAAGAAGAAGAAGAAGAAGAAGAAGAAGAAGAAGAAGAAGAAGAAGAAGAAGAAGAAGAAGAAGAAGAAGAAGAAGAAGAAGAAGAAGAAGAAGAAAAAGAAGAAGAAGAAGAAGAAGAAGAAGAAGAAGAAGAAGAAGAAGAAGAAGAAGAAGAAGAAGAAGAAGAAGAAGAAGAAGAAGAAGAAGAAGCAAAATTCTAGAATTGAAATGCAACAACAAAAGCAAAACATGCAATCATGCGTAGCAATATTATGATTTTAAACCTTGCATAATTCATTTAATTTTTGTATCTGTGTGTCAAAGAAAATGTTAATGTGAACATGCATTTTCACCCAAATAAATTTAAATCTTATCATTCTATTAACCTCCAGGAAGATTACTTTGTGATAATCTTTGTAATTGAAATGAATGGAACACTGCCTGTTATTTTCTTGAATCGCGCATTATGCTTTGATATTTGTTAAACCGGTATCTATAATACAGTTTGGAAATGTATCTCATCTCTCGCATATAGGATATATTACATTATGAAACATCCATAGTTAAAAAATACTATAGCGAAAAGGGACTCCTTAGTTTCTTCGCACTAAATATAGTCACATGTTTATCCGCTTTTGCATTTATTTTCGAGACATGCATTACTGGGACTTATTTTGCGAACAATTTCATTCTTTGCCCTACATAATAAACAGTTTCCTCCTCCTGGGTCTTCTAAGTTTTGTTCTTCTTCCAATGTTTGCGGCAAGGTATACCAATTTCAGACTGAAATAGATTCTTTAATCCTTATCCATTTCACATTAAGATATATTAAATGCCGATATTGAAACTCATCCACCATTTCAATTTCCAGTTCGAAAATATCACAGCCGTACATTCTTTTAACTTAATGATCAGCGGAAGAAATAGATGTTGACCTCGCGCTTTTCTGTACACGTCTTACTATGCAACTTTTACTCAAAGCTGGTCTGCAAGCGTAGTCAAGTCAAGTGTTTACCCCATAAAATACTTTAGGGTCTATAAATAAATATAATAAGCCCTATATGAACAACTCTCTGAAGGAGAGAAATTACATCCAGCTCTTTCAGTGTCAGTGTTTACACAATTGTATATTATTGTAAAAACAAGTACAGGTTTGGGCGCCTGGGCGCCTCAGTGTTTACAACAACACCCAGCACCCCAACCCCAAAATGAGCTCCAAGAAGAATAACGAAGACCAAGTCATTCTGATTTTCATGGATCAAAGAGGCCATTACACCTAGGACATGTGTGACAGGATGAGGGCCAAGCATCAAATGAAGAGGCGTCGGATCAAGTCTGCTTCAGCACAATCAGAAATGGTTTGAGCTTATTTGCTGTTAACTCAAACTTTCTACAGTTCCAAAACAGGAAATACGAAAGTTTGTAAAAAAAAAATATTATGAAAAAACAACAACAAACAACCACACAGGCAAATTTAAATCTGTTTTAGCCACTCAAAACTGGTGCTAGAAATGATCGAAGTTGTGGAGCGCAGTTGGCTCAGTGGTGTACGCAATGGCAGAACAATTGAAGTATGGAATGTTAAGCGATAACATAACAAACCCTATGTATAGGCAGTTGTTCAAAAGCCCGCTGACGGCCAGGAGTGCCGAAAGAAAAATGACACGACCCTGAGAAACAGTGGGTTCAAAAAGCCAAACACTGCAAGTATTGAATGTCAAGCGATAACATTGCAGCCTGCCCAGGCAGTGGTTCCAAGCCCGTTCACGGCCTGGAATTAATAAAAAAAAAAAAAAAAAAAAAAAGGCAAGACGTTGAAATGTATTTTTAGACACTGACATAGCCCATAAAATAAGCTTTGTCCACATTGCGTTGGCGGTGTTGTGATTTTTCGTTATCCTACAGCAGCCAAAGGACACCTTGAGCTACCGGCAATCAAAAACATTATCAAAAACATTATCAAAACCATTAGTAAAATCGGATAAGCAATGTTGAGATACAGCGCGAAACCTGTTCAGAAAATGGTGAACCACAATGACCTTGACCTTTGAGAAAGTACAAATACGAATGATCTAACATGCGTAGCAGTAGTTAAAGTATGCACAATGTAAAAATGATGATTTTCGGTTCAGTTATTCTTCAGATAAGGCCAAAAGAGTCTTAAACAAAAAAGTGTAATTCGCAACGACGGACCAACCAACGGACTACTGATGAAGGACAGCTCATAATTTTAAAACTCAAACAAAAAATCGTGTCAGTCACTTTTGAGATATTGAGCAAATCGTGTTTAGCAACAAAATTACTGCAGTGACCTTGACCTTTGCGGTGGAGCAAACATGCGGCACGGGAGGTAGGCCACTAATCTAAGTAATTTTCTAATAAAGTTTGGTCAAAATCCTTTCAGTGGGTCTTGAGATATACCTTCCAATGGACCGACAGACGGACATATCAATAGACCGACATTTTTCTCGTTCTGAGTCCCGACTCATATATTGTATTTCCAGGCAAGTTTAAAAATACATTAAAAATCTTTTTCCCGATCTTTTTCACTCCTGAACGGAAACTTGATTTCAACATTGTGCTTCTTTTGTGTGTTTTTTGTTGAACCAAAGTTGTGTTGGCTTTATGGGAGGAAACATATATTTAAAAGCTTCTTAGAAGGATTTTACTGACAGGACTGAGGTGGGTGAAAAGTTTATAACCCACACAAAATTACAAGCAGCTGAGCTGATCTTTGTACAAAGTTTACCACGCATACAAAACCACGAGGAGGCTGACACTTAAAAGCAATTCCCACCGTGTAAATAAATCAGTTTAATAAAATCTTCCTGAAGAATTTCCAGATTTCTCATACTTTAAAAAAGTCATTGACCTGGAGTCAACCATGTTACACGAACATTGCCCAAAGTTTCAACTTGAGTAACTTGAAAACTATACGTTTAAGGTCACTGACCCCCAAGTCAACACTATTACAACAAAATACATTACCCAAAGTTTCAACTTGCTTAGATTAAAAACCGTAGGCTACGGGTTGAAAAGTCTTGTTAAAACTGTATTATTTTAAAGGCTCTTTCCCTAAAAAGTGGAAAGTCTTTTTAACAGAATATTTACTGCCAGCACATGAAGCAAAACTTATTGATAAAGACTGGTACATCTCACAGAACATATAGACCATTTAAGTATTTTCTGTAGATGAGGGAAGGAGAGGAGATTGAAATGGGAGTCAGAATGCTTAAATGAGACTTATGTCATCTTCTTCTTTTTCTGGAAAATCTTATTACAACTGAATTGCAGGACATTTTTAACAGTTTCAATACGTAAAAGTTTGCAATTGTACATAGACCGTTCCACTTGAAATTGAATACAAGTCTCTTAAAATCAAGAGTATCGATTAACATAGGCGGAGACATGAATTTTCATATGGCAATATTTTATTTTTGCTAGTTCACATAGATAGATCTATTGTGAAATAATGGAAATGTAAAAAAACAAATTCACAATACAATGCTACGCATGTCTTCATCGTTCTCGAAAATCAGCCTTCCAAACACCAGTGTTAAACATAGGTAGAAAATACACTTTCTGCTAGCTCACATAGGTAGATAAATCTATTTTTAAATAACAGAAATTAAAAAAAAATTACTTAACAATACAATTCTACGCATGTCTTCGTCGTTCTCGAGAACCAGCCTCTCAAACACCGGTGGTAAACATTGATAATAGAAAAGACACTTACTTTGGGAGATTCTATTATTCAAGTGTTCACCGTGATCGAATCTGGTGTCTGCGAGCCTAGTAGTGTTTGTCCCCCAAACAAGTCTCCGAGGCGACAGGCAAAAGTTTTTTTGTACTACGACTGAGAGTGAGAGTGGCAATTGATGTCGCCCGTGTCTGAAAACAGTCTGACATTAATAAACTTTCAATGTCTAGGAACTTTCAACATTAAGCCTCATGGACCTATAACTCCTATCCAGCTTGTGGGCACCAATTTACCTCCCCTTACTTTCCTACACATTCCTATCCCATTTACATTTTAAAAACCGTGGTGTGTGTGTGTGTGTGTGTGCGTTTGCGTGTGTGTGTGCGTGCATGTATGTGCGTGTATGTATGTGTGTGAGTGTGTGTGCGTGCGTGTGTGTGTAGGTGTGTGTGTGTGTGTGTCTGTGTGTGTGTGTGTGTGTGTTTCTCCTTCTTTATTTACCCTCATCTTCCTCTTCCTCCTTCTCCCTGCATCCTCTATTACTTTATCTTCGTTTTCTAACCCACACCCTCACCCTCCTCGTTCTTCTTCTTCTCCTCCTCCAAATGTGGCTATGCTATGGTATAAAGAAAAATTAATTATAAGCTGAAATAATTTCAAGACTCGGCAACGAATTTCCCTGTGGACTCTTCTTACATTGTGTACTTTCTAGTCGAGTGAGAAACTCGTGGCGCGATGCTGTCATCTTTAAAATGTCGTTCAAGTACAAGTACAGATAATGTGCCGAACTCAAAGATCAACAAGACCCGCTCCCAAAGACACATATCAAGTGCTAGTCTGGGTTCAGTGTCATTTTAACTCGTCATCGTCCAATCCAGTCCAATATGCACTTTTAGAGTAAAACTGAACACAGGGTAGCCTAGCACGGTGTTATCCAACCCAGTCTCATATCCTCCTTCTAGGTCTTAGTCTGTGTAATCAGGCATTTTGTCACAAGATTCTACTGTTCAACTAAGCAAGTTGGCACCTTGGGCGACTTGAGTTTGATCCTGTTTAGGCCTGTGCCTTTGGAGAGCAGCTTTTGAGCTAACAAAGAGTTGTTTAACAACAAAAATAATCCTATTGTAGAAGGCACAGTTAATACGCATGCGTCGATTTTTTTACAAGCATTTGAATACTTTTCTTACTGCTAGAATAAATTTACCCTATGTTTCTCTCAGACTTTTTTAAAGCCAGCACCATGGAATCGTGAGCCAGTCTAATTCATTGTTCTGCGTGCATTTGGACACTATTCCTACTGCGGTAATAAATTTACCCCACATTTCTGTGACTGTGAGACTCGCACCAGAAAGACCTGTCACCATGGTGAACCATTCTAATCCATTATAAGTTTACATACATTGGAATAATGGTTTCCTACTAGGGTATACCTGTGGCCCACATTGCTGTGAGGCTCGCACCGGAAGCACTTGGCACCATGAACTAAAGAGCCATTGAAATAATTGTGCAGTTGCGGAATACATTTAGCCTTTACCCTTGTGAGGCACCAGAAGCACTACACGCAGTTCTCCAATAATTTGTTTTACGACGCGGTCACTTTTCCATTTTCGCCGTACTCATTAATTCTGAACATTAACAATGAGTGCCTTGCAAGTTCTAAAGTAGAGGACATCCTGATCTTCAGACACCGTTCCCAGCCTAAGCACACTATGAAGCAGGAAGGTGTGAGAAAGGCAAACAGTCGGTCACACGGATAATACTGTTATGAAGGGAAGGAAAAAGCGGAAGTTAAATAATAATAATAATAATAATAATAATAATAATAATAATAATAATAATAATAATAATAATAATAATAATAACAATGGAGGCTATATACGCGCTCTTCTCCAAATTACCTATCAGGCTCAAAGTGCGGCGATCTGTACCAACATACACGCGCACTAGTATCACTCACTCGCACAAACACACGTCTTATGACTCAAACATGTGGAGTATAGCATGGAGATCGCTATTAGAAGACGAAAGGGAAATCGATTTTTAAAAAATATTGCTTAACCTCCAATACCATTATTGAAGGGACGAAGGAAACCGGAGTACCCTGAAAAAATACTCCATTGCTCGTACCTAAGTCACATACGTTAGCCACTTGGGGGAAACAATTACGATGATTCAATCATGTAAGTCCATGCCAGTGCAAAAAGACGAGAGGCCAATAAACAAGAGACCAAGAAAATCACGATGAAAAGTAATTATGTTTGTGGCTCCCAATATAAATGGTAAGTAAATTTGATGACAGCCCTCCACAGCAGCGCCATCGGAAACTGGTTCAGAACAACAATCGGCGTGCGTCAACGATACATACATGTACTCTCTCCAACATTCTTCAAGATCTTCCTAAAGAGCATCATTTCAGATGTCCTTTGCAGATCACGAAAGCACAGTCAGTATAGGGCGTAGAGCAATCTCCAACCTCCGTTTTGCGGATGACATTGATGGAGAGGAACAAGAACATGAATAACTGGTACAGAGGCTTGACACCACCTCCAGAGCCTTTTAAATGGAAATAAGTGCAGAGAAGACCAAAATGATGAACTTCAACACCAATGGCATCAACATGGACATCAAAGTCCAAGGCAAATCCTTCAACACAGTGCATAGCTTCAAATATTTAGGTTCTATTGTATCAGACAATGGGTCCCGACAGGACGTCCTCTCCAGGATCGCATAAACAACTGCGGCCCTGACAAAGTTGAAGCCCATTCGGTAAGACATGACCATCAATCTACACTCCAAGTTAAGGCTGCTGCATTCCCTTGTCATCTCCATCTTCCTATATGCTTGTGAAACATGGACCCTCACAGCAGATCTACAACGAAGACTTCTGGGCATTTCCTATACTCAGCACATCACCAACGAAGAAGTCCGAAAGACTATCACACAAGCCATTGGACAACACGATGGCAAGCTCATAGTGGTGAAGAAACGGAAACTCCGATGGTACGGCCACGTCACCAGAGCCACAGGCCTTGCAAACACCATCCAGCAAGACACGGTACAAGAAGGCAAATGAAGAGGGAGACAGAAAAAGAGGTGCGAAAACAACACTCGAGAATGGACTGACTTGATACTGGGCGAAGCCATGAGGCTCGAGGGTTGCTTGCTGAGGACAGAGAAGTTGTTGTTGTTTGTAGATTATAGTCACACGACACTTTCGCATATAGGTGACTACTGGACCGATTTATACTGACACCAGCGGGCCAGTTGTTGGTAAAGGGGAAAATAATATGATCACACGTTGATCAATCCGGGATTCGAACCAGCGACCTTTCGGTTACTAGCAAGACGCTCTTACCAACTGAGCTACCCGGGACAGAGAAGGGAAGAGTACGCTGGTTAAACGATCATCTGTGGTGCCCCAACGACTTTCGAGCTACGGGATAATATAGAAAAAATAAAATAGAATAAATGTGGTGACTTTGTTTTTAACCAGTGGGAAAATACGTTTGTTGTGATAATTTCTGATGCTGCATTGACCAAGGGGGTTGAAATGCTGCAGAGATTTCAGAGACTTTAATGGATGCGAGTGATGTAAAGGTTACAATTATGGAAAATAAATAGTCTTGGATGCAGTTATGAAATAGCAGACTGAAAAGAAAAGAAAGCAGAATAAATCTGTGCCTGCCTTGTCAACGAGAGGAGATATACCACATAAGACAGAAAAAAAGGAGAGGTAAGATGTACATATTACATGTAATTTGAAAATTTTGATACATATCGATAAATGCCTAATGTACGTTTTATTGAGAGAGTGTAGCTCTAATTGTCCTGCTTCTAAAGGATCTTTTCGCGTGGCAGTATGTATGTAATTTAAACGATCTTGATACAATGAAGCCTAATTTATCTGTAACAGTGTAGTATCGCACTAGGAGCACTTGTACTTCTTTAACCCTATACTAGCGGCCTTGCAATTTTTCGCAATGGTAACAAAGAACGTACAGCTTCACAAAGAAGGTGCATAACTCAAAAGCGTGCAAAATCGAGAGTACAGCGCCCCCAAGCGGGGGGTCTGAAGCTTTGCTAGCCGGCTAGTGTTGATAACATGGCGGACAGCATGTGTGAAGCTGCGGGAGGTTGCAAGCATGCGGATGAAGTAGGGCTAGGATAGAAAAATTGGAATGAAAGATAGACTGTGAAAAAAAAAGAGTGAATGCTATTCTTTGCGACTCGAAAATATTGTGGTGTATGCTATTTCTATTTTTCACTGTGGTGATTGTGGATTCTGTTCATGACAGACACGGTAATTTGAATATTTATATTTTTATGATTTACTTGTTCAAAATATAATATTGAAACTAAGTTTGTAACAATGTTTTCATATTTTCATAAACGTAATTGTCTGTCAGACCGGAACGGGGTTGTTTCAGAGAGAGATAAATTCATATTAAAGTTCAGCTACTTAATACTTTTATTACTATAAGACTTATAGTTTTCTTGAATATAGTTTTTTTGAATTCCGTTTTAATTATTATTCTATTATCTTATGTGAGGAAGAAGAGAACCATAAAATTAGCAAAACGTAAATTGGTGTTGCGTTCCAACTGTTGTGTATTTTTTGCGTCTTCAGTGTTTCTAGTTTATCTCCCTGTCTTAACTTGAGTAATTCTATAAGAAAGGCCTTTTGATGAATGCATGTATATGTGAAATTGAAACATTAAAAACAGTTTACAAACTAATATCAAGTTTGTAGGAATCTTAAAAGTGAAGTGAATTATTAAAATCAAAATGTTTCTTCAGAATCAAGTGTGTGTGTGTGTAGATTTCCTAATAATTCATATTGCTTCTCTAAATTCTTATCAATTAACTTTGGGCATGTTTTTGTGCTTTGGCACTTTACATGGCTATGTTTCAATTTGTTGCATGTTGTATTGTAATACAATTAAATGACATGCAAGTTCAGTAATGCACTGTTTTTGTTCATTTTCACTTGTTTGTCCGTCTTCTTAACTGTCTGGTCACTGATTTCTTTTCCCTGTCTTATTATATGAATGGTCACCGATTTCTTTTTCTCGGCAAATATGCCTATTATACAGTTGCACACATACAGGCCTGAGTAGGCTACACAGGAATGCATTATGAAGTTATTTCATAACAAGTTCAGGCAAAAGTTATAAATGCACTCGAACTTTCTCAGAAGAAAAAAAACCCTGTTGCATGTGTAGGCCTACAGCACAAATTAATACACACGCAGTCATGCACTCAATTAATAGGCAGATTCACACTTTCATATAAAGGAGAAAACAAGGCAATAACTGCACAACAAGAGCAATTCAGTACTACTGAATAATTGCATTAATTAACAGGTTTGTTGCCAAGTGGTTGCGCACTAATGAATCTATAATAAAGGCAAGCACCGTGTTTGTTTTTAATGTCACACTTTTTTGCTGGTCAGTTACTGTGTGATAGGTCTGCATAAAATCATGAATCGAACAGCTTTGGTAATTAATGTGAATTTAAAAAAAGTATTTACTTGTATAAATAAAACATTTTTGAGTTCGTTTTACTACAAAAGGATCATGTTTAGGGTTCAAAAAAAGTCCTGCGGCAAGGTTTGTTTACGTATTGCTAAGCAGAGGATTATGTCCCTTGCAACGAGCGTTCAGACCATCCGCTTGGTGCGCGCCAAACGCATCTGTCATCACTTTTTATATAGCGGTGTGGCGTTATGATCCTTCTTTGTGAAGCTGTACGTTCTTTGATGGTAATAAATTACTGTTAAACCTAAGTGGCATACATGCATAAACAAATCACAAGGATCGCGATCCTGACACTGTACAAATTAGAGGGATAGCGAATGAACCGGATGAGCTCAATTGTCAATGATACGACACATTAACATGCATTTATATAGATCACAGGGTTGGCGATCCTGCCTTAAGGCCAGTAGGCCTACGACGGGGGAGATTGCTGTCTACTCATCTATTACTTTCATGCACTAAGTACCCCCTGTACACTGACTAGACGGATAGAGAATTTACGGGACGAGTGCAATTGTTAGTTGTAGGTTGGATAAACACATTCAACAAATCACAGAGGTATCGATTCTTTTTTTTATCAGAAAATCGCAGACGTCTCTATCTGACCATAATCGCAAGCTTACGTTATAAAAGGAGTTTTAACGTTGCACCTCTATCAATAGTATCTTCCGATTTCCATTTTCTGAAGACGGAACTATGGAATATTTCATTAGCATCCGAGAACTGCTTTATACTGAGAACAGTCCACTACATTAGGCGAGTAAGCTACAGCCTAACCTTGTAGCCTCACTTGCTTTAAAATAACCCCGTTACTTAGTTCATTCTTCAACCTGTCAAATATCACGCTTTGTGTATTTCGACGCTAAAGATAAATAAAGAAGAAGAATGAAAATAGCATGCAGAGTTTGAAGAGACAGTTTATCAAGGCACACAAATGGTTACGCCACATTTTCATAACAAAAGGACAGACAACAAGGTAACAGAATGTCAACAGAAATCAGATTTCTGACAAGAAGAAAAAAAAGAAAACGTTCAAACGAACGAAGAGAGCTAACCAAGATTGATTAGACAGCCGAGTCTCAAATTTAAATTGTTTCAGCATGTTCCTTCCAAAGCACGATTTTTTATGACGCATGCCGAGAGCTTTGAAATTATTCTCTTTTAATTTTTCAACATACAAGGAATTTCATTTTCTCTCAGCAGCACACATAATAAATCCCTTTAACCAGATGAGACGGGGAAGGGTTGGGATGGGGAAATTTGTTTTAAATATTTTTTTTAATAGATTTTCAAAACATAAAATGCTAAGTGCCAAGGATGAGGAACAAAACAAACGCAGATCGTCATCATAAATCCCTTTTAAATTAAATGACAGATTTTTGCTTTGATACATTGCTGTAAAATGGTGATTAATTCAAGAGACAGGAATATCAAACAGCAGATCGTCATCACAAGTCTCTATTAAAACGAGACGGGTTTATTTTCTTCGATAGATGTCGGTTGAATGACGATTACTGGAATATTGTATAAATCTAGTTTGTGAGTGAATTGGTAGGTAAAAGATAGAATACAGGCAAAGAAACATGCGTGCTAAACATATAAAACAGCACAATGTAAGCAGTTACGATAATAATCATCAATGCTTTTCAAGCTATTTAAAGAAGAAACAATTAAAATAAATATCGAAAGATTTGAAAATGTAGCCAATTGCAACAGTCACATCACGTGATTCTAACATAGAAATATAGGTATAAGTAATGAAACAGTAATACAAATAGGAGAAAATAATGCTACAAATAATCATGAAAAAGTCAGCTTTACGTAAAGTATTAGAGAAAACACATTTAAAAACTAAATTAATGGGTTTGCAGTGGTCTTAAACTATGAATTTGAATGTGATTAGGAATAATGGTAAGAATAAAATAATACCGATGGCACGACTGACATACACACGTAGTTTTAGCAAATAACCTTAGCTACGCTAACGCTGCTTAGTTAAAATTCTTTGGTTTTAGGCCCAAAACTCCGAAATTCAGAAACAAATTTATTTCACTGGATTTGGCTACCCGTTTCAGATGCTTTTTGTTGTCAGCCTCTATTAGTGCATACTCAGGTAAAATAGTTTCCGTACTTTCAAAGAAGATAATACATCTTTCAAAACTAACTCTCAGAATCGACGACACATTTAAAATAGCGGTCAGCATCAACAGGAAGCATTTCAATGCCACTGCGTTTCTTGTTATATAAATGCTTGTATTTTCACAGGGAAGAATAATAATATTCGATGTTCAAGACCACAGCAAAGAAATTTTCGACAAGAAAATTAGCATTTTGGCGTAATTTACCTGCTACAGATCAGGCAGTAGCCGACTGTGATTATGCTATAGAAAACAAGTAAAACGTAGTCGTCATCAACATATTCAAGGATATTCCATTTATTCAATATTTACGGGACATTAGCAATTATTAACAACAACTGTGGGTCTTTATAATCCACGGCAATCTCACATTGAGCATACAGGGATAATAAAATAAAAATGGCTTTTGACTATCAAACGAAAAAGAATGCGAACATCGCTGCATGCAC
The DNA here is from genome assembly GCA_036898135.1 of Oncomelania hupensis. NCBI lineage: Eukaryota > Metazoa > Mollusca > Gastropoda > Littorinimorpha > Pomatiopsidae > Oncomelania > Oncomelania hupensis. The sequence goes on along the minus strand of CM072511.1, from coordinate 72,430,652 downwards.
AGTTTAGTTCTATCTTACAACCATTTATGAAAACAGCACGTTTTGTGCTCAGCAAAAATAACTTTTTTCACGTTTCATTCAATATTGTATAAAAAGAGAAACAAATGAACGTGCTTAAAACCACGACATTGTGATCCAAACTACAATTCACGCTAGCGGAAAAAAAAAATGACTGAAAATATGATTCAAACTACAAACTGTGATTAAAAATAAAAATTAAAAAGAACTTCAAAGCAGTGCACTTCCATAATCTTGTTTAAATCAAGAGTTTTTCAACCACCATGCACTTTACCATTTCTTCACTTGCTTCCTAAAAACACACAACAATCAATATAGTAATAGTTTGCCATATTTCGTTTTTGGGAATTTACAGTTTAAGAAAAAAATATAACCATTAAGCAGAAAATAGTCTATACACACGTTGTCTCATATGCACAGCATTCGTCACATTCAACTACACACAGACGATGCCCAACCACCACAAGAACGCGTTCATTACTGCACAAAACCAGTGGGCTGGGTTGGGTGGAGGTGGGGTGGGGGTGGGTGTGGAGAAGGGGGAGAGTTAAAATAGTCGTGGGTTGGAGAGAGAGAGAGAATGTGTGTGTGCACGCATGCGCACGCGCGTTCATCGTGCTACATTTCAATGGACGTGACGAACGTTTCTGTCGACAGAATTAAATCGAGGTCATGTCTGTCTTCAATAATGAAGTTCCAATTTCCATGGCCACATCCAGAAAAAAACAACAATAACACCAAAGTTATTCCGGATTAACATTCTAGAAGATTTTGTTAAAGAATGTCCTTTTTCTCAGCCACCTCTCCGTTTATCTTTCCTCCCCTCCCCCCCCCCCCCAAACACTGAGGAATTTTGGCGTTTTGCGTGCGGGGTGTGGGAATCAAAATAAGCAGGTTTCCTGATCACGTGTGGTGTATGTGTACGCGCGGTGGGTGGGGGTGGGGTAATGGAACAGAGCAGGATAAGAGCAGGATAGGAGTACATTTGGGCATAACGTACACATATATACAGAACAAGATACATCCTCATCAATACCGTATACCTGACTATCCATATCTAAGATTAATTTTTATTCTTACAAGTAGGCCTACAGACAATAACGTCCTGGCTATGCCGACATACCTTGCCAGCTTATTGTGATCTAATCCAAATGGAAAAAAATCTTAGCTAATGATGACAAAGCTTTATCTCGTTGTATTAAAAACATTTTAAATTCACAGTGAGTGTTGCCCCACTGACAAAAATAAGCTTACAACAAAAATACCTCGTAAAAAGTATAGGTTTATATAAACCATAAAATGGTGTTTGTTTATGTGTCTAGTAATAGCTTGCGATATGTAGCTAAAAATGGCATTGGTGTTTAGTAAGAGTGTACCTAACGCAGAACTGAAATCGAAAATTCACACCTTAGCGATGGTTTCTGTGCATCAAGAGCTCTTCAGTCACCGCATCATTGGTAACAGTACATGTAAGGCCAATTTTAGAGTAAACTAAATTTCGCGAAAAATAAACAATAAGCTTACTTAAAATTTGGCAACTTTAATATGCCTACAGAACTCTTATGTATTTGATCGGAGACAGTTCATTTTTGACTGGATTTTCTGTTTAGCGTTCTCTGAGACTAATTTTTATTGCGGACAATACTACTTTCTTACTACATAACACACAACGGTATTCAATAACAAAGTAGACAAAATGTAAAATTTACCTGATCGGAGACAAGGGTATGGAATGAAGGTGTTGTGACGCCGTCTCATGCAGATGCCCATGTACTGCATGCGCTTCGCCACAGCCTGCATCTCATTGGACATCTGGGCCTTGTCTTCATTACTGGGCAGAACATCTGGGTTGATCTGGCCGTCCTCTGCCATCTGAAAACACCAAAATATCCCCAGTTTGGGGAATGAAAATTATACGATGCAAAGGAATTGATTATTCTGGCTATAGCGCGCTTACACAGAGTTTTGCAGAAAGCCAATTCTTGAATAAAAGTGTTATCATGCCAAACGAGCGAGCAAGCTACAACCAAAACAGAGAGAGAGAGAGAGAGAGAGAGAGAGAGAGAGAGAGAGAGAGAGAGAGAGAGAGAGAGAGAGAGCGTTCAGATTTTAAAGCATTTCACGGCCTTTGGCCCATATGCAAACCAAGGAGCAGAGGGGAATGGAGGTCATTCCTTCGCCAAACTCTCAAACAGTGGTCATTTCTCGAAATACAACATATTCAAACTACGCTCACACCAAACTGGAGAAAGTTCTTGTAAACATAAAGCAGTGCAGTTTACAAAAGAATTAACCAATTAAAAAAAATAGAATACATAAATAAATACATACATAAATAACAATGATCCAATTAAAACATAGATAACGATAATTATTGTATGATTCGATAGAGAGAACAATATACAAGTGATTGTTATTACTAACTTTATGAAAATGATTTGTTACATTTCTTCAGTTAAGTTTCTTTAGTTTTCCGTATATTATTTAATATGTTGTTTAAATTAATATGTTGCCATATATTACATTGGAGATTGACGTCAGTAGAATATATGAAAGTATTACACATAAGTAGGTAAATAATAAATAATAATAATAAATGAAATTAAATAGTTAATCAGCATTTGATAGAAATGATGACAAAATTGTAAAAGCAGAAAAATTGACGACAAAATGTAGTAAATTAGCTTAGCGCAAAATAGATATCGTCCAATAAAACTTGACGTTAATTCACGAGTTATCTAAAGAGAAGCCCACACATGTTAAATTAACTTCCTACAGACAGACCTGGCTAAACCAAGAATTTTAACTAGCTTGCTTCACCGAGATGACCAGGGTCTCCTAAAGCACTAAGTAGCTTACGCGACTCATATCTCTATTTGATCTAGCCAGTGGCGGCTCTGACACGACGTCAGGCATAACCAGGGTGTCTCCCAAGTATAACAGGTGGGGAGGATTTTCAAAAAAAAGAATATTCACAAGTAGTCCCGTATATGCGAGATTAACTAAAACGAGAGTTAAACGATTGGTCAGAAGAACGTAAAACCCATGCATATTATCCTTAAACCCCAGAACCTTAGCTCTTCAGTCGAATATAACTACGAAGCTGCGAGGGTCAAGTCAAAGGAACAAACTGCAGTGAACGCTTATCCTCAGCCTTATCATCAAGATAGACTAGAGACGGTTTCACGGGAATCCCAGAGTCTAGAAGTAAGTTAACACTAGTAGTTTGATACGTGTATGTTAATATATTTTATATTAATTGCCATGTATTAATAATATGTTCATGATATATATAGTTTCAGAAACCGATTATTGTTTCTGACACATTGTGCATGTGGATTGATGTATCTTAGCCTTAAGATTCGGATCGAAGTGTGCATATGGGAACCCTTCAGGTGTCTGATGCTATGGACTCTCTGCAGAGGGGACCACATACCCATATCTGAAGAGAATATTGTAGCCAGAGTTCTGACTTTTACAGTTCAGCTCTGGGACGCTTTGTGGAGACAAAGGCATGACGCTTGCTCCCGTGGTACAGAAGGAGAACAACCTAGAATCTACCTCTCCACGTCCGAACCTCGTAGCTACAAGACTCACCTGACGCACCAGATTAACCTGAGGCAAGACCCCTCAGACGGACTCCAGCGTACAGCTAAGTCGCCCACAAATGCAACTGAGATATAACACTCGCGAAACATAGTCGACCACTCGAACATTTATTATACGACGAAAACAAGAATAGGAGACTTGCTTAGCAAAGGATGAAGAAGACCTGCTGACAAACTTTCCCAGCACATTGAACACTTAGAATTATTTATTTACAGTTTAATGAAGTAAATGTAAAAGTTGTGTTGAATATATAAAAAATGAAATCACATACATACGACTGGTGTCATTCTATTTGTATTGTTGTGTATCTACTAGTTTTCTTCTCTCGAGACATAGTAACCTAGTCTTTTGATTAGTAATAAGCATTTCTCAAATTGAGCATAATTATACTATAACGCCCCAGAACAAACATAAATTTTATGTGACCAAGCATCGTGATCAGTCTCTCACATCGCTCTGGAATTCTGGTAAAAGAACGATCGATAGTTGTAGCCTAACGCCCATCTATCAATACGTCTTACCCCCTAATAAGATAAAACGTATCTTCCCCAGAATATCATCACAAAAATGATGACCAACAACACCATTGGCATCAACACGGACATCAAAGTCCAAGGCCAATCCCTCAACACAGTGCATAGCTTCAAATATTTAGGAGCCATTGTATCAGACAATGGGTCCCGACAGGAAGTCCTCTCCAGGATCGCACAAACAACTACTGCCCTGGCGAGGTTGAAGCCAATTTGGAAAGACAGGACCATCAGTCTACATTCCAAGGTAAGGCTGCTGCGCTCCCTTGTCATCTCCATCTTCCTATATGCTTGCGAAACATGGACCCTCACAGCAGATCTACAACGAAGAATACAAAGAGATGATGTGCTACAGAAGACTTCTGGGCATTTCCTATGCCCAGCACATCACCAACGACGAAGCCCGACAGACCACCACACAAGCCATTGGACAACACGATGACCTGCTCACAGTGGTGAAAAAACGGAAACTTCGTTGGTATGGCCACGTCACCAAATCATCAGGTCTTGCAAAGACCATCCTGCAAGGCACAGTGCAAGGAGGTAGAAGAAGATGGAGACCGAAAAAGAGGTGGGAGGACAACATTCGAGAATGGACTGGTTTGACACTGTGCGAAACAATCAGGGTTGCTGAGGACAGGGAAAGATGGAGTACGCTGGTTAAACGATCATCTGTGGTGCTCCTACGACCTCCGGGTTACGGGATAGGATAGGATAGGAATCAGCGTTTGTTGCATAATAGAGGTTCATGAAATCAGTGTTGCGTCGACAAGTTTTTTCTCTTCTTGCTGCTGCATAATGGATGTATTTGCTAAGAGAGCGATATCTCCCAGAGTCATACTTTACAAGCAACTGTGTAACAGACGTTCGGCTGTTTATTAATCTGCTGCTGTCACGAGAGGCTAGTTTGGATCCAGCACTAAAGCTTCAAGCCTAAAATAGTTCATCCTGAGTTAGCCTTTGTAACTTAAAATCGCTGTTTAGCAGACGACAGAAGTTAAGGTTTGATCTAAGCTTATGTAAGATAACTAAGGTAGGCAGTGACCTCATCCAGCTGACTATACCCACAACCCCCTGTCAGAGGGCGCTCAAGTATCTCACGAGATTTCGCGGGCTTAAGCTGACCACAGGGTTAAGAAATCAGTCTTTGATAAAACCTCACCCGAGACGGACATGTTGAAAGATCTCTCTCAAGAATACTAAGCAGGTGACGGGTGAAATCAATTCATCACAGTATAGCCAGAGCCTGACATTGTCGAGAAGGTAAATGATCAATCTTGAGTTTCACCTCGATTTATTGATATGATTATTGGATTATGCTTGTGAAGTCTTGCCATGTTTTATAATTGTTAATGTTTGTAAAACTTTGCTTGACCACGTGGCTGACCTGCGACCGGTTTTCAAAACCACTGACCAACTGTTGTTTCTCCTATGTGTATTATTGCAGACCAGTGGCTGTACCGGAGAATGTGTATATTATTAATTACTTCTCCCTGTGTTTAAGTTAGCATAAACACACACACACACACATATATATAGAGAGAGAGAGAGAGAGAGAGAGAGAGAGAGAGAGAGAGAGAGAGAGAGAGAGAACGAAACAGATATATATATAGATATAGATAGATAGATAGATAGATAGATAGATAGATAGATAGATAGATAGATAGATAGATAGATAAATAGATAGATAGATAGATAGATAGATAGATAGATAGATAGATAGATAGATAGATAGATAGATAGATAGATAGATAGATAGATAGATAGATAGATAGATAGATAGATAGATAGATAGATAGATAGATAGATAGATAGATAGATAGATAGATAGATAGATAGATAGATAGATCTGTTTATATTATCTATATATATGTTTTATGTTGGAGATTCCAGTGGACCCTGGACCTAGAAGATTGTTCGTCTCTTATAGATATAAGTAGATGCGATCACTGAAGGCTGTTTCTGCCATCAGTGAGACGCTCTGCACACCCTTTGTTAACACGGCGTTGCAGAAACGTGTCTTATGTTTTGCACACGAGCAGGCTTGTTGGTCCGATGCAGGAGATAGACCATTGAGAGTCAACCCTGACATCCGGCCTGCAGTGGAGCATCAAGCACGGAGCTGCGATAGCCCAATAGTCAACAAGCAAGGAGGAGACACCATCACCACACCACACAGAAAACGTGCACACACACCGATCTAGAAGGACTGTGAGGTGGTCCACTCTCCTGAAAACGAACATTAGGCCAACCAGAAAAAATAGCCCAATGAGGAGACAGTAGCAAATATCGAGAAAAGTAGCAGCATAGACCCATCAAGGAGCGAACTACACGAAGTGAATTTGGATTGTTAAGTGAATCCCAGCTGTATTACGTTTTGGATATTTAAGGTAGTTTAGTGTTTAGAGAATTGTGTATAGAGTAGAGGAAATAAATGTGTGATATTTACTGTTAACAAGTGGCTGGACTACCTATGTTTCATAGCCGTGCGAGAGCTAGTGTGTCAGTGAATCTTTTACACGTTTCTCCCTATCTCTATAACCCTATCCGCAAACAGAACGAGCTAAACATATAAATGTATTAAGATTAGTCATAGGGTGATCACACTAGCCGATACCCGCAGACGAAAGACGAGTGGGTAATAGAATTCCATTGTGCAGAGCCCAGCAACAATTGACCCACCGTCACAGCTGCGCAGATCATTGTACAATGGAAAATCAAAACAAAATGATGTTCATCTTCCAGTTTTCTCCTATAGAAGTCACACATCTTATTTAATGCATTTTCACTATACCTGTGAATATTAGTATTAATTGGTAAACTCCAAATCTAAACTGTGTTAAGGCCTGCGAAAACAATCAATATCAATATCTATAATGTACGACTCTTGTTTAACTCTTGCTTTAACTGATTGAAACAATGCATATCTGTCTTTCTCATTAACAGCTGCTTCCCATTTGAGAGAGAGAGAGAGAGAGAGAGAGAGAGAGAGAGAGAGAGAGAGAGAGAGATTTGGGGCAGGAGCAGGAAGAAAAGCACAAAAAATGAAGTTGTACAAGAAGAAGGAGGAGGACGAAGAGAAGTAGGGGGAGGAGCAGGAAAAGGAGGACGTCAACGGCGAAGAGTTCCGAAGAAAAGATCTAGACTAAAGAAAGAATAAAACTATTGAGAAGAAGAAGACGAATTCGAAGAAGAACCAGAAGGTGACAGAGGGTGGGTGCTTCAAGGGTTAAGCGAAACTGCTGCTGTAAATCAAGCTGGGACAACAGTCGATACAAATTAAATCTTCCACGTCGCCCTGTTAAAATCAACCCCACATAGAAACGCGGAAAAACGGGCCAAGCGTAGGACATTCGTAATAAGATAAACAGAAGGAGATGAGGGAAGGAAAGAGATAGAGCGAGCCTAAAGAAAGAAAGAGCATTCACTAAAGATACATTTATTTTGCAAGAGTAAAACTAGCATTACATTACATGGTTATTGCTTTAGGTCCAGCGGACTCTTCCGAGCCAAATCAGGACCAAAGAGTAAAACTAAGGGAACAAGTAAAGTTGATGATGATGATGATGATGTGATCTTGTAAGTCGCCAAAAAAATCCATGTACGTAGTGTTCAAAGTTCATAAACAATAAATAAATATTTAAAAAAAACAACTAAATAAATAAATAAATAAACAAACACATCAAAATGGTCACTCAATAAAACAATAAATCTGTTATAAAATCTCTGTTAACAAATTTAGGTGATATTAGAAAGAATAAAATGTTAATATTGCGCACCAAATAAATTGCGTGTTTTCTAATTTTTCATGATTTTCAAAAGATGATTTGGAATTAAGTAGAGGGGGCGATCGTTTGCGTGTGCGCGCGCAAGCGTGCATATGTGACACTGACGGGCACAGAATAATGGAGATCGGTTCCATGAATAGAGGCAAGCACAAGAATAATGATATATACATATATGTACTAGAAAAGTGCCTTCCACATTAATCCTTGTGTTGGCTCAAAGTTGTTGAAGCCTCCCCCTTAACCTCCATTCTGTTTGCATGGGTAAATGTGTCCCATGTGGGAATTCAGCTTAGCAAAGAAGCAAAGTGGGGGATGGGTTGGTGGTCTCATGTTCCGCTCTGCGCTCGTAGCACGTGAAGAGCAATGTCACTTAAATGCTCGATCAACCAATACATTTTTTTAAAGCGAAGTTAACTTCATCGTTACCAACCAGCGCATCAGAGGCTCGATTGTTTTGCATATCATGGACGCTCTCCACAGTTTTTACACAGAATTTAGTAGATCCCTGTCCCTGTTAAGCCGTGGTCACACAGCACTCCACGTCTTAATCACGGCCAAAGCGCGTCCAAAATTTGTTACCCGTGGAGTGGACGTTGTTGTTCGCGTTGATGTCGAGGTTAAGACGAGCTACGGTCGAGGTATAGACGTGGCAGGACGCGGGGAGAAATCTGAACGGCATCGGACGCGGCAAATAGTTTTGAACTGCAAACCCCGGTCACACAGCCCTTTACGGCTGAATCACGGCCAAAGCGCGTCCAAAATTTGTTACCCGTGGAGTGGACGTTGTTGTTCGCGTTGATGTCGAGGTTAAGACGAGCTACGGTCGAGGTATAGACGTGGCAGGACGCGGGGAGAAATCTGAACGGCATCGGACGCTGCAAAAAGTTTTGAACTGCTCAAAATTTTAGCCCGCGCACAACCACGGGTAAAACACGCGGTAAAGACGTGCAACACACGCGTGGTAATCCGTGTTCCGGCAGTGATTAGAACTTGGGGAGACGCGGTAAGACGCGAAAGTTTAGCGTTCAGTCATTGGACGCATGTACCGCGTTGGAATCACGGGAAATAGCGTGTGTTTAGCGGCTTATCACTGACAAAGCACTACCTACAAACTTTTTGCCGCGTCCGATGCCGTTCAGATTTCTCCCCGCGTCCTGCCACGTCTATACCTCGACCGTAGCTCGTCTTAACCTCGACATCAACGCGAACAACAACGTCCACTCCACGGGTAACAAATTTTGGACGCGCTTTGGCCGTGATTCAGCCGTAAAGGGCTGTGTGACCGGGGCTTTACCTCAAGCTCACTACAGTGAAGGAGGATGCTCAGCCAAGCACTGCTTATTCTACGTATATCGCTCTACGAAGCTTACTCAAAGAATCCTTGTGCCACATGTATAGAATCGAATGTCAATGACAATGGCAATGTTTTATAAGAATTAGACCTGTAGTCAATAACGAAGGGAAGCTCCATGCGGACTAGGGCGACAATATATGTATGTATGAATATGTATGTTAGTCTGTCATTTTCGACTACGACCATCACATAGGAGGCAACTGCTGTCTCAGTAACTGGGTTAGAGTTGATTGCAGTGGAGAATGCCTTGCCCAGGGTATATACCTCAATGCTCAAAGGCTGCGGGTGGGTGTCTCGGGCGGTTTGAGTTAGATCCTGTATCGGCCAGCGCCAAGAGTCTGGTCAAGTAGGGCGAGATAAGTGCGCTATAAAAATCCTCAACAATAATAATAATAATAATAATAATAATAATAATAATAATAATAATAATACTAATAATAATAATACCTCTCTTTCGGTAGCAATTAGATTGCTATGGAGATAATCGCGTAGGCTTGATTTTGTTTGTACCTTTGTTTAGGAAATCGCTGCATACATGGAAACGACACGATCTCTGGAACTAAATCTGGGACAAAACTTACCACTGGACAACTGTTATTGTCTAAGGCATTTTTGTTTAGGTCAGCTCCATGTATCAGACCGCAGATGCTAGTCTAGGTTTTTGAAACTCGCTGTATTTCTCTTTGACTTTCGATGTAAGATAGGAGTTCACCTGTTCGTCGTGTGCCTTGAACTTCAGTTCACATCATAAATGACAAGAAGATTGAGAAAATGGAGTTTGCACTTGCGGACATTAAGCTTTAAAGTGGCCATTAACCAATAACACTGCCATGTTCTGTCAAACGTTTATCTTTCATCGAGCTGTCATTCGCACGGCACCGTGTGAATGCGAGATTGGCAAGCAAACATGAACAGCAATAACGATGCATAACAAATTTGTCGCGCGCGTGCGGCATAGCAACATCCAACATTTGTGTTTTTACATTTTTGATCTCACAAGCCAATCGGTAAAGTAGCGCTTATTTGCATTAAATTGGCCGTAACTGTGTTTGCTCAATGAGTAAAATGTTAAAGAAAACATGCACCGTTTAGTTGGAAAACATAACCTATAAAACTTTCATTTGGCTAAATTCCCTAAATTTGGCTAAATTCCCTAAATTTCATTTCAAATTCTGCCTGCAAGGGAAACAATCCTTTAATCTCAAACAGTTAACAATGTAATGCGCTTTTGTTTCAATTATCAATATACAGTGGGGACGGGAAATTGGCATGATAGGAAAGAGAGGAAGCCAAGGCGGTATAAAATCAACCATACATAATAACATTTGGTGGAGAAAGGGAGAGAGAAAGAGAGAGAGAGAGAGAGAGAGAGAGAGAGAGAGAGAGAGAGAGAGAGAGAGAGAGAGAGAGAGAGAGAGAGAGAGTTGGGGTTTGAAGGAACACACACAGAGTCGAACTCATAATTAATGCATGCACATGTTCTATGTTCCATGGGATGGGATTTTGATGTTCCGTAGAAAGGAAAGACAAACGCTTCTTTTCAACGATATATAATATGCACTTAACTGAATTTGTGCACCGAGTATAAGGGACTTCTTACGCTCACAGCGTATTACTACTTAGCATTCACAACCCTCAATTGTATGATTTTACTTAGCTTTTGAAAGACTATCGCCAGACAGTTCACCCTATTTTGCAAAGTATCATGCAAAGCCCATCGCAACATACATTTTAATGACTGTGATGTCTGGATCTTGCCATTTAAGGACGCCTGAAATTCAGTGATTATTGACAAGGAAAATGCGTCTCAACGTGTTCTCTATAAATACAGGAAAATCTTATTTTGACAATAATGATCTTCACTCGCTTTGTTTTCATATTCAGACGTCAGCTCACTGTAATAATTATGGCACGTGACGCAGGGTGGTTTAATGTCATGACGTGATGTTAGTAACAAAGAAAGAAAGGATAATTGCATAACAAAGAATTATTGACTATTGGCTGGACCATATAAACATTTAGGATATTTGCTATGGTGAGTGATATTCATAAAACTACAAAGACAAGTATGACCTATTGACTGTCAGATCATACGCGGTATTAGAGAAGATCATACACAATACCAGACCACACTTGGTACTATAGGAACTGCACTATTTGAATGCTAATAGGGCCAGCAATAGTCTGAAGCCATCCGTTAGACTGCGTTTGGAGGTTGCGTCGTATTCCGGCCAATTTATTCACAATCCAATCTACTCCTTTTCCTTTACCCTTCTCCAAAATTATGTTCTACGTCACCAATATGCCACGGTGAGTAGTAGCACTTACACAGACGATATTAGATAGGTACCTACCATAACAATGGGTCATACCGATGACGCAACACTCACTCTCCTCAACAATGCCTACGTCCACCTTGAACAACCTGGTTCTTTTGTTAGGATTCTATTCATAGACTTCTCTTCCGCTTTTAACACCATACAACCCCACCTCATGGCTCGCAAACTTCTGGCTCTGAATGTCAGCCCGAGACTGGTTCTTTGGATTGTCAACTTTCTTGTCAACGGTTCACAGTCTGTCCGCTTTCAACACTGTCTTTCTTCCTCCCGTTCCACCTCCACTGGCTCTCCCCAAGGCACTGTTCTCTCCCCTGTTCTCTTCACACTCTACACAAACGACTGCTCTGGCTCCACCGACACCCCTTTCATCAAGTACTCTGACGACACCGCTCTACAAAATCTCTCAAATTCTCACTCTGTCTATGTAGAAGAAGTCTCTAAGTTCACCGCGTGGTGCACTGATAACTATCTCAGCCTGAATGTAAAGAAGACAAAAGAACTGATAATAGATTTCAGAAGAAACCCTGTTGCCATACCAGACTTGGAGATAGGGGGAGAAAGGGTGGAAAGAGTCAATGAGTACAAATACTTAGGCACCATTGTAGACAGTAAACTCAATTTTAATTCCAACACAACAAGCATACACAAGAAATGTCAATCCAGAATATATTGCCTTCAGAAGCTTCGCTCCCTCAATGTCAGTCGTCCTGTGTTAACCAACTTTTACAGATGTTTTGTTCAGTCTGTTGTGACCTTTGGCTTCCTGTGTTGGTATGGAGGGTTGAGTGAGAAACACAAGAATGTATTGAACAGGATTGTACACGTCTGTGCGAAAGTGACGGGTGAAAGGCAGGATGAATTGTGTGTGTTGTACGAACGTCAGGCTGAGCGAAAGGCATATCAGATTGCGAGTGACCTGAGCCATGTTCTGGCTACACACTATGAACTCATGCCGTCAGGGCGCAGACATCGAATGCCAAAACTGTCCACAGTGAGAGCAAGAAAGAGTTTTGTACCCAATTCTATTCATGTTATGAATATGTCGCGAGCAAGATTGTAGGAATGAGTGTTCATGATCTATGTACAATTGTGTTTATTGTGAGATATGTTTTATTATTTTATTTTTTAAATGCAATGTTGACTTGAAGTGAAATTTGGATTGTATCCTAGTTAATAATGTTTGCTCCTAGTTACTGTGGGGGTGTGCGTGTGTGAATGAGTGGGTATGTGTGAAGGATGAGAAGATAGTTTGGAATTAACGTTGTAATAATATGCAGTGAGAAAGGCAATATCTAGTCTATGTATCTTAGAAAAAACGGCATGTTTAATGTTGGAATAAATGTGATAGTAAGTGTGTTGTGCGAAAGGCAATATTTAGTCTATGTATCTTAGAGAAATGACATGTTCAATGTTGGAATAAATGTGATAGTAAGTGTGTGCTGTGCAAGAACTTGAAAGTAATGTCCAGTCTATATGCCGTTATAAGGAGTAAGGAAATGAATATGATGTGTGTTATATAATTATGTATGCATAATGTGCTAAAACGTTTCTTAGTTCTTTCCCATGTACTCTAAAATTTTTATGTCGGATTGTATTGTAGACCATGTATTGAATTTCTCAGTTTGAGATCAATAAAGTTATATTGTATTGTATTGTATTGTATACTTAATGCTTACTACTACAGCAAACTTGGTACTCTCTCAATCTATCTATCTATCTATCTATCTATCTATCTATCTATCTATCTATCTATCTATCTATCTATCTATCTATCTATCTATCTATCTATCTATCTATCTTTCTATCTATCTATCTATCTATCTATCTATCTATCTATCTATCTATCTATCTATCTATCTATCTATCTATCTATCTATCTATCTATCTATCTATCTATCTATCTATCTATCTATCTACCCACCCACCTACCTACCCACCTACCTACCTACCTACCTACCTATCTATCTATCTATCTATCTATCTATCTATCTATCTATCTATCTATCTATCTATCTATCTATCTATCTATCTATCTATCTATCTATTAATCTATCTATCTACCTATCTACCTACATATATCCTATCCCGTAACTCGGAGGTCGTAGGGGCACTACAGATGATCGTTTAACCAGCGTACTCCATCTTTCTCTGTCCTCAGCAACCCTGATTGTTTCGCTCAGAGTCAAACCAGTCCATTCTCGAATGTTGTCCTCCCACCTCTTTTTCGGTCTCCCTCTTCTTCTACCTCCTTGCCTACTTGGTACTCTATCTATCTATCTATCTATCTATCTATCTATCTATCTATCTATCTATCTATCTATCTATCTATCTATCTATCTATCTATCTATCTATCTATCTATCTATCTATCTATCTATCTATCTATCTATCTATCTATCTATCTATCTATCTATCTATCTATCTATCTATCTATCTATCTATCTATCTATCTATCTATCTATCTATCTATCTATCTATCTATCTATCTATCTATCTATCTATCTATCTATCTATCTATCTATCTCTCTATCTATCTATCTATCTATCTATCTATCTATCTATCTATCTATCTATCTATCTATCTATCTATCTAATCCCTCAGCCTGTCGGGCCGTTGAGGAGACATGACGGACGCTATCGCGGAAAGTTTTCGTCACTTCGATCTGAACTTGGCACTACATGATTGTTAATTTCAGATCATACTTAGTTTCTTTTAACTATTAAAAATGCCAATACCAGATTATGTTTGGTATTATTAGCATGTAAATATCATATTATAGCAGGGACTAAACGAACTGAGAGTAATGAGGTGTCCATGGTATCGGGTGACGCTTGGTGACTGTATCAAAGACCCATTTTTATTAGATTCGCACCGTGACCTTATCAGGGACCCCATTGTCTATGCTGCTTATACACTTACCGGAGAGCTTTCACCGCGCGCAGTATTTTAAACAATTATCTTATATAATTATAATATGTAGTGTAAACGTTTTAAAATGTGAGGTCAACCTCACTTTGTATGTTTTACCAATTTGTGACGGTGATGGGCAGCATTTACTATGACAAAGTCAAGTACCTACAACATAACAATTGATGTGCTGCTATTTCCATGTTCATTAAAAAAAAACATACTTATTACTATTTGCATGTTAATACCGATCATACCATGTATTCTATGAACATTTATTCGGACAGAAATTGTCTATAGCTAACGCCACTGAGGGAGAATATTGCTACATAATTATTGAAGCAGGACATTATTTTTTCTTTCAAAGTCTCCTCGACCACACCAGCTCTCATCCCATCCTGCTCAACAATCCTTAATAATATTGTTTAATTTTACTCAGTTTTCTCTACAACGACAATATGTATCGGATCCTAATAAATGGCACATACTAGATCAAACTTGGTGCAATCTGCAGAGCATTTTAGGTACTACATGAATAATAAATAATACGATCATCAATAGTGTACCAACATGATGACGAATAATTTCTTGAATAATATATCTGAAAAGCTGCAGTGGTTTTCTTTCATTTTCTCTCCACCGCATCCTTCCTCCTTTTCTTCTCGAACAATACAATTGGTCAATGTTTCTAAATGTTAGTGAATTGAAGCAGGCTGGAGGATGACTTTTGGACTTCTTGTAGAAGATCAGATCAGATTTGTATTATTTAAAATCTTTTCATTGATAAAGATGATATTAGACTTTCACAAACATATATATGCATAGACACACACATAAACGCACATGCATAAACATAAACATAAACACATATTTAAGTACTTACTCAAAAAATGTTTTTATGTCAGTATGTAAAATAATGTAAGCAATTTTTTTCAATAAGAGTATGATTATATAAAATATCTTTGATACTATCGGTTTCAGTTATCAAAACATTATTTGCTTTGTTTAATGGTAATAATGTTATACATTCAAATAATAAATGGTGTACAGTAATTGTTTGCTGGCATATACAATGAATATCATTTACGTATTTTGTGCTCTATGAATTCAAACGCATTTTATATCTGATTTTTGAAATATTTATACTACATCATAAGATGTTATGCTTGTTTACTGATTTTTGTAAATGTCTCTACTAATGAAACTAATTCATGGCTAGATAATGTAATATTACAATTTGATATCAAATTTGTATTTTTAGCTTCAATTTTGGCAAGTTTGTCCGACTGTACAGTCCAGTAAAAACCAGAATGAGACGGAACCCAAGAAAAATCAACACTTGTGCCTCTGCTAATAATTTCATGTAGGCTTATTTCTTGTAGAAAATCGGGATACAGTACATCTATAATTAATAATACTTTTTAAGAGAACTTTGTAACTAGCTAATTTTATTTACAATGTCAGTGTGTAGTTATTTTTTTTAATGTTACCCAGGCGCATGACCAACTGACAAAACTTTGAGAGAGGTGGGAGATTGGGGTGAAAATTGCTTCGGTAACCGAGTAAATTGGACAAAACTTAAGATGCGTGTCCGATCTGCACGCGCTCATTTGCCTGTATGACAGGAACAGAAGTTGATAGTAGTCAGTGATGTTGATAGCTAGAAAGCTTTTGTTCTACAACTTCAACGACTACTGCATTGCGGGGCTAATTGTAAGGGAAAGTAACACCCGCCAAGTCATGAAAACATTATACACTCCAGGGATCAGGGATGAGGATTTTTGTCCTGAGCTCA
This sequence comes from Oncomelania hupensis, assembly GCA_036898135.1. Taxonomy (NCBI): domain Eukaryota; kingdom Metazoa; phylum Mollusca; class Gastropoda; order Littorinimorpha; family Pomatiopsidae; genus Oncomelania; species Oncomelania hupensis. The sequence goes on along the minus strand of CM072511.1, from coordinate 72,414,312 downwards.
TAATGCAGACTGTCAGTTCCAATATCGCAGTATATTTTGCTTTGTTGTATTTCCATGATCTTACACAGATGACACACACATAAATGCGCGCGCCTTTGCAAGAAGAAAAAGAAGAAGAGGGATCTTATTAATGTCTTCGGTATGTGTCATTGGAATAAACCAGAGGACTGCTAGTATTAAGACTTTACAATTTGAGAAACAAATGTGTCCTTTAAAAAATAATGCTAAATGTGGACAAAAACAACACAAAGCAACCCAGTGCACATTCCCCAGCTAAGTTCTTCGTCAGGCGGACAACATACAAAAGGACAAAACAAGTAGTACTTCCCAACAGAGATCCCGCAACGAATGAAATGATATTTAGTAAGGAGGCAAGAAGAAGAAACAAAAATAATAGGTCAAAATATTCAAAACAGGAAGTGTGAAAAATACTATCCTGTCCTATCCTATCCCGTGATTCGAAGGTCGTTGAAAAATACACCTGAGTAGAATTTAACATTACAGTTAAATGTAAAAATATTATATTTTTTCTAGCTGGAAGTCTGTCGGGGAAGTATTGTTTTGTTCTTTTGTGTTTCGTTCGCCAAACAAAGAAATTAGCCCAAAAATTCACGCTTTTGTTGTTTTTGTCTAAATAATAATTTGTTTGTGGTTTATGGACCTGTTTGTTTTTCAATATTTTATGTGTTAATGCTTCACTGGGACAACTGTGTCTTCAACATATTGCCTGGGACAATGTGTGTGTTGAAGATCACCTCTATGCCTCACACCCTGGGAGTGTATAAGGTTTATAATATGTTAGTGCATATCTGTCAACGGCTCAGGATCTCGCTGGCACTAGATGGGTCACCATAATAAAGACAAGTGGGCTGTAAGACCATGAGCCTAATGAAATCACATGCACTTGTATTTGGGCACATACAAATGCCTGTCCAGATATAAGCACCTGTGACCAATTGGAGGCCAAAGGGTTCAGACGTTCTGTGGCAGCAGGTCATCAGAAAAACATAAATCCTATGAGAGGGCAATCGTATAGTATGTTATTAATATTGTATTAGTGAATGCTTCGTCAAGAACTTAGGATCTTACTAAGAAATTATCGCCAAAACAAACAAAATTAAATCGGCAAGAAAATATGTGTTTGATATTTTTCAATTGACTCGGCGGTCCATTGGGACCACGTGTACCGGAATACCATAAATCCTATATAGAAGTGACGTGTAAATTGTCCCAATCTGGCATTAATCAGATAGCATCATTCTGGCAAAGGCTACGTGTACAATTATTGGAAAGGTAGGATGCGACCTGGCTCCATGATAAAACATATTGCATTTCCAATCATGCAGCACGCCAAATACAGCCCCCACCCTCTCTCTCTCTCTCTCTCTCTCTCTCTCTCTCTCTCTCTCTCTCTCTCTCCCTCTCTCTCTCTCTCTCTCTCTCTCTCTCTCTCTCTCGCTAGATTCATCGTGGTCAGGTTTTTAAATGTACTGAATCGAATCGTCAAACTATTATTTCTTGATGTGCACTTTAAACTGAAGCAACTTTGCGCGATATGGTGAATGCCGTGTGTGTGTGTGTGTGTGTGTGTGGGTGTGTGTGTGTGTGTGTGTGTGTGTGTGAGAGAGAGAGAGAGAGAGAGAGAGAGAGAGAGAGAGAGTTCGCGTGTATGTGTGGTGGAAATGAATGGCCTCCGTACTTAAAGTGATACACAGTGTTGATGTTGACTACTTCTACAACTATATGTGGATCGAAAAGATTTGAAAGATTAACATAATAAGTATTATGCATATTATAATAGATTATGAGGATGATTTTGTGCATAATAATTCCATTTTGGTTAAACTATTATTTTGTGTTAAATTTTGCACCGAAGTAATACACTACCACTGCTTGGACAGACTTAGATTATGAATCTGTGCTTTTGTTATCATTATACATGTAGTTATTATTGTATGAAGAGTATGATAAGTATAGGTGTTTTGGACTTTTTTGTGGTATAATTCGTTTGTAATATTTGTTGGGCACGTTGTACGGTTAGAATGTTAGATTTTTGGATTATATGGAATAAAATCAGTTTGTCATGGACTTACGCATACACACGCTATGTGTAGTCGATGGTAAAGCTTGGACTTGAATTTGAGTTGTGTTTATGTTTAATTGCTATTTCGAGCTAGAGGTAGAATGTTTATTTACTATACTTGATATTGAATTATGGTTGCAAAATTACAGAAATTGTTATTAGGTTGCGTGTGAGTGCGTGTATTTTTGAGTGATTTCATCCCATCTATCTCATCCCTCCCTTGGCAAGGGAGATTTGTCTTGTGCAAATAAACCATTCATTCTCTCTCTCTCTCTCTCTCTCTCTCTCTCTCTCTCTCTCTCTCTCTCTCTCTCTCTCTCTCTCTCTCTCTCCAGGACAAATGTTTTGTTTGTCTAGGACAATTATTTAGGACCTCTCCAAACTTTAGAACTCAGGCTGCAAGGCTTTCTATGTAGTTTTAGTTCAGCTTTAGTCGAACGATTTGGCGAAACTCTCCACCACAGCACCCCTCATGTCTCCTAACGGCCCGACAGGCTGAGGGATTATATAGACAAATTAGTACAGCAGAGGATAACTCGATCACTGTGCTACTAGTGCTGTCTCTAAAACGAAATATACAAAACACACATCAACAGTTAGCTTGTTAATCAAACGCACGTGCATCACATTATTAGTCGACTTCAGAGCTATAGGTTTTAAGTTTCGATCATTTAAAACAACATTGCCATTTTATAGCCCAGATACTACTGAAATTTCACTTGATCTGTACGCGACATACGTTCTGTCTAATCGCTCTCAGTATTGTACTGGTTATTCTTAAATATCTAACTAAACTTCATAAACAAAACTCAGCGCTGCCTGAAGCCTCCACAAAGGCAGATTATTGTAATATAAAAAGCAACAGATTGAAAACGATGTCAGGGGAATGCGGAGTGAAAAGAAAACGGCGCGGCTGTAACGGTTAATAACTGCCAGAAGGCTTTTGACACTGTTCGATTTTCACTAGCACAATCGCGCCCCCTGGAGGCTGAAGAGGAAAAAATCACAACGATCTCTCTCACTCGTAGAGTAGAATGAATGGAATTCCCAGAGCTACGAACGATAATTCAGGTTGAGCTACGAACGATAACCCGGCCGTTGGGTGCAGTTTAAAATGAAGTCTCGCCTGATCAAATAACTGAAAAACATGGAACAGAGAGCCTTGAGGCTCGATGAATGGGAACTAAATTCAGTGTTAAGCTGAACAAAACGTCCTTAAATGCGTTGGGTGATGTTTATTTTTCCCCCATTTTTAACCGACCTTGACTCCCGTTACTAAAACTATAATTCTTATTTTTGTAGGTCATTGAAGAACGGAAGAGATGGACTTAAAACAATAATTACTAGTGTTTCCGTAATTGTAGCTACGTATTGTACCAATGAATTTTTTTGCTTTTATTGCTGCAGATTGTGCTGGTGGTGAAGGCGGTGGTATTGTTTTTTTTTGTTTGTTTTTAAATCTCGGTTGTTCCAATATTCAAAGAGTAAGGTGTATTTTAAAAACATGGCCTTAAATAGTGAAAAGATTCTACTACAATTATACATAGAATTCCTTCTCCTCATTGAAGAACCTTAAGTCCGTCAAAATGGAAAGAACTGGAAAATGGAAGTCTTTCTCCACATTCAAGCAACTTAAGTCATCAAAATGGAAAGAACTGGAAACATTAAAATGGACGCTACGGCCAGGTTCACATTTACAAGCACGAGCAAACATTCTAGACCAGACTTTTTCCAGGTCAATAAAAGACGATTCTGCAATGTTTGGGATCAGTGTTATTTTTCCGTGGGTGTCTGTCGACTTTACACGCCTAATGCGCATGCGCCGGAAATGGCGATGAAAGTGACACATCTATAAATCGGAGAACGCGGCGTGAAAACCGAGACTGCTATAAATAAAATGTTATTTTAATTGATCAGGTCATTTTCACTATAGGTACTTCAGTAAAACATACGTTAGCACTATGTAGATATAGTTATTATGATCATCGTCATGGTCATCATATCATCATCTTGATCATCATCATGATCATCATCATGATTATCATCATCGTCATCTTCTTGTTCTTCTTCTATCAGTGATGTTATGTTGTGACGAAGAAGATAAAGCATTGTAACCGTATTTCAAAAACAACATAGAGCGCAGCGTAAGAACGTATTTATTTCAGTAAATCAATGAAGTGCAAAGAATCTTAGAAGTCATTAAGTAATTTTGTTAACACAGAAAGCAATGTTTACTACGAAACAGAAACAATACGAAGATTGTTCTTGGTATATCGATGGTTCACGTAGCTCAATGTAGGTCTTCCAGTAGGTAAAAGCACTTTGCAGACTTTACTTTGCGTTTGCGCTTTACACAATAAATTATTATTATTATTATTATTATTATTATTATTATTATTATTATTATTATTATTATTATTATTATTATTATTATGAAAGTAAACTCAGTTAAGTTTTCTTTCTATCACACTAGCCTACTAGCATAATTATAACACTAGAAAAAAATAGGAAGAAAATACACTGACTTAGAGCATATGACATTCTCGGATGTAGATATGTTTACTTTTTTAAGCCGACTAGTAATCGTGGTTTTACTAAATTCACAATACCCATTCATTTGACCTAAGTGGCGATTTAAATTACAGTTCTAGCATCCGGTCTACGAATTACTTATTAAATTAAATGATGTTAATTTAACCTTAGATTCCTAGATAACCGGAACAACAAAGAGTTTCAAAGACTCATATGTTAACAAGACTCGAGGGAGTATTTCAGTTGCAGAACGCTTGCCTGGTCTGAGAGAAACCCTACTTCTTATTCCGACGACAAAGGGAGATTTTCTCACAGGAGTCGACGTGCTCCTCAAAATAACTATATACAGTATTTCACTTTTTTCTCCTCATCACCCCCACCCACCTACACTCCCACCTTTGTGTCCCAGTGGCGGCACGTCACAGAAGCCGGCCATTTATGTTTTGCCCTCAAACAAATGTGACCGGTTTGAAATAAACGCGTGTACATTTAGAGTCGGTCTGCTGTAATGTCATGTTTTATATTTTGTTAATTATCGTTTATCATCATTGACCTTGTCACAGAAATGCGTAATCTCGGGCTAAATGGAGATTTTACTTTAAATCATAGTGGAACTCAAAACGTCATATCGACCTCAACTGAAACATCACGATAGAAGAGTGAAAAAGATTGTTAAATCTGGGGCTTCGTTTTTTAATATAAGAAATTCTACTGGGATTTCCAGAAGCTGTATTTCGAATAGACAATGATAGATTTGTCCAGCGCCATTGTACACTTTATTTCCGTTGTTTAACATACTTTGTTATGTTCCTTTGCAAACTTATTTCTCCGTTTCTCCTTTCTAATACCTCAACTTTATCGTTTCATCTCTCTCTTTCTTAAATCTGAAGTAATTAATGCAAAACAAGCACGTCGCCGAGCAGAGAGGAAGTGGCGAACCTCTAAGCTAGACGTTGACAGACAGATCTACAATAAGCACACGGAACAAATTCAGACAATCAGTACAAACGCCAGCATTTACACTACAGTACGAAAATGTGTGAAACAACCTTTGCCAAAGCCCTCTTTGCACCATGAACGACCTACTTGGCAGCTCTTCTGCTTCTCCCCTTGCCCAACAACATTGACCCTTCCAAACTCTCACAAGCTTTCTCTGAGTATTTCCACAACAAGATCCAAGCCGTCAGTGACAAACTTGGGCCTGTACTGTTCACTCTCTACATTCAACATCTTGACCACTTCTTTGACCGACACTCCGTTCTCCATCACTCTTTTGCTGACGACTCACAACTTCAAAACGGACCATCTCTCTCCCTCTCCCTCTCTCTCTCTTCTCTCATACCATAACCGACGTACAGAACTGGATGACCGAGAACAAACTTCAACTCAATAGCAACAAAACTGAAGACATAATGGAAGGGACCATATCCAAACTCTCAAAAGCCACCTCTGATGCTCTTGAACTCTCCGACTTGTCCGTCTCTCTGTCTTCTGTCAAAAATCTTGGAGTCACCATAGACAACAACCTCTCCATGAAACAACTCATCTCTTCTGTCTTTTACACATGCTACTTTCAACTCGCCGCATTGCCACTATACGCAAGTACCTCACCACAGGCGCTACAGCCAAACTTGTCACTTCTACCATTCTCTCTCACCTTGACTATTGTAACTCCCTGGCCCTTCTTGTTGGACTTCACGCTTCTTCTATCTATCGTCTTTAAAGCATCCAAAACAGCTCAGCCCGTCTCCTTAAAAAGAACAAGAAAGACCACATCACCCCTTTGTTACAACAACTCCACTGGCTACCCGTCTCACATAAGATCAAGTACAAGCTTAACACTATCACATAGACCTACAAATGCCTCAACAAGCTTGCGCCTACCTATCTCTCTGATTCCCTCTCACTCTTATCAACCTTCCCACCACTCGGCTCCACAAACGACAACCTCAAACTCAACATACCTCATACAAAATTTAATATTGCAGACCAACGCTCCTTTTCTTTTCAAGCCCCCACCAACTGGAACTCCCTACCTCTCCAACTCCGCCAACAAAAGTCTTTCAAAGCATTTACATCTGGCCTCAATACTTTTCTTTTCCCTAAATAATCATCAGCTTACAGTGCTCCACTACATCACCTCCCACCATCCCCCCATCCCACATCACTCGCAAGCCTAAATTATAGCAGTTGTAAATGGCCATGTACTAATAATTATTTGAAATTTTCTCATGTTTTTTTTTTGGTGCCGTGTCTCTGTATTGGTACCTTGTCATCTTAGTGTAATTTATGTGCAAGTATGTATTAGTGTGCTTGAATTGTTAATGCGTAATAATGTGCATGTGTGCGCCTTGAGTCGCCTTGTGGTGATATATGTGAGCGTTATAAGTTCTCGTATTATTATTATTATTAGTAGTAGTAGTAGTAGTAGTAGTAGTAGTAGTAGTAGTAGTAGTAGTAGTAGTAGTAGTAGTAGTAGTAGTAGTAGTAGTAGTAGTAGTAGTGAAAGTATAATAACGTTTAAATAATCTGTTTTGGCTTCGGCCTTCTCGTTTTTGTTCCTTTTTTAAAATGGAATTGCAAAGAGCAAATCCTGAATTATTTTCCTTCTTGCTCTTTTTTTCTTCCTGAGTAGTGTATTCAAGCTCTTCTTCCCATTCCTTCTCCTCCTGCTTCTTGTCCTCATAGATAACATGCTTTGCGGTTGTTGTTTAAACTGGATTTGCTTTCGAATACTATTCCTCCTCTAGTTCCCGCATCTCGTTCTTCTTCGTGGTAATCTTCAAGATAGGTACACGGATTGAACAGAAATCTGTGAGCTCTTCTTCCATTTTTTTCTTCTCCTGCTGCTTTTCTTCCTTCTTCGTCCTCCTCCTAGATCTCCTTCTTCTTGATCTCCTTAATCTTATAGGAGAAACAATGTGTCAGTGATGTCTTGCGGCCTGTGAAAGCACTCGGCGGTAGGACAGAGAACCATAATTCAATTGACTGGAATAAAATCAGCACGAATATCGTGTGCCCACTCTTACAGCCAGCCACCAGATTCTATTATTGCATCTGCGCATTCTTACACCAACACCTTTTTCCTTCTTCTTTTCTTGATGGGCTGTTCAGAAGGACACTTTAACAGAAAAAACTAGTAGTAAGAAGAAGCAAGCCTGGTTGAGACCAAATAGGCTATAACACCCTCCACCCCCTCCCTCTCTCTGTCTCTTTATTGGGGAGAGAAAAGAGAGAACTTAACAAAATATTAGAGAGACAGAGAGCGAGAGAGTGTGTTGTGCAAGACAAGCATAATTTGATCCTCCATCGACTGACATACACATGCGCGCGCGTACACATACACACACACAAACACACACACACACATGCATACGCACACACCACTACATAATACCAGCTATCTGTTTTACAGTACTCACTCGCTCACTCACTCAAACATAGATCTATTATTATCATATACTGGGAAGAACAAAAAAGCACTTCGTTTGAAAGAACACCATGTTGTTGTTTTTTTGTTAATATTATTAATGCTTTTAAAACATTCTGATTTTTCTCTTGCCCACAGCGTTGCACAGTGTGCGGGGGGTGTCTGTTGTGCACCATTGGGTCGATGAGTCGGGCTATCACGGCTGAATGGGCAAGAGTTGCTTCCCCTGCTCATGATGGCGCATGGTCCCCAGCGGCTTTGCGCAAACAGGGGTGACAATCATTATCTCTACACTTTGCTTTTCTAACTCTATCTCCATGTCAACCCCTAACCCCAACCTCCCAGCACCGCTCCCCTCCCATCCTTATCAATATTTTGTATTTGGACTCCAACCCTCCCTTCCCGGCCGATCCCACCTTCCCTCCATTCACCTCTTGTTGCCGTTCCCAACCCCTTCTTTCCTCTTTCAGTTGGAAAGTGATTCATTATCATTATCTCTACATTTTACATTTGCAATTCCATCTCCCCTTCTCCCACCTGCCTTTTCCATTGTCATTTCCATTTCCAACCAATCTTTTTGATCTGTCTCTTTCTAACAGGTCGAACTCGAGTATTAACGTTATCAACACTGTCCTCCATCCTCACCTTTTTCCATAATCACTACTTCGGTTCTCATTCTTTCTCTGTTTCTCTTTCAGAGAGACTGAAGTCGAATTTATATAATTATCTTTAAAACGTGCTTTTACAACTCCATGACTTCATTCCGCCCCTGCCATCCTCCTTATTCTAACTTTCTCCAATGACATTTCCATGCCCTTTCTTTCTTTCTATTCTATATTTTGATAGACAGAAGTAGAACTTGTATCATAAATCTCTACGTGTATCTTTGCAACTCTTCGCTTTATCCTCTTCATGATAGCAGGTTTTGTCTACTCCAACCTTTTCATATTTCTATCTCTATTTTAGGCATACAGAAGTGGAACTTTTGCAAGTCCTCTCACCTCTTTCTCTCTCGTCATTGCCAATCTGTCTTTCTCTTTCACTGATAATCTGACAGACTGAAGGTTAGAGTTACGCATCCTTGCAATGACCTGACCGAAGCGAAGTTGAAGTCGAGCTTTAAGTACTTCTGCAGACCCATGGCCAACCACTATCTTTTGTATCTTGCTATTTCAGACTGACTGAAGTGGAAGCGACATTCACGGGCAAAATGAAGATCAATTTTCGGCAACAGACTGACGGTCAAAACGTTTGTCACTAAACCATTCTGCAACACTCCCATTACATAGCTCCCTCACATACTGAACACTATCCAACAAACCATTGAATTTGTCAAGACCTGGATGAACGTAAACAAACTCAAAATGAACCATGACAAAACGGAATTTGTTCACATAGCTACTGATAATAAACTTAAATCTCTCTCTGACTCAGCTACCACCACACTCTCAGGCTCGCAGATTGAATTCTCTCAGACTGTCAAAAATCTGGGCATCCACCTTGATAGGACACTTTCAATGGAACTTCACATTAATACTCTCTGCAAAGCTATTTTCCTAGAACTCTGCAGGGTCAGTCACATAAGACCCTTCTTAACAATGGGTGCCACAAAAAAGTTGATGTCAGCTTTTGTACTGTCCAAATGGACTACTGCAACTCCCTGTTTGTAGGTCTTCCCAACACTCTACTACTAGATAAACTTGGAATTCCTTGCCTCAGACTTTCTGTGAAACTCCTACTCTATCTGCATTCAAATTTAGACTGAAAACACATCGTTTCCATGAGCACCTCTTAAAATAATGTCTCCCTCCTCCCCGACAGCCTCTCCTCAGCCTCTTTGCAGTACTCATCGTAACCTTCATCATCAGCATCATCATCATCATCGTCGTCGTCATCATCATCGGAAGCTTCTTCATCATCATATCATTATCGTACCATCATCATCATCGTCGTCATCTTCTTTATCGTTGTCATAATCACCATCATCATCATCGTCATCGTGGTCATCACAGTTTTATTCATCTTCGTCATCGTCACAGTCGTCTTAGTCATCGTCGTTCTTTGTAGACCTCATGGTCCTTGCTTGTGTGCTTGACTGTTTGAGTGTCTGTGCAGGTATTGTGGTGTGGTGTCTTTAGTGGTGGTTGTAGCAGTTGCTCCAAGGCGTTGTAATGTAATTGCACGTTTCTGTTTCTGTGTGGAATGCACGTTTACTTACCGAGATTGATGATTTAACTGTGCTTTGTATTTTATTGTATTTTTTATTGTACTGTATTTTATAAAATATGTTAGTTATTCATTGCTTACATGGTCCAGCGGACTGCAAAGAGCCGAATCAGGACCACTATATAATATATATGTAGGTGTCGTTTTAGTAATTGTTATGACACCTTTATATGGTGTTTGTGTATAGGTTATGTGTGTATCTGTGTCTGTTTGTGCGTGTGTGTGCGCGCGCGCGAGCTTCTATGTATGAGAGAGAGAGGTAAGAGAGAGAAAAAGATGGAGGGGGGTGGGGGGGAGAGTTTAACTGGGATTTAATACTGTGGTGTATGTTTCTGTTATACATTTTGTTCTAAGAGTGTGACGGTGGGTCTATTGTTGCTGGGCTCTGCACAATAGAATGCTATTACCCACTCGTCTTTCGTCTGCGGAGATCGGCTAGTGTAATCACCCTATGACTAATCTTAATATATTTATATGTTTAGCCCGGTCTGTGTGCGGATAGGGTTATAGAGATAGGGAGAAAATGGTAAATGCTTCATTGACACACTAGTTCTCGCACGGCTATGAAACATAGGTAGTCCAGCCACTTGTTAACAGTAAATATCACACATTTATTTCCTCTTAAATGTCCAAATTCACTGCAAATAGTTTGCTCCTTGATGGGTTATGCTGCTACTGTTCTTGATGTTTGCTACTGTCTCATCATTGAGCTATTTGTTCTGGTTGGCCTAATGTTCGTTTTCAGGAGGGTGGACTACAGCACAGGCCTTCTAGATCAGTGTAAATGCGTTTCTTCTTGCACTTAGCCGATTCGGTGAGGTGTGGTGGTGATCTCCTCCTTGGTTGTTGACTATTGGGCTATCGGAGCTCAGTGCTCGATGTTCCCTTGCAGGCCGAATGTCAGGATTGACTTTCAGTGGTTTATCCCTGCATCGGACCAGCAAGCTCGTCTGAGACGAGTTTCTGCAACGCCTTGTATACAAAGGGTGTGCAGAGCGTCTCACTGATGGCAGAAACAGCCTTCAGTGATAGCGTCTACTTATACAAACAAGAGACGATCAACTTCTATGTCCATGGTCCACTGGATTCCAACATAATTCCTATACATATACATACATCATGGCTAAACTAAACATATGGAGAAGTAATTAACAATATACACATTCTCCAATACAGCCACTGGTCTGCAATAATTACACATAGGAGAAACAAAGTTGGACAGTATGGGCTACCTCGTGGTTTCGAAAACCGGTCGCGGTCAGCCACGTGGTCAAGCAAAGTTTGACTAACATTCACAAAAATAAAACATGGCAAGACTTCACAAGCATAATCCAACAATAATATCAATAAATCACGATGAAACAAAAGATTGATCGCTTACCCTTTTGACAATGTCAGGCTATACTGCGATGAATGAATTTTACCCGTCACCTGCTTAGTCTTCTGCTAGAAAGATCTTTCAGCGTGCGTCTTTCTCGGTTGAGATTTAGACAAAGAATGACTACCTAACTGTGTGGTCAGCCAAAAGCCCACGAAATCTCGTGATACCTGAGCGCCGTCTAGCGGGGGTGGCTATACGTCAGCAGGATGAGGTCACTGCCTACCTGAGCGAGAATCTAGCCTACACATGCTTAGCACACAACTGACTTGTGTCGCCTGCTAGGCAGCGACTTTACGTTACATAGGCCAAAGCAGGCTGAACTATTTAAGGCGAGAAACCTTAGTGCAGGGTCTAACTAGCTTATTGTGACAAAGAGTATGCTTTGTTGCTGAATTTTTTGGGCTTCTCCATGAGGGGAAGCGTTGATTTGTTTTTTAAAAATGAAATTAATGATTGATGATGATGATGATGATGATGATGATGATGATGATGATGATGATGATGATGATGGCGATGATGATGATGATGATGATGATGATGATGATGATGATGATGATGATGATGATGATGATGATGATGATGATGATGATGATGATGGTGGTGATGGTGATGATGATGATGATGATGATGATGATGATGATGATGATGATGATGATGATGATGATGATGATGATGATGATGATGATGATGATGATGATAATTTGAAAGGCGCCAAAATTCCATGTCACAAAGTCATCAAGGTCAATGCGTACAAATAGTGTCTCTAGGTTTTTTTGTCCTTTCATGAAGTCTCCCAAAGGTGAGCTCTGCTTCCAGTTTATTGGAAGGGAATTCCAGAGGTTCGGTGCTGCATTAATTTTTTGAAGAAGCGAACCCCTAATTTCTTTTTATTTGTGTTGCCTATGCGGACAACTGGGAAGCTCAAGCACTGTGTTTTAGAAAGAAGGCTACGTTGTGGCTTGTGACAGGAGATTAGCTCCAAGAGATATGCAAGCGCTAAGTTCTTTATTCACTCATAAGCAAAACTCAAGACTTTCTCATCATGCCTCTTTTCAATTGGCAGCCAATGGAGGGAACGAAGTCCGGGAGTTTTTAATAGATTAATAGTCGATATCTTTTTACATTTAACTAATCTTTCCTTTTGCGCCTTTCCCACACCTCCTACTACAATTACCTTCTTGAAGCTTATCTGCATAGATATTTTACCTACACACACGCACACACACACACACACACACACTCACACACACACACACACACACACACACGTCCCCCGTAATTCTCACCCCACTTCATTTCTATTTCAAGTCGATGTGAGAAGTCAAATATTTACAGTAATGTACTGGGGCAAGAGCCGCCTATTCCTATATCTTCTTGCCTTCGAGCGTCAAAGCCCTGACACATTCTGTGCAATGTGAATGTGTGTATTATGATATTCATCCCTAGCGGACAGTCCTAGTGAATAGATGACGAATGTATGCTTGCACGAGAGTTCAGTTCCGAATAAACATAAAGCGCACTAGGTGCTGTGTGTGAATTATGAATGTGCGCGATAAGAGTATTATAATACCCTAACATCCAGCTAACATGTTCACTGCGGCCTTTCTGCCAGACCATTTGTCAATAAACAAACATGCACGCAAGCAACCACGCACGTAGGCAACGATGATAATGATTATGAGGATTACAGATGGCGTTTGGAACCACGATGATGATTGCGATGATACTGCCGTAATGTATCACATTGGTGTTTTGACGTTGTTCAGTTAAAATACTGAATTATTGATTTGAAAAAATATAAAATACTGAACTGCAATTACTACAAGATACAAAATAATTTATTGCCAAGGGAATAATACACAAGGAATGCATTTGGTCAGCACTGCAGCATCACACACAAAAGCATAATAAAACATATTGAACAAGTTGACAGCAAGTCATAATAAAAGGATAAAAAGATTACAGTCATAAAACAGATAAACTGTACAAAAGGGCAAATTTACAGTTGCTAGTCAACACATACACACACACACACACACACACACCCATACACACACCTACACACACACAAACACACCCACACCACTCCCTCCATTCGACCTGTGATATTTTTACATTAGCACGCCTTTGCGCAGAGAGTAGGCCTACTTGAACGAAGCTAGCCCTGAGACAAAGTTACTGGCTCTCACTACAAAACATGGCGTCAACATCTGCTTGAGGCAATGGGCAGAGAACTACTATAGATATATACGATAAATGTGATAAACTGTGATTACACTTAATGTGACATAATTTTTAAACGACTCTGACAAGTTATTGAATTTATGTATTCTTTCTTTTTTTTTTTTTTTTTTACAGCAGGCTCTCTCCATGAGCAACGATAGTATAAACTCCATTTTGGAGCGTGATTGTGTCACTGATTGTGTTAGGTTGACGAATAACGTATTGGAAAATAATGCAATTCTCATACACTAGCTGCAGCTGCTCTGGAAAATGGAGAGACAAAGCAGGAGAATAACTGAATCTGATGGTCCATTTACCCCCACCCCCCACCCACACCCCAATACCTTCTCCTCTCTCTCTCTCTCTCTCTCTCTCTCTCACACACACACACACACACACACACACAAAATGGCCCACGTATTAATATTACACACGCACACAGACATACCAGCAATCCAAATTCATGGACACCTTCACGAACTTTCCTTGACGATCGCTATCACATATATAGCGCACATATAACTAAACTAGAGGTTTTGTACCCTGGCAAGCCAGGGTACACAAATTGCTGTTTAAAATTTAGACAGAGAGACAACTGTTGTCTGCGAGTTTCATTTGGACGATGATACCTCCCCATATCCCCCTTGATACCTCCCCATACCCCCCCCTGATATCTCTCCGTCCCCCCATGATGCCTCACCATACCCCCTTGATACCTCCCCGAACCCACTTGATACCTCCCCATACCCCCTTGATACCTTCCGTACCCCCCTTGTAACCTACCTGTACCCTCCTTGATACTTCCCCGTTGATCGTTTCGCAGGTATGGATGAAAGGAATCGACCATCACCATACCCCCTTATATATATACCCGTATCCCCGTTATGCCTACCCATGCCCCTTTAAACCTACCCGTAGCCCCCTTTTACCTACACGTACCACCCCATCCCGATCCTTGGTAATACTACTACTACTACTACTACTACTACTACTACTACTACTACTACTACTACTACTAATAATAATAATAATAATAATAATAATAATAATAATAATAATAATAATATTGAATATAGAATAATACAAATAGAAATCATAAAAAAACACCAAGGTTTTAAAAGAAAATTTGATATAAGATATTATAAAGATATAATAATAATAATAATAATAATAATAATAATAATAATAATAATAATAATAATAATAATAATAATAAATTAAAGGTAAAAAGCCTAAATTAAAAAGAAAAATATCCATATTGTAGTGTAAAAAAAATGGCCCGCATGAGATTTGAACTTGGGTCGCTCTGCACGGTAGGCGAATGTTTTACTAAGTAAGCTACCAAGGCTTCCTAGAAAGACCATAAATTTTTTGGTCTATATTGGAAAACATGCTGAAACCTCAATTTGATTTTTAATGGAAGCGCGCGGAATGAGGCTATTGCAGTTTGTGGACATTTTGTTTATTTATTTATCTCAGAAACGGTTTAACGTTCGGTAAGGAAATGTCGGCTATAACGATTTCGCTGGTTTTGAGCACACAGCAGGCCGATCCGCAGCGCCCAGCACCTGCCCAGATCAGCGTCCATACCGGACAAACTTTATAGTAGAGGCGAAGAAGGACTTCCGGCTAAGCAATTTATATATATATAGATTCTCGATCGTCTAACACACAACACTCACGACGAAGAAAACTTCAACGCAATTCAGTTCTGTGCACATTCTAAGTGCAATGTTAAAGGTAAATTGTAACAATGTCAACCTTATCCATCTTTCCTCAATTTCAATTATCATATGTCAAGAGGAAATACATGATTTAAACGATAAATGACTGTGCATTACGGACTAATTGCCTACATACAAAACGTACAACCCCACCGAACACTATTAATTAAAACAATTAATCCGGTACATTTACAATTTGTGGGCGATAAGATGAGAGCAGAAAATCACTGCATTGAGAATGGTATTTGGTTTTTTTTTCTTTAAATGTATTTTATTTTTTTCATTTTCCTTATTGAATAAGACGACGACGACGACGATGATGATGATGATGATGATGATGATGATGATGATGATGATGATGATGATGATGATGATGATGATGATGATGATGATGATGATGATGATGATGATAAAAGACGACGGCAACAGCCATTAGAAGATGACAAAGATGACCACTAAACAAACAAAAAAAATGAAGGTCAAGGTTTAAAATCTACACAGACACAGACACACACACAGACACACACACGCACGCACTCACACACCATCACTGGTGACATCTTTTGTTCTTTAACTGTGGGTGTGGTGGTAAGTATGACGCCCGTGAAGCAATAAGAAAGACATAGATAAATCCATCTGCCGTGCGATGATAAAACGAAGCAAGTCATAGTTTTTGAAAAAAAATCAACATTAAGTGTCTTGATTATCTTCTCTTGGTCTGTTTGTGTTTTAGTGATTTAACTGTCTGGATCTCGCAATCTAAGGACACCTGACATCCACAATGTAAAACTATCACTCCTGAAAAAAATAAAAGAGCTTGCTTTGCTTTGTCATCGTAGGGCAACCTTCGTGTTTTTCAGGCAGTGTCAGGTTTCCAGATTGGACGACGCCCACTGTTAACTAACACCGTTGAGACAAAGAGAGAGATAGTGAGCGGAGGGAGAGAGAGAGAGAGAGAGAGAGAGAGAGAGAGAGAGAGAGAGAGAGAGAGAGAGAGAGAGAGAGAGAGAGAGAGAGAGAAAAGACGATAAAGAAAAAGAATTTTTTAGCTCTTAAAAGTATATTACGATTGCAACATTTTACAACGATAATGATATTAAGATTGCAGCTTATTGTTACAATTAGTATGGTGTCATGCACATGAAAAAAAAGAAGAAGAAGAATAACAAGAAAGAATTTAAAAAAGAAAGAAAGAAAAGAAAATGAGAGAATAATAAAGAAAGAACAAAATAATGTAAAATCTATTACTGTATAGCGTAGATTAATGTTAACACCGTCATGACAAAAGATCTATTCACACTTTATAAAAAATCAATTTAAACCGGATAAATGTCAACTTTATGTAGAGACAGAGTCGGTTGTTAAATAAGAATTACGATTTTTACATTACTATAGAGCAGCTAATTGATGGAGATAGAATTACAATGTTTTCCGCAATTTGAACTCGTAACCTAAACGTAATAGATCTAGTGGAAGAATCTCATAGATGTCACTGAAATGATTTTTTAAATCTCTATACAGTTTTTGTCTCAGCACGACGAAAGATAAAAATTCAAGGACCAGTAAAGTCAAATTGAATTTATCAAGTCCCAATACAAGGACAATGTTAAGACAAATCAACTTTAGTCAACTTGTCAAAAAAAAAAAGAAGTTCCGGTTCAAGGACATAGCAAGACAAGTTAATGTAAGGTGAGGTTCTAAGATTTTGTTTCATTTTGATTGGAATTTGTAGAACACTTTTTCACTACAAAATCACGTTAAGCAATGAAATGAATTGCTCTTTTGTTGTATTATGACAAAACGAAAGACACAAATCCAGCGATGCTGGTTTTGAGAACATCGACAGTGTATGTCTTGATGGCCTTTTTTTTTGACCGTTTCACTTCTGATGACCTATCTGTCTGGATCTAGCAATCTAAGGACACTTCGTAGTCATAATTCACACAAAAGGTGCGACTCATTGCGTTCTTCATGATCATGTACTACATGTCCCATCGCCGTAGCTCAAGTGGTAGAGCGTTCGCCTTGGCACACCGAGTATCCAGGTTACAATCCCGTAATGGGCAAGATAAAAGTGGCCATTTTCACTGTCCATTTTAGCAGTATGTTTGCTCTGGTGGTTCAGTGTTGATTTAGGTCCCTACCCCTTGTTCCCTGGGATGGTTATCCCCGTCTGCCATATCGCCAATGGCGGATGAAGCAATGCTCATTCATTTAATACACATATCACAGGCGCTTGTATCTGGACACGCGAGCGCCTATGTCTGTGACGCGTCTGCCTTGGGTTATCTAGTATTATATTATATTGTTATATTATAGATAACCAAAGGGAGACGCGTCACAGACATAGGCGCTCGCGTGTCCAGGAACAAGTGCCTGAGACACACACACACACACACACACACACAAACACACACGCACACACACTTGAAGCTAACCCTAACCCAAACCCTTTCCCTAATCCCAAACCCTAACCCTTAACCTAACCGTAATGCTAAAACAGCTCTAACTCAACGGAGCACTATTTTGACGTCAAAATAGTACGGCCTTCCAAAAAAGTCAGAAGAAACCATGTGGAGTTTCATGTGTGTGTCATCAGAACGTCGTTTCTACATGCCCACACACACACACACACACACACACACACACACACACATATATATATATATAGAGAGAGAGAGAGAGAGAGAGAGAGAGAGAGAGAGAGAGAGAGATAGATAGATAGATAGATAGATAGATAGATAGATAGATAGATAGATAGATAGATAGATAGATAGATAGATAGATAGATAGATAGATAGATAGATAGATAGATAGATAGATAGATAGATAGATAGATAGATAGATATATGCCTTGCATTTTTTGGTCATGACAAGGGAGTATCGCAGTAGTGACCCTTTTATGCTGCAATCCCTTTTGATTGGTGGCGTGAACGTGTTAGCAGCAGAACACCACAAGGATTTTTGATAGCGGCAATAGCATCCTAGACAAGACTGATGAGTTCTTCAGATCATATACAAATATAATTAGGAAGGCAGGAAGGTGTCATAAGGAAATATATATGGGTTCTATTGGGGATGAATTTCACTTTATTTTTGAGTGTCCAAAGCGCAAGCAAAGTCAACCATTGTGTATTAGTAGTAAATATGTATCGTGCAAGTCAATGTTTAATTGATGTAATTTGTTTCGAGAAGAAAACAAGTCGTACTAAAACAGAGTATCTAGGAAAGGGCGTACACACTAATAATATTAACAATATTGGTCGAATGTTATTGTCTTGAATGTTAAATTTGGAATGTTAGTAAGGTAATGTAATTGTTAATTTTGTACAACTGAATTATGATTGTTATGCTTATGTTTTTGTATCCTCCACAACCCACAAGGGGCGAGTAATGGAATTAAATTCTGAATCTTCATATTAAACAGATAAGGAGGGACTTTAAGCAAAGTGTACCTACGCTACTATTATCTATGTCTCTTTACATTTTCTTCAATTTGCAATGATAATAATTTACCTTCTTCGTGACATACTGCTAAAAACTCATGAGATTAGGCTGAACATGACCGCATTAGTAAACAGACCCCATGTTATTGATAATTTGGGGAACAATTAAAAACTCAGAGCTCACTTGCTGCTGTGTGCAGTGGCAGACACTTTGGTACGTCTGCGTCAGCCACGTCAAAACAAGGTCACGTGGTGGGGCTCTGACACATCACGGCATGCGATACAGGTCACATGACCCGCTTCGGGAGAAATCTGAGGTGACTATGGTTCATCGACAAAGTTTCGGAATCCTGCCTTCTGTCTCATCTCATCAGTCATCAGAACATCAGTTAGAATTATTTATTCTTTTTACACCCAACGGAAGATTGTCCGCTAGATTCAGTTCAATTTCAAGAGGACATTACTAACTGAATAACAGTTTGTTTGTTTTTTTAATTAAAATACATTTTAAAAAGTATGTTACTTGAAATATTTCTGTAAAAAGTGGCTTTCAGAAAATTCCGTTAGTTTTTAGGGCTTGTGCGCACATGTTTTAACAATAATATTGGGCTTTAAAGTTTGGTTTTTTTTAGTGAGAACTTGGATAAATCATGTGATTAATTAGCTGGCTACCCTGAGCTGACATGACTTGTTTCAGTGAATATGAGAGCTAGGTGAACTGAAACCTGTTGACACCTCATTTTCATTATACATAATTAAATAACATCTGAACGTGTATGTCCAAAAGCAACTGGTAAGCATCAGAAACACTTAGATTACAGCCTAGGAGCATGGGTTTATTACCCACTGAACTAAATAAACTGGAAGTACCCTCTAAATGAGAAAGCGCTAGCCAATAGTGAAGCCGGCGGAAGTTTCAAAGACGCCATATTGGTACTCGTATTCTGTGGTATGCTACGATGTTTTATCTCTGGATTGTCCAGTGTTTGACAAACTCTTTTTAAGCATAAACGATGCCTATGTGCGCTGTTATTAATTGTTCAAGGCAAGACTGCCCTGATGAACGCAAAAAAAAGAATCACCTTTCATCGGTAAGTAGCTTTTTTTTTTTTAAATTTAATTAATGTCACGTAGGCCTACACTTGGTAACATTTTCAGCGTTTTAGATTTGTCACGACTAGGTTGTAAACTCTTGCAATGATGAGTTTAGAATAAGTAATGAGTTTTATCGTAATGATTGAAGGTCTTTCAAACGTGTGTTTCTGCAATCGTCTTGTCGATTATTCTGTTATTTTGTGGGGGTTCTGTTCACAGCTGTGAAGTCTCTACTTTCGTTTTTGTAAACTCGTAGTACATAGTATGTAATTGAGGCCTACGAAAGAAGAGACTTCACAGCCTGAGTTCTGCTGTGCAAATGTGCACTAATACCTATTAGTAAAAAAAAAAATTGGAGAGGGAAATTGTTTGGGTGGGTCAGAGATTGGGGTGGGGTAAGGGAGGTTTCTGGTAGATGTACTCATTGTTCTTAGATAACATTGTTCTTGACAAACTTTATTTTTTAATTATTTTTTTTTCTCTTCAGTTTTCCTTCAAGTACCCTGGGCTCTGGAAGGCATGGGAAAGAAGTTGTTTTCGTTCAGGTTTTAAGGCCAATTCAAAGTCTATTATCTGTTCACAACACTTTGAAAATAGTTGCTTTGATGCAACTGGGCAGTGTATTCATCTGAAAGATGGAGCCATCCCAACATTGATGGCCTACCTTCTTATCTAAAGGTAAGTGTTTGGTTTGTGTACTTTTCTCTATGCATAAGGTTCAGTACACATGTTACTTTATTTTGATATTTTCTTATAATTTATTTTGATTTTTCCTTAGTAAAGTTAGTTATACATGGATTTATCAAAATCAAATGAACATCAAAATTGGTGTGATTATCAAACAATGGTTTGAAAAAGATCAATAGAAGCAACATTTAATGCTAGGCATGTTAGAGCTTATTATGTGCACATTTCATATTGTTAATTTGAATAAAACTAGCATAAACAATATTTTTGGTCCAGTGGGTTTAGTGTTGCATATTATTTTTAAAATAATATATACACTAGTTTTGTACATTATACATTTTAACCAGAAGAGTTTACTTTTCCTGTAACTCAATAGCAAGTGTAAATATGGCATGATCACTGATTTTGTTTTTTAATAAATAATAACTTTCATGCTGTAGGAGCAAATGTACACAAATGTAAAAAATAATGAATGCTTTAACTTCTTATAATTAATTTCTACACTTATCTGTTACACTTTTTAAAAACATTTGCAGCCTATGACAGATCCTTTGTCACCAAACAAAGGTCATAAAAATGACACAAGGATGTTCATGCAAAAGTGAACACAAATATACTTTGTTTTATTAGCTGATATCACTGATATAAGCAAGTATGTCCACTACTAGAATAATTAATTGTTCACATTTACTGCAACTCAACAGCAGGTGTCATGATACCTGATTTTAAAAAAAAATAAATAATAACTTTCATGCTGTAGGAACAAAGGTAAAAAAATTAATGCTTTAACTTCTTATAATTAATTTTTAAAACTTATCTGTTAGTGTTACTGTTACACTTTCTAAAAACATTTGCAGCCTATGACAGATCCTTTGTCATCCACTGGAACTCCTTCGATCACTTGGGATGTCAACATGTCAGTCTCAAAGTCAAACAAAGAATAAGAAGGTACTTATGAAAAAATGACACAAGGGTGTTCGACATTTTAATTTAACACCATTTATTTGTGTTCCTTCATATATTTTCCACATTTGTCTGCTTGTTATGCCATCAACTCATTAGTTTCAAGAATAGTAAGTAAATAGGCCACTAGCAAAAGTGAACACAAATAAAGATAGTTTTAATTTGCTGATATCACTGTTTTTAAGCAAGTATGTCCACTACTAGAAGAATATTAATGGTTTATATTTCCTGCAACTCGGCACAGGTTTTCATTGTGTCATGATACCTGATTCTTTTTTATAAATAATATCTTTCATGATGTGGGAGCAAATGTAAAAAAGCATGAATGCTTTAACTTCTTATAATTATTTTTACACTTTCCTGACAATTTTGTTTCCATTGCATGGCTAGGTAGTTGCAGAGGATGAATTGAAAAGTAGGAATCATAACTGACATGATCATTTGTGTATTTTTGCTGTTGAATTTACTTTTAAGTATGTCTTTTTTTTTCAAGTGTTCCCCTTACTAGATTTATTATTAAATTTTATTTTATTTATTTATTTATATATTTTTTAATTAATTAATTTTATTTTTTCTTTTTGTAAATTTTATTTTATTATGTTTTGTAATTTTTTTTAAATCTCAATTAAATATTTGTATCTGAGAATATTTAAGTGAAGCAGTGTTGGTAATAATGCTAATTATTATATTTTCCTTGTTATGTTATTATTTATTATTGTTTTATTATTATTATTAATTTCATCATATTTGTTATTTTCTATCCCTTTACTGAATGAGATATTGTCATAGCTGAATATTTCTTTGTATTTGTGTCATATACTTATTATGGCAACACCAGTTATTTGTTGTAAATTCCCTGAGAGGATCTTCACCTTTTCTATCCAATTATGATTTGCCTGTTCTTGTTTATGTTAGTTGGGATTTATCGGTTGTTACAAATGTGTGAATTTATCTTCATTTGGAGTACTTCAGTTGTGTCCACTTTGTATTTGTGTGGGTGTGAGTGTAGTATTATGAAAGTTCACTAATAATATATAAAACAACAGCCTCTTATATCATATTTTATTTTATTATCATCCTCAGTTAATTATTATCATAATATAATCATACTGCCATAGTGATATCGCTTTATTGTAATGTATGATATGTTGAGGGATGAGATAGTTGATTTTTTTTACGTTGAGTCTGAAGAAACTCTGGAATGGAATAATAAAAAAGGCTGAAATAAAACTTGTTGCAAAAAAAAGATATAATTTTAATTGTTTAATGTTGTATTGCCTTGTACAGATAATATGTAATGGTTAATCTTTTAATCTTATATTGCATGTACTGTCACCCTGTTTTATTTGTACTCCGTTTATGATGCTGCAACATTAAATACATTTCTTGTGATCACTTGTCACTTTGTATCTTGTAAGAGCGTATGGTATAGGGAAAATAACTCCATGTGTGATCACTTGTCACTTTGTATCTTGTAAGAGCGTATGGTATAGGGAAAATAACTCCATGTCAGAACAGAAATAGAAAATTCAGACTTTTAGCAGTTGGTTCGCTTTATCATTGTTTAATGACAGCTCAAATTTTGAATAACCCCGTTTTCACCCAAAATAAACAAAGCCTTCAAAGTGTGGCCCTTTTAGCTTATATACCTATAAACAGAAAGTATTTGTTCTTTAAACAGCATTTATAATTATAAACTTAATTAGCAAAGTTCTGAATGACATGTTAATGATGTTAAATAAATATTTGTAATAGGTACTGCTGTTGTGTATTTTGTACAGTTGTGTTGAATTTTGCTATCTTGGTTAAAAAGGCAACAGTATTTGGAGATAGGGACATGCACACAGATGTAATTATTGTGAACACCTTTGCTGGCGGGGGTGGATTTTTTGAGTACAGGGTTTTTACAATGAATAAAATTTTCTAACCTTGCACACATTCATTTTTGTTCAGACTTGTTTGTAAGTAGTGTCTTTGTTCACATGGTATTGTGTTTCTCTATACAATTTTCAATTAGCAATGACATTACAACTAACCTAAATTGGGCGATCTCCTCTTTGCTGTCCTCATTCTCTACTCCTTCTATCATCTCTATGTGGCTTGATTGTTCTATAGTTGTTTGGATTATCTTATTTTGAAACTTGCTCCTCAAAACAAGCTTTTTTTTCCTTAGCACTTTTCAACACACACATACATATTCAACTAAAAATGTATCATTATTAGCTGTGTATTAGAAACAAGGACTTAAGATAAATAGCACATAAGAAATCTTGAAAAAAGCTCCCATGTTCTAAAATTAAAAGAAAATAACAAAACATAAAATTAACAATAACAAGCATCCACTACAATTAACCCCAGTATTTTATTCAGATAACAGCAGTTGATATAGTATGCAAATGAGCTGACTGGGATAGTCCAAAGGATACTTTTATAAATGACGTTTAGATAAAAACAGCCACACAAAATTTTTAAAAGCTGTGCC
The DNA here is from genome assembly GCA_036898135.1 of Oncomelania hupensis. Taxonomy (NCBI): domain Eukaryota; kingdom Metazoa; phylum Mollusca; class Gastropoda; order Littorinimorpha; family Pomatiopsidae; genus Oncomelania; species Oncomelania hupensis. Next base: position 72,390,040 of record CM072511.1, on the reverse strand, counting down.
CTACTAGCTACTTTTATCGAAAATGAAATCGTAGTTGTGACGATCTCAAAATCCGTAAATCATTTAGTTCTTGACAGTCTACTCTAAACCTATGTTGTAGCATGATATTTTATCGTAATTCTTTCAAAGTGCAAGAATAAATCAGTAATTGACCAGGAATTACAGAGCATAGACTGCCTCATGCCTGCTAGCGACAATAGCGAAAGTAAACTAGAATACGAGTACCAATATGGCGGCACTTTGGCTTCATACAGAGCTAGCCAGGGTATATCCATTTCTTTTAGATCAGTGGGGTTTACCTATTACTTCTTACAAACTAACCCTAACTTGGGTCTTCGGCTCTACGTCCGAGAAGACTTGCACAAGGGTGGTAAACAGACTTAAGCCATGCGCTTAGGAAATCACGAGCACTTGCACGTAACTGTTTCAGAACCTGTTGACGTCTATATCTATGATGCTCCTGTTTCATCCATAGACATCTGCAGATTCTATCTAATAAACAATGTAGGGCTACACTGGTCTAGAACAAAGGCGCCCGTATTTCTCTGAACAGCGTCCCTCTTTCTGCTAAGTAATTTAAGTATGCAGACAGCACTCCACTCCACTCACATTCCGATACGGGCGCCTGTGGTCTTGAACTAGCTCAACACATTTTATTTCGAGGGTTTGGATGAACTTGGCCGGTCTCCTTTTTTTTCTCTTTTTTTTCCTTCTATCTTTCTATCTATCTATCTATCTATCTATCTATCTATTCTATCTATCTATCGTTTAACCATTAATATTATATCATTGGACCCTGTGGCAACAGGACTGGAGCAGCAACCCCAAATATTAGTGTCAATGGCATTGATTGTATTTTTCTTTTTTTTTTTTTGTTCATCAAATAAGTTCATCATCATCATCGTCGTCATCGAATGAACATTGAGGTTTAACGTCTACACCCACCATTGGCGATATGGCAGACGGGGATAACCATCCCAGGGAAAGAGGGGTAGGGACCTGAATCAACACTGAACCACCAAAGCAATCATACTGCTAAAATGGACAGTGAAAATGGCCACATTTTATATCGCCCACCACGGGATTCGAACCTGGGTCATCAGTGTGCCAGGCGAACGCTCTACCAATTGAGCTACGGCGGTGGGACACGTCGTCATCATCCTCATCATTATTATCATCATCATCATCATCATCATCATCATCATCATCATCATCATCATCATCATCAATAGTAGTAGCCTACTTATGTTGGTTCTTGTACAAGGACTTGCTGCCTGTGACCCCTGCCTGTGCAAGAAAGGTCCATCAGCTTGTACACGGTACAGACCTTAGCTACTATCCACATCCCACCATTCTGATCATCGGGCAGCTAAACCACCCGCATTTCTTCTGTACCTTACATGGTCCTCTAAAAAGATTAGAGGAAAAGCAAAAGGAGGCACTGTGGTCTAATGGTAGTGCTTCGGCTTGCGGATCGGAAGGTCCCGGGTTCGAGCCCTGGCCGGGCCATTGTGTTGTGTCCCTGGGAAAGACACTTTACTCCTGTTTTCCTACTCCTTCGGATGAGAGTATAAACCGAGGTCTAGTCTGTGTCGCATACATTCCATCATAACGGACTTTAAAGATCCTGACGCTCATGTCCTAGACGGGTGAGTGCCGGTGACAAGTAAACACCCAGCATGCACCTAGGTCCTTCTCCCCCATCCCTGGCTGCCCAGGATTGTGCTCAGTTGTCCGGGCGTCAGACC
>CM072511.1:72275792-72383292 GCA_036898135.1 Oncomelania hupensis | reverse complement strand
CCTCCCCATACCCCCTAGATACCTTCCGTACCCCCCTTGTAACCTACCTGTACCCTCCTTGATACATCCCCGTTGATCGTTTCGCAGGTATGGATGAAAGGAATCGACCATCACCATACCCCCTTATATATACCTGTATCCCCGTTATGCCTACCCATGTCCCTTTAAACCTACCCGTAGCCCCCTTTTACCTACACGTACCACCCCATCCCGATCCTTGGTAATAATAATAATAATAATAATAATAATAATATTAATAATAATAATAATAATAATACATGTAATAAAAATAATAATAATAATAATAATAATAATAATAATAATAATAATAATAATAATAATAATAATAATAATAATAATATTGAATATAGAATAATACAAATAGAAATCATAAAAAAACACCAAGGTTTTAAAATAAAATTTGATATAAGATATTATAATTATTATTATAATAATAATTATTATTATTAGTAGTAGTATTATTAGTATTATTATTAGTTTATTAATAATAATAATAATAATAATAATAATAAATAAGTTAAAAGTAAAAAGCCTAAATTAAAAAGAAAAATATCCATATTGTAGTGTAAAAAAAATAACATTAAAAAAAATGTCCCGCGGGAGATTTGAACTTGCGTCGCCTGCACGGTATGCGAATGTCTTACTAAGTGAGCTACCAAGGCTTCGTATAAAGACCTTCAATTTTTTTGGTCTATATGGGAAAACATGCTGAAACCTCGATTCGATTTTTAATTAATCAAATTTAATTAGTTAAACACAAAATTTTGTAAGATTGGTGACATGAGTGCAAAAGTGTTTTGAATGGAAATAAAACAAAATTTGCGGTATTACGGAACGGCACGCTCTTGACACGGGTTGAATCGGAAGCGTGCAGAATGAGGCTAATGCAGTTTGTGGACATTTTGTTTATTTATTTATCTCAGAAACGGTTAAACGTTCGGTAAGGAAATGTCGGCTATAACGATTTCGCGGGCTTTGAGCGCACAGCAGGCCGATCCGCAGCGCCCAGCACCTGCCCAGATCAGCGTCCATACCGGACAAACTTTACAGTAGAGGCAAAGAAGGACTTCCGGCTAAGCAATATATATATATATAGACGCATTCTATCTAAACATCCGGCTTCATACACAATAAAATCAAATACTTGCTAACGAATAAGAGAAGATGGAGGGAGGGAGGAGAGGAGAGCTAAGGATGGATGATGGGGTGGGTGGTGGCGATGGTCTGAATAAAAAAAAATTGTGAAGGCACGGTCAGCCAAGGAGGTAGAGCAATCTCCAACCTCCGTTTTCCGGATGACCTTGATGGACTGACTGGAGAGGAACAAGAACTTGAACAACTAGTACAGAGGCTTGACACCACTTCCAGAGCCTTTGGAATGAAAATAACTGCAGAGAAGACAAAAATGACAACCAACAATACCAACGGCATTAACAGGGAAGTCCAAGGCCAATCCCTCAACACGGTACACAGCTTTAACTATTAAGAAGCAATTATATCGTGCAATGGGTCCCGATAGGAAGTCCTCTCCAAGATCGCGCAAACAACTGCTGCCTTGAAAAGGTTGAAACCTTTGGAAAGATAAAACCATCAGTCTACGCTCTAAGGTAAGGTTGCTGCGCTTCCTTGTCATCTTTATCTTCTTATACTTTTGCAAAACATGGACCCTCACAGCAGATCTACAACGACCAAAACAAAGCATGGAGATGAGGTGCTACAGAAGACTTTTGGGCATTTCTATATCCAGCAAATCACCAACGATGAAGTCCGAAAGACCATCACACAAGCCATTGAACAACACGATGACATGGTCACAGTGGTGAAAAAACGGAAACTCCGATGGTATGGCAATATCACCAGAGCATCATGCCTTGCAGAGACCATCCTGCCATGCACGGTGCAGGGAGGCAAATGAAGATGGATACAGTAAAAGAGGTGGGAAGACAACAATCGAGAATGGACTGGCTTGACACTGAGCGAAGCCATGAGAATTGCTGTGCTGAGAACAGAGAACGGTGGAGTACCCTGGTTAAACGATCATCTTTCGACTTTCGAGTTGCGGGATAGGATAGGATAGGATATTATAGAAGTGTGCAGTGTGATGAAAACAGCCTAAAGGGTAACACTAAAATCCAATGCACTGGTATTAGTGGTATACAATGCCCCAATTGATACATTAATTCATTGCATTCCTACCGATTCAGCTATCGTCCACTTGTCAAGGCTAAATAAAACATCATATTGAATAAGTACTGTCTTGACTCAGATTTTATTATTTATTTTGGCATATTTCGACAGCATCACACTGCCTTCTTCAGTCTACTGAAATTGAAGTTGAAAATTGTTGAGTAAAAGAAGGAGAAAATTGGAGATGAAGCCACCCAGCTGAATGAAAATGGAAATCTGGGTGAGTTGATTTCAACAATAATTGATCGTAAATGGAAGGAAGTTCTAAGCCTTGATCACGATTCAAGCTGGGTTTACGACTTTTTATTGCAAGTGCTTCCCTGACTTTCTGTTTCTCTGTGTGTGGTTCAGTGAGAATAATATTGGTTTTAGCTGGATCAATAATTAAGGTGGCCTATAGCTTGGATGTGCTCAAGCACTGCTGAATCAGATTTTGATTGATGTTCCTTAAGTCAGTCTTTTAATGCCCGGCCTGGACCCCCAAGATAGTCCTCGTAGCAAATTTACACCGCATCAAAAGACAGACCATTCCCATTCAACTCAATCGGTGACCTCATCTAAAATTGTCTTCTTCTTTTACTCAACATTTTCAATGTCAACTTCCGAAGGTTGAAGAAGGTAGTGTGATGCTGTCCAAATATAGAACGTAGTGGGATGCTGTCCAAATATACCAAGATAAATCATAATTTTTAAGAGTCTGAGTCAAGATAATCAATATGAACACTCCAGATTCTGGGAACATAATTATACTCTATACACCATAGAGGTTCTATGGTGTATAGAGTATAATTATGTTCGTCGTTGTAAGATGTAACAGAAACCATGGGTAACGCAAGACTAATATTCTATACTAAAATCTTATGTAATGTATAGTACATTGTAGTTTTAACAGTACAGCTATGATTATCCCTCAACAGTTCATGCATGCTTCAACTGTCTTACTGTTTTAAAACAAACGCACCCATATAACTGAACTGTGGCTTTAAAGCGAGTCATAGAGGAATTCCTATAATTGAACCAATTTTTTTTAATTTTATGTTTATTTTCCATATACGTAAAACGCACGACTGGCGTAGCACTAAAATACAAACGCGTCCTCTATACACATCACGTGACGTGAAATATAAGAAAATAATGGTACAGTAGGCATAAATTGGTTACGTCTTTTTTAATCCACATTTTAAATCCAAATAAGTGAAGGTTTAGGTCAGTTAGGTTATTTCTGAACAGGTCTAGGTACGTGTAATTAGACCAACAACTAAACCACGGTATATGGAGTGCTACTTCTATTAATACAACTCAATTCCCAAAACTTTGAAAATGTTAATATGGAGCAGACAGTCACACGCCTGCGGATTAAATATGGGAAAATAGACGAATTGTTTGTTAAGTATGGAAATGGACTCCGAATGCACTTGTACACGGAGAAGATCCATATCTAATTGCTTTCAAAGAACCTATTCTGTCCTAATCTAGCCTAACCTATCCTATCCTATCCCGTAACTCGAAGGTCGTTGATGAACCACAGATGATCGTTTAACCCACGTACTCCAGCTTTTTCTGTCCTCAGCAACCCTCATGGTTTCGCTCAGTGTCAGTCCATTCTCGAATGTTGTCTTCCCAACTCTAATTCTGTCTCCCTCTTCTTCTGACTCCTTGCACCGTTCCTTGCAGGATGGTTTTTGCAAGGCTTGATGCTCTGGTGATGTGGCCATACCATCGGAGTTTACGATTCTTCACCACTGTGAGCATGTCATCGGGTTGTCTAATGGCTTGTGTGATTGTCTGTCGGACTTTATCGTTGGTGATGTGCTGGGTATAGGAAATGCCCAGAGGTCTTCTGTAGCACCTCATCTCCATGCTTTGTTTTCTTCGTTGTAGGTATGCTGTGAGGTCCATATTTCGCAAGCATATAAGAAGATGGAGATGACAAGGGATCGCAGCAGCCTTACCTTGGAATGTAGACTGATGGTCCTGTCTTTCCAAATGGGCTTCAATCTTGTCGGGGCCGCAGTTGTGTGTGCGATTCTGGAGAGGATTTCCTGTCGGGACCCATTGTCTGATACAATGGCTCCTAAATATTTGAAGTTATGCCCTGTGTTCAGGGATTGGCCTTGGACTTTGATTTCCATGTTGATGTCATTGGTGTTGTTGGTCATCATTTTGGTCTTCTCTGTACTTATTTCCATTGCATAGGCTCTGGTAACGAACAAATGACCATACATCAAAAGGCACAGCAGGAGTGAACCACCTGAGCAGAAAAAGAGCACTATCAGCGACCAAAACCGTGACAAGATTAGGCATACTTTTGTGTCTTTGTTTCTGCCAGGGTAGGCTACGATTCCGTATGGTCGAAAAACGCGGACGACGCGACGGTGTCATAGAGTAGGGAGGAGGGGAGGGGGAGGGGCCGCCCAAAGTGGTACGGTTATGCCTCACTGGGAGTGGGAGTATTCTTTGGCTTGCAACAAAAATAAGAATGTATAGATTGCAAGGGCGCATCGATTCGACGACTCTCCGCAAGTGACAACACTATGGAAAAAGGGACAATAAGGTAAATAAAATATATTTTTAAAAAAAATAAATAAATAAATAATTTAATAAAATGATTAGTTTACTAGACATAGCAATACGCACCTGAAGTACAGCGGCGTCAGAGGCATGGATGTGAGAGACGATCACTAGCATTGCCAACACTGCAGCGACGACGGTCATCATTTGGCTGTCCATAGTCAGTTCTGGAACACCTACATGCGTAAAAGACTGTAAGTTGAAACGCTAAACACAGTGCTTATAATAAAAATTTTGAAAAGACCATGTAAAAACGGAAAATATAAAAAAAATAATGCCTTTTGATCTGATGATGCTTAATGCCCAACGATAACATTTCCATGAATGCGACCCTTTATCGCTTCGGACGATTGATAAGGTTGGGTCCAAAGAATACAGAACACAGATTACCAGCTTTTTGTAAGTGTATTGAAACTGAAACTAAGAATGAATCTACCCGAGGAATGGGCCCTTTCATCCCCACAGTCAGTAATGGCAAGAACTGACTCGCCCAACAGGGACCAACCAATCAGCGCACTGGATGCTGTCTGGCAAAAAGAGGCGCATGAAGAGTCCTTAGCCTCATTACGCTTAACATGTGAGTATTACAATACAATAAGAATTAGGAGTCTACTCCTTCCCCGAGTGTTTACAATATAAGTATACACTCATAATCCACACAGATGTGTTCAAAACAGTAGGTATCTACTTGTCTGGAGTGTTGGAGCAAGTCACATCTAGGCTCAGAAAGTGTTACAAACAAGATCGGATATTTTCAAGCCCGCTTTTAAAACTTGGATATATTCAAGGATCAGAGATAGTCCAATATGGAGGAGGGGGTGGGGAGTGTAGGAGAGAGAGTAAGTTTAAACAGATCTCAGGTTCCCAGCTGCATGAATTTATTCCATTGTCGTTATTTATGTACTTGGAGTTGTATATTGTGGTGCTAGACCGACAAAATGTGGTTTGTCTGACACTTTAATAAGATAAGATAAGATAAGACAACTTTATTATCTTTTACAAGAAATTACATTGTGGTGTACAATTACAATCAACAAGGAATAAACATCACAATAATAATAACAACAATCATAATGACAATGAGGATAAAAATGCACAGTCACATATGAATAGAATTACACTTATGCATGCTAACACACACACACACACGCACACACACACATGTCATTTATTAAGTAATGAGACAGCCTTTGGAATAAAACTGTTTTTCATTCTGAGAGTTCTGACCCTTGGTGTTTGGTAGCGCCTTCCAGAAGGCAGGAGCTGGAAGTGGTGAGCAAGCACATGAGTGCTATCCAGCACAAAGCAAATAGCTTTCCGCACAACACGTCTTTCATACAACACCTGCAGACTCTCTTGTTTCACTCCCACAACCCTCCCACAGACGTTCACTACTCGATCTCTTTACTACAGAATACTTTTGTTTTTTACACACAAACTTCCATACCAGCAGATAAAAGAAAAGGTAAGAACGGACTCAATAAAAGAAGAGTAAAAGGTCTGAAGGATGCGGCTACTGACTTGGAGATTTCGAAGTTTTTGAAGGCAGTAAATTCTAGACTGACATTTTTTGTGTATAGCCTGGGTGTTTGCAGTGAAGTTCAGTTTCTCGTCAATGATGGTTCCCAGGTAATCACGACAATTGCATTAGGCAAGACACACAATGATTCTTCTCTCACTCTCTCTCTCTCTCTCTCTCTCTCTCTCTCTCTCTCTCTCTCTCTCTCACAACACACACACACACACACCTACACACACACACACTCAAACAATAATAAAAATAATAATACTCGATACTATTACGCGCTTTTTCCCAAATCACCAATCAGGCTCAAAGCGCGGCGATCTGTACCAACATTAACATTCACACGTTTCACTCACACACACACAACAAAACGAATCTATCACTCAGACATGCGGTGTAAAGGCAGGGAGATCGCTATTTTATTAGACGGAAAGGAAATCGAATTTTTATTTTTGAAATTTTCATACTGACGGCATCCAATACCATTATTGAAGGGAGGAAGCAAGCCGGAGTACACGGAGAAAACCCTCGACCTCAATAGTCTCGTACCTTGCGGGAATCGAACCCGCGACCTTCGGCATAGGAAACCGGCGACTAATCCACTGCGCCACGAGGCCACAAACCCGTCGAATTATGCCACCTTGCAGCGCTGCTCTCAGGGAGTTTTTGAAGTCTTGAAAGGCTTCGTGGTGACGATTGGCGTTTCGCCGAACAGTGTCTGTGTTTTCAGGGACAGTTACAACGGGTGGTCTGTCAACCACAGCGTAAAGAAGGCATAAGGATACCAGCACACTTGTGCTTGCCGCCATGTTTGACGTCACACACATACACACACGCACACACACCCACACCCACACACACCCACACACACACACACACACACACATACATCACATGTAAACAATAACTGTAGAAAAGTGAAAGTATAATAAGGGTACTTTCCCACCACTCCCTCCTTCCCAACCCCCTATATCTACCCTATCCCGTAACTCGAAGGTCGTTGGGGCACAAAAGATGATCGTTTAGCCAGCGTACTCCGTCGTTCTCTGTCCTCAGCAACCCTCATGGCTTCGCTCGGTGTCAAACCAGTCCATTCTCGAATGTTGTCCTCCCACCTCTTTTTTCTGTTTCCCTCTTCTTCTGCCTCCTTGCATCGTGCCTGCAGGATAATCTTTGCAAGGCCTGATGATCTGGTGACGTGGCCATACCAGTGGAGTCTCCGTTTCTTCACCACTGTGACCATGTCATCGTGTTGTCCATTGGCTTGTGTGATAGTCTGTCGGACTTCGTTGTTGGTGATGTGCTGGGTATAAGAAATGCCCAGAAGTTTTCTTTAGCACCTCATCTCCATGCTTTGTATTCTTCGTTGTAGATCTACTGTGAGAGTCCATGTTTCTCAAGCGTATAGAAGGAGATGACAAGGGAGCGCAGCAGTCTTACCTTGGAATGTAGACTGGTGGTCATGTCTTTCCAAATGGGTTTAAACCTTGTCCATGCAGCAGTTGTTTGTGAAATCCTGGAGAGGACTTCCTGTCGGGACCCATTGTCTAATAAAATGGCTCCTAAATATATGAAGCTATGCACTGTGTTGAAGGATTGGCCTTAGGCTTTGATGTCCATGTTGATGCCATTGATGTTGTAGGTCATCCTTTTGGTCTTTTCTGCACTCATTTCCATTCCATGGGCTCTGGAACTGGTGTCAAGCCTCTGTACCAGCTGTTCAAGTTCTTGTTCCTCTCCAGCCAATCCATCAATTTCATCCCCAAAACGGAGCTTGGAGATTGCTCTACCCCCAGTGATGACTGTGCCTTCGTGATCTGCAAGGGCATCTGACATGATGCGCTATAGGAAGATGTTGAAGAGTGTTGGAGGGAGCAGGCATCCTTGACGCACACCAATTATTGTTCTAAACCAGTTCCCGATGGCGTTGTTGTGGAGGGCTGCACTGGTAGCCTTGTCATACAGGCTTTTGATGACTTCAATAATTTTAGGGCTGATGTTGTACACTTTCATTGTTGCCCATAGAGCTACATGCCAGTCTCGGTCAAACGCCTTCTTGAAGTCTATGAACACATAATATAGATGTTGTTGGTGCTGTAGGTATTTCTCACAGATTAATATGAGGTTGAAAATCTGTTCAGTGGTACTTCGCTCTACCCTGAATCCTGCTTATTCTTCAGCTATGATTTGTTCAGCTTGGGGTTTCAACCTGTTGAGTATTATTTTCAGGAGGACCTTGCTGGGATGGCTGATGAGGTTAATAGTGCGGTAATTTTCACAATTCTGAAGGCTACCTTTTTGGGAAGAGTGGTGACAGGCGACTGGGTCCATGGTGCAGGCCATTCCCCACTCTGCCAGATCTTGTTATAGATAATGGTGATTGCGTCAATCATTGATTCTCCTCCTGCTACACTCATCCACAACAGAAAGTCAGTACTGGAACACACCCTACAAAAACTTAAATATTTATGATGATGTATAATTGATTTGCCAAAAATTTCCTTTCTTCTTTCTATTGATTTGGATATTTGTGTTTACTGCCTCTGACACACTAGCACGCACGCACGCACATACACGCATACAAATACACCCACACATACACACAAACACACACAAGCACGCGCACGCGCGCATACTCGCACACACAGGGAGAGACGTGATACGATCATTGCACTAGACAAGAAACACGTAGCAACTATTTTCCAGTCAATAAATGATACTTTTTTTTTACAATTTAAAAAGGTACTTTTTTTAATAAAAGCTCACCGTAAATATTACTTATAAACTTCAGTCCTAGCATTGTAACCAGACAAAACAGAAATAGGCTTAAAGAAAGAATGGCGTCAACATCTTCAAAATGGAAATGACAAACCCAGCCTTAAAATAATGCTACTTGATTGAGCCGTCTCTCACGGGATGCGTCCTCTGGAACAGACCGCCCCAGACACTCGCTATACACGAGCCATAGAATGGAAGATAATATTATTTGGGGCTTTTGTACTTCTTCTTCTTCTTCTTCTTCTTCTTCTTCTTCTTCTTCTTCTTCTTCTTCTCCTCCTCCTCCTCCTCCTCCTTCTCCTCCTCCTCCTCCCCCTTTTTGTTTCTCTTCTTATTATTCTTCTTGTTCTTGTTGTTGTTCTTCTCCCTCCTCCTCTCTCTGTCTTTCTCTCTCTCCCTCCGTCTCCTACTCCCTCTTTTTCTCTGTGCGTGCGTGTGTAACTGTGTATGTGTTTGTCTATGTGCCTGAGCACTTAAGTGGGATTGTATGCACGGAAGAGAGAGAGTGAGTGAGTGTGTGTGTGTAGGTGTGTGTGTGTGTGTGTGTGTGTGTGTGTGTGTGTGTGTGTGTGCGGGCGTGCGTGCGTTTGTGTGCATTACAATAAGGAAAGGTGCAAAATAAAAATAAAAAGGGGGTGTTGTGTTGGGAGGGACTATGACTAAACTAGAAGGGAAAAGCCGTGTGCTTTCGTGCGCCCTGATGTTTTGGCTTGTATTATTATCGGATTTGTTGAAATTATGTTTAAACAAAAGCCCATATGGAACTTGCAATATTTAACATGAAAATGGGTGTCCAAGAAAATTCAAAACGAAACGGTGGCATTAAAATGCAGATTAAACAGACTTTGATCTTTTTATGCGCTTGACCTTGAGATGACCTTGACCTCTGGCTCCAAATACCCTCATGTACTATGAAATAAACTACAGCAAAAGTTGTATTATTCCCAAAAACAACGGTAAGCGTGGGATGACCTTGACCTTCAGTGACCATGACCTTGGATGGCCTTGACCCTCACGTGACCTCTCATGCATGTTTGATCAAATAATCCAATGTTGTTGCATAACATGGTTGTTTTTTTTAAAAGCCACTGTACGATGACCTATTTTTTGCAAGGCCTAAAATGATCTTGACCTTCAAGAAAAACGGAACATATATGAAAGATCAATCTATCATCTCTATGTTTGGACTTTATATCTCTCATAGTTTAGGGAGCTTGTGAATTAGATGTCAACACCATGACCCCCACCTTCAACTCAGCCGTGACAGATGCCGCCATTAATATCCTTGGCAAGCATCGCCCAAAGAAGAAACCGTGGACCAAACCTGAACATTTGGACATGTGTGACAAATGAAGAGAGATGAAAAAGAAAAAGAACAACTCACAGGGAACTGATGTCTACTGAAAAATCAACAATAACATCCGAAAAGGCATGCGCACAGCACAGGAGAACTGGATAGAAGATCAATGCCAGGAAATAGAGAACAGTATGAACAAAAACAATAGCAAAAAGGCCTACCATGATCCGAAGTCTGGCATATGCCTTACAGAAGAACAAGAAGTCTTTGATAGATGGACAGAGTACTGCTCTAACCTTTACAACCACACCCAAAAGGTGACCAATCAGGTCTTGCGTGTCCCCAGGACAAAGAAGAAGAAGAAGTCCTCCCAATTTTCCAAGAAGAAGTTTAGGCAGCACTGCAATCGCTGAAGAAAGGGAAGTCAGCGGGAGTGTACAACATACCAGCGGAACTGCTTCAAGCAGGAGGAGAAGCGATGATTTACGCCCTCACCATTATCTGTAACAAGGCCTGACAGAGTGGGAGTGGCCCACACCATGGACCCAGTCGCTTGTCATCACTCTTCCCCAAAAGGGTAACCTTCAGGAGTGTGAAAATTACAGCACCATTAACCTCATCCGCCATCCCAGTCACGCTGAAAAATTCATAGCTGAAGAACAAGCAGGATCCAGGGCAGGGCAAAGTACCAATAAACAGATTTTCAACAGATTTTCAACCTCAGAATAATCTGCGAGAAATACCTACAGCACTAACAGCATCTATATCATGTGTTTGTAGACTTCAAGAAATCGTTCGACCGAGTCTAGCATGCAGCTTTGTGGGCAACTATGAGAGTGTATAACATCAGCCCTAAAGTTATTGAAGTCATCAAAAGTCTGTATGACACGGATACTAGTGCAGTCATCTACAGCAGCGCCATCGGGAACTGGTTGCTCCCCTGACAAGGTTGAAGCCCATTTGGAAAGACAAGACCATCAGTCTACGCTCTAAGGTAAGGCTGATGCGCTCCCTTGTCATCTCCATCTTTCTGTACGCTTGCAAAACATGGACCCTCACATCAGATCTACAACGAAGAATACATGGAGATGAGGTGCTATAGATATAGAAATCTTCTGGGCATTTCCTATACCCAACACATCACCAACGACGAAGTCCGACAGATCATCACACAAGCCATTGGACAACACGATGACATGCTCACAGTGTTGGAGAAACGGAAACTCCGATGGTATGTGCAAGTCACCAGAACATCATGCCTTGCAAGGACTTTCCTGCAAGGCACGGTGCAAGGAGGCAGAAGAAGGGGGAGACAGAAAAAGAGGTGGGAGGACAACATTCGAGAATGGACTGGCTTGACACCGAGCGAAGCCATGAGGGTTGCTGAGGAAATAGAAAGACGGAGTACGCTGGTTAAACGATCATCTTTTGTGCCCCAACGACCTTCGAGTTCTGGGATAGAATAGGATAGGATTTTAGGACAATTATTTCAAGAATAAACATTTTAGATTCAAATTTACTGTCAGCATATGGACTAGGATGTCTTGAACATCATTTTGAACTAGTAAAAGCGCGAAATAAGAAAATCAATTTCAACAATAAATTTCGTTCAAAGTGTTTGCAGCGCTTTGATGAGAAATGGCACTTTGAATTGAAAAGCAGTAACATAAGAACACTCCTTAACAGAATAACATTATCAGGTTTCCGGAAATTTTTATGTCTTTAAAATCTTAAAATTAAGGTTCTAAATCAGGTAAAGTTCTATTTTATTTTCCTACAAAAAAAAAACCGTAAGTGCATCCGAATGTGAAGTTTTACGAGGAGGGAGTGAAGAGAAATTGCACAGCTGATTTGATTAAAGTTTAAACACATGAGCCCCCACACACACAAAGGACGGCAGACGCTCTTATGTGGAAGCGTGGAACAAGGCACACGGATACCTAGATAGAGAGAATTCATTATCCACATACATTGTGACGCTGATTTAATTTAAACAGAAATTACTCAGGTTTAGCCAAACCCTCCTCCTCTAAACATAATGGTATATACTATGGTTATGATAAGAGCGCAGGCAAACAGACACAGACACAGCATGCAGACTCGGATATTAACTTAGTCCAAGATAAGTGATTTATTTTGAGGACCAAAGGGTTTCTGGCTCCTGTAAGTATGTTATACGGTCGACTCTGACAACAGTACAAACCATAATTATATGTAGCCGGGGATATTGCCGGATATTGACCAAGATGTAGCCTTTCTTGGGGACCAAAGCGGGGTGTCGGATAGCGCAGTGGTTGGAGCACTCGCTACTGTGTCGCAAGTTTAGCACCGTCCAGTGCGGTTAGCACTTGGATGGGTGACTGCAAAACGTGTAGCGACAAATAACAACGCCCCCAGTTGACTCAACTGTGACTGAGTACCTACTATCTTAAGGGTGGGGCAGGTAAAGCAGCGAGGGAGAGAGATGGGCATCACCTTCATTACGCTGGCCCAAGATAGGTGTGATCTCCAACATCACGCTCCCCTACGGCCACAAGGCTATGGGGCTACCTTTACCTACTTTTTTACCAAAGCAATTTAGATTCTATTTTTGAGAAAGACGTATTCAAACAAAGAAAGGTTTGGACGTTCAACTGCAGTTGATTTCAGATCGCTCTGATAAAGGTGGCTCGGGTTTCCAAAGCTCAACTCTCCGAGAGTTGGTTCAGATGAATTCATTTCCGGATAATCCAGTTTAGTTTTTATGCCTCCAAGATTGATGTCGCAGAACCGAAAAAAGACAAAATACAATTGGATTTTTGAGGTGTGTAGGTGGGGAGTGAGGAGGCGAGGGTGGGGAATGGGGTATTGGTGCTTGTGGGTAGTGTAGGAAGAGGGTGAGATGGGGTTAAGCTCCATTATGCGTTTGGTTGTCCTGTCATCTCCCTTCATTTGTTTGTCTGTCTTGCTGTACCGGGATGCATTATTTAATAAGGGGCCAGAAGTGTGAACTGAACTGAGATGATAAAGGCAGTGTGCGGAACTCTTGCAATTGTGATTTCTGTGTTCGACATGGGCCTCGTGCAAGGTATCAGCAAATCAGTGAAGGTGCCAGGGCGAAGAGGTGGCAAGGTTGAACAAAGCATGAAGTAGCGATAGGTAGTGTAGGCGAAATGGCTGGGGGCCAAGCTGGGTTGGGTGGAGTGGTTAGTAATGTTGGATAGGGGGGAGGGGGTGTTTGGAAAGCAATAGGCAGCGGGTGAAATAACTGTGAAGAGTACAGCTTGAGTGGCGGGGTAGGGTTGGAGTTTCGAGATTTAGAGTTGATATAGCAGGCATCTTGGGGGGGAAAAATCAGCCGTCCGTCAAGGAAAGGCATTTCGCGTGAAGAAGGCAGTAAGGCTTAACAATAACTGAACATTGCAAACGTTGTCCAATTGAAACGAGAATGAAGTAACTGTCAGGGCAGTTGTGTGAGAGAGTTAGATGACGACGGCTTGGAGCGTCGAGATTGGGAGCTTACAGGTGTCAGCCACCACGCAGGAAGCACCAATCAAAGAGTAAGGTTGTGGTCGGTCGCAGCGGTTGAACTCCAAAAACTATGAACGGAGTACAGTGAGAAAACAAAGGCTGAAACTAGAAGCTTGAGCACTAGGGTTCGAAAGCAATGAGACGTGTCAGCAGCCACCATGAAAACGTTCAACAAGAACTAAAGCTGTAGAGGTAGGTTGGAGAACTTGAACAAGAAGTAAAGGAAGTGCCAAAATGAGAAGTGTGAGAGAGTTAGGTGGGCCAACTAAAGATATAGATGTGGTAGGGTTTGAGCATTGGTATTTGAAGGTAATGATTATGCGTCAGTAGCCACCATGGAAAAGTTTCAGCAAGATGCAAGGCCTAAAGCTGTGGGGATAGAGAGCGCTTGAACAATAGGGGAGGGAACTGTAAACGCAGTAGTGTGGGAGAGTAAGAGGCGTGTGGGAGGCGTGCTTGGAGCTTGGGGAGTCAGAAATGCCATCATGCAGAAGATCGGTGATTCAATTAAAGTTTCAACAGCTGAGGTCATCCTTCTCGCGGTCCTCAGAGAGGGATCTATCTGATCTCAGCAACCCGGACCATTAGTATTTCTGGCCCAGTGGAGCTATTCTTGCAGTGAAATTCTGAGAATTTCAAGCCGCTTGAAAGACCCGAGATTGAAAGGATTATATATCATATCTTGAATTTAGCGTATCTTTCCATGAATGAAAGGCGGGTATATATTATATTTAATTGTTCTTATATAGCACTTTTCCTATTACTACCTTTCTGATACATAGCTCTCTATTGTCTAAGCCTATTTGTTCCAAACAACAACATTTTTTGCAAGGAAGCAGAGGGAAAATGGACCACATACACAAAGGGTTCTCGCAATCAAAACATCATCACGGTAATATCTGTACGTGCACCAGTAAGCAACTCAGGGAACCAGGACATCCCGCCGATTTCGATCCTGCAACATCGGTTTTGTTCCCTTTCGATCCGGAGCACAGACAATAAGACTCAGCTGGTATAATTCTAGACTGTCCATTGTCTATCCCGTGGAGAGAGATAATCAGCTGGCTTAATCTAAAATGGTGTGACTCAAATATTGACCATGCACTGTTGATATATGTAACAGCATAACGGAATGTCTGCGATCTTCATAATAATAATAATAATAACGGATTTTTATATAGCGGATACTCCAGCCTATGACCAGACTCACCACGCTTTACATAGTCATTACATATAAGTACATGCACTCGATAAACCTCGCTTTCGCTACAATACACCAAAAGACAGAACAGTAAGGGTACAAATTATTTACATAAAGTAAATCTCCTTCAAAAATTCATGTATCAGCTCAAAGAGTTGCTCAAACACTGACCGACATCAGGATCTAACTCACTCAGACCGCGTGCAACGTCAACTAACGTCAAACGCCAACTCCGGACAACTAAGCCACGGCGAAAGACTTAGGTGTAAGCGTGTTTTGTGACCCTGTTACTTACATGTGCAACAGAATGACAGGTTCTTTACTGTGCCACTGCGGCGATGCTAAGGAAGTGATCCACCGTATAAATCGTCATCATAGAAACTTAGGAAATCGACTCGTTTGAGGAAAAACTCATCATCGAGAATGGTAGCTAGGATTTTATGCACACTACGCAAGCGTTCTCCCACTGAGCTACATCTTCGTGTTGGGATTCAGTGTCTTGTTGTAACTGCAGGGAATGTCAGCTACAATGGTGTCCCATTTCTGTTCTTGGTAATCCAAATAAAAACTTCACAACCGTAACATTCATCTCATTCATCACAGCTTGAGAGAAATTAGTATTGGGAGGCATAAAAGGAACAGTGTAAAATATTAGGAACAGAATACACAGATGGGACCACACGTCGTGCATTGCACTATTGAAACACTTGTCAATTCGCTTTATACTATTTATAGCACAGTTGATAGGATGCTGGTATAGCACAGTTGATAGGGTGCTGGTATAGCACAGTTGATAGGGTGCTGGTATAGCACAGTTGATAGTGTGCTGGTATAGCACAGTTGATAGGGTGCTGATATAGCACAGTTGATAGGGTGCTGATATAGCACAGTTGATAGGGTGCTGGTATAGCACAGTTGATAGGGTGTTGCTATAGTACAGTTGATAGGGTGCTGGTATAGTACAGTTGATAGGGTGCTGGTATAGCACAGTTGATAGGGTGCTGGTATAGCACAGTTGATAGGGTGCTGGTATAGCACAGTTGATAGGGTGCTGGTATAGCACAGTTGATAGGGTGCTGGTATAGCACAGTTGATAGGGTGCTGGTATAGCACAGTTGATAGGGTGCTGGTATAGCACAGTTGATAGGGTGCTGGTATAGTACAGTTGATAGGGTCCTGGTATAGTACAGTTGATAGGGTGCTGGTATAGTACAGTTGATAGGGTGCTGGTATAGTACAGTTGATAGGGTGCTGGTATAGCACAGTTGATAGGGTGCTGGTATAGCACAGTTGATAAGGTGCTGGTATAGTACAGTTGATAGGGTGCTGGTATAGTACAGTTGATAGGGTGCTGGTATAGCACAGTTGATAGGGTGCTGGTATAGCACAGTTGATAGGGTGCTGGTATAGTACAGTTGATAGGGTGCTGGTATAGTACAGTTGATAGGGTGCTGATATAGCACAGTTGATAGGGTGCTGGTATAGTACAGTTGATAGGGTGCTGGTATAGCACAGTTGATAGGGCGCTGGTATAGTACAGTTGATAGGGTGCTGGTATAGCACAGTTGATAGGGTGCTGGAATAGTACAGTTGATAGGGTGCTGGTATAGCACAGTTGATACGGTGCTGGTATAGCACAGTTGATAGGGTGCTGGTATAGCACAGTTGATAGGGTGCTGGAATAGTACAGTTGATAGGGTGCTGATATAGCACAGTTGATAGGGTGCTGGTATGGGTGCAGGTTTCCTATGCCAAATGTTGTGGGTCGAACACCGCAAGGAATGAACTTGCGTGACTGAAGTACGAAACGTTTCCGGTCACCGGGAAGGTTCAATTCGATTGAAAAAAAAAGCGCGTGACAGCATCCTGTATTTATATATAATACAGGATGCTACTATATTCCTGCTGCCTGAGAAAGTCCAACCCATCTCTTCTTTCGGTGAACTAAACATATGCACACAGCCGATTAATAATTCACACAGAAATACAGAAAGGCCGCCATGCTCTCCTGGAACAAAAGATAACATCCGGGGGCTGCGTCACAGTCAATAACTCGTCTGTTCTGGAATCGGTTTTGTCTTTACTTTTGAAGTGATGCTTCATTATTTATATGGGGTTGTAAAATTACGGTCATGCATATTTATGGTTCATATGGTTTGGGAATCCCGGATGAGGTAGAATAAGGTGTATGCCAATAGCATCAAACCAAACAGACAGGAAATCTTATACAACGTGTTTAAAGTTTCCTGTTTCATTAAACAGGAAACGCTACACACAATAAATGATATTTACAGTCAGTTCGGTTAATTAAAGTGAGAACCCGTTAAAAACTTAGTCAACTTTGCAAAGAAATTAAACAGAACAGCTACTGTTATTCTCTTTTGCATGGAGAAGACAAATATTTGAACAGAAACGCAACAGTGTGTGACTGATTCGGTCATGTTTAGGGTTGATTTAATTCCTCAAAACAGAAAGTAGACCTGTACAGAAAGTTCTCACTAACAGATGGTATTTTACCTACTTCAATTATTTGACCTTTCGTGTTATTACATTTTTACTCCATTGGACATGGGTTTTACCGCTTGAAAAACGTTGCACTTCTTACATTGGTTTTTATATTGTTCTTACATAGTGAGTATTACAGTCGTCCTAAAAATTTACCTTGTGCTAAAGTTACACTTCATAAATTCATAGAATGTTATAAAGAAAATTTAACCATGCAGAACAGAACAGAACAGAAAATGTATTGCCATTTCAACCTGTTAGTTTTATGACACAATCTTATACATAACAATAATAATTAATATTATCACAGTAGCTTGTTGGACGCCATCTCGCATGTTATAATGAATTGAATTAAAATAGCAGTGTTTCTTATTTGGAAGCAACCATTAACAAAGCTGCAGTTACATAAAATATCGCTTGGTTTTATAATTTATAATTTAAAAACGGAAACTCCGATGGTATGGCATCGTCACCAGACCATCAGGTCTTTCAAAGACCATCCTGCAAGGTACTGTAGAAGAAAAGGAAGACCGAAAAGGAGGTGGGAGGACAACATTCGAGAATGGACTGGTTTGACACTGAGCGAAACCATCAGGGTTGCTGAGGACAGGGAAAGATGGAGTACGCTGGTTAAACGATCATCTGTAGTGCCCCTACGACCTCCGAGTTACGGGATACGATAGGATAGGATAGGCTTATTATTTTGTATTTCTTGATTTAAAAAAAAATATTGTCTTTTATTGTTATAAAGTACATCTGACATTCGTTTAAAATATGCAATTCCGTTTCAAGTAGGTTGCATTTCTTACATAAGCGTTGGTCTTGTGATACATTTTTATGTCTGCCTCTTTCAATTTCCGGTTCATGTGCGCTTATTCTAAGTCTTGATAATGCCTGTCTGTGCTTGATATTTTTTTTTACCAATAAATACGTTGGCATTGTGTATGATTTAGTAAACATGTCATAAAATGTAAGTTTATTTTATTCCCCTTTTTTGTTTACCCACAATTTAATAAATAATTCTTGTATTTTTTGTGTAATAACATTTTATGCTAAGAGTATTATTGGTGAACTAATCTAAAGCTTGATAGTATCTTTTGAATAAATGAAAAAGCCAAAGTCAATGCATTTTTTATTCCACAAAAATGAAAATTCACGAGTCTCTGGTACACATAAGCAAAGACGTACCTACACGCGCGCGCACTCTCACACATACGCACACACACACACACGCACAAATACATAGTGGTAAAAACGCAAAACATGTTTTATTTTAAAACACCCACTGATATTCAGATACTGAGTTAGTCATAGCTGTTGTGTATAAAGTTTTTAATAATGAATGATCTTTAGACTGAATACTATACTATGTATCCAGTATACCGCTGCTTGGGAAATTACTGAAATGCTGATTGGAAATCGTCTTAGTTCAGCAAGCACTGGTAATTTCATTGTGTTTTTAGATCCACCTAAAATTCTTCTGCAGAAATGTATATGTAGTTCTTCATACGGGATTTTTTTTCTATGGTATTTTTAATAAAGCATATAAATCCTTGTCTACGTCCCAAATTTCGGAGCCAAATGTTGCAACTGATGCAAGAAGAGAGTCAAAAAGTTGTATAATAGTATCAACGCTGACGTTTTCTTTTATAAGCGTCGGCTTAAAACAGTTGGCGGGCGGTCTTTTAGTTTTCAAGCACCCAAAGTTTTGACTGCACTGCCTGCCGGTTTAAGACATTGTACAGACCTTCTTTCCTTTAAGAGCTGCTTAAAAACGCACTTGTTCCGCAAGGCGTTTTCTGTGTAAATAGTATGAACAGTAATAATACTTTCTCAATGATGCTGTACATGATGTAGTGCGAATGTTGTGATGATGCGTACGAATGATGTGTGTAAGCGCATTGAGTTGTTATTCTAATGAAAAATGCGTTGTATAAATGCTATTTATTAGTAGTAGTAGTAGTAATAGTAGTAGTAGTAGTAGTAGTAGTAGTAGGCCCTAGTAGTAGTAGTAGTAGTAGTAGTAGTAGTAGTAGTAGTAGTAGTAGTAGTAGTAGTAGTAGTAGTAGTAGTAGTATTATCGATCTGTGCAGAGCATGTGATGCTGTTTTGGCTTGCTTGTGGAAGTATTCTTGAGCAACAGAATTTTCCAGTCCTATGCACGTGAAATTTAAACTATTGTTCTTCGTCGAATTCTGATACATGTTATGAACTAAGAATAGTTGCAAGTACTTCAGTAAACTTGTCCGTATTGATCAAAAAGTGATTTCTGTTCTAATAATAATCATGGGACTGTGACATATGAACATCAAATTAATAATCAGCCGGCCGTATCAAAAGTTGGTATAGGTCATTGCTATAGAATTTTAATATTGCTTTACAAAGTCATCGTTCATTGCTCAATAAAATCACAATTGCGTTTCAACCTGTAAGCATTGAATTATAGATGAAGTTATGATTGCTGTTCAATCTTTCAAGACTATGATTGCTTCTCACTGATGTCATTCAGACCCAAGAGACTGTATAGACTATGAAGCAAAACGCTGCCTTGTTATGAACCAGACCACCCCACGAGACCACACAGAAAATAACACAATAAAGAAAGTAAAAGACTTCTCATATTGCTCATAATATTGAAGTTTGAACGCCCTTGGTCACTTGCATTATTACTATGTTATGAGGCACTGTAGCAGGAATGAGCAAATTGTAAAGAACCTTTCCCATTCCATTATTGAAAACATTCGTCATCCGAAATGTTCTTTCTTTGTAATCCATTTGTCGTAACAAGGATCTGTACACGATAAAATGTCCCGAGCAAGCGAAGAGCAGAAACAGATCTAAGAATTAGCAAAGAATGCAGCAAATTCTATTTAAACGGGGATCATCACAGCGGCTGCAATTTTTACGAAGGATTTCAATTATTTGGATTGGAATATGCCGAATATGCAAACTAAGCGTACAGCTCCTTGCACTAAATGGCATCATTATGGATGTGGCTACATGAAGATCTTATTGTTTGGATCAGAACAGAATACGTATGATTTAAGAAATGATAAAGAAAGTAGCTCGGTCCTTGCAAATCAATATAGCCACCATTAATTAACAAAGAATAAACAAGCCATTCAAATGTATTTCCAGACACTTACATACATTGCCGATAAATAAATATTTTCCAAAGTGTTAATTTTTTTAGCGGTGATGTGATTGGGCTTTATCATAGAGAAGCAAAAGGTAAACATGGAATGATAGGCCATGACCTGGACTATCTGCAAACAAACACATTCAAATCGGCTTAGCCAATTTTTAGATACAGCGCAAAACGTGTTTAGAAAATAGTGAAGCACAATGACCTTGACCTTTGAGAAAGTACAAACAACAAGAATGGTCTAACTTTCTTAGCGGTACGCGGTAGTTAAAGAATCCGCAAAGTAAAAATTATGAATTTCGGTTAAGGTATTCTTGAGATAAGGAAAAATAGTGTTGTGATTTCAAAAGTGAAATTCGAAGCAACGGACCGATCTATCAACTGACTGAAGATCACATTACATGATTATTGCTTTAGGTCCAGCGGACTCTTCCGAGCCAAATCAGGACCAATACTCAAGATTTGAATGCTTGTGAAGAATGGCCCATGATTTGAAGTACCCGTACACCAAAACTCAACAAAATCGGTTGAGCGTTTTTGAGATTTTGAGCAAAACGTGTTTAGCAACAAAATTGACTCCAGTGACCTTGACTTTACTTTTGCGGTAGAGCAAATATGATGGCAGTGGAGGAAGGCCACTAACCTAGGTAATGTTTCTATGAAGTTTGGTCGAATCCGTTCAGTGATTTTTTAGATATGGCTTCCATGGTCCGACCAATATTTTGGCTCGTCCTGATTCCCGACAATTTCAAAGTATTTGGAAATACCCAAAAAAATGCAGCAAAATCAAATTACATTATCATCGGCACAGTAATCTAGATATATTGAAGATGATATTGTTTGGATTACAATACGCCAGCTTGCAGATAATCTAGATATATTGAAGATGATATTCTTTGGATTACAATATTACGATATTAACAATGAGAGAGCTCGGGCCAGTAAACCTCAACGCCACAACAACAAAAAACAAAACAAAACAAAAAGAATCAGACCATGGTGCTACTTTCAGTAGGTGATAGTTTTGATATTAGTCGGAATAAAATTAATGTTCAATCGAAATCAGGCGAGTACCGCCCATTTTTATTTAGAATTCACAAAGATAATGCCCTAGTTTTACACTGCAGAGGTCATAGTATTTGGATCCATTTGACATTGGTTAGCATAAAGTCACCCAAGGTCGGGAGGGTATGATCAGTTACACTCTAACTTTTTAACGAAGTTGATTCGATAGACTGGTGGTACTATTGTTTGGGTTACAAAATAGCCATGTATGTATAAAATAAGTACAGTTAACTTTTTAAGTTTAATAAAGTGGAGATCGCTAAAACAGACATTGCATTGATAAAGTGTTTGCATCACTATGATATGTGTTAATATAATATGCACGTCATGCGTTGGAAGTCTGCTGGGAATCATCCATTGCATCTGAATTTATTGTGTCTTTGATCTCTCAGATGTTGATGGTCCTATAATTTATTGTGTCTTTGATCTCTCAGATGTTGATGGTCCTATAATTTATTGTGTCTTTGATCTCTCAGATGTTGATGGTCCTATAATTTTTTGTGTCTTTGATCTCTCAGATGTTGATGGTCCTATCATTTGAATTACATTAAACCATGTATGATCTCCAAATAAGCTAAACAAAGATAATAAGCCTATATTACTTGGGTTTATGAAAGATCAGTAAAATTGATGTAATAAATGCAAACGCAAAGTGTCACAACGACAGTTATTGTCACTAACGTTCATCCAAAATGTGGCGGGGATTATACTTTGATTCTCATGACAATTGTTACTTAATAAATGAGATCGCTGTCCATTAGACTAATCAAAGCACAAGGCCACGTAGTCGTGTGATTATCCAGTGTGGTTGCTGAATAATGACAAATTCAGTTGACACAATCAACGCGGCTGACGAAGGTACAGCAGAATGGCAAATTCGCGCAACATTATAAAAAAAACAACAATGCTACAATAATTCGGCAAAAAAAGAAGAAGAAAAAAGAAGAAGAACAAGAACAAAAATGAGAAAGTCGAGCACGGATAGAGAACAAATTTACAGGTAGACAAGCAGTGAGCAAGTACAAAGAAACAAAAGAAAATAACTTGCACACAGCCGCAGGGCATCCTGAGGTTTCAGAATGTACGGCAGGCCGCACGCAACACGCCAGAGGTTTTATTGTTTTCACATAATAATCATCTGCATGATGCGTAACTAGGAAAGCGCATTATCTAGTTGAGCTAAACATACACGCAAACAGCCCCAAGATATTTTGCAATGTACAATTGCTATTTTAAAACAAATGTCGACTGTTCAGTGGAAGTAAAAATGGATGAAACAGCTAAAAGCAAAAGTCAAACATTCGTGCAAACTGCCTCAAGATATGTGGCACATTTTCGGTAGCGTTATTTGAAACACATATCAACAAAAGTGCAATAATTATGGATAAGAATACATGAAACATAGATCATAAAACAATTGAAATATAAGAGTCGATCCAAGCTTGCATGCAAACGGGCCCAAGGTACTTTGCTTCAATAAATATATTGGTATTTGAAATATATGTCGATTCAGTTTAATTAAAATAACTCTGCAAGAAGCATAGTATCAGAAACAAATGAATTGCAAGTCAGCTTAAAACTTACAAACAGCCTGAAGGTATTTCGCTGGTGTTTGCTCGCGTGAGGTATAGTTTGCTCAGTGATGTACTGAACAGCCAAAAAAAAAAAATAAAGCGGACCGTAGGGTCAGTGGTTCAAAGTATTTGACGTCCTGGAATGCCAGTGGAAAAAAAGTTAGCCTGAGATACTGCGCCCCTACTCCTTTTATTTTGCTGAGAGTATAAACCGAGGCCTAGTTGGTGCACGCACACATTCTATCGCACGGGCTTTAAAGTTCCTGACGCTCATGTCCTTGACGGGTGAGCGCCGGTTACACAAATACACCCAGCAAGCTCTAGGTCCTTTCTCTCTCATCCCAGGTCACCCAAGATTGTGCTCAGTTGTCTAGGCGTCAGACCGTGCGTCCAAAGGCAGCTAGTGGGCGCCTCGAGTGGCTACAGTTAGATCCTTTCGAGCTGGAAATGCGTTAATTAAGATTAGATTAAAGAAAGAAATCCTATCCTATCCTGTCCCGTAACTCGGAGGTCGTAGGGGCACCACAGATGATCGTTTAAAGGAAATAAAAAAAGAAGGGTATTTGTATTAAATACACATTTTGTTTTTAATATCGACACACTTTGACCACTCCCTCTTGACAGATCCTTTTATCATTCACAGCAAGTGTTGCCCCACGGAAAAAATAAACTTAGAAGAAAACTATAACTCCAAAAATAACTCTTTCGAAAGTACTTTTTTTTTCAAATGAATAAATTTCGTAGATTTTGTGTCTATTAATAGCAACAGCCGTTGGCTAGCCCGCCCACATTCTGGAGCTAAAAATAGCAGCTACCAAAGGCGGTAAGTGACAGTACCCGTAAAACACTTGCTTTTACGTAAAGTAATAAATTCTGCGCCTTTTAGAGTAAACTCGTTGTTGCCCAAGGTAAACAAAGCCTTGGAAATGGGGCTTTTTAAATGAAAGTAGCACTCCACCAATTATAGACCAAGACACCGTGGAATTGCGGAAGTCAAGTGAACCTACATGCAGGGTCACAAGATATACGCTTGAGTAATGTATCACTATTGGAAATAAAGGTCCATTCAGTTCAATGAAAATATCCTTGTCGCATAGAACTAGGAACAAATGAATTGCAATCTAACCTCGCATGGCCCCTCCCCTTCCCCCCCTACCCTCCTTCCCCCAGGATATTCTGCTCGGGTAATAAGGAACAATCAAAGGTCGATTGATCTTGTCCCCTATACACAACGTGTCCGGGGACGTAAATTTACCCAAACAAACAAACAATCGATTGATATAAGCGAATAAAAATAATCAACTGATAACCTCATCATCATCGTCATCATCATCATCAATCATAATCAATCATCATCATCAATAGTCATCATCATCAATCATCATCAGCCATCATCAGCCATCATCAACAATCATCATCATCATTAATCATCATCATCAATCCTCAACCATCAACAACCATCAACAACCATCATCAACCATCATCAACCATCATCATCAATCATCATCAACCATCTATAATATAGCAATAACAAATACTGTTGACCTACATCAATAGGAATACCACTGCATCAAAGCCCGAACACAGAAACAATTGCAAGATGTAATCTATGCATGCACACAAACAGTGCTTGATAGCCATCTCAATCATAGAACATCAGAACCAACATTATACTGAGTGACGTTTCCGATCTCCGCTTGCGGATTCCATTGTCCGCGATCCCTCTTGCAACATCTAAATGGCCAAAAATCAAAAATAAAAACCAAACATACCCCCAAAAACGCCTGAGCATGAGATGAATGTCCGATCAGAGCGTGCTTAGGAACCTGCGTGTGTGCGTGCGCGCGAGCATGTGTGTGTGAGGGGTGGAGGGGGTATTTGTGTGTGTGGGTGTGTGTGTAGGTGTGTGTGTGTGTTTGGGTGCGGTAGTGTGTGTGTGTATGTGTGTGCGTGTGTGTGTGTGGGTGTGTGTGTGTGTGTGTGTGTGTGTGTGTGTGTGTACTTGATGTCATCAGTGAGCGAAAACATAATACACAACACTAGTTATTGGTAACATTAGTTTTGATCATAGTCTGAAGTTGCAGCATTGCTCTCATTGCCTGCTGCAGGTTAGTAGCAACCTGACAGGAAAATTGAGGCTTGAATGGGAGGAAAGAGGGAGATAGTAGGGAATGTAGTATTTAGCAACACACCTCCCTCATCTCTTTCTCCGAACCCATTATTGGTAGCTATAGAATGTCTGTAACTGTAGGACACTGATGCCAAATGTTGAAGTATACAAATCGCATTAGTTATTAACCAGGTTTATGAGACAGAACTGGTCCGACTTAGGTTCCGTACAAACATATATAACAATGCTAACAATCCAGTGCGCATTAGAATTAAGCTAACTCATGTGTGCTCAAGTTGAATTATATTTAAACCCGAATCACATGAGACACGAGATTATGGGCTATCTCATCCAGACTAAAGCCTATATGCTGATGATGACGATGTTGTTGTTGTTGTTGTTGCTGCTGCTGCTGCTGCTGCTGCTGCTGCTGATGATGATGATGATGATGATGATGATGATGATGATGATGATGATGATGATGATGACGATGATGATGATGATGATGATGATGATGATGATGATGATGATGATGATGATGATGATGATGATGATGATGATGATGATGATGCAGTAGTCTTGCTGAGTGCTAGTTTCCATAAAATCATGCTTCTTGCGCTTCCATATAAAACTGCTTTTTGCACTTGCAGAAAGGCAGCAGCCATCAGCCAATAGCGCAGGTCATTGAACATACAATGTTTTCAAAATTCATCTAATGGTCAATGTTTGTCTAAACCAATACCAAGTTAACTGTTAACAAAATGACGCTGGTTAAAGATTTTCAAAAATAATTATGCAGAGTCCCAAACAGAGGTAATTAATAACTGTTAGATGGTCTAACCTTCGTTTCAAGATAAAAGATAATTATTCAGTGCCCAAATGAAAATGGCACCTCAATTACCGGTGATTTCGGATCAGCCGGAACCAGAAGTGGGGCCCTGGGGAGAGGCTTGAACCCGCAACACGTCCGTAAACTCTGGTCGGCGCCTGGACCCCGCAGAGGGCTAATTGAGTCGTAGTCGTGCGCTGTCCGCCTTCTAATTAATTTCCGTCCCGCTGCCCCCTACAGATCTTCCGCGTAAGTCGAGTCTACTCCATCCCAAATCCCCCGATCCTCCCTCGGTTCAAATGTGTCGTGACCAGCATTGCCAGCACACGTTAATTGCCACCGTAATCAGGTCGCCGTTGCTGACAGAGTTAAGGTCAGCTGCATGCTGTTTTCGCTGCTCTACTCCAACAACTGACTGCGGGGGTTTAATGTGTGGAGTCATGGACAAAGCGAAAGTTAAGATGATGCTGTTGGTGCTATTTTAACAATTACTGCCGGGGTGGGGAGGGGGTATCATGCGTGGTGTGTAGTATGTGTGTACCTCTGAAAACTGTCTTAAGATAATAATCAGCATACAGTATTTGAACATTTTGTAAAGGTCTGTAAAATAAATGAATCCGTCCATACCCATACTACACTTGCACACCCGAAAGTTATTTATTTTATATACCTTATCGACGCTAATATTTGCTGACACCAAATCTAGTTCATGTTTGGTGTATGTATGTTTTCTCATGGAGACTGCAATACCTACACAGGTCTGTTTAGACATTTTAAAAAAAAAAACTTGATAATCTGCGCTCTAACACAAAAGAATGAAAATCTCAATAGTAACTCCAAAATGAAGACACGACACAATAACCGGCATCTTTTTCATAGACAAAAGTCCAGTCATCAAGTTTATCAAGCCGTCGCTTGCGTACAGCGCATTAAACCTAACCCTCTCAATAATACTAACCCAGACATCCGAGATGAGGCGGGTGACGAGGTTTATGCAGTACTAAGCTAAGTTGATATAGGAACATAATATACTGTCTGACACTCGCTCTTAACATTGTTAATACATGAGACATTGGTCACCAAGGACAGTGGTCACCAAGTTCATCTATGAGTGCTCTACATACAGTGACAGCATGACGCTTTCTGTGACAAGGACGTCTGGTCATCAAGGTTACCTTTCAGGTCTGTGAGAAGACAATGCTTGTTCACAAAGGCACTAGACAATCGGTAGGAGCTGGAGGCGTCCATCCAAAGTCTAATTCAATTATATGAACGTCAGCTCGGCCTTCTTCCAGATCTATGTTCTACACCAGGTCAATATGTTCCCTCAAAACTTTTCAGGTCTATGTTCCCCAGGTCTCTGTTTCCTCAGATATGTAATCCCCCAGGTCTATGTACCTCCATATCTATGTTCATCTAGGTCTGTCACAAACACTTGCGGAGGAGAATAAACTGATGAACAAAGGCCTGAGGGGAAATGAACCTGGGACAATATGGACCTTGAGAAACAAAGGTTTGACATCAGGAAACATGGCTCTGGCGTGATATAGACCTGGGGAACAAAAACCTGGTGCAACATAGATCTGGAGAAACATTGCCACAAAACAAAAAACAACATGTAAAATGTATTATTCAAGCTAAGAGATGACTGTTTGGCTATATATTCAAACATGTTGCGACATTTAAATGTAAACGTGGTGTATGAGCGTTCAAAGGATCGCTTACTAATGGCTCATCTCCCTCACAGTACAGGTGCAGGCGGACAGCAAACAAACCCAGCAGAGCGTGACCAACAAACTCCAAAGCGTTGCTGTGGATTAGCCTGTAGGAAACAATGCTATCTGAAGTGACACTCAATGACAGCATTACAGATCATTCTGCTAGAGAAGCAGGGACCTCCATGATCTTGTTAAACTGCGTACACGCCCATCCGTGAGCTTTCACCTCAATGATGTGGATTAATAAACTCTTATGCGATCATACTTATTTATTAATTATAATGTACACGTTTGAAATAAAGCCCTTCAGACTAGCTTTAATGATTGATACTATTGCCTGCAAACTAACCGCGACGCAACATGACCCAGGGGATCCCCAAGCGCACTGCGGAGGTCGGGTATTCCAGAACGATAAAGGCCATAACCACAGGCCCGATACATGTGCTTTTTACGCCCCTTCTAGTATTGCTAGTGTGTAGGACTGCACGATAAGCTAGCGGTAAGGAGATGTCCTAGAACACGGAACAATGACACTCGCATCCATATCTCGCTACGCTAAATAAAACTTGATCGGAACATTGTTAAATCGTAGACTGCAACATCCCAAAATTCCCATTGCTACCTCCGGTGTATACACAAATTGGATCTCTCTCTCTCTCTCTCTCTCTCTCTCTCTCTCTCTCTCTCTCTCTCTCTCTCTCTCTCTCTCTCTCTCTCTCTCTCTCTCCTCTCTCTCTCTCTCTCTCTCTCTCTCTCTCTCTCTCTCTCTCTCTATCTATCTCTATCTCTCAAAGATTAGATTACCAAGTCGGTTATTTTAGCAAAATTCATACAGCCTTCAGCTTCATTGACTACAAAGTGCAGGTTGCAGGAGTAAGAAAAGACCAAAACAATGGAATATATTGACGCTCCAGTTCTCCTAACGAGAGAGAAAAAATGTGAATTCAAAAACGATTTTCTTTTCGTGAAATTTGAATAACAAAGAGGAGGAAGAGAAGAAGAAGAAGAAGAAGAAGAAGAAGAAGAAGAAGAAGAAGAAGAAGAAGAAGAAGAAGAAGAAGAAGAAGAAGAAATGCGTTCAAACAGGATTGTTTAAGCTATATTCTTTTTGATCTGATAGAAGAAGGGGAAGAAAAAGAACAAAGGATTTCCGGCCAGTCAACCCCGGCCGTCATAAGCGTTTTGTTTTCCGTTTATTTTTAAATCTGTTTCCTCTGTTTTAAGAATAATGTTTTTCCTGTCAAAATTAATGGTTTGACAATGTTGCGGGCCTCATTTTAAATTCCTTTATTCGAACACCATTTTCGTTTTGTTTGGAGAATGCAAAATTCTGTGGAAATAACCCCTAAGCGTATTTATTGTTATTTTTGCCTGCTGTTTTCAAATTGTTGTCAACAAGACAAGTCCTATTTCATACGGTAGTTTTTTGGATGGAACATCCTGTGGAATGGACCCGTATGAATCTTTGATGCTTTAATAAAAAGGGTGAAGTCATTGTTTACAGCATTAACACAAGAAGACATCAAGTAGTCTTGTTTACCTTTAAACGTTCTCTAAAGTCTCTTTAACTGTGATTTATGGTCTTGTGCGTGCTGTTTCGAAATGCCAACAAATTTAAAGTCAAATGGTTTTGACATAGAGGTCGTCAACTCCAACCGCTCCGGAATCTCTAAAAACCCGACGAAAAACTGAGACAACACTGAACATAAAAAAACACTTTATCACTTGTAGCCAAACCTTGTGGCTTTTGGATGCTTGAATGCCGATGCAGATGACCATTTGCTTCTGAATTCTTTTAACTACTTTGTCCTGCCAGTACTTTCGTCTTAGTTTTAAGTATTGATGGGTCAATATAAAGGGTTTTACAATAAACGAATCACAGCCCGTTGAGGTGTGGCTCTTTTTCTTCGGTCACTAGAAAGATTTAGGTTAAAATCAAAGACTTTCCACAAACTCGATTTTTGCCGTTCGATCGAAACGCTTTTTAATTTTTAGAAGCCTGAAAAGCTTTTTACTATTTAAACCTTCAATTTCCGTAATGTCAACTGTTTCGAAGGACTGCCATTCACAAATGTCTAGTAGGCTGTGAAATGATGTTGAAAACACACAGACATTATTATCGTGCGTCAACGCGTAGTGCAATTCCACATGGGAATGGTCTGGGAAGTTGACATAGATTTTAGCACGTCGAAAGCTCTAGCGTTTAACCTTTATAATATCGGTGGTCCTAGATTTCCCTACAAGGTCCGGTGTTCTTTGAGCAAGGTTCATTGTTCGTAATACGTTGGAGTGGAAATTCCAAAGTTTAGTTCAAGATGGTATTCGACACGAGATCCAGGAAGACATAATACAAGGCGCAACGCAAGAATTGATAGAAGGAAGGAAGAAATAAAAGTAAGAAAAAGACAGACAGACAGATGGAAAGACAAACAGAAAGACAGATAGATATACCTAAATAGAACAGACGAAAAAGAGCGAACTAAAGAAAGACAGGGTGACTGAAAGAAAGAAAAAAAATGAAAGAAAATTAAAGAATTCCTGCATCAAAGAAAAGAATTACTGACTAACTGAATGAATGAATGAAAACTACTACGACAACGGCGCCGAAAAAGAAACAAAGACATAACTAAACAACGAAGAAGAAGAAGAAGAAGAAGAAGAAGAAGAAGAAGAAGAAGAAGAAGAAGAAGAAGAAGAAGAAGAAGAAGAAGAAGATGATGATGATGATGATGATGATGATGATGATGATGATGATGATGATGATGATGATGATGATGATGATGATGATGATGATGATGATGATGATGATGATGATGATGATGATGATGAAGACTAAAGAAAGAAAGAATGTGTAAATGACATGCAGAGAAGAGGCAGGATCTAAAAATTACCCTGGAGACCACACGTCCGGTCACCGCCTTTGCTGTGATGGGCTGCAGAGAGGTCCCTGTTCATTTCCTTCTAAACAAAGTCCGCCCAATGTTACACTTCCATTCCAGAAACCCACACACAGAAATATGCAATCAAAAGCCGGCAGGTGGCACACGCTTATGCTCACACACACCCCTTCCCCCCCACACACACACACCCACACAAAACTTCACGAGAAATACTTTATGCGTGTATGTGTGTGTGTGTGTGTACAGGCATGCGTGTGAATGTGTGTGCAGGGGTCTGTGCGAAAGAGAAAGAATTGGAAGTCGAAACCTTTAATAGGATAATAATATTAGGTCCAATGGATCTGCCTTAAAGCTTATCTTTAGTAAACAAATTAGAACAAACAAACGAGAGAGAGAGAGAGAGAGAGAGAGAGAGAGAGAGAGAGAGAGAGAGAGAGAGAGAGAGAGAGAGAGAGATTGTTAATAACACAGGAGTAAAATGACACCTTAGTACATATACTTAACAGTTGAAGTCGTCCGGGGAAAACATCCCGCCACATAATTTTTTTTCATAGTCCAACCAACTAACTATTAATAGCATTGGCCAAAGAAGGTCGGTCAGGGAGAGTGCCTGTTTAATCGGAACGTAACAAGCTGAAGACACATGGTTACACAATACACGACCAGACAGACAGCAGACTAAAACAGTACAACTCAAAAGCAAAGCAAAAGACACCGAGGAAGTGGTACATACACAAGGGGTAGGTCTACATTTACTTACTTAACTTAATGCCCGTCACCCCTGCCAGGGTATGGACCACCAACAACAGCTCTCCAGAGTCCTCTGTCCTGTGCAAATTCTTTATAACTGACTACAGGTGTAGCCCATCTTGGCGGTGTCGGCCTCGAGGTCGCATCGCCAGGTGTTCCTTGGACGGCCTCTCTTTCGCTTTCCCTGGGGGTTCTACTTCAGAGCCTGCCGGGTGACGTTCATCGCTGGTTTGCGTAGGGTATGCCCTATCCAGCCAACATCCCATTTTCCTGATTTCATCTTCAGCATGGAGTTGGCCGGTCCTTTCTCAAAGGTTAGCGTTGCTGATTGTGACGGGCCAGCGGATCTGGAGAATCCTTCTGGGGCAACTGTTGATGAAGGACTGGACTTTTTTTTATGGTGGTCTTGGTTGTCCTCCATGTCTCTGCTCCATACAGTAAGACTGATTTCACATTGGAGTTGAATACTCCTATCTTGGTGGCCAAAGACAGCTCTCTGGGGGTCCAGATGTTCTTGAGCTGAATGAAGACAGCTCTTGCTTTGCCGATCATACCCTTGACGTCCGCATCTGTGCCGCCCTGCTGATCAATGATGCTACCCAGGTAGGTGAAGGACTGCATTTCTTCCAAGGGACTTCCATTCAAGATGACTGGTTCGGTACTGATGAAGTTGATCTTCAGGATCTTGCTCTTGTCCTTGTGGATGTTGA
This sequence comes from Oncomelania hupensis, assembly GCA_036898135.1. Lineage (NCBI taxonomy): Eukaryota > Metazoa > Mollusca > Gastropoda > Littorinimorpha > Pomatiopsidae > Oncomelania > Oncomelania hupensis. The sequence goes on along the minus strand of CM072511.1, from coordinate 72,350,896 downwards.
GGCCGACCTCCGACGATGTGGCCGTCACTGCATTTGTCGTCTCTTGCATCTGCTGCTGGCTATGGGAAAGAAGAGCAATGTCGTCAGCGAAGTCCAGGTCATCGAGCTCGCTCCACAGAGTCCACTGGATTCCGTTCCTACTTTCCCTGGTGGACGTTTTCATAATCCAATCTATGGCGATAAGGAAGAAAAAAGGCGACAACAAGTACCCTTGTCGGACTCCGGTTTTTACCTGGAAGTTGTCTGTGAGCTGTCCGTCATGGATAACTCTGCAGAACATGCCGCCATAGGAGTTCCTGATCAGATTGACCATGTTGGCTGGGATGCCGTAGTGTCGAAGGAGCTTCCAGAGGGTATCTCGATCCACGCTGTCAAACGCCTTCTCATAGTCGACGAAGTTGATATACAACGGCGAGTTCCATTCCAGGGACTGCTACACTATGATGCGGAGCGTTGCAATCTGGTCCGTGCAGGATCTGTTCTTGTCGGAAGCCTGCCTGCTCGTCTCGTAACTGTGGGTCGACAGTATCCTTCATCCTCTCCAAAAGGATCCGGTTGAAGACCTTCCCAGGCACAGATAGAAGTGTGATGCCCATGTAGTTGTTACAGTTGCTGAGCTCACCTTTCTTGGGAAGCTTGATCAGGTAACCTTCCTTCCAGTCTGCCGGAACATCTTCTTCCTCCCAGATCCTCTCAGAGAGTGGGTACAGCATCTCCACTGACGCTTCCAGGTCCGCTTTTAGCGCCTCTGCTGGGATGTCGTCTGGTCCAGCTGCCTTTCCGTTCTTCATCAGGGAGATGACCTTCTTGATCTCTTCTCTGGTCGGTTTCTCACAGTTGATTGGAAGATCCAGATTGGCTGGTTCAATGATTGGGGAATTCGTTGGTGCTGGTCTATTCAGAAGTCCCTCAAAGTGTTCCGCCCATCTGTTCAACGGATGGTCTAGACTGTTCGTGGTGCTTCCCTGCTTGTCCTTGACAGGTCTTTCTGGCTTGCTGAACTTTCCGGAGAGTCGCTTAGTGGTGTCGTACAACTGTTTCATACTGCTGCTGTACGCTGCCTGTTCCGCTTTAGCTGCCAGTCCGCCCACGTAGGCCTTCTTATCTTTTTTTATGCTTCTTTTCACTTCTCTACGGGCTCCTGTGTTGTCTTCTTGGGCCTTGGCCTTAGCTGCTCTGGTTCTGCTGTTGTTGACTGTTGATTCTTCTATCTTTCTTCTATTTTGACCAAGGTCTCTGCTATGATCCACTCTTTCTGTTGATGTTTCTTTGGCCCCACTACTTCTTGGCATGACGATCTTAGTGTCTCTTTCACTTTCTGCCATCTGTTGAGTCACTGTCTTCTTCTTTTTCAAATAATTCCTGAAGCACTTCGAACCTTTGCCTCAGCGCCAAACTAAACTGTTCTTTTGTCTTTGGGTCTTTCAGAAGGCTGATGTTGTACTTCATTCTTCTGCCTGACGAATTTAACTGGGTCCTCTTCAGCTTCAGCTTCAGTGTGGCCACCACCAAGTGGTGGTCGGACGCCACGTCTGCTCCTCTTCTCACTCTAACGTCTTGCAGGGATCTTCGGAATTTCTTGCTAATGCAGATGTGGTCGATCTGGTTCTCTGTCGCGTTGTCTGGAGATACCCATGTACTCTTGTGGATACGCTTGTGAGGAAAGATGATGCCTCAGATGACCAGGTTGTTGAGTGCACCCAGGTCCGCAAATCTCTCTCCATTCTCATTCATTACTGCTAAGGCGTGGGTGCCCATGAGTGGTTCGTATCCGGTGTTGTCAGATCCAATTTTGGCATTGACATCTCCCATGAGGATGGTGATGTCCTTGTCTGGGTAGGTCTCGAGGATCTTCTGTAGTCTGCTGTAGAAATGGTCTTTAAAGTCTTCTTCACTGTCGTTTGGTGGAGCATAGCACTGGACAAGGTTCATCTTGATCTTCCTCATCTTAGTACGGAAGGATGCTGTGATGATCCTGGAGCCATGGGCCTCCCATCCAATCAGTGCCCTCTGTGCCTGATTGGACAACATGAAGCCCATTCCCTGCGTGTGGGGTGCATCGTTTTCTTCGTGAGCGGAGTAAAGCAATAGCTCTCCTGTCATCACGCTTATACGTTAAAAGCACAGCGAAGAGATAGAGCGAGCGAGCGAGCGAGAGAGAGAGAGAGAGAGAAAGAGGGAGGAAGGAGGGAGCGAGGGTGGGTTCATGTGCGCGTGCATGCATCCGTGCGAAAGAGAGGGCGAGAGAGAGACAGACAGACAGAGACAGAAACGTTGAAAAGTAGAGGTTAGATGGGCGAGAAGGGCAGGTGGTGAGAGTAGGTGGATTAGAGGGAGAGAAGAGGATGTGTCGAGGAGAGAACGAAGTCAGGGCCAGGAGTAAATATTGACAAAATTGAAGAAAACCTTCTTTGTAAAGTATTTCCTTCAATGTGACATAATCCGATTTAGACGGATGCGTGCACGCTTTAGGAAATGAAAGCGGCTTTTTCTCGATGTCGTTGTTTTCTCATTCATTGGGGGGGGGGGGGGTGAGGTTAGAGATGTGGGAGGTGGGTGGGGAGGGGACGTAGTTTATGTATCGGGACTATTCTGTCCAGTGAAAGAAATGAGGAGGAAAGGGGAGGTGAATCTGAGGTGAAGAACACAATTGCAAAACAAAACAAAACTCATAAAATGTGTCATACCTGCTAACAGATGGCTATTCTTATGTAGTCATACATTTTGTGTGTGTGTATGCGTCTAACATGTGCGAAAATTGAATCTAAACTTCGTGTCCCACTTTTCAAAAAGTCTTCTGCTACAGCAGTTTAAGTGACTTTGAATAAAGGCACATGCGCCCAACAGTGTGTTAACAACAACCTAGCAGTGTGTGACGAGCATGCTCCAATGCGTTGTTGTGAATTAAAAAATTAAAAGCGGGAGTATTGTGTGTCTGTGGTATTGAGAGAGAGAAAGAAAGAGAGAGTATTAAGGAGCTCTTTGCTAAACATGCGAGGGGGATGTTATCAAGGAGCCGAATGTCTTTTTTTAACCTGCTTACAGGCTTGTTTGAGAGCTTTCAAATCAACAGTATTGATTAATAAACTCTTGTATGATCATACTATTTAGTGTAAATGTTTGCAAAAATGAGCTCTGTCTCACTTTAACAAAAGAACCATGCAGTCTATGCATTTCTTGTACGATCAAAATGTTTCTTGCGTTCTGGGTTTTCTGACAGATGTGAAATGCGGACTTTGTGTATGTGTCTAGACTGGTCATATTTCTATGAAAGAGAAAACAGTGAAATATATTGTACCATATGAGATTACACGAAGTTGATACATACTATATAGTTTTTGCTAAACCAAACGACATTCTAAATAAAAATGTTTGAGGTCATGGATAATATTTAAAAAAAATATGAGCGTGTGTGTGTATGTGTGTATGTGGGTGTGTGTGCGTGTGTGTGCGTGTGTCTGTGTGTGATAGAGAGAGAGAGAGGAAAGAGAGATGGATTGTACGTGCGTGAATGTGTGTATGGGTGCACACACCGTCTCTGTCGCTTTCTCTCTCTCTCTCTCTCTCTCTCTCTCTCTCTCTCTCTCTCTCTCTCTCTCTCTCTCTCTCTCTCTCTCTCTCTCTCTCTCTCTCTCACTCCGTGAACGGGTGGATTTATTTGTGTGTGTGCACGCGCGCGCGATCGCGTTCGTGTCATATTTCCGTCCGATCACTTGCACTATGACGATTTCAACAAAGCGTTGTGCCCTAATCGGCTTTTATTTTTGTCGTTTCGTAATCTTTCTTTAATGTTGTCAACGGTAACATTGCCACACAGCCATTTTCATTTATTTTTCAAACATAAAATGTGCAGTTCTTTCTTTCTACCAGGCAATGTTTAAAACTCTGTCTGTCAGTTAGTCTGTCTGTTTTACTCCCTGCAAGCTCTACGTCCTATTCCCACTCGTCCTGTATGGCGATGCTCTGCGGCTACCGCGCTTTCCATGATAGGCAATCCGAATTTCGCCCGCATGTGTGGCAAATATTATTCAAAACTCCAGAAAGAAACATAAAAATCCTAAATCCTTAATGGATTTCAAACTGTAAGATAAACAGATCTGTGAAATCGCGATTAGAAAAATGTTATTAAGTTGTGCACATCTTACAGAAAAGCAAGCGTTCGCTTGGCTTGGATCAAAATGCCCCAAACTTGATTCATCACCATTGAGACCTGCTTGAGGCGGACTTAACACATTCTAAGCCATATTAATGCTACTGGATGTAACCAGTCTAAATTTAAACAAGATGGCAAGCCAATTAAATGTACTTACACACACGAACACACACACACACACACACACACACATCGCCGATAAATAAGAATTTTCAAAAGTGTTAATTTTTTTGGCGATGTTTTGAATCGGCCTTATCCTAACGAAGGGGTGGCCTCGTAACGCAGTGGGATAGTCGCCGGTTTCCTATCCCGAAGGTCACGAGTTCGATTTCAGCAAGTGGGTAATAAGGGCGTATTTTGTTTTCAATTCACGCTATTCATCCAGTATTAATAATAATAATATTAATAGTAGTGAAGTAGCAGCAGCAGCAGGAGTAGTAGTAGTAGTAGTAGTAGTAGTAGTAGTAGTAGTAGTAGTAGTAGTAGTAGTAGTAGTAGTAGTAGTAGTAGTAGTAATTAATTATTAAGCAAAATGAAAGCATGGGATGATAGACCATTCTCTGAACTATCTGCAAGCAAACAATTCTCCAAATCAGATCAGCCAATGTTTAGATACGCGTTTAGAAAATGGTGAAGCACCATGACCTTGACCTTTAAGAACGTACAAATACAAATGAGGTAACATATTTAGCAGTAGATGAAGTATCCACAAAATAAAAATGATTAATTTGGGTTCAATTATTGTTGAGATAATGTAAAAAGTGTATTGTGAACAAAAACTGTGAGATTGGGAGCGACCCACTGACCCACAACCAGACTGCTACTGAAGAATGATGTCTCGTGATTTGAAGTACCTGCTATACTCTACAAACTCGCTTTAGCAACAAAATGGCTCCAGTGATCTTGACTTCTGCGATAGAGTAAATATGAAGACACTAACCTCTGTAATGTTCCTATGAAGTGTGGTCAAAATCCACTGTGGGTCTTGAGATATGGCCTCCAATGGACCAACAAACCGACGGACGGACCAATATACTGAAATTTGGCTCGTTCTGAATTCTATCTCCCTCCTCCCACCCACCTCTCCCCACCCCCTTGTCCCACCTACCTCCCTCACTGACTGCTTCAAAGTATCTCCAGACCAGATAAGTCTTGAAATACAAAAATAGAGAACTAAGTTTGTTTGTGTCATCAAATAGCGCGCCCTCTGACTGTACACCGCATGTTTGAGTGATGAATGTGTGTTTGTTGTGCCAAAGACATAGCCGTAGATAGCTGCCCCTGTTCAAAAGCGTTGGAAGTGATGCTTTTCTTTGCCTGTGACGTCTTGCTGCCTCAGTCTACCTATACCTGTACCCTTCGTAGGCTTAGGTCGTGTTTTCAATTCACGCTAAATCGCGCGGAACGGCAGGGAATTGAAGCGCCAAAAGGGGTGCGAACATGCCTCTTTGCAAGTGTTCTTTTGCTTGTAGCCATAAAACAGAAGACTTTCTACTCTGAGGGTGCCTCGTTTCGCTGTCGCTCCGTCGAATGGATGGATGCACAACTATATCACAAACAATACTTAATGGGGCTGTTGGTCGAAAGGTTCAAGAACTGAAGAGCAGGCACGTGACAAAAAGAGTCGATAGTTTTAGGAAAGTTGCTGAATGAATTATGAATATTTGTCTTCACGGCTCAAGGCCAAAATAAATGACCGTCGGTGTTGGTGGCCAGAGGTGGAAGAGCTGAAAAAAGGATGACCCTACGGCTACTACCACAATACTATCGAAGCTCATTCTGATGCCATCAAAGTTGGTTAATGGTATCCACAGAGATCCAGAGAATTCTTTCCGTTCTCCCTCCAGCTGCTTAGGCCTACCTTGACGCATGAAATAGGATGAGTCACACCATTACAACCTACTGAGATCTGTGCCTAAAGCAGTTTGAAGTAAAGGTCCGTAAAATCCTCCATAGTCACTGTGTGGTGGGTTCCTACTAGATACCATCAATGTTGACATTAGAAAGGGGACGTCGACAAACGTCATAGAGAAAGAAAAACAACAACTACAGTAAAACTACAGTCTGTCCAGAGCTACGGAATATGGCTACCGTTATGGTGGAATAAATAACGAGCCCATATCCTACACAAAATCCCACCAGCACGATAGCGTTCAAACTTGAGGAACAAAATAAAGGTCTGATTAAATTAAAAATAATACAACCTACATAAAAGAGTACTAAGATGATTCAGAATCCCATAAAAAAAGTCGCTGGTAGATTGATCATCCCACTTCTATACCATCAGTGCTGGTAGGCTTACATGGACACCAAAAACTGAAGAAATAGTATAGTGAATGGACCTATAGCTTCCCAGACTCAAGGAGACACACACGCATTCACACGAACACACACTCACACGAACACACACTCACACGAACACTCATACGCACGCATACACGCACACAGAAAGAGATTCCGGATGCGCGAGAGCGGCCCAAGACGCATAGTGTTGCGTGTCATTTTGACTTAAGGACCATCTACGTCTCCGCTCTAGCCTGCAGGCAGTATAACGGTCTGTCGCAAGGCAGCTGGGTCCTCTGCTGCATACCCTTTGCTTCAAGAGTATTAGAGCTTGCAGAGGCTCCTCCTGCACTTGCAATCGTCTTGCATTAGCACAGAATAAAAAGTCCGCTGCGGATATTGCTTGCACACTACTTGCACGTGTGTGTGTGTGTGTGTGTGTGTGTGTGTGTGCGTGCGTGCGTGGGTGTGTGTATGTGTGTGTGTTTTTTTCTAATTTGGTATTTCATGCTTTGCTTTTGCCTTTTTTTATAGTTTGTTTTGCTTTGCGCTGAGCTCTAGTGAGGAAGGGCGCTGTACAAATGTTTATCATCATCATCATCATCATCATCATCATCATCATCATCACCATCACTACTACTACTACTACTACTACTACAATTTACATGCACAACCACTGTGAGGACTTTGACTGTTTAACACTGTGTGCACATTGTCAACGGGTGTCAACAGAGCTTGCGAGAATTCAGTCATAAAATATTCTGTAGACTCATCTATATATATAAATTGCTTAGCCGGAAGTCCTTCTGTAAAGTTTGTCCGGTATGGACGCTGATCTGGGCAGGTGCTGGGCGCTGCGGATCGGCCTGCTGTGTGCTCAAAACCTGCGAAATCGTTATAGCGACATTTCCTTATCTAACGTTTAACCGTTTCTGAGATAAATAAATAAACAAAATGTCCACAAACTGCAATAGCCTCATTCCGCGCGGTTTCGATTCAACCCGTGTCAAGAACCTGCCATTCCATAATACCGCAAATTTTGTTTTATTTCCATTCAAAACACTTTTGCACTCATGTCACCAATCTTACAAAATTTTGTGTTTAACTAATTAAATTTGATTAATTAAAAATCGAATCAAGGTTTCAGCATGTTTTCCCATATAGACCAAAAAATTGATGGTCTTTATTTGAAGCCTTGGTAGCTCACTTAGTAAGACATTCGCCTACCTTGCAGGCGACTCAAGTTCAAATCTCCCGTGGGCCATATTTTTTTAATGTTATTTTTTTAACACTACAATATGGATATTTTTCTTTTTAATTTAGGCTTTTTACTTTTAACTTATTTATTATTATTATTATTATTATTATTATTATTATTATTATTATTATTATTATTTATAAACTAATAATAATAATAATAACAATAATAATAATAATAATAATAATAATAATAATAATAATAATTATTATTATTATTATTATTATTATTATTATTATTATTATTATTATTATTATTATTATTATAAAAATAATTATAATATCTTAAATCAAATTTTATTTTAAAACCTTGGTGTTTTTTATGATTTCTATTTGTATTATTCTATTTTCAATATTATTATTATTATTATTATTATTATTATTATTATTATTATTAATATTATTATTATTATTAAGCTTCGAAACCGCAGTTTTATCTGAAAACGAATACCATAAACACTTAGGACTAACACTGCAAAGTAATTGTAAATGGGATATCCATATAAGTAACGTCATAAAGAAAATAACCATCCTCCTATCATGTTTAAGAACGTATAAATATAAGCTGTGCAGAAAAGCCTTAGAAAATATGTACAAATCCTTTGTCCTACCTCACTTTGACTATGGCGATGTAATCTGGGATAATTGTACAGACACTCAAGCTGGTTTATTGGAAAAACTCCATTTAGAAGGTATTAGAATTATTGTTGGGGCGGTGAAGGGGACCAGCCATGAGTTATTGTACAGAGAGTCTGGACAATACACATTGAAGGAGAGAAGGAAAAGACATAAGCTACTTACTTTTCATAAGATGATAAACGAGTGCTGTCCTGAGTACTTGTCCAAATTGGCCCCACAACTAGTATCAGCAGTTAATCCATATCACCGCAGAAGACCTCTAGAACGTAGAGTACCCCCATACAAAACTGAACTTTGCAAAAACTCTTTTCTTCCTTCAACCACAGTATTGTGGAATGATCTCCCCGAGGAAATTCAAGGAAGCCTATCCATTAGCTTATTAAAAAGACACCTTTCCAAAGATAATCCACTCGTTCCATTGTACTATTACCATGGGACACGACAGCAGCAGGTTTTACATGCCCGACTCCGACCTGGCGTAAGTAACCTTAATTATGACATGTTCCGCCGTCACTTGTTAGAAGACCCAGTCTGTCAGTGTGGGCATCCTGCAGAAACATCTGAACATTTCCTCCTTTTTTGCCCTATATTCGGCATTGTACGTACGCAGACAATTAACCAATTAGACCCTACTTTTCGAAACATCAACACCTTATTTTTGGGCAGTGACCATTTCTCCCCACAAGAAAACGCCAAAATCTTTTCAAAAGTTCACACATTCCTCACATCTAGTGACCGCTTCGTTTAGAAAATAGCAATAGCCGAATGATGCAAAAATCACCTCTGATTGGTCACCTTGATACCAGTTAAACCAATCTCCATTTGTTTTCCTCTCCCTAGTAGTTACACCCCATCCCTTCGCACCACAAGTTTATTAATAGCTGTCAGAGAGAAACTGACCAGATAATTGAATAGACGAGTTAATCACTATTTTAAATATCTGTTCACGTGCAAACACGTAGCCTCGAACTCTCTCTGTGTGTGTGTGTTTGTGTTTGTGTGTGTATGTGTGTGTGTGTACACGCGTTGTTTTTATTTTACTTTCGTTTTTTTACATGCAGGTGACCTTTTCTTTCTCTTTTTTTCCCTTTTTTTTTCTTTCCCTTCCTCCAAACTGATTTTTTTTCTCATCGTTTTAGATTGCTGCAGGTATTTATTTACCGTTTAATCGACAGCTGCTATATTGTGTAAAGTTTACTCTTGGGTGCATGTATCTTTTTCTCGTTAGTTAGTTCATTCATTTATTTCTTTATTACTTTTATTTTTCTAGTTCAACGTTATTGCATTTCTTGTCTGTTGTACTATAGTTATATGTTTGTTTTCTTTTTCATTGTTGAAAAGATTAATTTATGTGCTTCTGTGTTTTTTTTATTGCTTTGTGTTTGTTCCTGTTCGCCAGACATTTCATTGTTGTCATTTATCAAAGGGTAGCACTTATTTAAGCTATGCTTTTGTGTGCCCTTTATGTTCTCCATGCTTTGTTTACTTGCTTCGTGAATAATAAAATTCTGCTTAAACCAACATACTAGAGAATTCGCTTCGCGCATAGAAAGAAAGAAAAAAAGAACAGATATAACCCCGTTACATTTTTTTTTAAATCATTTACGAAACATCGACTTGCACACCAATAAACAAATGAATGAGGCTAATACTATTGAATAATTAATAATAATAATAATAATAATAATAATAATAATAATAATAATAATAATAATAATAATAATAATAATAATAATAATAATAATAATAATAATAAATAGAAAGTCAATGAATTAAAAAGCTAGTTTAAATCGCAACATTTTGGTGTCTAAAAGCTCATTCTCAGAACATATCAATACATGTAATACCCTAAAACAGTAGAAGGAAATAATAATAGCAATAATAATAACAACAATAATAAAGTACATATATGTACAGTGTATCATAATGTTCAATGCGAACTGAGACACTTTACCAATACTCTGAGACAATTAAGTAGATCTAGCATAACATTTTTAATTATGTTTTATATGCCTGACATACATTGCTGTGAAGTTCCTTATGGGATAATAAAGATTTGTTGTATTGTTGTATATTTTATAAGACTAACAACACAAGCATCTACAGGTGTCAACAGTTTCAGTGATCAAATACAGGCACAGATGTAGGTATAAAGACACCATGACAATTAAAAAAATAATGATAGGAGCACTACTACATGATACACGTGGTCACATTACTACAACATGTGGGTTATGGGATGGGTGGGAGGGGGTAGGGACAGCACATTGAACCAGCTACCTTATACCATTCAGGACTGAAATGGCGGATGGTATGAAAGACTTCTGCAGCTGCATGCGAGAAGTTCTACACTTGGCAGCACGGTACCTACGCCCAGATGGCATGAGTGCAAACTGATCATGCAGGGGGTGCGACTCATCTCCAACAATTTTGTGTGCTTTGGAGATGGTTCTGTGGTGCACCAATTCATCCAGGCTTGGAAAAACAACCCCCACTACCCTCTCTGCCTGTTTGACTACTCTTTCTAGTCTGTGTTTGTCCTCTGCAGTGCTACCAAAGTACCACACCATCAAGTTGAAGGTCAGAACACTTTCGATACTGGCTCTGTAAAACATTGCAAGGATTTCAGGACAGACTTTAAACTGTTTGAGCTTTCTCAAAAAGTACAGCCTTGAGTTACACTTGCTAACTACTTTGTCTATGTGTTTTGACCATGTGAGATCAGAGCTGATGGTAGTGCCCAAATATTTGTACGGTAGAATTAACAAATAGTTTCCAGTTAAGAACGGTCTCACATGCACAATATTAAATTTGAAGAGGCACCTTTAACAGTAGTAGCGTCTCGCTTCATCGTCACTTGCCAGTTCAGGGAAAGCTGTCAATTGCGCGATATTTTACAGCACTTTATCTTCTACAATAAGTTGAAAGCCCTTGTAACATGTTGCCATTACAATAAACGTTAAAGGTCTAAAACAGTGTTCAATAACTTTCTACTTGTTTACCCAAAAAGGTCAAAAACCTATAAACTGGATATGGGTGCACTTTTCACACACCCAACAACGTAAGTCAAACTGTCAAGGAGTAACTGTTTAAATTAAAGATAAACTTTTAACCATTTTTTGTTGGGGGGGGGGAGGTGGGGGGTTGGAGTTTTATCTATTCTGGAAACGAAAACCATTGGTGCCAATAAGAAATGAGGAAACCTTAAGACTTTGAGCTCTTTAATCATCTAAGAGGATGATTAACATTCACATCACGATCTTGAAGGCACTTAACGCCCTCTTTTCGCTTTAAAAACAGATAGGATTTTAAAAGGCTGCTATAATACGGACATATCATGGATCGTCGTCGGCGACGTCATCATCGTCGTTATCATCATCATCATCATCATCATCATCATCATCATCATCATCATCATCATCATCATCGTCATCTTCTTCTTCTTCTTCTTTTTCGTCGTCGTCGTCATCATCATCGTTGTCTCCATCGTCATCTTCTCCTTCTTAATTCTTTATGTCTTTTAATCGTCTTTAACAAAATCGCCCATCCACGCTTTCATTATCATTTTGAAAGACATAGAACAGAAATCGACGCCGGTTTGTGGAATAATACATTGATATGTAACGCGCACGTTCGCGCCTTATAGTGGTTCAAAGCGCCAAAAAACTGCAAACTCCGCAAGTTTTTTGTTGTTTTTAAACTTTTTTAACTCCTGTATTGTTCTATGTCCAAATATAACTGTCTTCGAATCCTTCTGACACTGTTCGTGTTTTCAAAAACGAAAGTTTTAATCTTGACGTACAGGTCATTGTAATGTCTCGACTTACGTTCAGCCCATAAATACAAGAAAATGGACGTTCATTTTAAATTTTATTCTCGACTTTCTTCTCCACCTTAGACTCTTCTTCTTCTTCTTCTTCTTCTTCTATTTTGAACAGGCAACAAACATTGATACAGAAGAAAGATCTTGAGATAAGGCTTTCTACGGACCGACAGACAGACCGGCCGACTGACATTTTTGCTCGTTTTGATTCCTGACTGTTTAAATGTATTTCCAGATAAAACTTCAAAAAGTTTATTGCCATGCTCCATTTGATGAACATCACACGACACGATTCAGCGAAGAGCGTGAGAATGAAAAACAGCAACACACAAGCAAAATTTCATAATTACATAACATTAACATTTTCACGAAAATGAGACATACAAGTTAAGAAACCACACACACACACACACACACACACACACACATTCACGCACACACACACACACCCACACACCCACACAAACACACACACACACATACACACACACAGTCTGGTGGCAAGCTAGAGTTTGACCCAGGGCACATCCTAATGAATTTATACTTGACTGTTCTTCACAGGACATCTAGAACCTCGTTGGATTTCATCAACATGGCCAAGGACTTTGTGATGACGCATCAAAGCGTGTTTGAACTCAAGTCACTGGGCATGCTCGCCTAATGCATCCGGAAATCGTTCAGGATCTAGGAACAAACAACCCTCTAGGGTTGTGGTAAAGTTTGTGTACAGAACGTATGTTGCACGAGCTGAGCAGTAGACCAAATGAGCTTGTATTAGTGGTAATGTCACAAGAAACGACGTAAGAGAGTCGTAATTACGGACAGTAATTTGTTTTGTTTTGTACAAGTACGAAACTAGTGTTGCCCGAGCAGTATGCAAAAGAGGCTGGAAATTTATTTGTTTAAAATAAATATGTAAATAAAACGACTTAGTAGGACTCCAATAATATTAGATCTAGTATGTTAGGTATTTAGGAACATTAGTTTTTTGTCCGTGTACGAAACTCGTGTTGCTCGAGAAGCACTCAAAAGTGTCTGGTGATGTGATTAAAACAGTGTGGCAGAATAGCAATATTGGGTAATTACATCGGTAACATTTTTAGGTTCGAGAAAATAATTTGGCAGAGTAACAATAATATGTAATTATGCCCATAGATTTTTCATGTGACTTAAAGATAGTAACTTTTATCCATTATGATTTCTTGTATAATTGAATGTTTCCGTTTGTTTTACTTTTCTTAAAAGCTAGCTCACAAGAGATGTGAGAAGGATGCCTGCAAAGTATATCTAATAAATGAGGTGGGTGGAACGGTAAACTGTATCTTAAGAACTTCAATAATACAAAGGAATCGATACTAACTGGTTTAAAAGGAAAGCAAGCGCCATGTCATCGTGAGAGATCTACGACGATTGCATACAGTTTAGCGAGAGAACTCTTGTGATTGGATAAAGCTCGGTGAAAGGAGTAATCTGTTGTATGTACCCGGGCCACGCTGCCTCTTGCTGTTGTCCCAGCCAGGAAATGGAAAGAAGGGGTATAACAGGATTCCCGCCTTTATCTCCCCCGCCGGAACACCACACTGCGGCCATGTTTGAAGATGGAAGATACGTTGCCGCTAAAACTTAATAGAAAAACGCTGTCCAGTTAGAGGTAACTCTTTTGTAATCTAGAACGGTATCCACAAAATTTGTTAGGACAGAATTTTAGATTATAATTTTTTTAAATTATTATTATTATTAATTTATTATGATAATATTACAGGCATGTAAGAAGTTATTGCACATTTACTTCTATCGAACATTAAACATAATCAATTGTGGCCACACAAAATAAACAGAATTTCATTTTGAGATTAATTAGGATTATATATTATATTGTGGGTTGATAGAGGGATGATTCTTGTATGTGTGTGAGGGGAGGGGTTTGTGCGCGCGCGCTGATATATGTGGGTGAGTGTGGGTGTGTGTGTGTGTGTAGGCCTGTGTGTGTGTAAACGTATGCGCACATGTACAAATATAATTATGTGTTTGTGCTTCTTTACACATCTATTGCGTGACTGTACCCGATAGTAAAATGAGAACAGACAAGAAGGGAGTGTAGTGACATGCTAGTACAGAGTGGATGCACTACGCAATGCAGGGTTAAGGTTGGGGAGCTGGGGCGGGGTAGTGCGGAAGAGAATGGAATCCATTTCTGCCAGCAACAAATGAACATGTTCATTAGTAATAGATTGTATATTTTGCTTACAGCCTGTGTTGATAACGCTATTGTCCGATATGACAACAACACATTACAAGACACCAGCCGTTTTATGTTTATACAAGGAATCTAAGCGTTTTTAAAGCTGATGTCATAGAGCTCTTAATGTCCGTTTGAAGCCACCATTCTTTTGGGGCCATATTTAAATGTGCTGACCTGAAATGATAGGTGGAAATTAAGTCAACAGAAAGCAATTTAACTGCCATCAACTGGTGATGGCCATCTTCTATTTAAGCCGGTGAGGGCGTTAGTTGACAGTGCCAAATGGACGAAAATGGGATGTTCAGCGTTCGATCATATTTTAATATAAACTCTAATGGCCGAACTTACGCAAGTCTGGCAGACGCAGAAGGACAAATTGATTTCAAACCAATGATGCAAATCAGACATATATGATGAGTAGGGTAACAAGCAATACTGTTATTTCTGTTGAGGTCAAGTATTATGTTAAGTGTGCCTTTCAGTTTGGTTTTTGGGACTTACAACTTCCCTTCCCCAGTTCCATTTGTCGCGGCAAAGGTATGTTAAAAAATCCGGTTATTTTTGTCAAATTACAGAGGACAAATTCAACAAAATGTACATTCATGTCATTGGTCTGTGGCCCTAAATAAGGCGCACATTGCTTTGAGTTCGGTTCAGTTTTGACGTCATTCAGCACCTGCTGCAGCTCTTTGAGTTGGTAAGTGCGTGCGCTATATCAGAACGATTTTCTTTAAACCTGTGTCAAGGAAAGGGCTGTAGAGATGAATATCTTGATTACACTGGTACAGTACAACTTATGTTAATCTGATGAATAAAAATTGATACAACAACAAGATGACACTGGCCACCGCCTTAACCACGTCTTTGAGCTCGTAAGCGCTAAATAGGAATGATAGTAAGTATTTTTAATTTCAAATCTGCTGAGCTGGTAAGCGCGCTATATAAACCAATACCTTAATTCTGTGTCAGGACCTTTGTATCAGGAAAGGCCTGCGGCGAACGTCGAACGAGTGCTTGATGAAAACGTGAGAGAGCTATCCTATGACGGGAAGATAAAACGTAGCGACTACTTTGCCCAATGGGTAATGACCGATGAAAGTGAAAACACTTCCCATAAAGCGACTCCATTAGCTTGATTGACCGTAAGGGTGGGACACAAATCACTCACCCTCCAGCCCCGACCCCACTTCCCCTCGCACCAGCCTTTCTTTCTGCCTGCCTAGCTTACATCCGTACGCATAGATTACAGTACTAGTGGGCGCCAATACAAGCACAACTCTCCATGCAGAACTTATGCCAACATTTAAAATTATGCACACGAAGCATCCGACACCTACTAGCAGCCTTTATTCACTGACACTCACACAGGAACACACATGCCATCCTGTATAGTAAGTGGTACATCTACAAAATATAGGATCATGCCCACAATTGAGTCCACCACGGCTCCGCACCCCTAAACCAAACACCCTAAAGCAGTTGTCCCTGTCCCTTACTGAATGTGAAACCGCGTATTGTAAGCTGAGAACAACAGCCGCTTCAGTCGTAGGCCTCATCACACTCTGGCGACTAGGGTACAAATTTGGTGCCAAAAGGTCTATCAAGCTTAGACGACAACTGTCTCAGATGCTCATAAGCAAATTGTCAGTGCCATTCATTTTGTCATCTATTCCCATACATCTATCTTTCCGTTCTCTTTCTCATAAACTGAGCACGCACGCATTTCATCATAAGGGACCTTAAAGATCCTGACGCTCATGCCCTAAACGGGTGAGTGCCAGTTACATAAATACACCCAGCAAGCACTAGGTCCATTCTCCCCAACTCCGGTGGCCCAGGAGTGTGCTCAGTTGTCTGGAGTGTCAGACGATGTCCCTAAGGCAGCAAGTGAGCACCTCGAGCCGAGGTACAAATACGGATGTGCTTGTTCTTTTGCTTTTAACCATTTAAATAATAAAATAATTACCCAAAAAAAAAAAAAAAGAATTCGTACTCTAACGGCGGTTTAGTTCGCAGGTAGGTCTACTGTTTCCGCCATATGGATTCGTACCTTTAGTGCTAATTTCATTTTCCTAATACCGATCAGCAAATCATTCCCTCTAGTTTCTTGATAGAAAGGTTGAAGAAAGCATTGATGCGCATTTGAAATATTGCACAGAATGACATTGTGCACCTGAGCCATGCAGGAGCCATACAATACTCCTCATTCTACCCTCTTCATGGAAAACACATCCATAAGCGTACACGTTTATCAATGCCCCTATTTTTAGTGAATAATATCGCGGGAGAGGTAATCTATATATTGTAGGCTAAAGCAACGTACAAGTTAACTAAACCACATAGACAGATAGATAGATGGCCACTCTCTTGAGTGGAGCGTTGACAAATTTGATGATGATGTTCATCATGACGATGGAAATAAAAATGTTCCGACAATAAATTTTGATGGTGAGTAACCCTTTTGTTGTTGTTGTTTGCAAATGTGGCACGTTCTTGTTGATGTTTGTTGTTGTCCGTTGTTGCCGGTGGTGGTGGTGGTGGGGGTGGTTTTTATTTACATGTACGGTGACAGTTGCGGGCGGTCTGTCTTGAGTAGTAAAGGCTGAAATTATTCAGTAGGAAAATATTACAGATGAAAACAAATCAATTCTACGGTAAAATATAATTATAAAGCGATATTTATACAGGAATTATCGACGTTAGTCTATGTTGGATCAAAAGGAATGGAAAGTAGTAATTGTCGAAACAAAATGAGTATATTGTTGCATTGACGAGAGAGAGAGAGAGAGAGAGAGAGAGAGAGAGAGAGAGAGAGAGAGAGAGAGAGAGAGAGAGAGAGAGAGAGAGAGAGAGAAAGACAGACAGACAGACAGACAGACAGACAGACAGACAGACAGAGAAGAGGCCTAGGGCAACAACCACACTTTGCAGGATTCAGGCGGTTAAAAAAATACAATTAAATCCGTAATTTTACTCATTTAAAAAAAACGTTTAATCAAACTGAAAGTTTTCGGTTAGACAATTTTTATTTTGTACCTGAAAGCATCATCAGGTGTTTTACAAAACAGCTAATTTTCTTGGACCTAAAAGGTCGCAATAATACAAAGACCGCGAGAGTGGGAAGAAAACGCTTTAAATTATTTAAGAAGCGATGAAGCAAGGTAAATAACCTTTTGGTTTAAATATCTTTTTGTCATAAATGATCTATTTTGCCACCTTTAAAAGGTATGACTAACAAAATGTTGAGAGAACAAAACACGTGCTGCCTCTTTATTATTTTATCACTTTTAAAATGACTAAGTTTACTTTAATTTAGCCTACACCCACATTATTTGATTACATATATTACAGGGAACGGGTTTTAAAACAAGACAAAGAGTAAAATGGGATTGTAACATCAAATTGGAATTGTTGAAATTATTCGTATAATATAAAAATTTTTGGTAATGATAACATTTGGTCAAATGATAACAGAAAAAATACCAAGAAAATTGTGTTTTTAAACAAAACGTACGAATATAACATAAAAATGTAAATTGCGGAAATATTTTTATAATATTTTAATCATTGTTAATTCTACTGTTTGGTGATGGTTTTTAATTATTTTTTCCTGTGTTCCGTGTGTGCCGTATAAAACTGCCTTAAAGTGAAGCTGCTGCGTCGTGTGTGCGCACACATCAGGTTTATCTAGAATCAATATAGTTAATAACCTCCATAATCATTCCTACGTATTCTGTATTAAAAATAGCAAAATATGAGATAAAATAAAATACATAATGTTCCGTCAAAAATCAAATATATATAAACTGACGATAAAAATCAACTAAAATAAAAATAAATACCTTATGTTTGTTCGCATTTTCATGTTTGCTTCTTTAACCTCGTTCTTTGACATTTTCTGCAGCAATCAAGAAGCCGGAAGGAGGGTGGGTGATGGGGTGAAACAAATGTTAATCTAAAAAATAAATTAAAATAAAATAAAATGAAAACATTAAACTTTGATTCTTCGTCTTTTCATTTCTGTTTGCGCTTAACCTTTTGCGCGTTACATATTTGTGCAGCAGTTAAGTTGTCAAGGGAGATAAATACTAGCCAACAATCCCAGTTTACATTGCACTTCCTCGTGGGAAGCTTCAGCGCACGAACATTCATTTTTGTGTCCGAGAAAAGGGAAACAGACAATGGCTAGAACTGTTTTGTTTTATTTGAAGCATTTGTATTAATGTGCTTTGGTTAATTTGTCCCTATGTATTTATTTATTTCATTTTATGTGTTTGTATTCGATTCGATTTGATAACAGGATCTTAGTGGCAGAATCCTGGCGTGCAGGATTTAGGAGAAATTGGGTTCAATCCTCGATGCTGACGAAGTGGTGTCCTAAATGTCGACTTTCCTAATTGACTTTTTGTATTTTGGTTCACTACAATCCGTCCTCTCTCTCTCTCTCTCTCTCTCTCTCTCTCTCTCTCTCTCTCTCTCTCTCTCTCTCTCTCCTCTCTCTCAATCCTTCTCTCTCTCACTCTCTCTTTTTTTATTTCTTTCTCTTTCTCTCTCTCTCTCTTTCTCTCTCTCTCTTTCTCTCTCTCTCCTTACCCCAACTCCATACACTTTCAAACTCCCACATACAAATATGTTGTAGGGAGTGATTGATGTGGGAAGTGGAAAGCACAATCACTCAAGGGTTCATTTGCTCAATGAGGAAAGAATGAAAGATGGTGAAGAACATTCAAAACTTTACTTTGATGCAACTAAGACAGGCATCGAAAATGCCCCTGAAAACAAATTAAAAACTAATAACTATCTAAGAATATAACCTATCCATTAAATTGGTAAAAGAATTATTAAACTGCTTCATGATAATTATTTACAAAATCAAGAAGCTTATATCCATACAAGACTTGATAAACAAAGTGAGCAAGAAAACATTAAACGAAAGATAAGCTGACTTTCGTTTTCACAACAAAAGGTAAACAAAAGAACCTTCGGGTAACGTCACTTCCGGAATCGAAACCAAATAAATCGTAAAGTGAACAAAATATTTAAAAATCGAATTAAATATGAAAATTTACGTTATTTCCACGTTAATCGATAAACAAAAACATATCATATTGAAGTCTTTTATTCGAATATACAAAATAATAATGTGTAAACAGAGACTTACTTCTGAAGACAAAAAATAAAACTTACCAAACTCTTCTCGAAAATAGTTTCGCAAAAATCAAGAATAGAATAAATCAGAAAAATAATGAAAAAACGACAAATGAAATGAATTATAGATCTTTACCATCATCCTCATTCTCATCAAACGATAATCTATTTTTATCATCAAAAATGTGAAAGAGGGGCGGTAATTCGTCAAATTATAATAATTCGAAAACTAACACAACAGAAAAAAATCACAAAATCTACATTACAGATTGTACCACTATTATATCATATTAAAAAAGACAAAATCTTATACAATTAAGCTTCGCTATCTCAATCCATTAAAAATTGTACTCAATACAAAACTAATAGAAAGTTATGATTATAGCTGAGTATGTAGGCCTACCAAACACGTGTTTCACGTAGTAAACTACAATCAAAACTAATCAAGAATGTAATCAAACTACTATAACCGATAATGAAGTTTGAACATATACAAAATTTACTAAAACTCGATAATGAAATAAAATAGACGAATATCGAATAGTTATTAAGCTATACAAACTCACTCTCCTACAAATACGCTCTCCGTCCTTCTATTTGGTGTTGTTTTAAGCTTATTAACATATTTATTAGTCCTTTTATATGAGAGGTTGATATAAAATGAAACTGAACAATATTATTGTACTTTACTTTATTCCGGTTGATTTCATTTATTTTTTATTGTATTGCTCACGCTGCCTCCTTTGAAACTGTAGAGTATTTACAATTTTGGGATTTCTAATATGTTCTGTTCTGTGAGACAGGTGTGCTGGTTCCGTTAAAAGGAAACTTTGCACTGTTAATAGCGGAATTTTCCTTGAATCCCCATGAATAACAGACGAGCTTTCATGCAGGGTATATTGAGAAAATGAGAAGAAATGTGCGATGCAAATTCTTTGGCAGTTCAGTTTAAATATAAAAAGAATCATTAGAAGTGGAGTAGTGTGGGAGTAAATGTGACTTTAATTTGATTAATGTTCATTTTATATGCTTTTTTCTTCCTTTCCTGACCGCAGTGTGTGCTCATTTAGCTAACAAGGCTTTGACATTTGTAGTGCAGCTAATGAAGAATGCTTTATGCTCAAATAAGGAAGAAAACGTTCAAATAAAACAGATAGGTTATGTTTGAAAAAAATAATAACAACGAAAGAGAAGTGACTGAAAACAAAACGGAAAATAGTAAGAAGTTATCAATTCTGCAAGAAAAAAACACCTGTCATATACAAGTCCAACAATTATTGGGGGGGGGGGGGGGCGGGGGAAGGAGAGGAGAGGAGAGGGGAGAAGGAAGGAATCGACAGAACGCAAAATGGTTCAAGCACTTCCTGTTTGATACGATTAATTTTTACATCCATTACTCAAAGAGAGATCAAACAGAAACGTAGAAAGGTGAATTGTTAATGAACCACAGACCATGTGCATGGTATAGAGCATTCTGGCAATACAATGGTTTTTTTTTTTGGGGGGTTGGTTTTTTTTTTTTAATGAATATTACCGTCATCGTTGTCGTTCTCGTTCTTTCACAAACTTAAAAACTGAAGAAATAAATAAAATTCAACAAGTCTAAATGACTTTCGCTCGTTATCTTTATTTTATCGCCCTTCTAAATAAAGCCTAAATGAAATTGGAACAGAGATGATGAACAGAGCGTGGAAAGAGAAAGCAAAAGCGGCAACGCAAAAGCAACACAAAACAATGCACCGCCTGTAATAACACTTGCAATCTGCTCCGCTACAACAAAGGGTGTTTTGCCACTTCGCACGCAATCCCAATCATCACGCTGATTGGTAGAAATTGAATTCTGACAATGGCAATCGACTTTTAATTAATTAAATTACACGTTCCCCCAATTGAAGTGCTATGTGAAGAAACGTTAATTTTGAATTTGGCATCACCCACGTTCCTCATCCCTTTTCAGGCTTGTGGTGGAGTTGGTGTAGGGAGTGGGAGAAGGGCTTGCCACCCTGATTTACCTACCAACGTGGGTGTTACTACAAAAAGGTCTTTTGTCTTGCCATGAAATTCGATGGATAGAAGTGGAGTGACCTGCATGGAATGTGTGTCTCATCACACAATGTTATGTAGTATAGTTTAAGTCTCATGGTCATCTAAAAGGGAGAGTACTTTGTGAACGGTACTCGGGTACTGCATTTGGTATATCCACCCGCGTATGTTAATGTCAGTTGTAGAGGAGACTGTGTACCTAGCAGTATCTTATCATTATGAAGTCATGTACACAAAATCGGTTCTTTCACCAATAAGCAAAATCACCAGATGTATCGGCTGATTCAGAAGTGCCTAATTCAAGTTGCCGTCTTAGGGCACACTGAGTTATCCCCTGATTTCCGCCGGCACCGTCAGCAGCTTGATGATCTAAATTGCGCATTTAAGAAGAACATGTATTTCGATAAAAATAAAACAAAACCGTTCCTCTCCATTAAAAAAATCTACTTTCAATGTATAGCTTTTGCAAGCTATCTGACTTTCTCGTACAGCGCTGTTATGTTGACTGATGTTCGCTGCACACTTTCACACAGAATTTCATGAGTTGAACTCATGAGTTGGTCATATGACTGAATAAGCGATGTGTCCATGCATTTGTAGGAAAGCCCGTACCAATCGATTTAATGATTATCACTCACTCTGCACAGAAGCTCTTAACACCACCCACCCACCCCCTCCCACACACCCATTTTTTTCTGCACGTGCTCTTTTTACCCATTAATAATTCGTGGCATGCAAGTCCACAGAATGAAAATAGTTACGTTCCCGACCATCCTATTTTGATACATGTAACAGGCTATGTCAACACGGGAACCCAGGTTGGCCAAGAGCTTTTACACTGTCTCTTGTGACTTATTCTGCCATTCTTTGGCCATTTTATGCTGCATAAAAAGAGCTTTTTATGACCTGAATATTAGCAGTTTTATTTTCAGAGGGTACTTACTGTGTACTTCTGAGGTTAGTTTTTATGTCATTCGGCTACTTCATCTTCGGAGCTGATCAAAATGTACGGAGTACATAATGATCTTAATAATTTAACACTTATTTTAAATGAGGCGTTGCTTCTGTGTCGTTTGTCTAATAAATAAATGTTTGTTCAAACCAATAATTGCCTTCGTTCATAAAAGGAGGTCTAGTCTGGTGTTTAATGTCTTTAACGTTTGTTTCAAGGAATGAACGGGCAGCTACATTTTTTCCTGAAAATGTGCGTTAACTTCTATAACGGTGGGTAGGTGGTCTTAACTTCTGTTAATACGGTTCAGTAACCGTAACATCAGTTATTATGGATCAGTGACCTAAAAATGAAATGGCGGAGTTCGAATTTTGCTTTCAGCTGTGTAAATTTGTTGTTATTTTTGGTTGTGCGAGCGGTGGGTTGATGTCAACAATGCAACCCGTATCACTCCAAAATCGAACCAATATCTTGAATCAAAGGTCAATGGTTTCTGGCCTCAGGACAGGATCAGACTTGAGTGGTCAAGAGAGAGAACCTCCTTATTCCCCTCCTACACGGAGTTCCAGAAAGCAGCCGAAAACTTCACTTCACCCCTTCCGTTATAGGACAGTCCAAGATCGCATCATCCTTGTCTGTCTAGCTGAAGTTTATGATAGTCCATTATCATTTCTCCAACGTCTGAGCATGCAGTTCAATGCACCATCTTCCGTGCGCGCTCACGCGCCTTCCTTATTCCTGGAGTTTACAGGAAATGGAAGTCAAAGAGGGAATTCCCTCCCCTCCCCCCGCCCTCTCCCTGCCCCTCCCCCACTCAGATCAGAAAAAGTGTTCCTTCAAAATCAAAAATAGAAAAAGCTGGTTTGCGTTCTTCTTTTCTTCCACACTACTCGAACGCTGCGAGATATTCGGTCTTCTTTAGATCGGTCCACGTCTTCCAGACTGCTCTGATTCTCTGTGCCTTGGATGGGGTTCACTTAAGGAGAAGTCATGGACAGTAGAGTAGTGTTTTATTTGTCACTTTCTGCATGCAGGGCAACCTTAATTGGTTGGCTGCTTCTTGTGTGAGGTGGCGATGCACTGTCATGACCTAGCGCTGCAGAAGGCGTGAGGAATAACAAAAGCCTGCCGTAGTGTGGCAGCTCAAAAGGCCAATAGAGGCATGTTGGATTAGGTGGACGAAAGATAGAACTGATTTCAGTTATAGGTCAGCACTCAGGCAGCGCCACCCACGACTAGCGGGAATAGGACGACACCTACCAACCCCTCCGGTAAGTTACACTGTGCATTGAAACCACTTATAGACGCTCTGGCTATTTGCAATTTGGATCTGTGTAAAGTAATTTGACAGTTTGAACACTGTTCATGCAGCAATTATTAGCATGTGCAACAAGAGTGGCTCAGTGGTCCATAGCTTTAATTACGTGTGTCTCTGGTGGAATGGGTTCGATCTGATGCCCGGGCTCCGTCACACTGAACTAATTATATATAAAAAAAGAAAATGATGAAATAGTGCAAAAAATATGGGTCTCCTCTTCGGGCAAGCAAACTATTTTGTGCATGCTGGTTCTTGGCGGCCAGCCCCATGCGTAGCACTTTGATCAGACCTGTCAGCGCGCTAAATGTGTCTTAAAATTAGAACAGTCATATTAGAATGTGGTTCCGTCTGTGAAAGAATAGTCTGCAGTTTAAAAATGGATGGCAAGTAGTGATGGCGTGTTTTCAGGTAGTTGCTGACGATGTTTTATCGCGCTCTTACTCTCAGGTTCTGTAAACGTAGATCGTGACCAATCACATGTAATCCTCACCGCTAGCGGCCATTTTCGATTTCCTCTTCTACTAAATAAATATCAAAATTCAAAGGTGTTATTCGTTATGTGTTGGAAAAATATTTGTAAGAGAACAAAACGTATAAAAGAACGATGTCGGCGCATCATTTCTAATACAAACCGCGCCTATGTCGGCTAGTTACCATGTTCTCTGGTACTAAATAAATATCACAAATCAAGTTCAATATTCGTAAAAGACTAAGTGGTTGTTAAAGTATTGGCATAGTAAAATATCCTCCAAATTGCCCCGTCATTCTTGAGATAAAGGAAAAAAAGTGCTTTGAAAAAGTGACATTGGGAGCGACGGACCAACAGACTGACCGACAACCAGTATGCCACTGCATGGTTGGTCATGAATTAAAGTACTTGTCCTGTATAACCAAAAGCAACAAAATCGGCTCAGCCGTTTTTGAGACATTGAGCAAAACCCTTTTAGCAATAATGGGATCCATCGACCTTGACCTTTGCAATAGTGCAAATGTATTGGCACGGAACGCAGGCCACTAACTTCGGTAATGTTCCTGTAAAGTTTGGTCAAAATCCATTCCATGGTTCTTGAGATATGGCGCGTGACGGACCGACACACCGACAGACCGACAGACCGACCAAAGAACGGACCGACAGACTAAACTCTGGCCCGTTCTGATTCCCAATTATTTGAAAGTATTTTGAAATAGTCTCTGGATAAGCAAAAAGTATAATGGTGATGATGATGATGATGATGATGATGATGATGATGATGATGATGATGACGATGATGATGGTGATGATGATGGTGATGATGATGACAATGGACTAATATCCAAACTTTTAAAGCATGCTCGGTGCGAGGTGCATATTTGCAGTAATGTAACTCATTCCCTAATCCTGACCGTAAACGTTTCTAATTTCCGTTTCAAATAGAAAGCCATGCTGCTTGCAACAAAAGCTGCAGTGCCCACAGAATGTTAAGGCCTATGCTGTAGTGTCCATATTGTTCTAACCTAAAAGCTGGGTACGCGGTGCATTTCTGATTGGCTGCACATCAGAAAGTGTTGAAATGAGTTTTGTAATGGTGTTTGATGAGCTAGCGGAACTTGCTTGTAGCTCAGTGTTCCGGCCCGCGCCATGGTAAGAGAGTCAGATCTCTTTACCTTTTAAAGCCTCTCTCTCTCTCTTTCTCTCTCTCTCTCTTTCAATCAATGGACTAACCAGGGCATAGTATTTAGTGACTGGGGTATCAAGTGACGCACAATGGCTCCAAATGGGATATAAGCTTACTTTCTAGTGAAGCGCCGTGATGTTTTATGGGATCCCAAGGATTTTTCAAGCTGTCTGTACGTCTATAAAAATTGGAGAGCCTTCACCCCAATATTGCGGTTTCATGAACTCCTGTTTGATCATACTAGGTAGCGTAAATTAAAAGTTAGAGAAAAAAATAACTTCAGATTCACTTTATATGTTTCCGGCCAAAATAAACATGGATCCGCAAGAGATCGATCATGTCACAAGGTGAGTCCGGCCAAAATGAGCTCGAACTTCGTTGATCCGTAAGAGTTATTTTATGGGAAAGTGGGAAACTGTTCGGCGTATCCGACAAACGTGAACGTCACTGATCCGCAAGAGTTAATTTACTCGAAAGTGTGCACAAATGAGCTGTGTATCCGAACAAATACAAATATCATCATTCGAGACTTGTTAATGATTTTTGGTTTAATTTATGTGCGAAAGTGCTCGATGAGTCCGATCAAAATGAAAATTTAAACAGCTGTTCCACAAGAATTATTTTATTTGACTTGTGGAATATGACTGCTGCCGTTGAGGAAGACCAAGCAAAACAATATCTTGAAAAATCCACTAAAAGCTGTGATATTGTAAAACGGCTTGATGAAAGTGGGTGAAAAATCCACTTAAGGCTATGATATGATAAAACTGCTTGATGATAGTGGGTGAAAAATCCACTTAAGGCTATGATATGATAAAACTGCTTGATGAAAGTGGGTGAAAAATCCACTTAAGGTTATGATTTGGTAAAACGGCTTGATGAAAGTGGGTGAAAAATCCACTTAAGGCTGTGATATTGTAAAACGGCTTGATGAAAGTGGGTGAAAAATCCACTTAAGGCTGATATGATAAAACTGCTTGATGAAAGTGGGTGAAAAATCCACTTAAGGCTATGATATGGTAAAACGGCTTGATGACAGTGGGTGAAAAATCCACTTAAGGCTTATTGATGACAGTGGATACAAAATTCACTTTCATCAAGCCGTTTTACAGCCTTTTCAAGATATTGTTTTGCTTGCTCTATTTTACTTGAACACGGTCGAAACCATCCTGTGACCAATTGGACACCCTATGATTGATCCCTGACCGCAAGATTCCGGTTATTTATTTGAACAAGTGCGAAACTTTGCGATGTGTGCGAGCAATATTAAAAACCGTCGTGAAGGCAAGTATGATGTTTGTTTTAATTTGTGTGTTCCAGCGCTCGCTTGTGTAGGCTACATGCAATATTCACCAGCAAGCGTGGCCACTGGCCCATGGAAAAACAATGTAGCTGTTGAGGAAAGAGAGAAGACTTCGAAAGCGATCGGCCGATCGAATGGCGGTGGGACTAGGCCCCAACACAGCAGGGAGTCTCCTAGTTCAAACAGCAAGTCTCAGGAGAGTGGGGCTGCATTTTTTAAATCCTAAATATTTCATTTCTAAATCATTCTACTACTACTACTACTACTACTACTACTACTACTACTACTACTACTACTACTACTACTACACTACTACTACTACTACTACTACTACTACTACTACTACTACTACTACTACTACTACTACTCACTGCTGCTGCTACTACTACTAAGATTACTACTGTCATGTTTTGAGTAGGTATATAGAAATAACGGATAGATCAACTGTCAAAGGTTTTCCCATCCAAAGTAGATAATTTCATCATTATTATCATTGTCATCATCATCATCATGGTTGCTGTAACAAGAGGACCAGTTTACCCCGCACAATTGTGAGCTTTTGCTTGTTTAATCAGTGTAGGCTTAGAAGGTCACTGTTAGTCTATGGCAGACGATTAAGGTATTACTGATGTGTACACACAGTTGTAGCTTGACGCCCGCACAGTTAGTGACATCATCGCAGCCTACGATAGAGCTTCGAATTTTACAGCCACTCGGATTTTTTCCAGCCAATGAGAACACAGCTAGAGTAGGTAGAACCAGTTCTGGCTGATTCAAGGAGAGAGGTAGAGAGTCAGTCTACATTTAAACTGCCTAGAGTACACAGCTACGTCCTAGCAGAAATCTCTCCACTGATAGACCAGGGAAGCAGTACTTGTTGAATATTCGAATTCAATCAAGTTAGCCACGGCCTGACATTGTCAAAAAGGTAAATGAACATACTTCTGTTTCATCATGACGTATTTATATTATTGTTGAATTATGTGTGTGAATTTGCTATGCTATGAATTGAATTGTTAGTCCGACTTTGCGTGACCACGTGGAGAATCCGACCACGAGGCGAGCACGACCGGCTGACGCCATGTTGTATACCTGACAGAACCACTGTTGTTTAACCTATATGTATGCTTGCAGACCAGTGGCTGTACCAGAGACTGTGTATAATATTAATTTTTTCTCTATGTGTATAGTTAGCCATGATTTATATTTATATATGTATAGGAAATTAGAGTGGAGATTCCAGTGGACCACGGACTTAGCAGAATGTTCATCTCTTATATATAGAGATGTGGAGCTAATCACTGAGGGCTACTTCGGCCTTCAGTGAGATGCTCTGCACACACCTATTATACCGGGTTGTGCAGAATTTCGTCTCATATGTTACAGACGAGCAGGCATTATATCGTGAGCCAACTCGGCAAACAACAAAACCAAGTCGTCGCTGAACGTTGGCTGCCGAGTCATCTCCAGCAGCGCGCAAAGATAGCCCACCAGTCTAACCACAGGGAGAAGACTCCACGACAACACAGCTTGTCACAGAATCCACCCCAGCACAGCGCTTCAACCACTCTGTTAAGTGCCCCTTGAAACAGTGCACTAAAACTGTAACAAAGGACCACAGTAGTCCACTCTTTAGGAACTCTGACCATTAGGGCAGAAAGTATCCAGTGCCCTATGATGAGAAAGTAGCTGCCTAGACCTATCAGCGAGCGAACCATTTGCATTGACATTTGAACAATTAAGTTAGTTTCGTGCTTCGAAGATCGTGTATAGAGTAGAGCAAATAAATGTGTGATTTTTACTGTTATCAAGTGACTGGACTACTTATGTTTCATAGCCGTGTGAAAGCTAGTGTGACAGTGATCTTTTACCATTTTTCTATCTATCTCTGGACCCCAGCCTAAACACAGACCGAGCTAAATAAATGTATTAAGTGAATTCACCTGGAGATAACTAGCGATCCCCATAGACTAAGACGAGTAGGTAATAGCAGTCCATTGTGCAGAGCCCAGCAACAATAAAAACCCCACGTCACAGTTGCAATATACGTGCTTTTACCCAATCAGACTCAAAGAGCGCGATCTGGGCCAAAACACACTCTCACATACACAGCAAAGATTCATCACGCAAACATGTAGTGTAAAGGCACGGAGATCGTTAGTAGAAGACGGAAAGAACTTTTTTTTCATTTTTAGGCTGACTGCATTCAATACTATTATTAAGGAGGGAGAAAACTGGAGTACCCGGAGAAAACGCTCAGTGATCTGATAAGCTTCATATATACACAGTTAAACAGTGTGTCCTCGTGCTTTGATCAAACCCACGCCTTTCCATTTGGCACTGGAAACTTCGGCACTGGAGACAAGCAGAGACGCTGCCAGTCCACAGACTCAGGCTCTGGAAACGTCTATTCTTTCAAAAGCAAATTTTGAGAGTCCTAATTACTGTTCTGACAAATTTGATAACATGACAATTGTCCCAAAGTACGCCAAGCTGATGCGAGACTGTATCAAAGGACTAGCCCTGTTGCCTGTCGGCAGACTGAAATGGGGGTCAAGGAGCACTAACGGACAGACGGGCAGGTGATGATTATCTATTGACCCATATGTCTATACAAGAATACCGTCTGACCCAACCAGCCTACCACAATAATGAAACTTTTACAATATCAGTTGACCTTTGAAGAGTCTAAGACTCGCCGCGCTACCAAGTTTGTAGTGAACCTAGTTTTATCACCTCCATGATTTTATCATTTGACTTGAAGCCAAAGTGGTATAAGAACTGCAGGCTCAACATATGCTGTGTGCTAAACACCCACCTGACCTATATCTCAGCAGATTCATATTCTATGATAAGTTGCAGTCTGCTGAACAACTTTTAAAACAGTTCTATTTAAAATTCAGTGCACAAACAATATGTCAAGCACGTAGAGTAAAATTAACAGATATCAATCGAAGGTTGAAGAACAACATTCAACACAAAATGATTTAAGAGAAAGGTGAGCAACATTAAAGAACAAAAAGTTGTTTTAAGAAAGAAAGAAAGAAGGAAAACAAAACAAAACAAAAAGAAAGAATGTGAAGAAAAGAAAGAAGAATCACACACACTCACACACACACACACACACACACACACACACAAACACACCCAATCACACACACATACACACAAATGGAAGGGAAAAAAGAAACAACAAATTAGGGAGAAGAGTGTATCTCAGAATACAAGAAACAGGTGGGAATTGTTTTGGAAGGAAAGATGGCTAAAAACAAACAAGGCCAAGTTCACGGGAAATGGAACCAAAGAAGAAGACAGATTAAAGGACAAAGCGAATCTGGGAAAACAAGAAACTGGAAATAAATGGAAAGAATACAGAGAGAGATAATAGCGACGAAAAAATTACAAGAACTGACAAGGAAAATTTAAAGGAAAGAAAAATGAAAGAAATTAAATAGTTAGAAAGAAATCAAAAGTATTAAGTGTAAAAACCATTCCAACAACAAAAATAGGAAGAGAAAACAAAATTGCAGTTGTCAAAACGCAGGAGAAAGATAGAAATTAAACTACCAAATTTTAAAGAAATAATTCAAAAGGAAAATGACGACAAAGCAATATTGAATGAATAAAAAAAATCATGAACAAAAAAAATTAAGAAAAACAAACCAACGGATTTGTCAAATTATAAATTCTCAGAGGATTAAGTTTTGTGGAAAGCATACATTTAAAATTAAAAAAAAACACTTTCTACAAAAGCAATCAGGTATTCAAACAGAACAATAACTGACATCTTTTTATATAAAATTAAAATAACTATACCCAATAAAGTGAAAAATACAAGAACAAATAGGACGCATTGCGTAGGAAAATCAAACCGAAAAGAAAGGATAGTACAAAGACCCAAACACAATTTGACTTTGTCCAAAATAAAGTAAATACCACAAAGGAATCTATTATTATTTTTTTATAGTTAAAGTAAAGAGAATAGAATCGAAATAAACACCGGGAAGAAAAAAAACTGATTAGAAAATAGGTATTATAAATGTGTATACAAATGCAATCAACTCGGACAGACTTGGAAAATCTGCGAAGATCTACCTCGATAGTTTTCCAGTTATTGCGTTCCTATTTGAATTCCATAACAATAAAAATCGTTTACGGATTTTAAGACTTTAAAAATATAATATAATATAATTATATAAAATAAAAGAATAAAAAAGACAGAGCGAAAGAAGTAAAAAAAAGACAGAATGATGAATACAAAAGAAAAGATGATGGGTAGAAAAAGACAAAAGATAAAAAATAAGTAAGGATGGACAAAAGATTGATAGAAAGAAAGCGTGTTATTGTTATTATTATTATTATTATTATTATTATTATTATTATTATTATTATTATTATTATTATTATTATTATTATTATTATTATTATTAAGAAGAAGAAGAAGAAGAAGAAGAAGAAGAAGAAGAAGAAGAAGAAACTCCAGACCCAAAAAGCTAAAACTGTAAAAAAAAAAAAATTTTTAATTGAAAAAAATCGCTATTATAGTTTTACATACTGCCATAAAAACTTTGTTTGATCAAGAACATAAATATGTGTTTATGTTTATGCATGTGTGTTTGTGTGTATGCTATGCAGTTTATGTTTGTGACAGTCTAATATCATTTTATCAATGAAAAGACTTTGAATAAAAAAAATCTTATCTGATCTGATCTAAAAAGTATAATAGCCTACCCACTGAAAAAAATAATTGAAATAAGAATTTTACCTTGAGAAGTGAACGAATAGAGAAGACGTGAAGTTGTTGTGGGTAGAATGACGTCAGCGAGAACACTCAGTCAGATGACAGGCGGTAGACTTGTGAAAATGCAAGCACGTGCGGCGCGTATTTCTCACGGAGGCCTGTTGAAAACTGTCGCAACGTCGCTTGTCCTGACCAAGTCACTGCAGCCGAAACGTTCGTAGAGAAAGGACGAGCCGAGAGCTGTCAAGTTTATATCTGCAGTAGGCAGGACGACAATGCCGTTGCTGTTGCTGCTGCTTGCGATGCTTGTGATGTGGCTGGTGGTGGGTACCCCGTCACGGAAAAGCCTATGGATGACAACAGGCCTGGTAGTCCAGTTTCAGTGGGCCTCCCAGCTTTGTCGCGCGGGTTTTGGTGGGAATGGTTTTGAAGATGGTGGTGGTGGTGTTGTAATAGAATGTGGTGTAGATGTTGGATGTGATAGTATCGGTACTGGTTGCTGTAAGGGTTTTGACTGTGTGGGCGATGATGTTAGTGATGATGGTGGTGGTGGTGTTGTAATAGAATGTGGTGTAGATGTTGGATGTGATAGTATAGGTACTGGTTGCTCTAAGGGGTTTGACTGTGTGGGCGATGATGTTAGTGATGGTAGTGGTGGTGGGGGTGGTGGTGGTGGTGGCGGCGGTGATGTCGGATATAAAAAGTTCCGAACCACTCGCTGTCGACTTCTCTTTTTGTACCGTGCTTGTCGCCTCCCGCCCCCATCAAATATTCATTCAACTGTCGTCCTCTATCGTAGCATTCCCACCCTCACCCACTCCTCTCTCTCTTTTTCTCTCTCTGTAAGAATCCTTGCAAAATGTTGTAATAAGTGGTAAACTAACTCTCTCTCTCAAGCACACACACAAACACTCTCTCTCTCTCTCTCTCTCTCTCTCTCTCTCTCTCTCTCTCTCTCTCTCTCTTCTCTCCTCTTGGCCTTTATCCGTGCTTTTTCCTGTCACAAGTCCATTTTCACACCCACGTATTCGCGCATGTTTTAACTCACTAATTATCACTAGTCTCCCAGCTCAGCCCAACCCTCTCTCTTTGACAAGCATTCACACACACACAAACACATTCACACACACACAAACACATTCACACACACACAAACACATGCACACACACACACACCGGGGATTTGGGAGGGGCTAAAGGGATGGCGATGGTGCATTGATTAGAGAGATAAATACACAGTCACACACAAACAAACACACACACGCACACACACAGTCACACACAAACACACACTCGCACACTCACACACACACTCACACACACACACACACACCAAGGATTGGGGGATGGCTAAAGGGAAGGTGAGTGTGCCTTGATTAGAGAGAAAGAGAAAATGTGATTGTCCCATTCAATGGAACAAACACCTCACTGTATCGCTTGCACATAAATCAGCTCTTCATTGTGCTATTCCACATTTAAAAGTGAAGTATTGATAATTTAATTATTGATCCTGCCAACTGAGCACTTCAAAACATCAAATAATCTCAAAATAACCTATATCGTTCACAACCGTCAGTCAATTTATGTAATTATATCTGTCTATATTTCAAGTGGATGAAATAAACCTACATAAATGATCATCATAAATATCGATTTCACCTTTGACGGGTTTGAACAAAGGAAGCAGTAAGTAATAGGAGTGATTGACGCTAAACGTCAGCTTGGATGGTTTTGGTGGGCAGATTTAATCTTGTGGGCTGAAATGGATATCTCCAAAACCGTAACGTTAACTGCCAGTTTGCCACATCATGGCTAAATGATGTAAGGACAAGAAAGTTGTTCTGTACACAAGTTACAGGGGACTTTGGAGATACTGTAACGTTAAGTACCCTTTATGTTCATTTCACGCAAAATTCAAGCAGCAGCAACAAACTTCAAGCAGCAGCTAAATATGTCCATGTACGCATGAGCTATGCCCATTCCGTATCGCCAATGATGGGTATGGCCATTGAACTTTAATATTCTTTCAGACGCAAACTAAATACCGCAAGAAAAAAAAAATAAAAGTATTACTTTCGCATAATGAAATTAATAGCCATACCAATTAAAGTTGCGAAATAAGAGAGACAAAACTGAAGTTGACGTAAATAAACCTACGTTCACCCCGATAAAGTTGCAATGTAAATTAGAACTACGGCGTTTAAATAATTTAAAAGAAGATGGCAAGCTATTCAAATGCTATTCAAGACACTGACATAAATAGCCGATAAAATACGCTTTTACAAACGTGTGAATTTTGGGGACGGAGTTGAGACTCGGCTTTATCCTAAAGAAGAAAAAAGAAAATGTGGCCACGATCTGAACTATCTGCAAGCAAAAACATTATAAAAATCGGATAAGGCCAATCTTTAGAAACAGCGTGTTTCGAAAATGGTACACATACGAATGATCAAACCCGCTTAGCTGTAGTAAAGTTACGCACACATTAACAATAATACCTTTTGGTTCAGTTATTCTTGAAATAAGGCCAAAAGAATATTTTGAACCAAAAAGAAATTCGGAGCGATGGACCGACAACCAGACAGCTACTGAAGGATGGCCTGCGATTTGAAATACCTGTATAGTATATCAAAACTCAATGACCTTGACTTTTGCGGTAGAGCTACTAACCTAAGTAATGTTCTTATGAAGTTTACAATACAATACAGTACACTACAATACAATCAATACAATGCAATACAACACAACACAACTTCATTCATCTCAATGCGATGATGATGATGATGATGATGTGATCTTGTAAGGCGCCAAAAAATCCATGTACGTAGTGTTCATGCTCTATGCGCACTAAGACGGTGATTCAGCCATATTAAAACAAGTAAGTTTTTAGTCCTTTCTTGAAGCTTGGCATAGATGGAGCTTGCTTCAAGCTCAGAAGAAGGGAGTTCCACAGAGTGGGTGCAGCATTTTTGAAGGAGCGCATTCCAAGAGTCTTTTTGGTTGTGTTGCTTGTGCGCACACTGGGGGTTTCAAGTCTACACTGAGTCCCTGACCTGAGTTCGCGTCTGGGTTGGTAAGGGGAGACCAGTTCTGTGAGGTAGGTGGGAGCAGTGCTCGTGAAGCACTGATAGGCAAGTGCCAGGATTTTGTAGTCTAGTCTTTTTTCAACGGGCAGCCAATGAAGAGAACGAAGTCCATGTGAAATGTGCTCATTCCTTTTTTGTTTTAGAACAATCCTTCCTGCAGTATTTTGAACAAGTTGTAGTCTCTGCAGTTGTGTTTTGGGTAGTCCCCAGAGGCAGCTGTTACAATAATCCAATCTAGAGAGGATGAGAGAAGTTGCAACTGATCTGGCTGTTCTAAGATTTAACAATGGGCGAAGTCTGCCTAGCATTCTGATGTAGAAGTAGCATGTCCTCACGATGAAACTAACATGCGTTGACAAGGTTAGTCGGCTGTCAATGTACAAGCCTAGGTTTCGCACTACGTCAGATGGTGTGATCTTGGCCTCTCCAATTTGTACAGAGTCGATGCTGGTTTTCGCTAGGTTGGTCTTAGACCCACACAGCAAAATCTCTATCTTCAAGTCATTCAGTTTGAGCCTATTTGATGACATCCAGTTCTTGACTTCCTCACAGCAATGCTCCACCGATGTCACTGCCTCCTGTGCTGACTGTGCTGTAGGTCTGAATGCTGTGTAGAGTTTTGTGTCGTCGGCGAACATTTTTCGATTGAGGCCATGCCTTTCGACAACAGAGCCTAGCTGACAAGTGTAGATGCAGAACAGCAGAGGGCCCAGTACTGAGCCCTGAGGGACTCCACATGATAGTTCCATCTCTGGTGAGGATGCATGGTTGATTGTGACATACTGAGTTCTGTTTCGCAAGTATGATACAAACCAGTCCAATGCAGGCCCAGTCACTCCAACTTCACAAGGCATGCGATCAATGAGAACAGTATGATCAAGAGTGTCAAATGCCGCACTTAGATCTAACAAGACGCAAAGCGTCAAGTCACCGGCATCAGCATTGCACAAAAGGTCATTCATGAGGCGTAACAGCGATGTTTCACAACTGTGATGGGCACGATATGCTGACTGAAATCTATCTGAGAGATTGTGTTGGTCTAAGTGGCTGATCATTTGCCTGGCGATGACTCGTTCAAGTAGTTTTGAGATATAGGGCAAGTTTGAAACTGGCCTAAAATTTTTACATTCATTTGGGTTTAGATTGTGCTTTTTCAGCAGGGGTTTAATGAGAGCCGTTTTGAAGGGAGTAGGAACAACCGACTGACTGATGCTTCTATTTACTATTTTCACCAAAATGGGCAACAGGATGTCAATATTGTCCAGCACAATCTTAGTCGGTACAGAATGTGAGCAACTACATTGGTCCAAATCCGTTCAGGGGTTCTTGAGACATGGCTTCCAACGGACTGACAGAGAGACGGACCGACGGGCTGACGAACAGACCGACAGACATATCGACATTTGGCTCGTTCTGATTCTCGACTGTTTCAAAGTATTTCTATCTAAGTGTGGAACCACACAAAAAATAATGTTCCAGAAATAGTAGTTCCAAGGCGACAAAGGTGTCGCATTTCTACTTCACAGTTACAGGTGTGGTATCATAGCAAACACGTCACAGTAGTTTATAGAAGAAGAAGGCAAAGGAAGAGGAGGAAGAGGAGAAGAAGAAGAAGGAAGAAAACACATCGAAAAAAAGGAGGTGTGGTGGGATGGTGGTACAAAAACATTAAAATACAAAAAAAGAAAAAAAAACTGAAAAAAGATTGCAAGTCATATAAAATTTATTTTCAGACAACCACATCCATTTGCAATTCGTGTTGAGTGTTGGTCTGTTTTGTTCACACACACACACACACACACACACACACACACACACACACACACACACAAAGCGATCCCACCGCCTCCAAACATTAACCATACTAATAACTAAGATTACAATATTAATTTTATCAAAGCACACAAAATTAAGAAAAGAAATGTATTAAAAGATTAATCCTATCCTATCATATCCTATCCTATCCTATCATATCCTATCCTATCCTATCCTATCCTGTCCCGTAACCCTGAGGTCGTAGGGGCACCACAGATGATCGTTTAACCAGCATACTCCATCTTTTTCTGTCCTCAGAAGCCCTGATGGCTTCGCTCAGTGTCAAACCTCGAATGTTGTCCTCCCACCTCTTTTTTGGTCTCCCTCTTCTTCTACCTCCTTGCGCTGTGCCTTGCAGAATAGTCTTTGCAAGGCCTGATGATCTGGTGACGTGGCCATACCATCGGAGTTTCCGTTTCTTCACAGATAAATAGATTCATAAGATAAAAAGATAGATTCACAGATAAAAGATTAATAATAATAATAATAATAATAATAATAATAATAATAATAATAATAATAATAATAATAATAATAATAATAATAATAATAATAATAATAATTGAAGGCAATGACATACACACCCACCCGCACTCACACCTCACACACACACAAACAAACACACACACACGCACCCACACACACACCATACATTTTTATAATAATAATAATTATTATTATTATTATTATTATTATTATTATTATTATTATTATTATTATTATTATTATTATTATTATTATAGGTAGGTAGGTAGGTAAAAGGTAAAGGTAAAGGTGGTCCCATAGCCTTGTGGCCGTAGGGGAGCGTGACATTGGAGATCACACTTATCTTGGGCCAGTGTAACCCTGACATTCGGCCTGCAGTGGAGCATCGAGCACTGAGCTCCGATAGCTCAATAGTCAACAACCAAGGAGGAGACACCATCACCACACCTCAACGAATAGCCCAATGATGAGACAGTAGCAAATATCAAGAACAGTAGCAGCATAGACCCATCAAGGAGCGAATTACTCGAAGTGAAATTTGGACATTTAAGTTAGTATAGTGTTTAGAAACGTATGTATAGAGTAGAGGAATAAATGTGTTATATTTACTGTTAACAAATGGCTGGACTACTTATCTTTCATAGCCGTGCGAGAGCTAGTGTGTTAGTGAACCTTTTACCATTTTCTCCCTATCTCTATAACCCTATCCGCACACAGACCGGGCTAAACATATAAATGTACTAGGATTAGTCATAGGGTGATTACACTAGCCGATCCCCGCAGACGAAAGAGGAGTGGGTAATAACATTCCATTGTGCAGAGCCCAGCAACCATAGACCCACCGTTACAGACACCAAAGTGTCCCCCGGGGTACACTTCCAGCTGGGGGGCGGATCGGGGTGTTACACCGTACCAAACGCACGCAAACCCCATACGAAACCCAGACACTATAATATAATATATAGAGAGAGAGATAAATATAGATATATATAGAGATATATAGATTT
Source organism: Oncomelania hupensis (assembly GCA_036898135.1). Lineage (NCBI taxonomy): Eukaryota > Metazoa > Mollusca > Gastropoda > Littorinimorpha > Pomatiopsidae > Oncomelania > Oncomelania hupensis. The sequence continues at coordinate 72,312,945 of CM072511.1, read as the reverse complement.
ATATATATAAATAGATATATATATATATATATATATATATATATATATATATATAGATAAGTATCTTTCTCTCTCTCCATGTATATATATACGGGTGTCTTTGTGACTACCCATGCAGTACATTTGCACTTAGTGTAGTCTATGCATTCAGGGCCAAACCTCCTCTGATGAGATCTTTGGTAAAGATCGAAACGCGTCAGGAGAACCAGGCTTTATGAATGCAATTCTACTGCTTATTGAGCTCTTTTAGCTAAGAAAGACTCTTTTAGCTAAGAAGCACATGGAATTGAAAGTCACCATGTCTCACTTTTGTCCACCTTTGAGAGCAGGATAATTATTTTTCTTGTTTAAATTAACTTGCCTCCCTTGGCTTGTTTTTATTCCTTGTTCCTTAAGTACGGTGCTAGCCATTTGGAGAGAATTTATATTAAATTTTACAATTATTTGAAAACCATTTTCAAAGTAATTCTCTCGGTCGGCCCTGGTAACTGGGGTATTTTCATAGTGAGACTGGCTTCTTCCTAATGTGAACTTCTTAACGGGTGTCTTTGTGACTACCCATGCAGTACTATACGCCATGTGTCCGGAGACCTCATTTTTGATATGATGATGATGGTCATCGTTGTCAGGGTGGCGACGTGGTGATCGTCCTTAACGCTCATGCAATAGGACGTTAAGCATCGTTTTTCGTTCGTTCGTTTAAGCCAGATGAAAGATCCGTAGGATCTCATTATTGATATGATGATGATGATGATGGTCATTGTTGTCAGGGTGGCGACGTGGTGATCGTCCTTAACGCTCATGCAATAGGACGTTAAGCATCGTTTTCCGTCCGTTAATCGAGATCCGTTGGATCTCATTTTTGATATGATGATGGTCATTGTTGTCCGGGTGGCGACGTGGTGATCGTCCTTAACGCTCATGCAATAGGACGTTAAGCATAGTTTTTCCGTTAATCTAAATAATGCGAATGTCTATGCATCAGTGGTGTTTCACCCGTCCCCTATGCGCTTAATGTGTCCGGGGACGTAAATTTACTCAAAAAAAAAAGAAAAAAAAAGTCTATGCATTCAGGGCCAAACCTTCTCTGATGAGATCTTTGGTAAAGATCGAAACGCGTCAGGAGAACCAGGCTTTATGAATGCAATTCTACTGCTTATTGAGCTCCTTTAGCTCATTAAGAAGCACATGGAATTGAAAGTCACCATGTCTCACTGTTGTCCACCTTTGAGAGCAGGATAATTATTTTTCTTATATATATATATATATATATATATATATATATATATATATATATATATATATATATATATATATATATATATATATATATATATATATATATATATATACATGCATAATTAAATTAGTATATCATCATCCCAGCTGCTTGCGCCACACCACCACAAAGTCGTATGTTTGTCTTCTGATTTAAATGTTATCCACTCAATTTGAATTGCCAAATTTTCGGTTTCTTCAGGGCATTACAATGTCAGTGTGATAATGTACAAGCCTTTTACCTAACACCAGAATTCATGACTATAATTCACAAAACACCACACATATATACTAAGTGAACATGCTATTATAAAACCAACCACACACACACCTTATGGCGTGTGACCATATTATTTTCCTTACCATCAACTGATTTGTTGGCCCTGTAGGTTCGGGCACTGAAAAGAATAGACCCAACATTTCCCGGCGTGTCGTAAGAGGCGATAAACAGGAGTGATTTCAGCACTGGGCAAACGTTTTCTACACAGAAGTCCCCGGCCACGGAACCTCACGTTACTACAGGTTCAACGACCACGTGCTCGGGGCCAAGGCGAGCCACACTGTCCTCGTGGATTTTGGCTGTGGCCAACAGCCTGGAGAGGATTGGGCCCTGCCAGGTTTTTCTTGCCAAAACCGTATATAATGAAAAGAATCACTCACTCCATACCGGATCGGTCGTGGCCCGGGTCACCAAGGACCTCGCCTTCCGTTGGCCACCAGGACGGGGGTGACAAGTGTGCTACTGATGGACAACTTAGCAAGATCCGCACGAGAGACAAAGTCGTCACAGGATCCTGGAATGTCAGGACCCTAACTGCGGAGGGAAAGTAGAAGAACTGGCCCACGAGCTGGACCACTATCGATGGAACATCTTAGGTATCAGCGAACTGCGCTGGAAAGCACTAGGTGAAACAACGACCGACAAAGGCCACAAGCTTTATTTCAGCGGGAGAAGTGACAGGTACCTACACGGCGTTAGATTCTTAGTCCACAAAGACATTCTAGCCACTGCCATGGGTTGCCGCCCAATCTCCAGTAGACTCATTACCATCCGTCTGAGAGCAGCCCCTTTCAACATCGCCATCAACCAGGCCTATACCCCTACATCAGACTATGACGACAGCGAAATCGAGGATTTCTATAAACATCTACAGGCTGTCCTTGACCAAGTGCCGAAGAAGGACATAGTCATAGTGCAAGGCGAATGGAATGCCAAGTTGGCCAAGATGTGCACCACAACTGGAGAGAAACATGTGGATACCACACTGCAACAACGAGACAAATGACAGGGGTATGAGACCCTTGGAGTTGGCTAGATACAGCAATCTGATACTGGCAAACACGCTTGGTTTCCACAAAATATCCAGACGATGGATCGGGTACAGTTCCAGAGGATGGCATCGGAACCAGATTGACCACATCGTGGTCAAGACACGCTTCAGATCAAGCATCAACATTGGCAGGACACGCGCTTTTCCTGGAGCAGACATCGGAATTGATCACGATCTCGTGTTGATTTCCTTCCGGTTCCACATTTGAAGAGAGTACACACAGCAAAGGTGCACCACACTGAAGTTCAACCTGGACATACTGTAAAAAGAACCGGTGGCAGAAATATTCCAAGCCACAATTGGAGGGAAATTTTCACCACTGCTCGTTTTTGGGAGCTGGTGAAGTAGATGTTAACACCACTACAACCACCTTTAACTCAGCTGTGACAGATGCCGCCATTGAGATTCTTGGCAAGCACCGCCCAAAGAAGAAACCATGTATCACATCTGAACTTTTGGACCTGTGTGATAAACGAAGAGAGATGAAAAGAAAAAGAACACCTCACAGGGAGCTTATGCCTATCGAAAAAGCAACAATGACATCCGAAAAGGCATGCGCACAGCAAAGGAAAACTGGATTGAAGATCAATGCCAGGAAATAGAGAACAGTCTGAACAAGAACAACAGCAAGTAGGCCTCCCAGACTGTGTAGCGGCTGCCAAGTGTTAAACAGCCCAAGGTCTCCAGGTTCCAAAGCAAGCCTGGCATATGCATTACAGAAGAACAATAAGTCTTGGATAAATAAACAGAATAAACATTGTTCTGACCTTTACAGCCGCACACCAAACGTATAGCATGTCCCCAGAACAGAGAAGAAGAAATCCTCCCAATTCTCCGAGAGGAAGTTGAGGCAGCAGTGCAATCGCTGAAGAAGGGGAAGTCAGCGGGAGTGGACAACATACCCGCGGAATTGCTTCAAGCAGGAAGAGAGGCGATGATTGGCGCCCTCACCATTATCTGTAACATGATCTGGCAGAGGGGGAGAATGGCCTACACCATGGACCCAGTCTTTTGTCATTCCTCTTCCCACAAAGGGTAACCTTAGGAGTGTGAAAATTACCGCACCATCAGCCTCATCAGTCATCCCAGAAAAGTCCTCCTGAAAATAATACTCAACAGGTTGAAACTCCAAGCTGAACAAATCATAGCTGAAGAAAAAGCAGGATTCAGGGCAGGACGAAGTACCACTGAACAGATGTTCAACCTCAGAATAATCTGCCGGAAATACCTACAGCATCAACAACATCTACTGTAAATCATGTGCTTGTAGACTTTTAAAAAAAACGTTTGACCGAGTCTGGCATGCAGCTCTTTGGATAACCATGAGAGCGAACATCACCCCTAAAATTACTGAATTCATCAAAAGCATGTAAGACAAGGCTACCAGTGTAGTCCTCCACAATAGCGCCATCGTAAACTGGTTCCGAACAACAATCGGTATGCGTCAAGGATGCATACCCTCTCCAACACTCTTCGTCATCTTCCTAGAGCGCACCATGTCAGATGCAGATCACGAAGGCACAGTCAGCATAGGGGGTATAGCAATCTCCAACCTCCGTTTTACCGATGACATTGATGGATTGGCTGGAGAGGAACAAGAACTTGAACAGCTGGTACAAAGGTTTGATACCACCTATGGAATGGAAATAAGTGCAGAGAAGACCAAACTGATGACCAACAACACCAATGGCATCAACACGGATAACAAAGTCCAAGACCAATCCCTCAACACAGTGCATAGCTTCAAATATTTAGGAGCCATTGTATCAGACAATGGGTCCCAACAAGAAGTCCTTTCCAGCATCGCACAAACTGCTGCCCTGATAAAGTTGAAGCAAATTTGGAAAGCCAGGACCATCAGTCTACATTCCAAGGTAAGGTTGCTGCGCTCCATTGTCATCTCCATCTTCCTATACGCTTGCAAAACATGGACCTTTACAGCAGATCTACTACGAAGAATACAAAGCATGGAGATGAGGTGCTACAGAAGACTCCTTGGCATTTCCTACACACAGCACATCACCAATGACGAAGTCCGACAGACCATCACACAAGCCATTGGACAGCATGATGACATGCTCACAGTGGTGAAAAAACGGAAACTCCGATGGTATGGCCACGTCACCAGATCATCAGGTCTTGCAAAGACCATCTTGCAAGGCACTGTGCAAGGTAGCAGAAGAAGAGGGAGACAGAAAAAGAGGTGGGAGGACAACATTCGAGAATGGACTGTCTTGACACTGAGCGAAGCCATGAGGGTTGCTGAAGACAGAGAAAGATGGAATACGCTGGTTAAACTATGATCTGTGGTGTCCCCAATGACCTTCGTGTTACGGTACAGGATAGGATAGGATAGGATAGGTTCGCTGGCATGCTTACGTCACTTGGAGTTGCTTTAACTTCCGTTTACCATTGCAAGGTGTACTAACGGTCTTTTGTAAGTATTGGCTACGAGCAGGAAGCTGAAGGCAATGCCGACACGACAGGGGGCACGAACAAAAAACTTAAGGCTTTTTTTCTAACTAACCACTGCCAATGGGCGGTAATTAATCATAATAGTTATTATTGTTTCTGTTTTTTGTTATTGTTATTGTTCTGGCGAGGTTGAAGCCAATTTGGAAAGACAGGACCATCAGTCTACATTCCAAGGTAAGACTGCTGCGCTTCCTTGTCATCTCCATATGCTTGCGAAACATGCACCCTTACAGCAGATCTACAACAAGAATACAAAGCATGGAGATGAGGTGCTACCACAGACTTCTCGGCATTTCCTATATTCAGCACATCACCAACGACGAAGTCCGACAGACCCTCACACAAGACATTGGACAACGATTATTATTATTATTAATATTATTATTATTATTATTATTATTATTATTATTATTATTATTATTATTATTATTATTATTATTATTATTATTATTATTATTATTATTATTTTCTATTGCGCTATTTCAGCAGATACCTACTACTATCTGTAGGTACTCCAAACTGGCGTCCTTTGTGCGATAAAAGTTAAAGATTTTTCACTCGTTTGACTCTTTACTCGTTTGACCTTTTGCACGATTTTCAATGGCGGCATTGTGTTAATATTTGTCGGCTGTACAGGAATAATGTTTAGTTGTGCATAAACGTCGTTCTGGCCTCTCGACAAGTACTTTATTTTTATGATGTCAGCTTACATAAAACAAGGTAAAATTACGTCACGAATGTTTTAAAAAAATGTATCAGGTAAGTTAAGATCTGATCCGCTTTAAACTCAATGCTTCACAATCGAAAAAGACCTACAATAAGAAAAAAGAAAACTAGTGGCATAGAAAGAGATGTTCTGGTGCAAAGTATACGCTGTTACAATTGAAAATATGATATATTACAAAGAGAGATAAATGAATGAATCTGTCAAACTAGCATATAAAGAAATGTAGATAAATGTTGGGTTGTGTAAGCCTACATAAGTGTTTCCGCATACTTTATACAGAAAATAAAGAATAAAGGAATACATAAATAGTCTGACTATACTTTTTGTTTCTGTACGCAAAATAATAATGCAATATTTCATCCAGCCTGTTTTGGCTGATATTTAGTTATTTTAAACCCGTTTCTGATTTGTTATTAGAAGTAGAAATATTTGCAAACTAAAATTGTATACAAAGCTGACCAAGGTTTCCATTTGAAATTGCACCTTTAGCCAACTTTGACATTGTACAGGAAGCAGGGATGCTAGTTCTGAGAGCTGAAGTACATCAGACACTATATTTGTAATATTTTTTAAAAATAATGACAGTTTCATACTTATATGCTGTCCAAAAAGATACGAGCTTATATACATGAAATAGAAACAGATTAACACTAATGATTAACCATGTTATCTTCCAAGAGAGGTCTACAAAGCACCTCGTTATCTTCAGCGTCAGATCAGGGGGACGAAACCCCAAACTCCACTTCCCCTTCCTACTCCCTACCCCCCTCCCTCCCCTGGACACCATCCTAGCAAAAATTTTGAACCCACTCCCCCTCCCCACCCTCCCTATCTTACCCTTGGTCCGCCCCTATTCGACTAAGATAAATCGGTGTTGAATAAGTGATGTTAACTGCTACCATTGTAATTGCTGGGTGTACAGTACAGCTGCTATGTTAAGTTCTTCCAGATGCGAACACTTCATTTACACCCCATCAACCTTAACCGCTTTGCTGCTCTTCCTCTTTCGCGCCCAATATGGTTTCCTTCCTTTCATCTACCGCTTGCATGATTCCTTTTCTCATGCTACACTTTTTCTCTTTAAGAAGAAACAAACAAAAACAAAACGCATTCTTTTAACCATGAAAGAGTTGGCGAAATTGCTGCGAAAATCAAGTATTCAAATACTTTTTATATCAAATTTTGTGAAGTCTGAATGATGAGGAAAGCAATGACAGCGAGAAGGTCCTTTTCTGTATTATATTCTTATTTTATAAACACTTTCTAACACTGTGAATATAACTTTGCCAAAAGACCCTAACGGAGAAACCGGCTTAGTGGCGCCAGACAATTTAAGCGCAGCGTGGAATGGACGTTTTTTCTTTCCCTCCCCATGTTTCTTGTTCTTCTTCTTGTTCTTCTTTTTCTTCTTGTTCTTCTCCTTGTTCTAGTTCTTTTTTTTCTTCTTCTATCAACCATCCATTACATTTCCTACCTCATCCACGACACCAATTCATCTCCTTGTTTTCCTTCTGTCATTCTTTCCTCTTCCACTATTTTTGTGTGAGTGTCTTCCGTTTCATAATTCTGATTCTTCCCTTTTATTTGTTCTACATGTTCGCCTTGTCTTCTCACAATTTTTTTTCACTTTCATTCAACCGTTCTTTCTTTTCCTCCTCCATAGTTCATTTTTTTCTTCCTCTTCCCTCTCTTTTCCCGCCCTTCCTGTGTCCTTCTTTCGTCTTCCTGTGCCTGCAGAAGCGTCTGCTTTGGAGAACGCTTTAAAATACAGAGAGCAGTAAAAGACCCAGTTTGCTCTTAATAGAACACTTACACGACATTCAATTTCGAGATTACCTACCTCCGATTCCATTTAAATTGAAACATACAAACAACGTTAGGGCAGGAGGAGGATTTCCGATTCAGTCTCAAAATTCTATTAAGAGAAGAATATGATTTTAGCTTTAATTTGCTAATTTTAATATCAGTCCTTCTTTCAGTGAATCACACGTTTAGTTTAATCATACACCCGCAGTCATGCGCATGCAAACATAGATTTAACATTAAAAACAAAATCTATCTTCGTAGCAAGGTAACTAACAAACTTAATACAAAACTTTAACTGGAACCATTTCATCTCATAAAGAGAGGAGCTTAGGAAACTGGAGGTGAAAGAAGAAAGTCAGTTAATGCATGCAAAAAAAAAAAAAAAAAGGACAAGGGGATTAAAATAGAAAAAGGAAAAGAAACAGTAAAAAAAGAAAAAGAAGAGAAAAAAAATAATGGCAGAAAGAGAAGAAAAGAAAGAAAGAAATCTGTCACAACGAGGAAGAAATGCATAGACTAAGCAAAGAAGAAAAAAGCAGAAAAAAATAAAAGGAAGAAAAGGGAAGAAAAAAAGAAAAGAAAGAAAGAAACGAAAAGAAAGAAAGAAAACGAAAGTAGGAAAGATAAAGAAATCTGTAACAACAAGGAAGAAAGACATATAATACGCAAAAAAGAGGAAAAAAGGAAAAAAAGAAGAGAAGCAAAGACAGAAAAAAGAAAAGAAAGAAAGAATGAATGAATGAAAGAAAGAAATCTGTCACAACAAGGAAGAAAGGTATATAATAAGCATAAAGTACTGAATGCAAAGTAAATAAAAGAACCATACAAAAATAAGGACAATTGGAAGAAAGCAAGAAAGCAACAAAGAAAGAAAAAACAATGTAATTTAATAATTTAGAAACAAATATGGTTCTCGGTTAAAACTGAAATTCGTTTATTTAAATGAACTGGGAGAAAGAGAGAGCGAGTAAGCGAGAAAGAGAGAAAGAGGGGGAGAAGAGAGAGGTTGGGGGAAGGGAAGGGAGGAAGAGAACTGTGCATGGGAAATGAGTGTCTGTGAAAGAAAAAAAAGAGGGAAAAGAGTGAGGTTGGGGGCGGCAGGGGAGGGGGGAGGTAGAATTCTGACCATAATTTGGTTGGTTTCGCTGTTTAAATTGTTTGTTCTCAAGGGTTTGCGAGTGATGCAGGGGACAATTGATTGTGTTTGCGGAGTAAAGTGAAACATCTAACTCTTAATGAACTGTCTTCACTCAATTCACAGTTCAAATGAAGTACGAGCAAAGAGCAGGTTTTTTGAAATCCTTCGTTTGCCACCCGGTCTTGTCTCCCTTATTTGCATGATTTACTGCCAGTTTTCAAGTGCACAGCATATCCATACTTAAAGCCAGGAGGAGGAGGAGGAGGAGGAGGAGAAGAAGAAGAAGAAGAAGAAGAAGAAGAAGAAGAAGAAGAAGAAGAAGAAGAAGAAGAAGAAGAAGAAGAAGAAGAAGAAGAAGAAGAAGAACTCAACAACAACAACAACAACAACAACAACAACATTTCCTTAATAGAATCTTGACGAAACTGATTCTCCTAATCAAAAGCCTTCTAAAACAAAAGATTTTGTAACAGGAGGTACGCTAAATCAATGTTACACCTCATTAGTTAATTTTGTTTTGTCTTAAGTTTATTTACCCAGTTCAACCTTACGCCTCACAGTGCACCCACCCACACTTTTCCACGCTCATGGGAATTGAACTTTCGCCACCCTAGACCTTCCACCTTACTTGCAACTTGTAACCCTGGTATCCGTTCACCCCGCTACGATCTCTCGGTTTAAAAAAAACTAAATGTAGCCATGCCAGGTTAACTGATCTTAGAGGATGTTTTGGATTTTTTTAAACTCAAATGTATTTTGGTTGCTGTGGCATGAATTCTCAAGAGGAAAGCAGATAGCAAGACATTCAAATGTATATCCAGGCATTGATGTACATAGCTGGGATTTGTAAATATGTTTTAAATGAAACACCTACAACAAAATGGACAACTGAATGCTAATACGGACGTATCGCGGGGGAAATATGTCTTGGTGGGAGTGGAAAAAGACTGAAAAGCAGGGTCTTATCAATTAATAAGGCTGAAATCATGCACTATTGCTGGAGCATATTTAATACAATGTGTATATTCAATACAAAGAAGATAATTTAGTTGAATTCCCTCCCTCTTACTCCACTCTTACCCAGCTCCCCCACCCTACCCCCCATCTTCAAGCTATTTGAAGGAAAAAAATCAACGGGGTCTTCATCAAGAACGGATTTACATAAGCCAATGGTTAAAAAAAAACACTAAATCTGTCTCTATGAACCTGAGCAATAAACGAAGAGGCTTGTACACTGTTAGGAGTGGTAAGCTAAACGCAGCGACCACACCTGCTGCGGCCTCATTTTGGCGACAGGATTTCCTGTTGCAGATGTTTTGTGGGAAGTGTTCAGTGATGCAAATGTAGAGCAAGCACTCTTCTCTGGATTTTTTTTTTCAGTCCACTAATACTGCTACATATCCCGATTCTTCGCAAAATAAGTTGTAAATGGAGCATCATGATGTAAGTTCTACTGTGGACATTCTTTTATGATGTAGACGTGTTATTGCTGACTGAGACCTGGCTTCGTGAGTCTGGCGACGAAGCAAAGTGCCGTGATCTAACACCTCCAGGCTACAAGCTGTATTCCTTTCCAAGACTTCACAATGCTACGATAAAGCGTGGGGGTGGGATCGCCATTCTCATCAAAGATTACTTTGCCGAACATTGTAAAATCATTACTGATTTTTCTTTCCCCCACGTGACCTTTGAACTGGCTCAGCTGACTTTGACGATACTCCAAAGACGGATATCTTTCTTCCTCGTCTACAGAACTCCTCCAAACTGGAAAAACAAACTGTCTGCTCAAATGTTTTTTGATGAATTTCCCGATTTGCTTGATTTCTGTGTTGAATGTCAATGTAGTTTTGTTTTAGCTGGCGATTTTAATTTTCATGTGAATGATTTTTCTGATTCAAATGCCAAGACATTCTGTGAACAGCTGGACATGCATAGTCTTAGAATTACGCAGTCTGTTAGTGAACCAACTCAAAAGAAAGGAAATTGTCTTGATCTAGTCATTTGCAGGACTGATGATAACATTGTTCACTCCACTCATGTTTGTCATGATCTGTCATCTGATCATTTTGCTGTTGTGTCCCGCCTTGCAGTAGAAAAACTAAAACGTCCCGTTAAGTTTGTGTCAACTCGGTCCATTAGCAAAGTTGACCACATAAAGTTTGCAGAAGATTTGGCTCAATCTGTGACGCACGATATGTCGGTTTCTGGTCTGAATGGTGCCCTCATTGCCGTTTTCGACAAGCATGCGCCTGTGCGACGACTGAAAGTTCGCGATGGTAAGCCAACGCCATGGTACAGTGCTGTTTCTGATCAGCTACGTGAGCTGAAGAGAGAGCGCAGGCGGGCTGAACGCTCTTGGAAAGCCTCACAGCTAACAGTACATAAACAGATCTATGACGCTGCAAGGCAGAAGGTTACGGATTTAGTAAACAGCGCAAAGACAGCTTTTTATTCCTCTCTTATTTCGAGCTCTTCAACGTGCAAACAGCTGTTTCACAACATGTCCTCACTTTTGGGTAAAGTAAAACCGGTGTCTCTCCCTGTGGTGTCTGATATAAAACTGCTCCCGGAAATTTTTGCTGATTTCTTCTGCAAAAAATTCTCACAATTCGCCAAAGTTTTCCTTCTCCAGACCAGTCTGTTGTTTTGCATTCTTCAACTTTTTCTGGCACTCCATTGGTTCAATTCAGTCCTGTTTCAGAGGATTTCATCAAAAAAACTATCCTTCAAACTCCTCCCAAGTCATGTGAACTTGACCCCATGCCCACCAAATTTCTCTTTGAGCACCTTGACATTTTACTTCCCACTATTACCAACATTATGAACGAGTCTATTACATCTGGTATTGTTCCCCCTGAGTTCAAGACTGCTATCGTCAAGCCTTTATTGAAGAAATCCAACCTCGATGGTAATGATCTGAAGAATTACCGACCTATATCCAATCTTTCTTTTCTCTCTAAACTACTTGAACGTCTCATCCTTCAGCAACTTCTCTCCCATATATCTGCTCACAGTCTTCTTACTTCTCATCAGTCTGCTTACCGTCCTGGGCACAGCACAGAGACCGTTCTTCTTCGCGTTCTAAATGATCTTCTGATTTCTTTAGACAAAGACAAAATTTCAGTTCTTCTTCTCTTGGATCTTTCGGCCGCTTTTGATACTATCGATCATGAAATTCTGTTATCACGTCTCAATAACGATTTTGGAATCCAAAACAGTGCTCTTAACTGGTTTCGGTCTTATCTCTCAGAAAGAAAACAAGCTGTTCTCGTAAACGGTATTAAATCTACCGCACAACCGCTTGATTTTGGCGTTCCTCAAGGCTCTGTGCTTGGCCCTATTCTGTTCATTCTGTACACCTCTCCTCTCTCACGTCTCATTCACTCACATTCTGTCCGCCACGAAATGTATGCTGATGACACCCAACTTAATCACTCTGACTCTCCTTCTAACTACAATCATTTAGTTCAGACCCTTCAAGATTGTGTTACTGAGGTAAAATCTTGGATGTCAAACAACCGTCTCAAGCTAAATGATAACAAAACTGAGGCCCTCCGTGTTTCTCCTTCATCTGCAGACCCCTCTTCTCTTCCCTCAACTATCACTGTTGAAACTACTTCTATTTCTTTTTCTGACACTGTTCGCGATCTTGGGTTTTTTCTCGATCAGGATCTCTCCATGCAGCAACACATTGCAAAAACTTGTCAGATTGCATACATTGAACTTAGACGCATAAGCTCCATTCGACAGTACCTCACACAAGAAGCAACAAAAACACTAGTTAGCGCATGCATTCTGTCTAGATTGGATTATTGTAATTCACTCCTTGTAGGTTGCACACAGAAAGTCCTTAGACCTCTTCAGCAAGTCCAAAACTCTGCAGCTAAACTCATCTTCAAAGCACGGAAATCACAGCACTGCACGCCTCTTTTTCAAGAGCTACACTGGCTCCCAATTGAACAACGAATTAAATATAAAACCTCATGTCTCTGCTACCACATCATCTCTGGAACTGCTCCTAGCTATCTTTCCGAACTTTTGACTGTCTATGTTCCTTCTCGGTCTCTCCGCTCCTCTGCAGATGAAAAGGATGTTCCGTGTACCAGAATACCACAGGGTGAGACACGGTGGTAGAGCTTTCAGTTTCTTCTCCGTTCAGACCTGGAACTCGCTACCTCGGTCCGTCCGTCACAGTCCTTTATTAGCGTTTTTTAAAACGAACTTGAAGACGCATCTTTTTAGAGAGGCCTTTTCTTAGGAGCCATGAGTGAGTGTTGTTAGTTATTTTTGGTGTTGAGATGTATATGTGGTTGTGTGTTATTGACCAATGTACGCATGTTGTGTTTACATTTGTTTGTGTAAAGCGCTTTGTGATTTTGGAAAGCGCTATATAAATTGCCTGTTATTATTATTATTATATTATTGTATTTCCAGATAATATTTGGAAAATAATGTGAAATAGTCGAGAATGTTGATCGGTTTGTCGGTACGCGCGGAAACTTCATAGGAATATTACGTAGGTTTGTGGTCAGCCTGTCATTTTACCGTATTTGCTCTAGGGCAAAGGCCAAGGTCGCAAGGTAGCCACAATGTGTTTCTAAATGCGTTTTCCTTCAATCTCTCTAAAACGGTTAGATCGGTTTGATTATTTCTTATATATAGGTATATGGGTCAATCATTCCTTAGCAGTCCTGTTGTCGCTCAGTCGGTCGGTCCGTTGCTCCGAATTTCACTTTGTTGCCTTATCTGAAAAAAATAACTGGAGCCATTTTAATTTTTTTTTCTATGCAGATACTTTAACCACCGCTTTGTTCTTTAAAGATCAAAGTCGTTTAGATTATAACATGGTTTAGCGTTTTATCTAAACATTGACTGAACCGATTTTAATATTTTTGTTTGTTTGCAGATACTTTAGACAGAGGCTCCATTCCTTTATTTTGCTTCTTTAGGTAAGCCCCTGACAGGTGTGGGTTCGATCCAGCATCTGGGCGTTATGTTTCTCCGAATATTATTTACTTTCGACTCGGGCAACCTCTCGGGGGTTTTCTCCGGGTACTCCGGTTTGCTCCCCCAGCAAAATTTCAAAATTTACAAAATAATGTTAGGTAGGTTGGGTTTGGGCGCGCCACAGGCTGCGACTACGCCTTCCCCAGGGGAGGCGGCCCAGAGTTTCCCGATAGAAAGGGATAATAAACTGCAACAACAACAACAAAAGCCAAATCACAACATCGCCACGAACATGTACACTTTAGAAAATGATTTTCAGCAATATGAATATGCAAATACGATACATTTGGTTGGCTTGTTTCTAGTTGTTATTGTTGATGGTATTATAGTTGTAATTGTTGTTGTTGTTGTTGTTGTTGTCCTTCTTCTTCTTCTTCTTCTTCTTCTTCAAAATTTAAAGCCAAATTTGGATTCAAACATGGAATCCTGTGTCTAAAATCTCTGCCTTTAAACAGTGTTTTGATTTAAACGTATTTATATTTGTAAACGCAAGTAAGCTTATTTTTGTCTCAATATGAAGGGGTAGGTTTACTTGTTTACATTAAAAGCCTGGACATGTGATTAAACGTTTAACCTGCTTGTGTGGCGCAGTAGTGTAGTGATTTGGCTACACGCTAGCAATGTTTCATGTTAAGCAACTTCAGAAAGGGTTAGTACTTGGATGGGTGACCATGCTTGGAAGACAACCACCAAACGACACAAACAAGATTGAAACAAGTGGAATACACACCCGTTCACCCAGCTGTGAATGGGTACCTGGATCTGTTTAGAACCGGCCAAGGTAAAGCAGCGAGTGATAGGAGATAGACAACACCCTAGGCCCTCATTAAGCTGGCTTAGAAAAAAGGGGGTCCCAACGACCGAAAGGTTACGGGGACACGTTACACCTTATCCTGCTATGCTTTCAAGTATGACTCTCCGTTGAGGAAAGTTACGTTTGGACATTTTACTCTCTCATTTCTATAACAGCTGACGCAGAAACTTCAAGAAGCTCTCAGCGGCCATCTTGTTGACGCGGCGCTGTCCCATGGGTGCAGACATTCCAAGGTTTGTCCAATTGATTAAGTTAACGTGCCTGTCTTTTCTTTCAACAGTCGCCTCTCTCACGGGGACACAACGTCCCTTGGCGATCGTGAGTTACGTACCTGTTGTTGGACATGTACAGACTGCACAGTGTACACTTCACATTAGTTCTTTCAAAATATATTACTATTTGTTGCCACAAAAAAAATGTCGACACGGCAAGGCTGCTTCAGGTGCCAATCGGCAAGCAAGAGAGGTCAGTTGCAAGGAGGGAATCATCTCTCAGAATGGAATTACAGAGTGATCTTTGTTTTATTTATACATGTCATCTAATCCGTCATATTTGTGGTGATGTTTCACTCAACGCAGAAACAATGCTGGGCAGCCCAAGATTGTTCTTTTTAAAGAACTAAGGCAACAATAGGGTTATGGAGCTGTTAGCTGAGGACATCCTTGTAGAAAGAAATGGATATACAACAGTAAGGAGCATGTCTTTGGGTACTTGTTGCGGCAACTAAAATTGGTGTCTGCAGGGCTTAAATACAAAAGAGGCCGGTCATATTTGTGGTGATGTTTCACTCATCGCAGAAACAACGCTGGGCAGCCCAAAATTGGTTTTGTTTTTAAAAACCAAGGCAACAGTAGAGTTATGGAGCTGTTTGCTGAGGATATCCCGGTAGAAAGAAATAGCTATACAACAGCAAGGAGCATGTCTTTGGGCACTTGTTGCGGCAACTAAAATTGCTGTCTGCAGGGCTTCAGTACAAAAGAGACATGCAGACTTCCTGGATATACTTTTATTCAGGTCACGGAGGGTTTTCTCCTGGTATTCCCGTTTCCTCCCTCCCCTCAATAATGGTATTGGATGCTGTCAATCTAAAACTTCAACAACATCAAAATTCTATTTTCTTTCCGTCTTCTACCAGAGATCTCCATGCCTCTGCACCACATGTTTGAGTGATGGATTTTTGTTTGTTGTGTGCGTGAGAGTGGGTGAAATATGTACCAGAGTGTGTATGTTGGTACAGATCGCCGCGCTTTGAGCCTGATTATAGAGCATCCATTCTTATTATTATTATGATACGACAATAACAACAACAAAAATAACAATGACAAGAATAAGAACGAGAACAAGAATAAGAAAAAGAACAAACACTACCGCAGTCTTCGTCATCATCTTCCTCATCATCATCATCATCATTATTATTATTATCAAAAACACCACCAACAACAACACGATCTCCTATAACTCTTAAAAACGACAACGACGACGACAACGATGGCGGCGTTTCATGTGGAACAGAAAGGCGGCTATCCTTAAATACCCAGTGAGGCAAATACTGAATATAAGACTACAGGAAGCGGGACTGTGACTGACAGTAACGCTTTTTTTTTCATTCCAGTGGTAGATGGTATCGAATCCCGCTGATAGACAAACAAGTCTCAGTAGTACTCCATCACGATGTGAGGAAGCCGTCCTGCATAGTAATTTCTTTTGTGTCGATTCGCCTTCCTCTAGCCTTTGTTTACGGACTCGAGATGGCTCCAAACATTCAGGAAGTCCATGTACCTTTCAAGGAAAACCAATCTAAAGAAGAGAAGGGCAATACCTTTATATCTAATGATAGAGAAACCGACCTCTTTTTAAAGGAATGTTGTAAAAGGCCGAATGCAATCATCAGTAGCAGTGTGGGAATCAAATTAAGCGGCGGCGACGAAAAGGGAGAGAGAAAAAAAGGCTGTCGTTGCGAATGATGATGATGATGATGATGATGATGATGATGATGATGATGATGATGATGATGATGATGATGATGATGATGATGATGATGATGATGAACTAAATGGACAGATTGGACCGAGATGTTCGATAAGACAAGAAAAGAGCACGGGTGCAAATTCAATTAATATTGTATTTGTGGGTATTGCAGACTAAGTGAGCTAATTAGGGTATAGCTCCAATAGATGATGTTAAATAAAGCTATTTAAGGTTCACTTCACTGAAATCCTTTCAGTAACTATTGAATTGAGGCGACCTTTAAAATGTCTTCTATTAAGTCCTAGCTTAACTGGGCGAGACAAACCGAACCTTGTCTCGGCGAACCAAAGGTCAAAAATGCGGTTTTATTCTTAACTGGGTCTTCCCGAGACCAGCCGAGACGAGATAGGAGATCGGGCGTCACGGCGAGCTCTTTCGTTTCTGAACTGGGTCTATTTTTAGCTGCGTCGAAACTGACATACCTGACAAAGTTACGTTAGCAACAATGGCGGCCTTCGATCGTGAATTGAAAACTGCAGAAGATTTTGGCGTTGTTCTAGCGCTGTATGTCCTAAGCGAGAACGAAGGGGCAGCAGAAAGAGAAAGAAAGCAAAAGGCAACACTTCCCTATGTGCTGCAAAGGCACCAGCAGGGTGCATTTCATGCACTGGTGCAAGAGTTGGCTGAACAGCTCAGTGGCTATTCAATGATTTTTACTGATTCAGTATTTTCACTGTTCTCTAGTCTAAATTAGGTTTGGATTTGGTGCACCTACTTATTTTAAGTGTTGTAGTATTTCTTTAGATCAGTTGTCATTGACATTGATAGATTTTTCAGCAAATCAAAATAGTGTCTCGGGCAGGTTTGCTGCGCACGAACGGCAAGACAAAAGGCCGGCCCGCGACACGGCGAGACATGTCTCGATGTTCTCGCCGATCCTGTCTCGGATTGCTCGCCGAGCCTAGTTAAGGGCAAGGATGGTTCGGGTGTCTCGCCGAGACTGTCTCGGGTGTCTCGCCGAGACAAGGTTCGGGTTTGTCTCGCGCAGTTAAGCTAGGGCTTTACGCGATCATCGGAAAGAGCGCAAGGGACGCAACTGCAACAAAACATTGCAAAGAGTTATTCCAATAGGTATCGGTTTGGCATCGGAATTCCATTGTGCGTGTAGTAGTCATAGACATGGAGAAAACTGGTCGTGATGTTTTGACGCACAAAAATCTATTTTCACATTTATTAAAACCAACAAATAGTTTGTTTCTTGTTGTTTTTGCTTGTTTTTGTTAGCGTGTATGTATTTTTTCCACCTTGAAATCCATGCCCCACTTTCATAATTATAGGCTAATAAACTTAACAAATGCTCGTTCGTTAGACATAAGAGCTACATTTCACGAATCAAGGATCAGTCGAACATCCTCTTCAACATTAACGCGTGTAATCTGCCCACAGATAGATGAGCGTTTTTTTTTGTTGGTTTTTTTTGTTGTCCCTTCAATTATTTGCCGCAGCGTTGAAGATACCGCTTACAGTTGATCATCCTACGTCATACCTATTGAAAGACATCGTTGATTATAGTGCGGACGCCTTAAGCTACATCTGTAATAATTGGTACTGCGCACGTTGATGTTAGAAACGATGATGATGATGATGATGATGATGATGATGATAATGACGATGATGATGATGACCGCGGTCTTAAATTTTGCTGGTGTTTAATGATATGTTTAATGATTAGCCAGAAGTTCGAGTATTTGAGTTTTCCTTAATAACATTTTAAAATTAATATTGGAAATTACTCTGGCTGGACGGTTATACCGATACGTAACTGTATGTTGTCAGGTTCGGAAACGCGACGGTACGGTATACCGGTGCGGGTGTCCAAGGTCCGGTTTACTGGGAAATCTCAACAATACATAACGCGACAGTGGGCGACATCTTGTCCGCCCAGATAGCAAGCCTAAAGCCCAAATACGTGGATCGGCAGCTGTTCTTGAAGAAGAACTTATAAGAACAGCAGCTTATCCACGTGTTTGAGCATAGTACCAGTCGCCAATCCTTCTGAACTCTTAAAGGTCAACCACAGTGCTCGGTCAAAAAGTTTCTGCTGAAAGAACTTTACTAAATAATACCAGATGCAAAAAATTCGGTAAGCAAAGCTCTATCGTTTAATAGATATCGATCACTGAAAGTGGGATTTCCTACCTGTAATTAAGGGTAAGGGAAGTAATACTCTAAAACGCAGCTATCGCTGATCTTCCCTCGCAGTGACGTCAGCGGCTGTAGACAATGGCCGATTGCGAAGAAGTTACAAGCGAGACAAGCAGTGTTTCTTCACTCGATCTGTCGTGTTACAGCAGTGCTCTCTTCTGTTAGAAACGAATTCGACCCCCGAGTACTAATTGTAATAATAAACAAATAATTATACGAGCTAGACCCGTGAATACATAACCTCTTCAGGGGCGGATCAGTTAGTTTTTTTTGTTTTTTTTTTTTTGTTTTTTTTTTTTGGGGGGGGGGGGTTCCAAAATTCGTAAAATAAATAAATAAATAAATAAATAAATAAAATAATAAATATATATAAACATAAAATAAATACTATATATATATATATATATATATATATATATATATATATATATATATATATATATATATATATATATATATATTATTTATTTTATGTTTATTTTTATTTTTATAATTGTATTCTCTCTCTCTCTCTTTCTCTCATTCTTTTACAGTGAGCCAGACCATTTGGCCTGGTAAATATGTATGATGAGGGCTTTTTAGCCCAATTTTATTGTCCTTAACGCTCATGCAATAGGACGTTAAGCATCGTTTTTCGTCTTTCTTTTCCTTTTTTTTTTTTTGGGCCGGAAACCCCCCCTCGTCCGCCCCTGCGTTCCCTTTTCTGAAAAGCTCCTCTGACTTTCCTGACACACGGCAAGTGATAGCAGACGATGGATGTGTAGTAGCCACTGTGACTGTAGTTGAAGTTGAAGCAGTACTAGTAGGCCTACTACTAGTAACTTGAATCACTGTTGCTGTTGTTGAGGCTTTGGATCGTTGGAACAGAGATAGGCTTTAATGTCTGTATTGTTTTCATCCCAAAGCTCCGCATAAAAGTGGCACTTGGGGGGTAGCAGTCTTCAGCGAAGTGTTTTGCGCAAATTGCTGACGACGCACAAATCTCACCCACTTATTTCGCACTTCTTCGTTTTTTGGAAACCTATGCAATGTTATCCCATCCGCTTGTTTGTTTGTACAACCTCCAACGGCACAATATAGGCCACTGCTCTTCGTTTTCCTGCGTTTTGGTAGAGAAGTTTTTTGTTTGTATGTAGATTATAGTCACACGACACTTTCGCATATAGGTGACTACTGGACCGATTTATACTGACACCAGTTGTTGGTAAAGGGAAAAATAATATGATCACACGTTGACCAATCCGGGATTCGATCCACCGACCTTTCGGTTACTAGCAAGACGCTCTTACCAACTGAGCTACCCGGCCCCTGGTAGAGAAGGGGCACTATCGGACTCTATATTGTCTCCAGCAGTTGACGTCACGAGCCATGTGGTCACGTGAGCGGGCTTTTCGAAGGTGCAAAAGTTTATTCGAAGTAGATTTTATTAAATATTAAAAAAAGGCAGCATTTTTCGGAAAAAAGTTGTTTGGCATGTGACTTCTTTCATTATGTAGATATTTTGTGCTCAATTTTATATTTCAATGATGTTGACCTTTAAAGTTCTTATGGACCTTTCCCGTTGAATGTTTTTGATTTATTTTGATTTTGTGTTTTAAAGTTTGCTGATGCTCTAAACAGTGATTTATCATAATTTGTTTTGAAAGCGTTCAGCAAAAATAAAGCTTCAGTTTCTATGGAAATGTGGTTATTTGAAACTGTTTTGAAGTGTATGACAATCGTTCTTTTGCGTCGGTCACTACTGTCAGTGCCATATCCCATTTGATTGTAACACTTAAAATCGCTGTATACCGGTACGAAATACCGATACGACCTAAAAATACCGCGGCAATACCGGTACGACTTTGACCCACGGTACCCTGCTCTAGAAATTAAAAAAAAGAAAGAGATTTCTCTTATATAGCGCACTTACAAGCTCAGAGAGCTTCTCAAGGCGCTGGCCCGTAATATCCAGCAATCACAAAATAGTTTGCTGAAGTCAGGATTCGAACCCACGTCGCCCAAGACGCACTCACACAAGTCGTGCGCTCTGACCACTGAGCTATTACTCTGAGCATTGCTCTCGTAGTCAGTAAGGTGGTTTCTGGGCAAATCCAATATTCTTACATTTACTAAGAACAATAAAATGCTTTGTAGTCTAAAACTTCCCAACATCATTATCGAACGTACAAAAGTGGCTCGAACGAAAACAACAAGATGGCAAGGCATTTAAATGTATTAATCCGACACACTCACATAGCCGTTTTCATTTTGTGGGTGGTGATGTGACAGCTTTACCCTAAAAAAGCCAAAAGAAAAGACGGATTGGGTAGGACACTATCTAAATTATTTTCAAGCAAAACCTTGTCAAAATCGGATCAGGCAATTTCTAGAAACAGGGCGAAACGTATTTCGAAAATAGGAAGCAAAAGGACCTTGACCTTTGAGAAAATACAAAATAATAAAAATGATCTAACACGCATGGCAGTATTTAAAGTATCATAAAAGTAAAAAAGATTAATTTCAGTTGAGTTATTCTTCAGATATTGCAGTGTGCTTAATGCACAGATTGAGGCTTAAATTCGTGAAGAAGGGATTTTATCCCCGCCCCATATTCCTGTGCTGCTGGTCGATTTCTGTCTTTTTATCATATTATTTTTAAATGTAGGCCTAATAACAGATATTTTAAATCTCTTATTGACTGTATGCTTGCTCGTGGCATTGAATGGCGTCTGGGCCCCATTCCTGGATCAGGGTTATTCTCATTTGTACCATGCGGCCACGCTGTTACACGGGAGTGCTGCATATTTATTACTTTTAGAGAAACCAGAATTTATCATTTATATATTTTTAAAAGTTTATACGTAAATTTATAGTGTACGATCTGCGTTAATACAATGTTAGCCTCCCTTAAGTTGTATTTTATTTTTTTATCTTTTTATTTTTTTATTTATTTATTTATTATAAGCCATCATATGCTTGCGAAACATGAACCCTCACAGCAGATCTACTACGAAGAATACAAAGCATGGAGATGAGGTGCTACAGAAGACTTCTGGGCATTTTCTATATCCAACACATCACCAACGACGAAGTCCGACAGACCATCACACAAGCCATTGGACAACACGATGACCTCTTCACAGTGGTGAAAAAACGTAAACTCCGATGGTATGGCCACGCCACCAGATCATCAAGTCTTGCAAAGAACATCCTGCAAGGCACAGTGCAAGGAGGTAGAAGAAGAGGGAGAACGAAAAAGAGGGGGGAGGACAACATTCGAGAATGGACTGGTTTGACACTGAGCGAAACAATCAGGGTTGCTGAGGACCGGGAAAGATGGAGTACGCTGGTTAAACGATCATCTGTGGTGCCCCTACGACCTCCGAGTAATGGGATAGGATAGGATAGGATAGGAAAGGATAGGAAGCCATCACAGTAAATATAATACATTTTATCATTATTTTTAGACTTTGATCTTAATTTTTACCTTCTTATACACCACATCGTGTCTTAGGACGTAAAACACAATTTTTCTACTACTACTACTACTACTACTACTACTACTACTACTACTACTACTACTACTACTACTACTATGTTTGGTCAAAACCCGTGAAGTGGTTCTTGAGATATGGCTTCCAACGGACTGACCGACAGACAGGCATTTGGTTATTTCTGATTTCCCCCGACTATTTCAATGTATTTTCAGGTACGTCTGGAAATATAAAATAATAATAATAATAATAATAATAATAATAATAATAATAATAATAATAATAATAATAATAATAATAATAATAATAAAACGACATGAATAGCAGTAATTTCGCTAATATATTTGTATTACGCGTCGACAGTGCCGAAAATGCGAAAGATTAAAAGTAAACAAGAGAAATGCGGAAGCTGGATGTGTAAAAAAAACCACCACTAGACCATTGGTCACCAATATTATTAAATGTTGCATAGCTACGTCTGACATCTCAGTACTCATAACAGGATGACCGGGTTCTTTTATTTGTCAATGAGAAAATGTAACAGACAAGAGTTTCGTAAAAATTATCAGAACTTTAAAACCCGTGAGAAATTCTCTTGCAAAATACCTAAAGACACTTGAATTTCCCTTGCTATCTCTTCTTCTTCTTCTTCTTCTTCTTCAACTGGACTGGGCCTCATTGCTGTTTTAAGTCTAATTCATGTGTCTGAATACCAATGGAACAGCCTGCTGGTAATCTTGGATTTCTGTTTTCTTTAAATTTCTGTTATTCCGTCTTTAAATTAAACGCAGTTTCAACAATGAGCATGCTACTTAGAAAAGCTTTCAAACTCCGACAAACCCCGTGCACCTATTGAGGAACATGATCAGTCCCTAAAACTCGTAACTATCAGTCAGATTATCTACGCCGATGTACTCGCAGTACCAATACCACTAAAAGCTACACGAACGGTGAGCGATATCATATGTCACACGCCTTGCTGTCACGCTGCTACGTAGCATGACACGCCTTTCTGTCACGCCGTCTTCCTCTCACGCCCAGTGCCATGATACAGGAAATTGATTGGAACACTTTCTTTAGCGCTGACCGCCATATTTCACTCAGCTCGCAGTAGGTAGCTTGCAAAATGTTTACTCCTTATAACTGCCCATTTCACTCTGGTTGCAGTATGCAGCTTGCAAAATATTTACTCGACACAAGTGCCTGTTTCACTCGAGTCGCAGTTGCGAGTAGTTACTTCTGTTTCAAACAACTGAATGTCATAGGAAAAAGCGCTATAAAAATACCAGTAGTAGTAGTAGTAGTAGTAGTAGTAGTAGTAGTAGTAGTAGTAGTAGTAGTAGTAGTAGTAGTAGTAGTCTAGTTATTTATTTAGTTAGTTAGTTATTTTAAAAATAACAACAAGCATTCTGGACATGATATCCACCATAATTATGCTACTCAGATCGCATTAGGCAAGCAACTGACCAAGCAACTGACCGTTAAAGATATCTGATACTTATTTATATTTTATTGTGATCACAATAGGAAAGTCTCTTCGCTCCGTCTCAAGCAAACGATCACCACCAGTGGGGGTGAAGGGAGTTTCTGTATAAATAGTATCATCACTTTGTGCAAATTTAAATTACCACGGTTTCTGTCATTCGTTCTTTCTGCTTCCTAATCTGTTCTATCAATTTACTATCTTCTTCGCTAGACCAGTCACCTACCTTTTTTTTTTTAATTGAAAAGTCTCCCAAAACTCTTCATTTGTGTATGGGGTTTGTTCGGTCACTTTGGGGCTATTGGAGTAATTCTGCCAAATGGTCACTAGGGCTTTCTTTGGTATTACAATTTAGCAATGTAGGCATTTTAAATGTATATGTTTTGTTAATATTTGTTTTAATGATGTTTATATTCTATTTTGTTTTTGTAAACGGGGATTCGATAAATTAGAGCAAAGCCTCAGCGTCCCTTGCATGGGATGCCCTTTATTGTAAAGTGGCCGGCGGGTGGCCTTATGTGTTACCTACCATTAGAGCTGTTTTAGCAGATCTTTTATACAGATCAGGGCTAAGTCCTCTTTCAACCAAGTTGTTGTCCTGATTCGGCTCTTTGCAATCCGCTGGACCCTATAAACAATGACCAACTACCTATACATATTCCACTGTGGTCGCAATAGGCAACAATATGTTCCTCAGGTCGCAGTGGAAAAGTTGTAAGATTGTGATTCCTATCCTATCCTATCCTATCCCGTAACCCGTCGTAGGGGCATTACAGATGATCGTTTAACCAGCGTACTCCATCTTTCCCTGTCCTCAGCAACCCTGATTGTTTCGCTCAGTGTCAAACCAGTCCATTCTCGAATGTTGTCCTCCCACCTCATTTTCGTTCTCCCTCTTCTTCTACCTCCTTGCACTGTGCCTTGCAGGATGGTCTTTGCAAGACCTGATGATCTGGTGACGTGGCCATACCAACGGAGTTTCCGTTTTTTTACCACTGTGAGCAGGTCATCGTGTTGTCCAATGGCTTGTGTGATGGTCTGTCGGACTTCGTCGTTGGTGAGGTGCTGGATATAGGAAATGCCCAGAAGTCTTCTGTAGCACCTCATCTCATTGTGATTCCGTTGTAACATCCTTTAAGTTCCTGGTGTCTTACTTTAGCCGGGCGCCTTTGCGCATGCGCCAGGTCAAGTCGGGCTGGCTTTTTCACGATGTTCTTAGGCGTCGAAACCCTAACCCTAACCTTAATCCTTACTAAGACTACGATATCATTGTGCGCATGTGTCGAATTTTGTAATGCGTCGACCAATCAGAATGCTCCCAGTCGCTTCCAGCCCAAATAAGATACTAGAAACTTGACGATGTCACACCGTCTCACGAAATAGACCGTCTTTCTCTTTTTAAATTTTGACTTAGGTCACAGTAGTCAAGGGGGAAGAATGCGTCTCAAGCTCAGAAATGACCACAATATATATTTCACTCAGATCGCAGTAGGCAGGTTAAACTCCCTACCTCCCCTTCCCTCCTATCTTTCTCTCTCTTCTTCTTCTTCTTCTTCTTCTTCTTCTTCTTCTTCTTCTTCTTCTTCTTCTTCTTCGAGAGAGAGAGAGAGAGAGAGAGAGAGAGAGAGAGAGAGTGACTTGGAGGAGGAAATGAAGTGAAAATAAGACAGCGATGAGTGAAGATAATATCCTATCTTATCCTATCCTATCCCATAACTCGGAGGTCGTAGTGGCACCACAGATGATCGTTTAACCAGCGTAAGCAACCCTGATTGTTTCGCTCAGTGTCAAACCAGTCCATTCTCGAATGTTGTCCTCCCACCTCTTTTTCGGTCACCCTCTTCTTCTACCTCTTTGCACTGTGCCTGAAGATAATAAGCAAATGTTAATAGGCGATAATAAAGGGAAGAGGGAGGGGAGGGAAGTTCCTTTTTTCATATCCATGAAGATGGTCAAAGGCCATTGATCAATATTAAAGTGTCAAAGTGTGAAGGTGTCTCTCACACACGCACATACACACACACACACACACACACACACACACACAGAGTTACAAAATATAGAGTTATTTAAGTTACTATAATTAACAATTTCTATTTGTTTGTTTGTTTCTTTGTTTGTTATGGTTGTCTAAAATCACGTTGTTGTGAAAAGACGTTAAATTAAAATATTGAATTGAAATTGAGTTACAAAATAATAAATATAGAAAATCTATATATATAAATTGCTTAGCCGGAAGTCCTTCTTCGCCACTACTATAAAGTTTGTCCGGTATGGACGCTGATCTGGGCAGGTGCTGGCCGCTGGGAATCGGCCTGTTGTGTGCTCAAAACCAGCGAAATCGTTATAGCCGACATTTCCTTACCGAACGTTTAACCGTTTCTGAGATAAATAAATAAACAAAATGTCCACAAACTGCAATAGCCTCATTCCGCGCGCTTCCATTAAAAATCAAATAGAGGTTTCAGCATGTTTTCCCATATTCACAACTTTCCGGCACCTCTCATAAAAACTCGTGGGTATCGCCATTATAAATTAAAACGAGGTTATATGAAACCAAGTTCCGGTTTTGCTTGTTTTGCTTTTATCAAAGCTTGATGCGTGACTTTTAAATATGGCAAATTGCCGAAAACGACGATTGTTAGAGCCAGAAAACGAGTGGGATAAGTATAAAAACGGTGGAGGAAGTACATGCTCAGTGAAAGAATGCAAAAAACAATCGTAGAGTCCTGTATTTGTGGCGATTTCGGAGGTGCGTCGATCATCGACAGAAAGTGAAACGGGACTTGAAAACTTGTAATTTTCCATAGCTTCGCCGTCGCAACCTTCACAAAACACAAAGTAACTGAATATGTTAGGCTAGCGTTGTGGCCAAGTGGGCTAAGGCGGGACTAACATGCCTTGTCCACAAGCCAGAAACCAATGGCGCCTGACAGGTGTGGGTTCGAGCCAGCATCTGGGCGTTATGTTTTTTCCGAATATTTTTCAAAAATTCACAAATAATGTTAGGTAGGTAGGGTTTAGGCGCGCCACTGGCGATAGAAAGGGATAATAAACTGCAGCAAAAAAAAATTAAAAATATGTGAGGGTACGATACAGGTGGCCAGTGACACATGTTATTATTCTTGAATATTTGGAAATAACTCACTAAAACACGCGGAGAAAAAAAAACGGAAGTATTTTTCATAGAGGGGATTCCCGTTGGTGCATAGGATAGCAGAAAAGTGTGAATAGACAAAAAAATTTATTGTTATTGTACGAAGCATTGATAGCTCAGTTGGTAACACCTTCGCCTAACGTTTACGGCGACCCAAGTTCGAATCCGTCGCGGGCCATATTTTTTTTAATGTTTTTTTTTCCCACTACAATATGGATATTTTTCTTTTTAATTTAGGCTTTTTACCTTTATTATTATTATTATTACTATTATTATTATTATTATTATTATTATTATTATTATTATTATTATGGATATTTTTCTTTTTAATTTAGGCTTTTTACCTTTATTATTATTATTATTATTATTATTATTATTATTATTATTATTATTATTATTATTATTTATAATATTATATCTTATATCAAATTTTCTTTTAAAACCTTGGTATTTATGATTTCTATTTGTATTATTCTATATTCAATATTATTATTATTATTATTATTATTATTATTATTATTATTATTATTATTACCAAGGATCGGGATGGGGTGGTACATTATTATTATTTTTTTTTTAATTATTATTATTTATAAACTAATAATAATTATTATTATTATTATAATTATAATATCTTATATCAAATTTTATTTTAAAACCTTGGCGTTTTTTATGATTTCTATTTGTATTATTCAATATTATTATTATTATTATTATTATTATTATTATTATTATTATTATTATTATTATTATTATTATTATTATTATTGTTGTTGTTATTATTATTATTATTATTATTATTATTATTATTATTATTATTATCAAGGATCGGGATGAGGTGGTACGTGTAGGTAAAAGGGGGCTACGGGTAGGTTTAAAGGGGCATGGGTAGGCATAACGGGGATACGGGTATATATAAGGGGGTATGGTGATGGTCGATTCCTTTCATCCATACCTGCGAAACGATCAACGGGGAAGTATCAAGGAGGGTACAGGTAGGTTACAAGGGGGGTACGAAAGGTATCAAGGGGTTATGGGGAGGTATCAAGTGGGTTCGGGGAGGTATCAAGGGGGTATGATGAGGCATCATGGGGGGGGGGACGGGGAGATATCAGAGGGAGGGGGTATGGTGAGGTATCAAGGGGGATATGGGGAGGTATCATCGTCCAAATGAAACTCGCAGACAACAGTTGTCTCTCTGTCTACATTTTAAACAGCAACCTGTGTACCCTGGCTTGCCAGGGTACAAAAACCACTAGTGTCAAATATATCGTTAACAGTATTGCTTTTTCTCTTCAAGATTTTGCTTTTACTGATTTGAGAAAAAGTTGCAAATGTTAACTGGGCATATAGACGATTATTTGCAATATCTATCTATCTATCTATCTATCTATCTATCTATCTATCTATCTATCTAATCTAATCTAATCTAATCTAATCTAATCTAATCTAATCTAATCTAATCTAATCTAATCTAATCTAATCTAATCTAATCTAATCTAATCTAATCTAATCTATCTATCTATCTATCTATCTATCTATCTATCTATCTATCTATCTATCTATCTATCTATCTATCTGTAGAGATATATAGATATATATAATCGTGATATAATTATGCGTATTGCAAATAATCGTCTCTTCTCTACATACTGTATGATAGTTTTAATGCCGTTGACTGCTTCGATAATGTTTTTTTTTTGGTTCGTCAGACCGTTGAATAGTTTTAGTTGTCATTTCAGTTTAATTATTTCAGTGATATATTGCGTTATCCTGTTGATCCACCAGATGTGTATGTTAGGGTGTGCATATGTGAGTGTGAGTATATGTGCATGCGTGCATATGTGAAAGTGTGCGTGGTATGTGTGAATGTGCGTGCATGCAGGCATGTTTGTGTGCATGTGGGGGTGTATGCATGTGTGTGTGTGTGTGTGTGTGTGGGTGTGTGTGGGGCTGTATTCATGGCGTTTTGGGTTTATAAACCTTGCACACTTAGTATACAATGGGTTCACAAAAAAAAATGGGGTACCAATTTGTAAACCCATTTTGTTTTCCATTGAAATGCGCTGAAGTGCTCTTTAAGTGCATGCAAGTGCAGTTGTAGTGCATGGAAGTGCAGTTGTAGTGCATGTGCACTTAAAGTTCACTTCGCGAAGTGCAGTTGTAGTGCCTGTGCACTTAAAGTTCACTTGGCCAAGTGTAGTTGTAGTGCATGTGCACTACAACTACACCAGGTCAAGTGTAGTTGTAGTGCACATGCACTACAAGTACACTTGACCTGGTGTAGTTGTAGTGCATCTTCCAGACGGGTAGGATAAGGAACTTTCCTCGACGATTAGGGTAAGGCAGTGCCTCGACGATTAGGGTAAGGCAGTGCCTCGACGATTAGGGTAAGGCAGTGCCTCGAAAAGAGTTAGGGTCAGGGCTAGTTGCAGCGCTGCAACTAGCCCTGACCCTAACCCTTTTCGAGGCACTGCCTTACCCTAATCGTCGAGGCACTGCCTTACCCTAATCGTCGAGGAAAGTTCCTTATCCTAGCTGTGTTTTTGAACAAACTTGACCTACTTCGTCTCTAATAGGCGAGGAAAATTGCTAAAAGTAGCCGTTTTTCGAAGAAAGTTGACCTAATTCGCCGCCTAAGAGGCGCGAAGTACGTCAAAGGACCCCATTTTGACATGAATACAAGTATATGTGTGTGTGTGTGTGTGTGTGTGTGTGTGTGTGTGTGTGTGTGTGTGTGTGTGTGTGTGTGT
Organism: Oncomelania hupensis; assembly: GCA_036898135.1. Taxonomy (NCBI): domain Eukaryota; kingdom Metazoa; phylum Mollusca; class Gastropoda; order Littorinimorpha; family Pomatiopsidae; genus Oncomelania; species Oncomelania hupensis. The sequence goes on along the minus strand of CM072511.1, from coordinate 72,283,327 downwards.
GTGTGTGTGTGTGTGTGTGTGTGAGGATGTTTACACGGCGTTATTGGGACAAACTAGTGCAAGTTTACATACGTTCTTTGGACAGACCTCCTTGTTGGGACGTCCATTTAATGATCCGTGAGGGTTAGGGTTAGGGTTAGGGTTAGGGCTAGGGTTAGGGTTAGGGTTAGGGTTAGAACACTTTAAAGTACTTAAAAAAAGGGTCGTAGCACGACCCATTGTCCACAGAACGTATGTGGCGATAGAGGAAAGTCCAAATAACGGTTTCTGCGCAAGTGTGTGTGTGTGTGTGTGTGTGTGCGTGGGTGGGTGTGCGTGTGTGTGTGTGTGTGTGTGTGTGTGTGTGTGTGCACGCTCGCGCTTGCGTGCGAATGTATGTTGAAGGTGGAAAGCAGTACATTCATCATCAGCGTTTTCCTGCAGAAAAGGCCAATACAATTACTTTCAAACGTTTTTTCAAAGATGAAACTATTTCTTGAGATTTAATTCTTTCAATAATATAAGATCACGACGAATTTCCATTTGGTCTGAGTCGTTTTATTTTAAGCACAGGGCTTTCCTAAAGTTACCATTAGTCTACTGTTCAAGCTCAAACTAGAAAGAAAACGTGTATTTTAAATTACCCCCGCTTAATCTGGGGAATGGAAGGAGTGGGGTGGGGGTGGGGTTAACTTACGATAAAAGTTCACGGAAGGCGAAGAAGGAAGAAGAGGAGAGTGAGAATGACATAAAAATAATTTTCAAACCTCTGCTCCTGTCCTGATACCCATTACCTCTCATGAAAAATTAACTTATAGGTGTAAAAATGGAGGGAAAGTAGGATTGCATTTTTAAGGAATATCGGATTGTTTATTCATGTCTTTGGTTTTTTTTTTTAGATTTTATTTTATTTTTTTGAGACGAAAGGAAACAGCGGTGGTACAGAACACAGCAATATTGCGTTGACGTGAATGTGGATGATGTTCTACAATTTTATTTTCTATTTTAAGTTCAGAACGTCCCATCTATTAATATTATAAATATAAACTTAAGTAAACGAACACAATTTGTTGATTAGCTTTAAATTTACCATTATATTTTTGGTACTATCCAGTATGTTCTCCCGTCCAGCGCCAATTTCATGCGGAGGAATATATTTTCTAAGCACACCGGTTGAAACTACAAAAATCCATCCACAACATTAACTTCAGCAACAGTCATGCATTAAACATTGCGACGAAAAAGGTTAGCCGGTTTAAAATTGTATTATATTATCGAAGGCGTGCATTATTCCTTTTTGATTTGATGGTTGTTGTTTTTTATTTATCTTTTTTTTTTTTTGGGATCGGGACTTCGTTGTGCTGCATTTTATTCATGTATTTATTTTGAAGAACTGTCTTCTTTGCTAATTGCAAACGTAGTAGGCCTATATAGTAAAGTCAAGTCGAAACAATAAATCTGTATTCCTTAAAACAAAAGAAAATATGGTAAAAATACAAAACAAATCAAACAGGACAAATATAGTAAGACACTAGAACCCCCTACAACAGTTGCACATTTGTGTTCATATTCGATATTGTTTTGTCTTTCACCGATCTCTCCTGCCACACCCATCCCCACTCATCCCATTTTATTTTATTATTATAATTAAAAAAATGGTGTTTCATGTCCATCGAAACAAAGTACCTGCGATCGAATTAAAAAAAAATAACATACACCGCGAAGAAAAATAAAAAAACGATTAACGTGCAAAATAAAAACTAATTTCCTTTCAATTTCAGTATATTAGAATAGCGTTCTTTATACATCGCCGCGATTTGAGTGCGATTGAAGTAGACCCTATATATTATATCATTGCAAAACTGTCAGCCGAAATCGGCGAATGGGTTAGTTCATAACGGGTCCGTCAGTGTCCAGATCTGACCTTAACAAGCGCCGGCTTGAATTTCCAACATCCGGGCACTCAGGATACGTGGCCTCCTGTGAGAGTTACCTCCCTTATCTCACAAGGACCAGAATTCCAGCCCTGGAACCGGAAATTGGCAGTCAGGTGACAGGAAGCGGCGGTAACAAAATGGCTCCCGATACGAAGCTCGGCATGTAACTGCGGTTGTTGGAACAGGTCTTTTGGAAATTGCCTCAATTACCCGAAGGGGGCAAACGCACGAGGTAAACGAAAGTGCAAGCCCCTAGGGGAAAGTTTATCTACGTCTCTCTAATACGCGCTGCGATACACTTTCTGAACTCTTAGATGCAGCATACCAATCCACACAAAGATTAAAGAAGCAATCATTAGAAATATAGGAAGTATTGAATATATTAACGTGCTGCTGTATTTATCTCCGAAGACAAAGTTATACACAGATTAATTAATTAATTAATAATTCCTTAATTCCTAAATAAATAATTAATTAATTAATACTGTGATTGACTTTTGCTGCGAAATCAATATTACAAAATATAAATATAAAATTATGCTGAATGTGCAATAAATTTCTCGGAAAATAACTTCTTGGGATTGCAATTACAAAGCGATCATATTTATGTGTTGTTTTTGTATTCAGGCTATTCGGAGCATGGAGTGAAACGAGGCAATAAGTTCTTTTTGGGGAAATAAACAGTCCTTTGAGACCTGCCAACAATTAAAAAAAACTCCATTTAACATGCCTTACCGATATCCTTTGGATGAGCCAGTATTATTACATCTGAACTGATTTTCACATTTTTAAATTATGAAATTTCTCTCTCTCTCTCTCTCTCTCTCTCTCTCTCTCTCTCTCTCTCTCGCGTGTCTCTGGCTGTCTGCCTCTCTCTCCATGACCGACCAATCGCCACGCCACAGGACGATTTGCCATGAATTGTTGAAGTACCTGAATTTCAACCATCATCAAAATCGGTCGAACCGTGTTTTGAGATCTAGAACAAACGTGTTTAGCAAATATTTTATTCTAGCGACCTTGACCTTTCCGTTACAACAATTATGATTGCGCTGGAGCATGTCCACTAACTTACAGGTAGGCTAATGTTCCCATGACGTAAGGTCAAAATCAGTTGTTCTTGAAATATGGCGTGCATCGGACTGACCGACAGGCAGATCGACCGACCGACAGAACGACACTTGACTCGTTTTGATTCTCGACTATTTCAAAGTATTCCCATCTTCTGAAGATACAAAATTAAGGAGAAGGCGAATGGCAAGGGAGATAGAGAACGAGGGATAGATGGAGGGAGAGAGAGAGAGAGAGAGAGAGAGAGAGAGAGAGAGAGAGAGAGAGAGAGAGAGAGAGGGGTGAGTTTATTACATGATTATTGCTTTAGGTCCAGCGGACTCTTCCGAGCCAAATCAGGACCAGACTTCGACGAAAGAGGACCCATTCCCGATCCGCATAAAAGATCTGCCGAAACAACCCTATTGGCAACACTGACGGCACTCCACCAGCCGGTCACATTACAATAAAGACATCCCACGCAGGGGACGCTTAGGCTATACTCTAATTTATCGAACCCCCGTTTACAAAAACTAAATGGAATACAAACATCATTATAAAATATCAACAAAATACATACATATATAATGCCTAAGCCCCAATGACCACCCGGCAGAAAGCGCCCAATATTTCCAAGCTGATCCAACAGACCTCACACGCAAATAAGGAGTTTTGTCCCAGAAGAGTTTTCAAGAAAAAAAGGTAGGCGACTGGTCTAGCGAAGAAGAAGATAGTTTAGTAGATTGATAGAACAGAGTGGGAATGAGACAGAACAAAGAAGAAATACAGCGATAGTGGGAATTTAAAGCACAAAATTTCCAGAAAGTGGGGATACTATTTATACTGAAACCCCCGGCAACCCCACGGGGGGAGATGAGTTCACGGTGTTGGGGAAGGGGGGGGGGATTATATTATCGGAATGTAAAGAGATTTAAACTGATATTATACAAAAGAACAAAGAGGAAAATGATATCAGAGAGGTTTCTCTTGGTCTCCGTCTTCTGCACTGTGTAGATAGACGCTGGACAGACAGATAGGCAAATGAGAACAAGATGTAAGTAATTCATTCGTGATCCAATCGCCACGATGCACTCCTACATGCACATTCAGATTCGGAAATTTTATTGTCTGTGAAACTTTACAGAAATTCGTTATTTATTTATTTTTTTTTCATTTATTTATTATTTATTTATTTCATTGTACGTCTCTACACTTTTTGTGATTCTCTCGCATCCATACTCTCTCTCTCTCTCTCTCTTTCTCTCTCTCTCTCTCTCTCTGTCTGTCTGTCTCACACACACACACGCACACACACGCACAAAGTCACACACACACACACACATGCTACAAAACAACAAGCAAGATTGAAATAACTAAACACAGCTGAAAAAGCAAAATTCAATGTGTCTCTTTATAGTCGTCTCAAATCACGATACCATTAATTTACGCGCTAAGTTCCGCATACTCCCGCTGCATTGGCCATTCATGCGCTTCAGAAACGGATATAGTCAACCAGTCGAACACGATTATTCCGATTGAATTTTGTATTTAACAAGTCACATACTTAAAACTTCACAAATAGACATATATAAAATGGTGCCTAGAGAACTTTGTACACAGGAATTGAACATAAAATCAGATATGGATAACTAAACATGTTGTTAACATTAGGCTATTTGATTGCAAAACCCAAATAAGCCTATATTGTTTTAATGTATGGCATGAAAGAATATTTTTGTAAGAAATAATGCAACTATGTACACAGAATTAGAGTAAAGCCTCATAGTCCCATGCATGGGATGTCTTTAATGTAAAATGGCCGGTTGGTGAAGTGCCTTCAGTGTTGCCGTTAAAGATCTGTTGAAACAATTATCAAGGACTAGTGGTTTTTGTGCCCTGGCAAGCCAGGGTACACAGGTTGCTGTTTAAAATGTAGACAGAGAGACAACTGTTGTCTGCGAGTTTCATTTGGACGATGATACCTCCCCATATCCCCCTTGATACCTCACCATACCCCCCCCCTGATATCTCCCCGCCCCCCCAATGATGCCTCACCATACCCCCTTGATACCTCCCCGAACCCACTTGATACCTCCCTATACCCCCTTGATACCTTCCGTACCCCCACTTGTAACCTACTTTCCAGTTGATCGTTTCGCAGGTATGGATGAAAGGAATCGAAGTTCAGTTCAGTGGATAGATTTACGTCCCCGGACACAGTGCGTATAGGGGACAAAAAGTGGTAATCGAACATCACCATACCCCCTTATATACCCGTATCCCCGTTATGCCTACACATGCCCCTTTAAACCTACGCGTAGCCCCCTTTTACCTACACGTACCACCCCATCCCAATCCTTGGTAATAATAGGTAAAGGTAAAGGTAAAGGTAGTCCCATAGCCTTGTGGCCGTAGGGGAGCGTGATGTTGGAGATCACACTTATCTTGGGCCAGCGTAATGAGGGTGATGCCCAACTCTCTCCCTCGCTGCTTTACCTTCCCCACCCTCAAGAGAGTAGGTACTCAATCACAGTTGAGTCAACTGGGGGCGTTGTTGTTTGTCGCTTCACACCTTAGCGGTCACCCATCCAAGTGCTAACCGCACCGGACGGTGCTTCACTTTCGACACAGTAGCGAGTGCTCCAACCACTGCACTATCCGACACCCCTAATAATAATAATAATAATAATAATAATAATAATAATAATAATAATAATAATAATAATAATAATAATAATATTGAATATAGAATAATACAAATAGAAATCATAAAAAACACCAAGGTTTTAAAATAAAATTTGATATAAGATATAATAATAATAATAATAATAATAATAATAATAATAATAATAATAATAATAATAATAATAATAATAAGTTTATAAATAATAATAATAATAATAATAATAATAATAATAATAATAATAATAATAATAATAATAATAATAATAATAATAATAATAATAATAATAATAATAAATAAGTTAAAAATAAAAAGCCTAAATTAAAAAGAAAAATATCCATATTGTAGTGTAAAAAAAAAAAACATAAAAAAATATGGCCCGCGAGAGATTTGAACTTGGGTCGCCTGCACGGTAGGCGAATGTCTTAATAATAATAATAATAATAATAATAATAATAATAATAATAATAATAATAATAATAATAATAATAATAATAATAATAATAATAAGAATAATAACGAATATAGAATAATACAAATAGAAATCATAAAAAACACCCAGGTTTTAAAATAAAATTCGATATAAGATAATAATAATAATAATAATAATAATAATAATAATAATAATAATAATAATAATAATAATAATAATAATAATAATAATAATTATTATTATTATTATTATTATTATTATTATTATTATTATTAGTTTACAAATAATAATAATAATAATAATAATAATAATAATAATAATAATAATAATAATTATAATTAATAAGTGAAAATTAAAAAGCCTAAATTAAAAAGAAAAATATCCATATTGTAGTGTTAAAAAAAAATGGACCGCGGGAGGTTTGAACTTGGGCCCCATGGCACGGTAGGCGAATGACTTACTAATTCAGCTATGAAGGATTCGTATAAAGTTCGTCAATTTTTTGGTCAATATGGGAAAACATGCTGAAACCTCGATTCGATTTTTTATTAATCAAATTTAATTAGTTAAACACAAAAATTTTGTAAGATTGGTGACCAGAGTGCAAAAGTGTTTTGAATGGAAATAAAACAAAATTTGCGGTATTACGAAACGGCACGTTCTTGACACGGGTTGAATGGAAACCGCGCGCGGAATGAGGCTATTGCAGTTTGTGGACATTTTGTTTATTTATTTATCTCAGAAACGGTTAAACGTTCGGTAAGGAAATGTCGGCTATAACGATTTCGTGGGTTTTGAGCACACAACAGGCCGATCCGTAGCACCCGGCACCTGCCCAGATCAGCGTCCATACCGGACAAACTTTATAGTAGAGGCGAAGAAGGACTTCCGGCTAAGCAATTTATATATATAGATCAGGGGCGAGTCCTATTTCAACCAAGTTATGGTCCTGATTTTGTGGTCCTGATTCGGTTCTTTGCAGTCTTCTGGAGCCACAATGAATAACTAACTAATATAGTTCTAACATACTTTGTTATAAACGTAGGGTTTCAGTCTTAGTGTTACTGAAGAAATTCGTTGTTTGACCATACAAACAAACTATAGAACGTGATACTAAATAAGACATACCTTTGTTTTAAAGTTTGTCTTCCCGATCCTTGCCTACATTGTGGAAACCGTATCTCAAATTACTTTGTGTCTGACCTTTTAAGAAGAACAGGGAAGATGAATAATTTATTGGGGGAAAGGTGAAGCCAACGTTCATTTCGTTCGAAGCTAGGCCACTGCATTTACTGCAAAACACTCACACACACGCGTACACACACACTTCATTAATTACAAACACACGTACACACACGCACTCCCCCCTTCCCTATTCTACTCTCTATCCCCCATTCTATCCTATCCTATCCTATCCTATCCCGTAACTTGAAGGTCGTTGGGGCCCCATAGA